>CM053276.1:37521538-38721538 GCA_028583415.1 Protea cynaroides | reverse complement strand
ATCAATATCTTCCATTGGTGGTGCTTCTTTGGTAAGGTCAACCACATATACTAAATATCTGACTGCTCCTTTCTCAAGGCACTTCTTAGCCTTTAGCGCCGAGAGTATGAGCTTTCGTTTGCGGGGAAGTCTGGTTCCCGTAAAACTGAACTCCGCTCCTTCCTTGTCTTTAATAAACTCAGAAACTCTCTTTCCATAGAATCTCTGAAACTTCTCAGAAAGTACTTTTTAAAGAACGCCTCTTTATAAATGTCCCAAGTCAGTTGGACATGCTTTGTAAGTAAATACATCTTGGTAGACCTCCACCAATGGTGTGCATCTCCTTTCAGCATAGAGGTGGCGCACAACAATTTTTCTTCTTCATTTAGTGTTATCATCATAAAGTTTCTTTCTATTTCGTCAACCCAGTGTACCGGCCATAAAGGATCTGCTGGCTTGCCATTGAATTCTCTGGGCTTTAGTTTCAGAAAACGCTCCATTAGTTTGGAGTGGTCTAGTTGCTGCGAAACATATGCTCCATACATAGGTGGTTGGTATTGATATCCACCTGGAGCTATCTCAGGATTTTGTACTTGAGCCTGCATGATAGGAGTCTGAGGTGCATGGGGTACTGTGTTACTTTCCCCTGTTGCTGTGCTTGCCTGTCCAGCTAGCATTGGAGGTGTCTGTGCAGCTGGAAGAGTTATGCCTATGGCAGCTTGGATTGTAGCTTGTGCCTGTTGCATCTGTTGCAGCAATTGGGCCAAGTTCATTACGACTGTGGCCAAGTCTGTAGGTGGAGCTGGCAGATTGGTAGGATTTGCCTGCCCATTTATGACGGATGGTGCCATGTTCATATTCCCTTGTGTTCGCGGTTGTGTTTGGTTATCTTCCCCCACAGGTGGTGGTGGTGGAATAGAGTTACGGCTCTGTCTGGTTACTCTGCGTCCCGCCATTAATTAATCTGATAGTGGGATTGCCTGAAATCATTGAAAACTAAAGACAATCATTAAATACTTCATTCTCATATTTTGAAAACCACTAACAAATGCAAATTTCAAAATTTTCAGGTCTTTCTGTCGAAAATGCTGTGTTTTCATTGCAGGGTCGATGGTGGGGGTCGATGGGTGTCCGACCCTCAGTTTGCGACCCTAGGAAATCACCCATTCTTCCCGAGAGCCGGGGGTCGATGGGGGGTCGGAGGATGTCCGACCCCAGGTGCGACCCCTGGTTCTCTGTCAGATTCCCGAGAGCCGAGGGTCGATGCGGGGGTCGATGCGGGGGTCGATTGTTTTAATTGGATTTTCCGACCCCCGGACTAAAAATTTGATTTTTAAGTCCGATTCAAAGTCCATTTCTCATTCTTTCTTCTCCGCTTCGACTCAACTCGTCCCTCTGAGTTGCTACAGTGACAACTCCAATCCGTTGGTGGTTTGCACTCTTTATTTCGTCGTCTACACCTCCGTTACAGGTATGTCTTCTACCTTTTTATGTTTTTAGGTTTCTTTACCTAGGTTTTTGCTCGTTTATCTTGTATTTTTAAATTAAACTTTTTCCAACCGTAAAAATTCAATTTTTAATGGGGGCTTTTGTTGTTGGTGACTCGAGGAACGAAAGCCCTAAAAAATATTCGAGTTTCATCGGTTGGTTATCGAGAAACTCGAAATTTACACTTTTTGCCCTAATTTTGTCGAGATTTTAAATTTCTTGAAATTTCTTGCAATTTAATCTAATTAGTTGAAATTTTTGAATGTATGAGTCTTAGGATAGTCTAGGATCTATGTAAGTCCTCCTGCCCACGCGTATGGGGGAAAAGTGAGGGTTTTGACCAATTTACGTCGTTATTATGTCGAAATTTTGGGTTTTTTTTTTACTCTCTACTAATCCATTATTTGTTTTTCTTTCTTATTTGCAGATACTATGGCTCGTACCAAGGTACCCAGAGTTTACAACCGTCTTCACTTCCGTTCCAATGAAGCCGAGGCACAGTATGCCCACTACGCTCGCAAGAAGGTAGAGGGCGGCCGCAAAGTGGACTTGGCTAGCTTAGCCTTGTTCAATGTGGAGGGGGCCTTTGGTGATATGGGATGGCTCCCCGTCATCACCTATGACGCGTGTACCCGTCCTGACTTGGTACGCCAGTTCTACTATAATCTCCAGGTGGTGGGAGATTACAATGATGTTGAGAGGGGTGGTGAGCTTCGGATCACCAGTTACGTCAAGGGGGTTGACGTTTCATTTGATTATCGACTGCTGGCCGACTCTTGGGCATTTCCTATGCTGGCCCCTTGGTATTTGTGCCCTTGGAGAGCCCCAGTTCTTTTCTCTACAGATGAGGGTTGAGATCGATAGCCAGCACATCAGACCTGATCGCTGGAAGATGAGAGGGAGTTATCTGCACTCAGATCCACGGGTATACTGCAAGATCATTCAGCATAACCTGATACCGCAGAGTGGTCATTACGAGAGGGTCTCTCAGTTGGCCCAGTATCTATTATACTGCATATGCACTAGGCAGCCCGTCTGCCTTCCCTACATCATCATGCGTACGATGATCAGTGCCACATTGCCCAGTCACACTGGCAACCTTCCTTACGGACGCATGATCACTACCTTGCTTACCCGCCTGGGGGTTGACTTATTGGATGAGAAGATTCAGTAAAAATCCTTCACATCGCCTCTAGATTGGGAGGCTATTTGCATGATGGGCATGCGGGATGCCCAAGTCAGCGATGAGGAGAGGAACGTGATGGTGCGCCCTCGCACTCGAGTGGAGATGACTGATGCTGAGGCAGCAGCAGTAGCAGCCGCTGGAGCAGGGGTTCAGGGGGATGTTGACGACAGGCTATACATGGATGTAGATGCCATATCTCCTCCATCACCTACTCATGCTACGGGAGCTGGTCCGTCTTCTTTGGCTGGTCCTTCGTATGCAGTTGGTCCTTCGTATGCTCCTTCTGACGACATGATGGGGATATTGCACGAGATACGAGAGGCTCAACGTATGTCTGACTTGAGGATGGGAGAGCTTCTAGAGGCTCAGCGCTCGTCCGATCAGAGGGTGGGAGAGCTTCTGTTTGCTCAATGCGTATTGGATCAGCGGATGGGAGAGCTGAGAGATGCTCAGCGTGTGACTGACCAGCGGGTGGCTGATCTCACAGCTAGCCTCCAGACGACCCAAACTCAGATAGCTCGGTTGACCAGAGTTTACGCTGAGGACTATGATAGGGACCATGAGGCACCGCCTCCCCCATCACCTCCAGCTTCTTGATGTACTTCTTTTATTTTTCTTTTTGTATTTCAGAGTAACTGTCCGGACTGTGGACTGTACTCTGCTTTAATCATATATATATATATAAATAGTTGTTCTTCCTTTTGGATGTATATAAATTTGTTTCTCATTTAATAGATGCATTATTCTCTTTCAGTTTAGTCTCAAACAACACAGATGCTTATGGTGTGTTATTATTACATCTTTTAAATTTTTATCCTATCTCAGTTCACGACCTTTTGTGGAAGTATACGGTTTTACAGATAAAGCCTGAGATGCTTTGATACCAAGTTGTCACACCACAATTCTGCACCATTCAGAACGGTGTGATGAACCACTAATAAACCAACGGTTCAACCAGGATCTCTAGTAGGCGGTATCCATTAGAAATAAAATCATGCACATCCACAACCATAATCAGAATAAATACACAATAGCGAAAGTCTTATAATAAATGAACTGAGAACTCTAAATGTAATAAATATAATTAAAATATCAAGTTATTGCTGTATCAATTAAGACATAAATAATTAAAATATCAATGACATCCTTTTATAAATTCAAATAAAATTCTAATAGAATATGCATGAGTTGCACTCGCATGAGGGGTCATGCGTATCCTCTAAGTCTTCAGCTTCCATTGCAGCAACACGTGTATACACCGGAGTATTCATATAATCTTCAACTATAGCACCTGCATCATCAACTAAAAATATTCGACGTTGAGAGGGTGAGCACACATCATGGCTCAGTGAACAAACAAAACAATGCAACAAACATATGCATGCATTCAATTCATATCTTTGGTCTAGTAAATAAGTTTGCAATGTGCTATAGAAAGGATAGGTGGCCAAAGGTCACGTTTATTGACGCCGCACCTCTATACACGAGTGTGTGAAACCGCCCAATAGTAACCTTTATTGTCGACCCACATGTACCCACCATGGACAATGTACACGCAAAGGTCACGTTTATTGCTGTACCCATTGCCCATACCAACACGTAAGCCCCTGTTGGTGAGGGCTCGCAAACTGGGCTCGCAACTAACCAATCCTATTGCCAATCAGTGTATCCAAGGCCTCACCCCAGCATCCCTCAATACATCCATAGAGATAGGGCTAAAGCCCCCCGGCAGAGTCAGAGACTACACGGTCCGAGACCACTTCCCCTCATACACTATGACGTAATAGTTCTGCTAAGGTAATGGCGATACGACGATGTCACTGGATAAGACTTGAGTTAGAGATAGAGCTTGAGTGCTGAAGCCCCGCCTATGACACCTCCCCCTGATACTCGCTTGCATCAAGCACACCAACCACACACATACATCCATATGCCTATTCCTATCATCATCATCATCATCATGTTATAAACAATAATTAATTATGCATGAACAATAATAATAGAAATATTGGATGACATGTTTAATGCACATAACAATCATACACGCATAAAATCAATCACGGCATTGGACTCAAGAATAAAACCGTTTATTATTAACCAATTAGTTTAGGTCTTGTTCCCTCACCTTTGCTTGATCGTAGGTCCTCTTTCAGGCTTTAAGAATCAACTATATATCGATATTATAACACTAGAAGACCTAATCAAGTCGATAGAATTTAATTAGAATTAATTTGGACTTTAAAAAGCATGCTGTTAACTGGGGGTCGATGCCAGGGTCGGAGGTTCCATCGACCCTGGGTGCGACCACCCACAGTCTGGACTTCCCGAACACTGGGGGTCGATTGTTAGGGTCTGGTAGGGTCGATTGGCCATCGATCCCCCGTGCAACCCCCTATGGGTTTCGTCAAATTTTCATCCCTCACTCCATTCCTTTGTGTTTGGGGTCCTATGGCTTGCTTCTACAACTCATTACATACCTGTTCTATGGCTTAGAGTCATAGTTTATTCACTTATATGGTTTTTATGATTTCCCCCATGGTTTTCCATGAAAACCTAACCATGGATGGATGATTTGGGTTTCTCCTAGATCATTCTCTCTTCACTATCTATTCTAAGGTCTGTAGAATTACATGGAGATAGTACCCATACCTGAGAATTAGGCTTGTCTCTCTGAAGCCTTCTCTTTGATCTTCTTCTCTACTTTTCTTCTCTTCTCTTTCTCTTCTCCTTCTCTTCTCTTTCTCTCAATCCAATTAGGGTTCTAAAAAGAGTGAAAGAGGCTTAGGGACGTCCTATTTATAGAGTAGAAAATCTAAAAATAAGCCCCATTGAGATTAGGAAAGAATCCCATTGAAATTTGAAAAGTTTCCAAATCATGGTTTCTATCGGCAGACTGAGGGTCGATAACGGGTTCGGAGATCCCGTCGACCCCTGGTTCTAAAAGGTCCGACCCCTGGTTAAAAACTCAAGGTCAGACTTTCTATCTTGGGGGGTCCAACCCTACCTAGCTGGGTGTGCGACCCTCCCCCTATTTTTAGTGTTTTTGGGTCAGTTTAATTCCTGGGATCATACTTGATCCATTTGGCTCGACCATGATGGGTAGACCTGGTTCAAGGTGGTAAGACCGGATTAGTTTAATACGGGTCTTATAGGTGAACCCACCAGAGTACTCTTTGACTCTGAGGCTACCCATTCTTTTATGTCCCGTTCATTTGGAAAAAAATTAGACGTACTACTCAGACTTTTAGATGAAAAGGTGTTAGAAAGATCACCATTGGGACTTGAGGTTGTGTTAGATGAGTGCTATGGACCATGTCCAGTTCTTATTAATGGATAGAGTCTGGATGCGAACCTGGTTCAACTCGAGATGGCGAACTTTGATGTTATCTTAGGAATAGACTGGTTATCTCAGTATTTTGTGAGTCTGCTTTGTGCTGAGAAGAAGTTGTCATTCAAGGGCAAGGACGGTGCAGAATTTAGCTTTATTGGGACCAAACTTCCTCGTAAATGAAAGCTTATTCTCTCGGCACTCAAGGCGAAGAGATGTCTTGAAAAGAGTGGAGCTGGATATCTGATATCTGTGGTGGACATTACTAAAGAAGCACCATGGATGGAAGATATTGAAGTTGTACGAGAATTTTTGGATGTGTTTCCAAAAGACTTACCCGAGTTGCCATCTGATCGAGCGACTGAGTTCATGATAGATCTGTTGCCAGGGTCGGCACCAGTGTCTAAGGCACCTTATCGGATGGCTCCTACAGAATTAAAGGAATTGAAGACTCAACTATAGGAGTTATTAGACAAGGGTTTAATCCGGCCAAGCATTTCACCATAGAGAGCACTAATATTGTTCGTAAAGAAGAAGGATGACAGTGTTCAACTGTGTATACACTATCGGAAATTGAACAAACTCACCAAAAAGAACCAATATCCATTGCCTTGGATTGATGACTTATTTGATCAGTTGCAAGGTGCAAATTTATTCTCCAAGATCAATCTAAGGTCAGGATACCATCAGTTGAATTTTAAAGAAGGTGACATTCCAAAGATAGCTTTCAGGTCCAGGTATGGATATTATGAGTTCCTGGTTATGTCTTTTGGGCTGACCAATGCACCCATATTTTTTATGGAACTCATGAACCGAGTGTTCCGCGACATGTTGGACACATCGATCATAGTTTTCATTGACGATATCTTGGTTTATTCCAAAAACAAAGAGACTCATGCGACGGATCTTAGAGCAGCCTTGTAATGGCTAAGAAGGGAGAAGCTTTATGCCAAATTCAAGAAGTGTGAGTTATGGCTTAATGAGGTGACTTTCTTGGGGTCATGTAGTATTGTTAAAAGGAATAAAGGTAGACCTTAGTAAAATAGAATTGTGGGGTGGGAAGTGCCTAAGAACATTGTGAAGATTAGAAGTTTCTTGCACTGTTCTCAGATAGGGGTCTGATTGAATAGCTGCTTTTACTTCATCTATTAGATCTGGTACAATTTTCACTGTAGCAAACATGTTCGAAAATCGATGAATAAACCTTAGGTCGGCTGATTCACTCGGTTCATCAATCACAAACTGTTCAATGCCACAACTGAATACTTTTACTATGTCACACACTTCAGCATTTGTGCTAGCTTCTTCCTGAGATTTTGTCATTGCCTTCCTGCTTAGTGCATCAGCAACTACATTAGCCTTCGCTGGATGATACTGGATATCACAATCATAATCCTTTCACAACTCCAGCCATCTACTCTGTCTCATGTTCAACTCCTTCTGATTGAAAAGATGAGTAAGACTCTTATGATCTGATTTAATCTGAAATTTCTCTCTGTACAAATAATGTCTCCATATCTTGACAACATGTACCACTGTGACTAATTCCAAGTCATGGCTTAGGCAATTTTTCTCATGTGTCTTTAATTGTCTGGAAGCATACGCAATTGCTTTCCTTGCATGGGCACACATCCCAAACCTAACCCAGACGCATTGGTGTACAAGATAAATGGTTCTCCTGGTACTGGTATGGTTAAGATGGGAGCTGATATCAGTCCTGCCTTTAGTGTTTGGAAACACTCCTCACATTTTTTGGTCCAAACAAACTTTTCTCCTTTCTTGGTCAGACTGGTGAGAGGTATGGCGATCTTGGAGCAATCTTTCACGAATCATCGATAATACCCAGCTAAACCAAAGAAACTTCTAATTTCTGCAATATTCTTAGGTGCTTTCCATTTCACAATAGCTTCAATCTTGCTAGGATCCACTTTAATTCCTTCAGCCGATACAACATGGCCTAAGAAAGCAACTTCACTTAGCCAGAATTCATACTTAGTAAATTTAGCTTAAAGCTTTTCTGTTCTAGACAGATGTATCCAATATATCATGGAATACTCGATTCATGAGTTCCATAAAAGTTGTGAGTGCGTTAGTCAATCCGAACGACATAACTAGGAATTCATAATGTCCATATCTTATTCTGAATACTGTTTTCAGAATATCACCTTCCTTGATCTTCAACTGATGATATCCTAATCGGAGATCAATTTTGGAGAATATTTTGGCACCTTGCAATTGATTAAATAAGTCATCAACCCTAGGCAACGGATACATGTTCTTGATCGTGAGCTTGTTTAATTCCTGGTAATCTTATATAGAGTCAAACACTACCGTCCTTCTTCTTCATGAATAGCACTGGCGCTCCCTATGGTGATCTTTGTTTCTTACCATATGGTCGACCATACCTACCTAGGTATTCAACCCTACGCATAGTTCTTAGAGTGTTGATTCAATTTTTCATACCTGGTTTGTGATCCTACTTCACATGGTCGGTCTACTTGGTCCAGCAATGATGGGAAAACCTGGCACGACACAGTTAAATCGGATTAGTGGAGTACGGGTCTTACGCAGATGGTCAGTCTGAACGGACTATTCAGATTCTAAAAGATATGCTTTGAGCCTGTGCAATCGATTTTAAAGGAGCTTGGGATGAAAGGTTACCACTGCTCGAGTTTGCTTACAACAACAACTACCAAGCTACCATACAGATGTTACCATATGAAGCATTATACGATAAGAAGTATCAAACCCCTCTGTTTTGGAATGAAGTTAGTGAACAAAGAATAGTAGGGCCAGAGTTTGTTGAAGAGACTTTTCGAGTAGTTGACAGATCAAAGAAAGGGTCAAGATAGCTCAAGAACGTCAGAAGCAGTATGCAGACAATCGACGCTGAGACCTTGAGTTCTCCGTAGGTGACAAAATATTCCTAAAGATATCACCTATGCAGGGCCTGAAATGGTTTGAAAATAAGGGGAAGTTATGTCCCAGATATGTTGGACCATATGAGATCTTGGTAAGAAGTGAAAAAGTGGCGTATCAATCAGCATTACCGCCGTCTATGTCTGGTGCACATGATGTATTCCATGTCACCCTACTGAAGAAATACATCAGAGATCCATCGTGCATTTTGACTACGGATCCATTGAATTTGACAAATGACTTAACCTTTGAAGTGGTGCCAGCCGAGATCACCAGTAGGTAGGTGCAACATCTTTGAAACGGGGATATTTATTATGTTAAAGTAACCTGGAGTCAGAATTATGTTTACAAGATTTAGTTGAATTGTTTTCCAAACTTTAACACTTCAATCCATTTCAATAAACTAAATTCTTTACCCCATGATCCTGGCTGCTCTATTAATACAAATGATGATGAAATATTCAAAAATCTTCCTCCTGATCTCACAGAATGGTGGAAGAATTCCAAGGATGTAAGCTCTAACCCATAATGGATGACTTTAAAATGGAAAATATAGGGATAGAAAAGTGCATAGAAATATTAAATTAGGAATCACCCATACTGAAGAAGAGTTTCAGCAAATAGTGAAACTTTAAAAGAGTACGGTGATGTCTTCGCTTGGTCATATGACAATACGCTAGGCATTGACCCCAATATAGTTCAACATCACCTCTAACTCCAAGATGGGTCAAAACCAATCAAGTAGATGCTTTGATGAATGAATCCTGAATAGACCCTTAAAATCAAAGAGGATGTAACTAAGAAATTCAAAGCCCAATTTCATTACTCTTATTCCAAATACTGATTGGTGCGACAAGACTGTCTAATTTTTGGCCTATTTATGTGGAGAATTTTATCTTAAAGATAATTGCAAAAATTCTAGCTTCCAGGCTCGACAAATTTATTGGCAACCTTATTTTACAGGAGCAGGGAGCTTTTGTTAAAGGTTTACTCATTGCAAATAATATCGCCCTTGCTTCGAAGCTGGCTACCATCATGGGGAGGAAATCTCATGTCACAACCCGTTTCCAATATCTCGAATGTGTATCTAAGTTGCTCGTAAGTAACCTGGTCTAACCCCAAGAACTAGTCAAAAGCTGTGTACATCAACAATAGACCACACTTAGCCAATGAAATGAAAACCATAAATCAAGAATAATAATGAATAACGGAAGCACATAAATAGACAAGCGAAGGTTCTAATGATAATTAATAAATTAAAAGGTTTTACATCATCTCATCAACACATAAGTAAATAACTCCAAGCTATAAATCTAATATATATGTCCAAACCTAGGCACAAAGCTAATTAGAAGTCTCAACAAAGAAATAAAGTACTAAACTAGACACCTATGTTTACTCTAAGACGCACGTGTCGCACTTGCACGTGCTCCCATGCACATCCTCCTCCATCACCGTCCCCTCCAGATGAGCGAGACAAGAGACAATCAGTGACTCCACTTAATTAACCACCGTAGTACCTATAGCAATACCTAAAAAGAAATACGTACATGGCGTAAGCTCACCAACACGAGCTCAATGAAAGATAAAACAAGCAAGCAAGCAAAATGCATGACTTACGACATTCATGGGGCTGATAATGATGTTGTAAGACCCGTATCAAACTAACCCGGTCTTACCACCTTGAACTAGGTTTACCCATCATGGTCGAACCAAATGGATAAAGTGTGTGAAGGAGATCACGATCCTAGGTATTAAACTGACCCAAAAACACTCAAAATAAGGGGAGGGTCGCATACCCAGCAAGGGAGGGTCAGACCCCCCCAGTATAAATTCAGACCCCTAGTTTCACACAGGGGGGTCAGACATCTTAAGGACCAGGGGTCGACGGGATCTCTAACCCCCCTATCGACCCCCGGTAGTCGGTAAAAACAGCTCGAACCAAAAATTAGGAAACTTTCCTAATTTCAATGGGATTCCTTCCTAATCTCAATGAGACTTATTTTAGGAGTTTTTACTCTATAAATAGAACATCCCTAAGCCTCTTTCACTCCTTTTAGAACCCGAATTGGATTGAGAGAAAGAGAAGGAGAAGAGAAGAGAAGAGAAGGAAAGTGGAGAAGAAGATCAAGGAGAAGGCTTCAGAGAAACAAGCCTAATTCTCAGGTATGGATACCAACTCCATGTAATTCTACAGACCTTAGAATAGATAGAGAAGAGGGAATGTTCTAGGAGGAACCCAAATCATCCACCCATGGTTAGGTTTTCATGGAAAACCATGGGAGAAATCATGAAAGGCATATAGGTGAATGAACCACGGTTCTAGGCCCTAGAACATGTCTGGAATGGACTGTAGGAGTAAGCCATAGGACCCCAAACACGAAGAATGGACTGAAGGAAGAAAAATTGACAAAACTCACAGGGGGTCGCATGGGGGTCGATGGCCAATCGACCCTACCAGACCCTGAGCATCGACCCCCAGTGTTCGGGAAGTCCAGAATAGGGGTGGTCACATCCAGGGTCGATCAAAACTCTGACCCTAGCATTGACCCCCAGTTAGCAGCATGCTTTTTAAAGTCCGAATTAATTCTAATTAAATTCTATCGACTTGGTTAGGTTTTCTAGTGATATAATATCGATATATAGTTGATTCTTAAAGTTTGAAAGAGGACCTTCGATCAAGTAAAGGTGATGGAACAAGACCTAAACTAATTGGTTAATAATAAACTATTTTATTCGAGTCTAATGCCATGATTGATTCTATGCGTGTATGCTTGTTATGTGCATTGAACATGTCATCCAATATTTCTGTTATTACTGTTCTTGCAAATTTAATTATTGTTTATGACATGATGATGATGATGATGATGATAGGAATAGGCATGTGGATGTATGTGAATGGTTGGTGTGCTTGATGCGAGCGAGTATCAGGGGGAGGACGTGACACTGTGGTTCATCCTGGTCACCAGACTCTAGCTCTATCTCTAACTCAAGTCTTGTACACTAAACATCGTCGTATCGCCATTACCTTAGCGGAACTAATACATCGTAGGGTATCGGGGGGGACTTGACACTGTGGTTCATCCTGGTCACCAGACCCTAGCGCTATCTCTATGGACGTATTGAGGGATGCTGGGGTGAGGCCTTGGATACACTATTTGGCATTAGGATTGGTCAGTTGCGAGCTTAATTTGTAAGCCCTCGCCAGCAGGGGCTTAGGTGTTGGTATGGCACTGTACAACAATAAATGTTAACCTTTGTTGTACAATGTTCATGAATTTGGTGCATGTGAGTCGACAATAAACGTTACCTTTGGGCGGCGTCACATACTCGTGTATAGAGGAGGGGTCAATAAACGTGACCGTTGGCCACCTATCCTTTCTATAGCACATTACAAACTTATTTACCAGACCAAACATATGAATTGAATGCATGCATATGTTTGTTGCATTGTTTTGTTTGCTCACTGAGCCATGATGTGTGCTCACCCTCTCGACGTCGAATATTTTTAGTTGATGATGCAGGTACTACAGTTGCAGATTATATAAATGATTCGGTGTATGCGCGCGTTGCTGCAATGGAGGCTGAAGACTTAGAGGATACGCATGATCCTTCATGCGAGTGCAACTCATGCGTGTTCCATTAGGATTTTATTGGATTTATAAAAGATGTAATTGATATTTTATTTAGTTATGTCTCAGTTGATACAATAATAATTTGATATTTTAATTATGGTTATTACATTTAGAGTGCTCAGTTCACTTATTATAAGACTTCCACTATTGTGTATTTATTCTGATTATGGTTGTGGATGTGCGTGATTTTGTTTCCAATGGATTCCGCCTAATAGAGATCCTGGTTGAACCGTTGGTTTATAGCGGCTCATCACACCATTCTGAATGGTGCAGAATTTGGGGTGCAGAATTTGGGGTGCAAAATTTGGGAAGCACCGTAGAGCGTTGCGGAAATTAGAAGTTTTCTGGGTCTAGCTGGGTATTATCGACGATTTGTGGAAGACTATTCCCGAATTTCCGTACCTCTTACCAGTTTGACTAAGAAGGGCGAGAAGTTTGTCTGGATGGATAAATGTGAGAAGAGTTTCCAAATCTTGAAAGCTAGATTGATATCAGCTCCAATCTTGACTATCCCGATTCCAGGACAACCATTTATTTTGTACACCGATGCGTCAGGACTGGGATTAAGATGTGTACTCATGCACGGAGAACAAGTAATTTCTTATGCCTCAAGACAACTGAAGACACATGAAAAGAACTACCTCACTCATGATTTGAAATTAGCGACAGTAGTACATGCTGTAAAAATATGGAGACATTATCTGTACGGGGAGAAGTTTCAGATTAAATCAGACCATAAAAGTCTTACTTACCTATTTAATCAGAAGGAGCTAAATATGAGACAAAGAAGATGGCTAGAACTACTGAAAGACTATGATTGTGATATCCAGTATCATCCGGGAAAAGCTAATGTAGTAGCCGACGCGTTGAGTAGGAAGGCAATGATAAAATCTCAGGGAGAGGTTAGCACAACTCCCGCAATGTGTACCACTAGAAAAGTATTCAAGCATGGTAGTGAACAGTTTGTAATAGATATACCAGATGGATCAGCCAACCAAGGGTTTGTTCATCGGTTTTCAAATATGTTCGCCACATTAAAGATTATACCGGATATTGTAGATGAAGTGAAGACAGCTACCAAATCAGACCCTTACCTAAGAACGGTACAAGAGACATTGAAAAAGGTAGAACTAACCCTGAGTTCACCTTGGACGAAGAAAAGGTACTGAAGTACAAAGGAAGAATATGTGTACCCGAAACAGAAAGTTTGGACATTAGACATCGATTGATGAAAGAAGCCCATACCACCATCTATTCGATACATCCTGGAAGTACAAAAATGTATCATGATCTAAAAAAATTATATTGGTGGAGAGGAATGAAAGCAGATGTGGCTAAGTTGGTGTCTCAATGCCTAAATTGTCAGAAAGTAAAGGCTGAACGACAAAGACCAGCAGGACTGCTACAGCCGTTACCGGAACCAGCATGGAAATGGGACTGCTTCACTATGGACTTCGTCATAGGATTACCACTGACTGCTCGAGTAGTTGACGCAGTTTGGGTGATTGTAGACCGTCTGACTAAAATAACTCATTTTATACCAATACGACCCCAGTATACACTGGAGAGGTTAGCTAAGCTGTATGTGGATAACATTGTGCGATTACACGGTGTACCTGAAAGTATTGTGTCCGATAGAGATGCACGATTTACTTCAAAGTTTTGGGAAGGATTGCAAAAGACTATGGGTACAACGGTGAAGTTTAGTACTGCATTCCACCCACAGACAGATGGACAGTCGGAGCGTACAATTCAGATTCTAGAAGATATGCTTTGAGCATGTGTAATTGACTTCAAAGGATCATGGGATGAAATGTTACCACTGATTGAGTTTGCTTATAATAATAGCTATCAGGCTACTATACAGATGGCACCCTATGAAACACTGTATGGCAGAAAGTGTCGAACTCCGTTGTTTTGAAATGAAGTTGGAGAACGTTGTATTGTTGGACCGGAATTTGTTAAAAAGACTTGTCGAGTGGTCGACATTATCAAAGAAAGAGTGAGAACAGCTCAGAATCGTCAGAAGCAATATGCCGATACCCGATGTCGAGACCTTGAGTTCGTCGTGGGTGATAAAGTATTCTTAAAAGTATCGCCTATGCGAGGATTGAAACGGTTCGGACAGAAAGGGAAACTAAGTCCAAGATATGTCGGGCCATATGAGATTCTAGCTAAGCGTGGGAAAGTGTCTTACCAGTTAGCACTACCACCATCTATGTCAAGTGTGCATGACGTATTTCATATTTCCTTATTGAAGAAGTATGTCAAAGATCCAACACACGTTCTGACAGTAGATTTACCTGATTTGACTGATGATTTGACATTTAATGTAACACCAACTGAAATGACCAGCCGAAAGGTTCAATGACTACGCAACCGAGATATCTTTTATGTTAAGGTCACTTGGAGAGGTAGAGACATGGAAGAAATTACATGGGAAGAAGAGAATGCTATGTGAAAGCAATACCCTCATTTATTCGACTCAGAAGGTATGAACAATTTCGGGGATGAAATTTTTATAAGTAGGGGGAGTTGTAAGACCCGTATCAAACTAACCCGGTCTTACCACCTTGAACCAGGTTTACCCATCATGGTCGAACCAAACGGATCAAGTACGTGAAGGAGATTACGATCCCAGGTATTAAACTGACCAAAAAACACTCAAAATAAGGGGAGGATCGCATACCCAGCAAGGGAGGGTCGGACTCCCCCAGTATAAAGTCAGACCCCCACTTTTACACAGGGGGGTCGGACATCTTAAGGACCAGGGGTCGACGGGATCTCTGACCCCCCCTATCGACCCTCGATAGTCGGTAAAAACAGCTCGAACCAAAAATTAGAAAAATTTCCTAATTTCAATGGGATTCCTTCCTAATCTCAATGGGACTTATTTTAGGAGTTTCTACTCTATAAATAAGACGTCCCTAAGCCTCTTTCAATCCTTTTAGAACCCTAATTGGATTGAGAGAAAGAGAAGGAGAAGAGAAGAGAAGAGAAGGAAAGTGGAGAAGAAGATCAAGGAGAAGGCTTCAGAGAAACAAGCCTAATTCTCAAGTATGGATACCAACTCCATGTAATTCTACAGACCTTAGAATAGATAGAGAAGAGGGAATGATCTAGGAGGAACCCAAATCATCCACCCATGGTTAGGTTTTCATGGAAAACCATGGGAGAAATCATGAAAGCCATATAGGTGAATGAACCACGGTTCTAGGCCCTAGAACATGTCTGGAATGGACTGTAGGAGCAAGCCATAGGACCCCAAACACGAAGAATGGACTGAAGGAAGAAAAATTGACAAAACTCACAGGGGGTCGCAGGGGTCAATGGCCAATCGACCCTACCAGACCCTGAGCATCGACCCCCAGTGTTCGGGAAGTCCAGAATAGGGGTGGTCGCACCCAGGGTCGATCAAAACTCTGACCCTAGCATTGACCCCCAGTTAGCAGCATGCTTTTTAAAGTCCGAATTAATTCTAATTAAATTCTATCGACTTGGTTAGGTTTTCTAGTGATATAATATCGATATATAGTTGATTCTTTAATTTTGAAAGAGGACCTACGATCAAGTAAAGGTGATGGAACAAGACCTAAACTAATT
Source organism: Protea cynaroides (assembly GCA_028583415.1). Taxonomy (NCBI): domain Eukaryota; kingdom Viridiplantae; phylum Streptophyta; class Magnoliopsida; order Proteales; family Proteaceae; genus Protea; species Protea cynaroides. The sequence continues at coordinate 38,705,400 of CM053276.1, read as the reverse complement.
GGTTAATAATAAACTGTTTTATTCAAGTCTAATGCCATGATTGATTCTATGCTTGTATGCTTGTTATGTGCATTGAACATGTCATCCAATATTTCTGTTATTACTGTTCTTGCATATTTAATTATTGTTTATGACATGATGATGATGATGATGATGATAGGAATAGGCATGTGGATGTATGTGAATGGTTGGTATGCTTGATGCGAGCGAGTATCAGGGGGAGGACGTGGCACTGTGGTTCATCCTAGTCACCAAACTCTAGCTCTATCTCTAACTTAAGTCTTGTACACTAAACATCGTCGTATCGCCATTACCTTAGCGGAACTAATACGTCGTAGGGTATCAGGGGGGACGTGACACTGTGGTTCATCCTGGTCACCAGACCCTAGCTCTATCTCTATGGATGTATTGAGGGATGCTAGGGTGAGGCCTTGGATACACTGTTTGGCATTAGGATTGGCTAGTTGCGAGCCCAGTTTGCAAGCCCTCGCCAGCAGGGGCTTACGTATTTGTATGACACTGTACAGCAATAAACGTTAACCTTTGTTGTACAATGTTCATGAATTGGGTGCATGTGAGTCGATAATAAACGTTAACTTTGGGCAGCGTCACACACTCGTATATAGAGGAGGGGTCAATAAACGTGACCTTTGGCCACCTATCCTTTCTATAGCACATTGCAAACTTATTTACGAGACCAAAGATATGAATTGACTGCATGCATATGTTTGTTGCATTGTTTTGTTTGCTCACTGAGCCATGATGTGTGCTCACCCTCTCAACGTCGAATATTTTTAGTTGATGATGCAGGTACTACAGTTGCAGATTATATAAATGATTCGGTGTATGCGCGCATTGCTGCAATGGAGGCTGAAAACTTAGAGGATACGCATGATCCTTCATGCGAGTGTAACTCATGCGTGTTCCATTATGATTTTATTGGATTTATAAAAGATGTAATTGATATTTTATTTAGTTATGTCTCAGTTGATACAACAATAATTTGATATTTTAATTATGGTTATTACATTTAGAGTGCTCAGTTCACTTATTATAAGACTTCCGCTATTGTGTATTTATTCTGATTATGATTGTGGATGTGCGTGGTTTTGTTCCAATGGATACCGCCTAATAGAGATCCTGGTTGAACCGTTGGTTTATAGCGGTTCATCATACCGTTCTGAATGGTGCAGAATTTGGGGTGTGACAGATGTAATGTGCTAAGAGGTAAAAAACACACCATAAAGGGCAGAAACTCCCATACACAAGGAGGGAGTAGGCACTCACCCAATTACACCGTTGCACCTCAAACCTCCAAACCAAGTAGGTTCCCTTTGGGGATAGGGCAGAACCAAGCCAATCTCATCCTTGGCCATTTCTTGGATCCCTTCATCCACGAACCTGTTGGCCATGTTGTCAATACGAGCAACTTGACTGATGTGATAGTATAGTTGAACATACAATCAGAAAAATAAGGAGAGAGAGTGTCAGTGCAGTGGCACAGATGAGCTAGCCTTGTGTATGTTTTCAGCAGTTCTAAAGAGTGGTTGACAAGGAATGTAGCGAGTTGATTGGGTTTCTACATTGAATTGATTAGGTAGTGGGAACTTCGATGTTCGATCAAGCTCCATACATTCCACAGAGTTAAAAGCTGAACCAACATGATTCCCAGTGTGTGGGAGTTCGGGTGAACATGCACAAAAAGTTTAGGTCTGAATTCCAAGGTTGGTTTTAAAGTTTTGATTTTAAGGCTATTTTTTGTGGGTCTTGCAATAGTGTAATGGAAAGAAGCATATTGGAAAGAGGAATATAATCAAGTTGGCTTCGCAACGAAATTGGAATTACTTGATTCCAATATCAGATGAGGAAGATATCGTGATTTTCTTCTAAGCGCATAAAGAAGACCAAAAATCAGAGCTCTCAGAGAGTAAATGAGTTTCAGGGGTTTTCACTATAATTATATTAATGTTGAAGGGCTTAAATGAAATTATCATAAATTCAAGGGCTGCTTTGAAATTATCATAACTTCTTTTAAAGCCAATCGATGGTTTTGCAAAAGTCGTGTCTGCCAAATTCAAATCAGACAGTTGAATATATGGCAGGCTAAGATATTGTGTAGTGGCTGGAAAAAAGTGCTTCTACAAGAAGTGTGATTGGGGGTGGATGCAATTTAATCAAGTGATATGCGTCCCATGAATCAGACGCCATTATTTAGTATGTCAAGCGTACGGTGTGGCAGCGGGGCTGATCCAGATCATATAGAATAAATAACAATTTTCTTAGCAGTAATAAAAAAAGATCCAATGGCAGATGTTAAATCCCGCCTTTTTGATTCAATCCAATGACCGATTGTGAAGATGCCTAAAGCAGCCAACGGAAGATTGACATCCTGCCTGCTTTGTCAGTGGTCGTGCAGCTAATGTATGGAGCAGTGCACCGTATGGCTTAAAAAGATTTTGTTTTCTTTTATTTCATTTGTCGACCTTTGAATGGCCATATTTCGGCCATCTGAAGTCTAAATTGGACCGTTCAAATTGTAGAATTCATGGTTTTGAATGTTCTACCTATAGGGAATGATTTGGGGAGAAGAAAGAAGAGTACTTCGGGATTTTGGGTGAGAAAACCCTCTCTTGAATGTATTGGTGTGTGCTTATGGTTTGAGTCCTTCCACTACCCATCAAGGAGAGTTGTTAGGCTCCATTAAAGGTATTCAAGGTCTGGAATGGCTATGTGCCATTGAAAAGGATGTTGTTTGAAGCTTTAAGAAAGGCTACAATGGTGTTTGGTGTGTTCTCAATACATTAAAAGCATTGAATGATGGTTAGCCATTGAAGAAGAGCTGTGAGAGCTTGAGTGAACCTATGAAGAGCTAAAAGATGTTGTTGGGTGCTATTGAAGAGCAAAGTGTTTATTGGCCATTAATGGAGATTTTTGGTGAGGTTGGTTGTGTAGAGGAAGAGAGTGAAGACAAGAGGGTCTCAGTCTATTTGCATTCACTTGTTGATTCAAGTTTTTCATGGGAGGAGTGAGTTAATGATTTCAGTAGATCTTAGGGCTATGTCAGGCTTCACAGAGACATCTCAGAGTCTTCTTAGAGTACCAAAAGATGTCAGACAATAGTTAAGCTTTCTAAACTTATATGAGTTAATTGTTTAATTCTTGTACTCAATATATGCTAGCTGTAGGTGATGAATGATGAATGCCTAGTGGTAATGTTAGAATGTATACCAAATGTCTAGTCAGTGTAAGACCCGTATTGAACTAACCCGGTCTTACCACCTTGAACCAGGTCTACCCAACATGGTCGAGCCAAATGGATCAAGTACGTGAGGGAGATCGCGATCCCAGGTATTAAACTGACCCAAAAACAATAAAAATAGGGGGAGAGTCGCACACCCAGCTAGGTAGGGTAGGACCCCCAAGATAGAAAGTCAAATCCTGAGTTTTTAACCGGGGGTCAGACCTTTTAGAACCAGGAGTCGACGGGATCTCCGACCCCCTCATCGACCCCCAGTCTGCCGATAGAAATCGTGATTTGGAAACTTTCCAAATTTCAATGGGATTCTTTCCTAATCTCAATGGGACTTATTTTTGGAGTTTCTACTCTATAAATAGGAAGTCCCTAAGCCTCTTTCACTCCTTTTAGAACCCTAATTGGATTGAGAGAAAGAGAAGAGAAGGAGAAGAGAAAGAGAAAAGAAGGAAAGTGGAGAAGAAGATCAAAGAGAAGGCTTCAGAGAGACAAGCCTAATTCTCAGGTATGGGTACTATCTCCATGTAATTCTACAAACCTTAGAATAGATAGTGAAGAGAGAATGATCTAGGAGAAACCCAAATCATCCATTCATGGTTAGGTTTTCATGGAAAACCATGGGGAAATTCATAAAAACTATATAAGTGAATAAACTATGGTTCTAAGCCATAGAACAGGTATGTAATGAGTTGTAGAAGCAAGCCATAGGACCCCAAACATGAAGGAATGGACTGAAGGATGAAAATTTGACAAAACCCACAGGGGGTCGCACGGGGGATCGATGGCTAATCGACCCTACCAGACCCTAACAATCGACCCCCAGTGTTCACCCGCTGATCCGATACACGCTGATCAACCAAGCTATCTGAGTCTGGGACGTCTGGAGACTAGCTGTGAGATGAGCCACCCGCTGGTCAGTCACACACTGAGCATCCCTCAGCTCTCCCATCCGTTGAACTGATACGCGCTGAGCAACCAGAAGCTCTCCCACCTGCTGATCGGACGAGCGCTGAGCCTCTAGAAGCTCTCCCATCTTCAAGTCAAACATACGTTGAGCCTCTTGTATCTCATGCAATATCCCCATCATGTCGTCAGAAGGAGCATACGAAGGACCAGCTACATACGAAGGACCAGCTGCATACGAAGGACTAGCCGAAGAAGACGGACCCGCTCCAGTAGCATGAGTAGGTGATGGAGGAGGTATGGCATTTACATCCATGTATAGCCGATCGTCATCATCCCCCTGAACCCCTGCTCTAGTGGCTGCTGCTGCTGCTGTCTCAGCGTCAGCCATCTCCACTCGAGTGCAAGGGCGCACCATCGCGTTCCTCTCCTCATCGCTGACTTGGGCATCCCGCATGCCCATCTTGCAAATAGCCTCCCAATCCAGAGACGATGAGAAGGATTTCTCCTGAATCTTCTCATCCAATAAGTCAACCCCCAGGCGGGTAAGCAAGGCAGTGGTCATGCGTCCGTAAGGAAGGTTGCTAGTGTAACTGGGCAACGTGGCACTGATCATCGTACACATGATGATATAGGGAAGGCAGACGGGCTGCCTAGTGCATATGCAGTATAATAGATACTGGGTCAACTTGGAGACCCTCTCGTAATGACCACTCTGCGGGATCAGGTTATGCGGAATGATCTTGCAGTATACCCGTGGATCTGAGTGTAGATAACTTGCTCTCATCTGCCGGCGATCAGGTCTGATGAGCTGGCTATTGATCTCAGCCCTCATCTGTAGCAAAAATAACTGGGGCTCTCTAGGGGCACACAATACCAAGGGACCAGCATAGAAAATGCCCAACAAGTCGGCCAGCTATCGATAATCAAATGAAACGTCAACCCCTTTGACGTAGCTGGTGATCCGAAGCTCACCACCCCTCTCAACATCATTGTAATCTCCCACCACCTGGAGATTACAGTAGAACTGACGTACCAAGTCAGGACGGGTACACGCATCATAGGTGATGACGGGGAGCCATCCCATATCACCAAAGGCCCCCTCCACATTGAACAAGGCTAAGCTAGCCAAGTCCACTTTGCGGCCGCCCTCTACCTTCTTGCCAGCGTAGTGGGCATACTGTGCCTCGGCTTCATTGGAACGAAAGCGAAGACGGTCACGAACTCTGGGTACCTTGGTACGAGCCATAGTATATGCAAATAAGAAAGAAAAACAAATAATGGATTAGTAGAGAGTAAAAAAAAAAAAAAACCCAAAATTTTGACCTAATAACAACGTAAATTGGTCAAAAGCCTCACTTTTCACCCATACGCGTGGGCAGGAGGACTTACATAGATCCTATACTATCCAGTGAGACTCATACATTCGGAAATTTCAACTAATTAGATTGAATTGCAAGAAATTTCAAGAAATTTAAAATCTTGACAAAATTAGGGCAAAAAGTGTAAATTTCGAGTTTCTCAATAACCAACTGAGGAAACTCGAATATTTTTGAGGACTTTCGTTCCTCGAGTCACCAACAACAAAAGCCCCCAATAAAAATCAAATTTTTACGGTTGGAAAAAGATTAATTTAAAAAATACGAGATAAATGAGCAAAAACCTAGGTAAAGAAACCTAAAAACATAAAAAGGTAGAAGACATACCTGTACCAGAGGTGTAGACGACAAAATAAGGAGTGCAAACCACCAACGGATCGGAGTTGTTACGGTAGCAACTCAGAGGGACGAGTTGAGTCGAAGCGGAGAAGAAAGAATGGGAAATGGACTTTGAATCGGACTTAAAAATTAGATTTTTAGTCCGGGGGTCAGAAAATTCGATTAAAACAATCGACCCCCGCATCGACCCTTGGTTCTCGGGAATCTGACAGAGAACCAGGGGTCGCACCCTGGGTCGGACATCCTCTGACCCCCCCATCGACCCCCGGCTTGGGAAGAATGGGTGATTTCCCAGGGTCGCAGACTGAGGGTCGGACACCCATCGACCCCCACCATCGACCCTGCAATGATAACACAACATTTTCGACAGAATGACCTGAAAAATTTGAAATTTGCATTTGTTAGTGGTTTTAAAATATGAGAATGAAGTATTTAATGATTGTCTCTAATGTTCAATGATTTCAGGCAATCCCACTATCAGATTAATTAATGGCGGGACGCAGAGTAACCAGACAGAGCTGTAACTCTATTCCACCACCACTACTTGTGGGGGAAGATAACCAAACACACCCGAAAATACAGGGGAACACGAACATGGCACCATCCGTCATAAATGGGCAGACAAATCATACAAATCTGCCAGCTCCATCTACAGACTTGGCCACAGTCGTAATGAACTTGGCCCAACAGCTACAGCAAATGCAACAAGCACAAGCCACTATACAAGCTGCCATAGGCATAACTCCTCCAGCTGCACAGACACCTCCATTGCCAGCAGGACAGGCAAGCACAACACCACGGGGGAGTAACACAGTACCCCACACACCTCAGACTCCTATCATGCAGGCTCATGTACTGAATCCTGAGATAGCTCAAGGTGGATATCAATACCAACCACCTATGTATGGAGCGTATGTCCCGCAGCAACTAGACCACTCCAGACTGGTGGACCATTTTTTGAAACTGAAGCCTAGAGAATTCAATGGCAAGCCTGCAGATCCTTTATGGTCGGCTCACTGGGTTGACGAAATGGAAAGAAATTTTATGATGATGACACTAAATGAAGAAGAAAAAGTGTTGTGTGCCACCTTTATGCTGAAAGGAGATGCACACCATTGGTGGAGGTCTACCAGGATATATTTACATACAAAGCACGCCCAACTGACTTGGGACATTTATAAAGAGGCGTTCTTTGAGAAGTACTTTCCGAGAAGTTTTAGAGATTCTATGGAAAGAGAGTTCCTGTGTTTATATCAGGGGCAGATGACCGTGGATGCATATTAACAGCGTTATAAAGAGCTGCTCTTCTTTGCACCCACTAGTATGCAAGAGGAAAACACAAGGACCCGAAGGTTCGTCATGGGACTTAGAGGAAGCATGCGAGCATGTTCTGGGACATGAAAAGAAAATTTATAGTGAAGCGGCACAAATTGCTCGAGTTATAGAATCGAGCTAGAATGAGAGTTATTTCATGCAAAACAGAGGTATCAAAAGGCCAGCTGGAAATTTTTATAATGGAGGGAATAACAAGACATTCAAACCCTTCCATGCTCAAGGCTTTACCGCTGCAACCAAGACTTCACCCGTAGCTCAACAGCAACAGAAGCCAATTACTGAAGGGATAAAATATTTTAACTGCAACCAAGTGGGACATATAACAAGGGAATGTCCTAAGCCCAAGAAGCAGCTACATCAAGGACGAGTTTACACGGTTACGTCCTAGGATGCTGCTGCATCGCCTGATGTAGTCACAGGTATGACTTACATTTTTTAGTTAGTTGTATTACATTGTATGAGCATGTAGACTAAACCAAGACAAATCACGGGTATCGTACCGATTAATGGCATTCCCGCCAGAGTACTCTTTGATTCAGGAGCTACTCATTCCTTTATATCTGTGACGTTTGGAAAGAAGTTAAATCTACCCCTTAAATCCTTAGACTACAAACTACTTGTACGATCACCTATGGGATTAGAAGTGGAGTTAGAAAAAGATTATGGACCATGTCCAGTTCTTATTGGTAAAAAGACCTTGGACGCGACCTTGATCAAACTTGAGATGGCAGACTTTGACGTCATCTTGGGAATGGACTGGTTAGTTTGGCATTCTGCGAACTTATTGTGTGCCGAAAAGAAGCTGACTTTTAAAGACAAAGAAGGAGCAGAGTTCAGTTTTACGAGAACCAGACTTTCCCATAAACGAAAGCTCATACTCTCGGTGCTAAAGGCTAAGAAGTGCCTTGAGAAAGGAGCAGTCAGAAATTTAGTATCTGTGGTTGACCTTACCAAAGAAGCACTACCAATGGAAGATATTGATGTCGTGTGTGACTTTCCAGACGTATTTCCTGAAGAATTACCAGGATTACCACCCGACCGAGCCACGGAGTTTATTATAGATCTTATACCTGGAGCCGCACCAGTATCGAAAGCACCTTATAGAATGGCTCCTACTGAATTAAAGGAATTGAAAGTACAACTACAAGAACTACTGGACAAGGGTTACATTCGCCCTAGCATATCACCATGGGGAGCGCCAGTATTATTCGTGAAGAAGAAGGACGGTAGCGTTCGCTTGTGTATAGACTACCGAGAACAGAATAAACTGACAATCAAGAATCGGTATCCATTGCCTCAGATCGATGACTTGTTCGATTAGTTGCAAGGTGCCAAAGAGTTTTCAAAGATAGATCTTCGGTCAGGCTACCATCAGCTGAAGATTAAGGATGGTGATGTCCCCAAGACAGCATTCAGGACCAGATATGGACATTATGAATTTTTGGTCATGTCTTTTGGATTGACAAACGCACCAGCAACCTTTATGGAACTTATGAACCGGGTTTTCCACGACATGTTGGATACGTCGATTATTGTATTCATTGATGATATATTAGTCTACTCCAAGGATGAGGAAACACATGTTAAGAATATAAACGCCGCTCTGCAGCGACAACCGAAGGAAAATCTCTACGCCAAATTTACAAAGTGTGAGTTTTGGCTAAAGGAAGTCGCATTTCTAGGCCATGTAGTATCCGCTGAAAGAATTAAAGTGGATCCCAGCAAGATCGAGGCTATTGTAAAGTGGGAAGCACCGAAGAGCGTTGCAGAAAATAGAAGTTTCTTGGGTCTAACTGGCTATTATCGACGATTTGTGGAAGACTATTCCCGAATTGCCGTACCTCTTTCCAGTTTGACTAAGAAGGGTGAGAAGTATGTTTGGACGGATAAATGCAAGAAGAGTTTCCAAACCTTGAAGGCTAGATTGATATCAGCTCCAATCTTGACCATCCCGATTCCAGGACATCCATTTATCTTGTATATCGATGCGTCAGGACTGGGATTAGGATTTGTACTATGATTGTGATATCAGTATCATCCGGGGAAAGCTAATGTAGTAGCCGATGCGTTGAGTAGAAAGGCAATGATAAAATCTCAGGGAGAGGTTAGCACAACTGCCGCAATGTGTACTACCAGAAAGGTATTCAAGCACAGTAATGAGCAGTTTGTGATAGATGCACCAGATGGATCAGCCAACCAAGGGTTTATTCATCGATTTTCAAAATATGTTCGCCGCATTGAAGATTATACTGAATAAAGTTGATGAAGTGAAGACAGCTATCAATTCAAACCCTAACCTAAGAATGGTACAAGAAGACATCGAAAAAGGCAGGACTAACCCTGAGTTCACCTTGGACGAAGAAAAGGTACTGAAGTACAAAGGAAGAATATGTGTACCCGAAACAGAAATCTTGGACATTAGACACCGATTGATGAAAGAAGCCCATACCACTATATATTCGACACATCCTGGAAGTACAAAAATGTATCATGATCTAATGAAATTACATTGGTGGAGAGGAATGAAAGCAGATGTAGCTAAGTTCGTGTCTCAATGCCTAAATTGTCAGAAAGTAAAGGCGGAACGACAAAGACCGGCCGGACTGTTACATCCGTTATCGGAACCAACATGGAAATGGGACTGCATCACTATGGACTTCGTCACAGGATTACCATTGACTCTTCGAGTTGTTGACGCAGTTTGGGTGATTGTAGACCGCCTGACTAAAACAGCTCGCTTTATACCGATACGACCCCAGTATACACTGGAGAGGTTAGGTAAGCTGTATGTGGAAAACATTGTGCGAGTACACGGTGTACTTGAAAGCATTGTGTCCGATAGAGATCCATGATTTACTTTAAAGTTTTGGGAAGGATTGCAAAAGGCTATGGGTACAACATTGAAGTTTAGTACCGCATTCCATCCGCAGACAGACGGACAGTCAGAGCATAGAATTCAGGTTCTAGAAGTTATGCTTCGAGCATGTGTGATTGATTTTAAAGGATCATGGGATGACAAGTTACCATTGATTGAGTTCGCTTATAACAATAGCTATCAGGCTACTATATAGTTGTCACCCTATGAAGCACTGTTTGGCCAAAAATGTCGAACTCCTTAGTTTTGGAATGAAGTTGGGGAACGTAGTATTGTTGGACCGAAATTCGTTGAAGAGACATGTCGAGTGGTCGACATTATCAAGGAAAGAGTGAGAACAGCTCAGAATCATCAGAAGCAATATGCTGATACCCGAGGTCGAGACCTTGAATTCGTCGTGGGTGATAAAGTATTCTTAAAAGTATCGCCTATGCGAGGATTGAAACGGTTCGGATAGAAAGGGAAACTAAGTCCAAGATATGTCTGGCCATATGAGATTCTAGCTAAGCGTGGGAAAGTGGCATACCAGTTAGCACTACCACCATCTATGTCAAGTGTGCATGACGTTTTTCATATTTCCTTATTGAAGAAGTATGTCAAGGATCCAACGCACAATCTGACAGTAGATTTACCTGATTTGACTGATGATTTGACCTTTGAGGTAACACCAACTGAAATCACCAGCCGAAAGGTTCAACGACTACGCAACCGTGATATCTATTATGTCAAGGTCATCCGGAGAAGTAGGGATATGGAAGAAATTACATGGGAAGAAGAGAATGTTATGCGAAAGCAATACCCTCAATTATTTGACTCGGAAGGTATGTACAATTTCGAGGATGAAATTTTTATAAGTAGGGGGGAGTTGTAAGACTCGTATTAAACTAACCCGGTCTTACCACCTTGAACCAGGTCTACCCATCATGGTCGAGACAAATGGATCAAGTATGTGAGGGAGATCGCGATCCCAGGTATTAAACTGACCCAAAAACACTATAAATAGGGGGAGGGTCGCACACCCAGCTAGGTAGGGTCGGACCCCCCAAGATAGAAAGTTAGTCCCTGAGTTTTTAATCGGGGGTCGGACCTTTTAGAACCAGGGGTCGATGGGATCTCCGACCCCCTCATCGACCCCCAGTCTGCCGACAGAAACAGTGATTTGGAAACTTTTCAAATTTCAATGGGATTCTTTCCTAATCTCAATGGGACTTATTTTTGGAGTTTCTACTCTATAAATAGGACGTCCCTAAGCCTCTTTCACTCCTTTTAGAACCCTAATTGGATTGAGAGAAAGAGAAGAAAAGCAGAAGAGAAAGAGAAGAGAAGGAAAGTGGAGAAGAAGATCAAAGAGAAGGCTTCAGAGAGACAAGCCTAATTCTCAGGTATGGGTACTATCTCCATGTAATTCTACATACCTTAGAATATATTGTGAAGAGAGAATGATCTAGGAGAAACCCAAATCATCCATCCATGGTTAGGTTTTCATGGAAAACCATGGGGGAAATCATAAAAACCATATATGTGAATAAACTATGGTTCTAAGCCATAGAACATGTATGTAATGAGTTGTAGAAGCAAGCCATAGGACCCCAAACACGAAGGAATGGACTGAAGGATGAAAATTTAACGAAACCCACAGGGGGTCGCACGGGGGTCGATGGCCAATCGACCCTACCAGACACTAACAATCGACCCCCAGTGTTCGGGAAGTCCATACTGTGGGTGGTCGCACCCAGGGTCGTTGGAACCTCCGACCCTGGCATCGACCCCCAGTTAGCAACTTCCTTTTTAAAGTCTGAATTAATTCTAATTAAATTCTATTGACTTGATTAGGTCTTCTAGTGTTATAATATCGATATATAGTTGATTCTTAAAGCTTGAAAGAGGACCCATGATCAAGCAAATGTGAGGGAACAAGACCTAAACTAGTTGGTTAATGATAAACTATTTTATTCTTGAGTCTAATGCCGTGATTGATTTTATGCGTGTATAATTGTTATGTGCATTCTACATGTCATCCAATATTTCTATTATTACTGTTCATGCATATTTAATTTTTGTTTATAACATCATGATGATGATGATGATAGGAATAGGCATGTGGATGTATGTGTGTGGTTGGTGTGCTTGATGCGAGCGAGTATCAGGGGGAGGTGTCATAGGTGGGGCCTCAGCACTCTAGCTCTATCTCTAACTCAAGTCTTGTCCACTGACATCGTCGTATTGCCATTACCTTAGCAGAACTATTACGTCGTAGGGTATGAGGGGTAGTGGTCTCGGACCGTGTAGTCTCTGACTCTGCTGGGGGGCTTTAGCCCTATCTCTATGGATGTATTGAGGGATGTTAGGGTGAGGCCTTGGATACACTGATTGGCATTAGGATTGGTTAGTTGCGAGTCTAGCTTGCGAGCCCTCGCTAGCAGGGGCTTACGTGTTGGTATGGGCAACGGGTACAACAATAAACGTGACCTTTGCGTGTACATTGTCTATGGTGGGTGCATGTGGGTCGACAATAAATGTTACCTTTGGGTGGCTTCACACACTCTTGTATAGAGGTGCGGCGTTAATAAACGTGACCTTTGGCCACCTGTCCTTTCTATAGCACATTGCAAACTTATTTACCAGACCAAAGATATGAATTGAATGCATGCATATGTTTGTTGCATTGTTTTGTTTGCTCATTGAGCCATGATGTGTGCTCACCCTCTCGACGTCGAATATTTTTAGTTGATGATGCAGGTACTACAGTTGAAGATTCTATGAATACTCCGGTGTATGCACGTGTTGCTGCAATGGAAGCTGAAGACTTGGAGGATACGCATGACCCCTCATGCAAGTGCAACTCATGCGTATTCTATTAGAATTTTATTTGAATTTATAGAAGGATGTAATTGATATTTTAATTATTTATGTCTTAGTTGATACAACAATAACTTGATATTTTAATTATGTTTATTAGATTTAGAGTTCTCATTTCATTTACTATAAGACTTCCACTATTGTGTATTTAATCTGATTATGGTTGTGGATGTGCATGGTTTTGTTTCTAATAGATACCGCCTACTAGAGATCCTGGTTGAGCCGTTGGTTTATTAGCGGTTCATCACACCGTTCTGAATGGTGTAGAATTGGCGTGTGACATCACCAGCTATGGTTATAGTACCTGTGGTTTGACTTAGATTTAGTCTACATGCTCATACTCAAGTCATACCTGTGATCACATCAGGTGATGCGGCGGTATCTTTTGAAGTCACAGCATACACCTTTCCTTGCTGAATTTGATTCTTAGGCTTATGGCATGTCTTTGCAAAGTGCTCCATTTGGTCGCAGTTAAAGCACTTGATATTAACAATCACTTGACCTGGTTGTGGTAGAACCATTTGGGTAATCTTGGCTACTCCATTAGTGTTTTGTGAATGGAATGGTTTGAAGGTCCTTGAATTTCCCCCATTAGATGTATCACCATTTGACCTTTTTAGCTCTCGGTTCTGAGTGAGGAAACTTTCTTTTTGGCTGGACTCCAGAACTCAAGCGATTTGTACAACCTCATTGTAGACCTTATTCTCCAAACCCAGCACATGCTCTTGAATACTTCCCTTTAGTCCCATGGTGAACCGTCGGGTCTTGGTGTCTTCCTCTTGCATGCTGGTAGGAGCAAAGAAGAACAATTCTTCATATCGCTGTTGATTTGCATCCACTATCATTTGACCTTGATAGAGCTTAGGAACTCTTTCTCCATCTGATCTCGGAAGCTCCTTGGGAAATACTTGTCAAAGAAGGCTTCCTTGAAAACTATCCAAGTCAACTGAGAATGCTTGGAAAGTAGGTATGCGCGAGTAGTCCTTCACCAGTGGTTTACACTTTCCTCAGAGGTGAAGGTTGCACACATGACCTCTTCTTCTTCCGTTCATAAAGTTCTTTTCTATCTCTATAATCCACTGAGCTGGCTACAATGGATTTGATATCTTTTAAGAGAATGTTTGGGGCTTTAGCTTCATTAATCTTTCCACCAGTCTTGATTTTTCCCATATGTTTCATATGTAGGTGGCAAGTACTGGTAACCACCTTGATACACTACTTGTTGTGCACCAAGATTCTGCTTTGGGGTATGTGTAATAGGGACATGTTATGCCAGAGGCATTGAATTATTGCCAACAGGTGCTGGAGGTATAGTGTTGCTACCAACTGGAATAGTACTGGTCTGACCTGGAGGTATTGGTGGAGTATTGACAGTCGGTGTAGTCATCCCCATTATAGCTTACATGGCCAACAATACTTGTTGAGTGTCTTGCATCTGCTGAGCCAAATTGGTCACAATCGTGGCCAAATCACTTGGTGGTCTAGTTAGTTGGTTGGAGTGGCCTGGTTATTCTCACCTTGTGGTGCATTATTCTGATTCACATTATTTTTGGTTTGCTCTTCAGGGTTTTCATTCCCATTCCCCACTCTAGGTGGTGGTAGGGTCGGGCTACGACCTCTTTGACTGGTTCCACGAGTACAGCGTGCCATTTCAGACTATGCCCATCAAAGTTTTTGCATACCCATAAGTGTGAGACAAGGTACATGTAATTTATAGGGTTAGTCCCACAGTATATGAAAATACCAATAACACAGAACCCAATAAGCAGTAATCTGCTAAATTTTTTTTTTGTCAGGTCGCCCTTGACCGATCATGTATTGCACAACCAGTAACCAAACCGAAAAAACTCTGGGAACATTCCCAAGAGCTTTCGATCAACTCATCTGTCGATTGACCGGTTGACTCTTTAAGTCGAATTGTTTGACCGATTAATCGAAATTTGGTTTTTAAAACATGTTTTGAGACATTTTTTTTCTCATTTCTTTCTTGTTTTCTCTGAGTCCGACCCTACATGGCTCCGGTGAGTTGCTACAGTACCTACCAGAGATTTTCCAAAGCTTTTCACTTCAGTCAACGATCTTCATTCCCTCCGTAGAGGTATGTTCTTAAATCTTTTCTTTTCTTTGGATTTTTCTCCTAGGTTTTTATCGTCTTTTCTTATCTTTCTCAAATTAAAACTTTTCCAACCGTAGGAAACTTATTTTTTTCATCAAGATTCATTGTTGGGCATCCAATGATCGAAAGCCCTCAATCAGTTTGGGGTTTCACTGATTGGTTTGAAAGAAATCCCAAATTATTGAGTTTTGCCCTAAAATTGGGGTTTTTGCCCAAAATCTGAATTTCTTATTATTCCTTAAAATTTATTAAATCCTCCTATTAGTTGATTATTGTAGTATGGTTTGTGATTCATATATGTCCTCCAGCCCATGTAATTGGGTGAAAGTGAGGCTTTTGACCAATTTACGTCAAAATTTCTAAAATTTTGACTAATATCCTTTTAATTGTTTGCTCTTGCAGCTTCAGTATGCCTCACACCAAGAATATATGTGGTCGAAATGACAACCCACCTCCTAGGCAGTTTGACGTACTATGATTTCGCTCAGCCGAAGCCAAAGCACAATAGCCATGGTTTCAAAATAAAAAGGTAAAGGTGGGATGATTCGTGAAACTGTCGGACTTAGCTAGGTTTGACGTAGAGGCAGCATTTGATATTATGGGGTGGCTACCTATGACCCAGTACCAGGGATCAACACCTCCTGACCTAGTCAAGCAATTCTACTGCAACTTACAGTCGGAGGGTGATCTAGAGAATTTTGAGACAGGCAGAGAGCTGAGGATCATCGGCTAGGTGAAGGGACACCCACTAGCTAGTGGGTCTCTTGAACATCTCCAATGCCACCGAGCTGGTTTACTGCGCACCAAAGGAGCGCAAGCATGACCAAGGAATTGTGTCTGGAGGTGAAGAACCATATCATGCAAGAAGGGTTTTGGGAGTTGAAGGTGGTTAACCTACATCACCTTCCTCGTGTGTACTGTTGCATTATCCAGCATAACATCATACCTCAAAGCGGCCACTACAACGAGGTATCCCAATTAACTCAGTATGTTCTCTACTGCATTTGCACCAAGCAGCTCGTATGCTTGCCTACATCATCATATGAACTAGGCATCGAGCTGCGATGCTGCGATGCCTAATCTGAAGGGCAATCTATCCTATGGATGTATTGTCACAACCCATTCTAGGGAATTGGGCATGATATCCAAGTCATCCAAAAGACAACCCAAATCTTCCGCCAACTGACAACCAAAGTGATGTACCAGCAAACCCCACAGTTTACACATACAATATCCACCAAAATCAACAGTAGATAATAATAATACCAGCAGCAGAATAACAGAATTTGTAATGGAATCATAATATGGAAAACTAGATGCCATCTAATTATACCTTAATTAACATAAGTTTGTTATCCACTTCAATTGTTCCATAATACTCATAATACTACATACATCCATCTTACATAGCTAGAGTAATTCCGAATCGATTCTAGTGGATAGACCAAACCATCATCTATTCACAGATAACAAAATTAACTGAATCAAGAGGCTGACTTAGGTCCCATAGATAAAATCCCTACATGTGAAACCCTTGACATGATCACAAAGAGGAACCCCACCAAGAGTAGTGTCCTCACATTGATAGGATCCGTAGTTGCCTCAGCGGTAGCGGTACCTACAAACAAAGCAAAAAAGATTAGATATTGAGCTCACATCACAACTTAATAAGGAATCAGGTATCCAATGCAATCCTATGCAACAAGTTATGAATGTAGTATAGAAGCAAATAAACCAGCAATTGTGAGTGTCATACAAGTGTGTATGCCAATCATGGTCGATCTGTATCCTAGCAAGGATCTTGCCCCGTACCCCACTACCTGAGCTGTGCTCCATACCCCACCACCTGAGCACATATACCCGTACTCCACCGCCTGAGTGCCCCATACTCCACTGCCTGGATGATTTATATCCGTACCGCATCGCCTGAGTACTTCATACCCCACCACCTAGATCATATCCCCTCACTAAAGTACAAATCCCTTTACCAAGTTAGTGCATGATGCATGAGCATGTTATTATTTTCGTTATACCCTAGTAGAGATCCCCATTCCACTCCCATGGATTGATCGTGTCTCTACTAAGGTGAAACCGAACATATGGCCATGTATTGTGCCCGTACACATTACATGTTCATATCCCCCACGCACAAACACATCCATATTTAATCAATCAATAAATCAACCAACATGGCATGTGCACGCAATAAGTAATACTATGCTTTAGTAGGAATCCCCATTCTACTCAAATGGACTGACTGTGTCACTACAAAGGCATAGAGTACCAACATGGTATGTGTATTGCACTCCCACACACTACACGCCCATCATACATGGTCTCAACAAGACCGCACCCAATGGAGAACCCAAACTCCCCACTCCCATGGTTCGTTGTGCCTCCTTTAAGGTACAGTCACTTTCCCAATGTAATTCATGAGGTCACTCATTACATGAACCACCATACATGGGTGGTATCCCAACGGAGAGCCTCGGATTCCCACTCCCATGGTTCACCGTGTCTTCACTAAGACCTCGACACACCAACATGGTACGCATGCCTGTACTTCCATACATCACACGCACTATCATACGTGGCTATGCTCATAACATCATCAACTACCCCTTGCAAAAAACCCCGGATCCCCATCCCATGGATCACAATGTCTCTATAAGGTCATAACAATTATCAACATGGCATACATCCATCACACAACAATCAACATACATAGTTATTGTTATAATACATATGCCTGAACAATTTATATACATTTCATTGGATGACATGTTATAAAGTAAAAAAAAAATCTATCACACAACAACTACATGCTTAGACTCTACTTAACCTGACCCCTTACTTGTAGACACCAGAGGTGCTGCTTGTAAGACCCGTATCGAACTAACCCGGTCTTACCACCTTGAACCAGGTCTACCCATCATGGTCGAGCCAAATGGATTAAGTGCGTGAAGGAGATCATGATCCCAGGTATTAAACTGACCTAAAAACACAAAAAATAGGGGGAGGGTCGCACACCCAGCTAGGCAAGGTCGGACCCCCCAAGATAGAAAGTCAGACCCTGAGTTTTTAACCGGGGGTCAGACATTTTAAAGCCAGGGGTCGATGGGATCTCCAACCCTCTCATCGACCCTTTGCCGACAGAAACCGTGATTTGGAAACTTTCTAAATTTCAATGGGATTCTTTCCTAATCTCAATGGGACTTATTTTTGAAGTTTCTACTCTATAAATAGGACGTCCCTAATCCTCTTTCACTCCTTTTAGAACATTAATTGGATTGAGAGAAAGAGAAGAGAAGGAGAAGAGAAAGAGAAGAGAAGGAAAGTGGAGAAGAAGATCAAAGAGAAGGCTTCAGAGAGACAAGCCTAATTCTCAGGTATGGATACTATCTCCATGTAATTCTACAGACCTTAGAATGGATAGTGAAGAGGGAATGATCTAGGAGAAACCTAAATCATCCATCCATGGTTAGGTTTTCGTAGAAAATCATGGGAGAGTCATAAAAACCATATAGGTGAATGAACTACGGTTCTAGACCATAGAACATGTGTGGAATGGGTTGTAGAAGCAAGCCATGGGACCCCAAACACGAAGGAATGGACTGTAGGATAAAAATTTGACTAAACCCACAGGGGGTCGCACAGGGGTTGATGGCCAATCGACCCTACCAGACCCTAACAATCGACCCCCAAAGTTCGGGAAGCCCAGATTGTGGGTGGTCGCACCCAGGGTCGATGGAACATCCGACCCTGGCATCGACCCCAGTTAACAACATGCTTTTTAAAATCAAAATTAATTCTAATTAAAATGTATCGACTTGATTAGGTCTTCTAGTGATATAATATTGATATTTAATTGATTCTTAAAGCTTGAAAGATGACCTACGATCAAGCAAAGGTGAGGGAACAAGACCTAAACTAATTGGTTAATAATAAACTGTTTTATTATTGAGTCCAATGCCATGATTGATTCTATGCGTGTATGCTTGTTATGTGCATTCAACATGTCATCCAATATTTCTATTATTACTGTTCATGCATATTTAAATTAATATTTATAACATGATGATGATGATGATGATGATGATGATGATAGGAATAGGCATGTGAATGTATGTGTGTGGTTGGAGTGCTTGATGCGAGCGAGTATCAGGGGGAGGTGTCATAGGCGGGGCCTCAGCACTCTAGCTCTATCTCTAACTCAAGTCTTGTCCACTGACATCGTCGTATCGCCATTACTTGTCACACCCCAATTCCGTACTATTCAGAATGGTGTGATGAACCGCTAATAAACCAACGGTTCAACCAGGTTCTCAAATAGGCTATCCCCGCGTTATCCAAACTTACGCACATCCATAATCATAATCAGAGTAAATACACAATAGCGGAAATCATGTAAATAAATGAACTGAGAATCAATGTGATATTAAAATTTAAATAACAATTTATTCTGTATCCACCGAGACATAAACAAATATCAATACAAATCTTTAATAAATCCAAATAAAGAAACCTATAAAATGTCTAATCAAATACATACGAGTTGCACTCACAAGAGGAGTCGTGTGTATCCACTTCAGCTTCAACTTCCATCGCTGCCACGTTCCCGTACGCAGACGCACTCATATAGTCTTCAACGGTATAACCTGCATCATCAACTAAAAATATTCAACGTCGAGGGGTGAGCACACATCACGGCTCAGTGAGTAGCCAAAACAATGCAACAATACATATGCATGCAAAAAAGTCAATTTATATCTTTGGTCCGGTTTATAAGTTTACAGTATGCAATAAAAAGGTTTAGGTAGCCAAAGGTCACGTTTATTGACTCCACCTCTATACACGAGTGTGTGACGTTACCCGAAGATCACGTTTATCGTCAACTCACATGCACCCAATCATGGACATTATATAACAAAGGTTACGTTTATTGCCATATAGTGCCATACCAACACGTAAGCCCCTGTTGGCGAGGGCTGCAAACTGGGCTCGCAACTAACCAATCCTAATGCCAAATAGTGTATCCAAGGCCTCACCCCAGCATCCCTCAGAATGTCCATAGAGATAGAGCTAAGGCCCCCCGGTAGAGTCAGAGACTACAAGGACCGAGACCACCTCCCCTGATACTCTACGACATAATAGTTCTGCTAAAGTAATGGCGATATGACGATGCTAATGCATAAAACTTGAGTTAGAGATAGAGCTAAAGTGCTGAGACCCGCCAAAGGTTAACGTTTATTGACGTTCTCATCACACCTCCCCTGATACTCGCTCGCATCAAGCACATCAACCACACACATACAAGCACATGCCTATTCCTATCATCATCATCATCATCATGTTATAAATAATAAAGTAAATATGCATGAACAAGTAATAGAAATATTAGATGGCATGCTGTATGCACATTACAAACATATTTGCATAGAATCAAACCTAGCATAGGACTCAAGAAATAGAAAACAGTTTATTATTAACCAATTTAGTTTGGGGTTAAGGTTCCTCACCTTAGCTTGCTATAAGATACTTTTCCAAGCTTTAAAATCACCTTTACAATGTTATTATATTGCTAGAAGACCTAACAAAATCGATAGAATTTAATTAAAATTAATTCCAGATTTAAAACTACTCTATTAACTGAGGGTCGGAGGTAGGGTCGATGCCAGGGTCGATGGGTCTATTGACCCTTCCCTCTTTCTGGACTTCCCGAATGCTGAGGGTCGATGGTCAGAAACACCTAGGGTCGGATGGCCTATCGACCCTGGGTGCGACCCCTGGTGCACTTTGGTCCAATTTCCACTTTTTAGTCCATTCCTCGTGTTTGGGGTCCTATGGCTTGCTTCTACATTCCATTCAACATTCATTCCATGGTCTGAAACCATGAATCATCCACCTAGATAGCTTTCATACATTCTCCTAGGGTTTTTCATAAAAACCTAACCATGGATTGATGGTTTGGGTTTCTCCGAGATCACACTCTCTCCAATAACTATCCTAAGGTCTGTAGAAACTTATGGAATTAGTATCCATACCTGAGAAGATAACTTTTCCTCTGAAATTCTTCTCCTTTTTGCTAAGTTCTCTTGCTTGCCTCTCTTCTTCATCTTTTCCTTCTCCTCTCTTTCTCTCAATTCAATTAGGGTTGTGAAAGGAGTGAAAGTGGCTTAGGGAAGTCCTTTAAATAGAGTAGGAACATCCTAAATAAGTCCCTTTGAGATTTGGACAGAATCCCAATCGAAAAATAAAGAAATTTCCTAATTTCTATATTCGGCAGAAACCGAGGGTCGATGATCCCGTCGACCCTAGGGTCTTAAGCTGTCCGACCCTCCCTCCAAAACCGAGGGTCTGACTCTCTGTTTTGGGAGGTCCGACCCTGCTTAGCTGGGTATGCGACCCTTCCCCTAATTTAAGTGTTTTTGGGTCGATTTCATACCTGGGATCTCGATCTCCTTCACGCCCTTGGTCCATTTGACTCGACCATGATGGGTAAACCTGGTTCAAGGTGGTAAGACCGGGTTAGATTGACACGGGTCTTACAAATCCCCCCAACTTATAAAAATTTCGTCCTCAAAATTGTACGTACCTTCTGAATCAAATAAGTGAGGGTATTGCTTTCGCATAGCATTCTCTTCTTCCCATGTAATTTCTTCCATGTCTCTACTTTTCCATATGACCTTAACATAGTTGATATCTCTGTTGCGTAGTCGTTGAACCTTTCGACTAGTGATTTCTATTGGTGTTACTTCAAACGTCAAATCATCAGTCAATTCTGGCAAATCCACTGTCAAAACATGCGTTGGATCCTTGACATACTTCTTCAATAAGGAAATGTAAAATACATCATGCACGCTTGACATAGATGGTGGTAGTGCTAACTGATAAGCCACCTTTCCACGCTTAGATAAAATTTCATACGGCCCAACATATCTTGGACTTAGCTTCCCTTTCTGTCCGAACCTCTTCAATCTTCACATAGGCGATACTTTCAAAAATACTTTATCACCTACGGCGAACTCCAGCTCTCTTCATTGAGTATCCGCATATTGCTTCTGGCGGTTCTGAGCTGTTCTCACTATTTCCTTGATGATGTCGACCACTCGACAAGTCTCTTCAACAAATTTTGGTCCAACAATACTACGTTCTCCAACTTCATTCCAAAACAAGGGAGTTCGACACTTTCTGCCATACAGTGCTTCATAAGGTGACATCTGTATAGTAGCCTGATAGCTGTTATTATAAGCGAACTCGATCAATGGTAATCTTTCATCCCATGATCCCTTGAAATCAATTACACAAGCTCGTAGCATATCTTCTAGAATCTGAATTGTACGTTCTGACTGTCCATCTGTCTGTGGGTGGAATACAGTACTGAACTTCAACGTTGTACCCATAGTCTTTTGCAATCCTCCCCAAAACTTGGAAGTAAATCGTGGATCTCTATCGGACACAATACTTTCTGGAACACCATGTAATCGAACAATATTATCCACATACAGCTTCGCTAACCTTTCTAGTGTATACTGAGGTCGTATAGGTATGAAGCGAGCTGTTTTGGTCAGACGGTCCACAATCACCCAAACTGCATCAACTACTCGAGGAGTCAATGGTAGTCCCGTGACGAAGTCCATAGTGATGCAGTCCCATTTCCATGCTGGTTCCGGTAATGGCTGTAACAGTCCTGCGGGTCTTTGTCGTTCAGCCTTTACTTTCTGACAATTTAGGCATTGAGACACGAACTTAGCTACATCTGCTTTCATTCCCCTCCACCAATATAGTTTCTTTAGATCATGATACATTTTTGTACTTCCAGGATGTATCGAATAGATGGTGGTATGGGCTTCTTTCATCAGTCGGTGTCTAATGTCCATACTTTCTGTTTCAAGTACACATATTCTTCCTTTGTATTTCAGTACTTTTTCGTCATCCTAGGTGAACTCAGGGTTAGTCCTACCTTTCTCATTATCTTCTTGTACTGTTCTTAGATAAGGATCTGTTTTGATAGCTGTCTTCACTTCATCCCCTATATCCGGTATAATCTTTAATGCCGCGAACATATTCGAAAACCGATGAATAAACCCTTGGTTGGCTGATTCATCCGTTGTATCTATCACATACTGCTCGTTGCCGTGATTGAATACCATTCCGTTGGTACACATTGCTGCAGTCGTGCTAACTTCTCCTTGAGATTTTATCATTGTTTTTTTGCTTAATGCATCCGCTACTACGTTCGCTTTTCCCGGATGATATTGGATATCACAATCATAGTCTTTCAATAGTTCCAGCCATCTTCTTTGTCTCATATTCAACTCCTTCTGATTAAATAGATAAGTAAGACTTTTATGGTCCGACTTAATCTGAAATTTCTCCCCGTATAGGTAATGTCTCCATATCTTGACCGCATGTACTACTGCCGCTAGCTCTAGATCATGAGTGGGATAATTATTCTCATGTACCTTTAACTGTCTTGAAGCATAAGCAATCACTTGCTCTCCTTGCATAAGCACACATCCTAATCCCAGTCTCGACGCATCAGTGTATAGAGTAAATGTCTGTCCTGGCACGGGAATAGTCAAAATTGGAGCGGATATCAATCTGGTCTTCAGTGTTTGGAAACTCTTCTCACATTTATCGGTCCATACAAACTTTTCACCTTTCTTAGTCAAACTGGTGAGAGGTACGGCAATCCGAGAATAGTCTTCTACAAATCTCCGATAATAACCAGCTAGACCCAGAAAACTTCTGATTTCTGAAACGCTCTTTGGTGCTTCCCACTTCACAATAGCCTCGATCTTGCTGGGATCCACTTTGATTCCTTCATCGGATACTACATGGCCTAGGAATGCGACTTCACTTAGCCAAAACTCGCACATTGAAAATTTGGCATATAGCTTCTCTTTCCTTAAACGCTGTAGGGCTGCGTTTAGGTTCTTGATATGGGTTTCTTTGTCCTTGGAGTATACCAATATGTCATCAATAAATACTATAACCGACGTATCCAACATATCGTGGAAAACTCGGTTCATAAGTTCCATGAACGTTTCCGGTGCATTAGTTAATCCGAAAGACATAACCAAAAATTCATAATATCCATATCTGGTCCTGAATGTTGTTTTTGGAATATCACCTTCTGTAATCTTCAGCTGATGATAGCCTGATCGAAGATCGATCTTAGAGAATACTTTTACTCCTTGTAACTGATTGAACAAGTCATCGATCCGAGGTAGTGGATATCGATTCTTAATTGTCAGTTTATTCAACTCTCGATAGTCGATACATAATCGAACGCTACCATCCTTCTTCTTTACGAACAACACCGGTGCACCCCATGGAGATATACTGGGACGAATATAACCCTTGTCCAACAATTCTTGTAGTTGGACTTTTAATTCCTTCAGTTCCGTAGGAGCCATCCTGTAAGGTGCTTTTGATACGGGTGCGGCTCCAGGTATCAGGTCTATCACAAACTCCGTGGCTCGGTCGGGTGGTAATCCGGGTAGTTCCTCTGAAAATACGTCAGGATAGTCCCGCACAACATCAATATCTTCCATTCGTGGCGCTTCCTTGGTTAGGTCGACCACGGATACTAGATACCCGATTGCCCCCTTTTCAAGGCACTTCTTAGCCTTTAGTGCTGAAAGTATGAGCTTGCGTCTCTGGGGAAGTTTGGTTCCCGAGAAACTTAATTCTGCTCCTTCTTTGTCTTTACGTTAGCTTCTTTTCGGCGCATAATAGATTTGCAGAATGTTGAGCTAACCAATCCATTCCCAAGATGACATCAAAGTCTGCCATCTCAAGTTGTATCAAGGTTGCATCTAAAGTCTTCTCTCCAATGAGAACTGGACATGGTCCATAACCTTTCTCTAGTTCCACTTCTAACCCCATCGGTGACCGTACAAGTAATTTGTAGTCTAATGTTTTGATGGGTAATTTTGTCTTCTTTCCAAATGACACAGATATAAATGAATGAGTAGCTCCAGAATCGAAGAGTACTTTGGCGGGTATGCCATTTATAGGTAAAATACCTGTGATTTATCTTTACTTAGTCCACATGCTCATTCAATGAAATTTTAACTTTAAAATTTTCAGTCGTACCTGTGACCACATCGGGTGATGCGGTCGCATCCTCGGACGTAACAGCATATACACGTCCCTGATGGAATTGCTTCTTGGGCTTAGGGCACTCCCTTGCCATATGTTCCGGCTGGTTGCAGTTAAAACACTTCAGGACTTTAGAATTTGGCTTTGGCTGAGGTTGAGCTGCTGGAGTAGTCTTGGTTGCAGTAGTATAATTCTGAGGACGGAAAGGCTTATACATCCTGTTATTTCTCCTCCGTTGTAGGAGTTTCCGGCTGGCCTTTTGATGCCTTTATTTTGAGTAAAATAACTCTCCTTCTGGCTCGATTCTATAACTCGAGCAATCTGGACAGCTTCATTATAAATTCTCTTTTCTAAGCCCAGAAAATGTTCTCTGATGTTTCCTCTCAGTCCCGTGACAAACCTACGGGTTTTGGTTTCTTCTTCTTGCATACTCAGTGGTGCGAAGAAAAACAGCTCTTCATAACGCTGTTGGTACGCATCCACTGACATCTGTCCCTGATAAAGACTCAGGAACTCCTTCTCCATCGAATCTCTGAAGCTTCGTGGAAAATATTTCTCGAAGAATGCTTCTTTATATATAGCCCATGTTAGTAGGGCGTGCTTGGTCAGTAAATATGTCTTCGTGGATTTCCACCAATGATGTGCGTCGCCCTTGAGCATGAAGGTGGCACATAGTACTTTCTCTTCCTCTGTAATAGTCATCATGAGGAAGTTTCTCTCCATCTCGTCTATCCAGTGTGCTGGCCACAATGGATCAGACGGCTTGCCGTTGAATTCTTTGGGTTTCATCTTCAAAAATCTCTCCATAACCAGGAGTGATCCAGCTGATTTTGGGGGTTTGCCCCAAATATATAGGGTGGATACTGGTAATTCCCTTGAGCTGCTTCCGGTACCTGCACTGGAATTGGTGCAGCCGGTTGTTGAGGTGTCTGAGGGGCTGGGTGGTTACCTACTGGTGCTGCACTAGCTTGTCCGGTGTGCATGGGTGCAGCCTGAGTGGCTTGGAACATAATTCCCATGGCCACCTGCATCTGAGCCTGCGCGTGTTGCATCTGCTGCAGCTGCTGTGCCAGATTCATCACTACTGTTGCTAGCTCTGGTGGTGGAGGTGGCAAATTTGTAGGGTTTGCCGGTTCTGGATTTCCCGGTGCCTAGTTATTCTCTTGACTAGTCTCCTCCACTGGTGGTGGTGGTGGGACTGTGTTTCGGGTCTGTCGGGTCACTCTACGTTCAGACATATTTCTTTTCGGTGATTGGTGGTGCCTGAAAATCATCAAATAGGTTAGAAGTCATTTATATTTCATGTAGGCACGCTAACCAATAATCGATTCCAATTCTAGCTCATTTTAATAAAAAAATGCTGCCTTTTCTATGCAGGGTCGATGGTATGTCCGACCCTTGGTATCCGACCCTGGGAATGACCTGTTCTTCCCGAGAGCTGAGGGTCGATGGGTGTCCGACCCTCAGTTCCGACCCTTAGTTTTCTGTTAGGTTACCGAGAGCCGAGGGTCGATGGGAGGGTCGATTCGAGGGTCGATTGTGCTAGTCAAATTGTCCGACCCTTGGATCAAAAATCAGATTTTTAAGATCCGATTCTAGGTCATTCCTCATTATTCCTCCTCCGTTTCGACTCGTCTCTCCTCTCTGAGTTGCTACAGTGCTACTCTACCGTTTTTGGTCGGTTTGACTCCGGGTTTCGACGTCCACGTCATCCATACAGGTATATCCACTCATCTTCACATGTTTTTAGGTTTTCTTTTCTAGGTTTTTTGCACATTTAACTTGTATTTTCCAAATTAAACTTTTTCCAACCGTAAAAATTCGATTTTTATTGGGGGCTTTTGTTATTGGTGTCTCAAGGAACGAAATCCCTCAAAATTTTTTGAGTTTAATCGGTTGGTTATCGAGAAACTTGAAATTTTCTCTTTTTGCCCTAATTTGTCGACATTTTATATTTTTCTTGAATTTCTTCAAATTGGACATCGTCAGTTAATATTTCCTACTGCATGTGGGTTGTAGAATATGTTTAAACCTTCATAAGTCCTTATGCCCACTTGAATGGTGAGAAATGGGGCTTTATGGTCAACTTACGTCGTTATTACATCAAATTTTGGATTTTTATCCTATTAACTCCTTGTTTCCTTTCTCTTTCTTATTTGCAGATACTATGGCTCGTACCAAGGTACCCAGAGTGCGTGATCCACTTCGCTTCCGTTAGAATGAAGCTGAGGCACAATATGCTGACTATGCCCGTAAGAAAGTGGAAGGGGGTCGTATGGTAAACTTGGCTGAGCTAGCCTTGTTCAATGTAGAGGGAGCATTTGGTGATATGGGGTGGCTCCCTGTCATCACATACGACGCGTGCACATGTCCAGATTTGGTGCATCAGTTCTATTGTAATCTCCAAGTGGTGGGGAATTACAATGACGTTGAGCATGGTCAGGAGTTACGCATCACCAGTTACGTCAAGGGGGGCACATTTCCTTTGATTATCGGCAGCTGGCCGATCTGTTGGGCATTCCCTATGATGGCCCCATGGTGTACTGTGCGCCGGGAGAGCCATAGTTTGTTGAGATGGAGATGAGGGCAGAGATCGACAACTAGTTGCTCCGTCCTGATCGTTGGCAGATGAGAGCTTGTTATCTGCGTCCAGCTCCACGGGTCTTCTGTAAAATTATCCAGCATAATTTGATCCCGTAGAGTGGGCACTATGAGAGGGTGTCTCAGCTGACACAGTTTTTGATATACAGTATCTGCACTCGCCAGCCGGTCTGCCTTCCTTACATCATCATGCGGACGATGATTAGTGCTACATTGTCTGGTCATAGGGGTAATCTACCCTATGGACGCATGATTACAGTTCTACTGACCCGTCTGGGGGTGGATCTAGTAGATAAGAAGATCCAGGAGAAAACCTTCTCGTCGCCTCTAGATTGGGAGGCAATCGGCAAGATGGGGCTGCGAGATGCTGAGGTTAGTGATGAGGAGAGGAACGCGATGGTGCGCCCTCACACTCGGGTCGAGATGGCTGATGCTGAGGCTGCTGCTGCTGCTGCTAGAGCTCGTGTGGATCCGATCGACGATGACGATCGTATGTATATGGACATCGACTCGATACCACCGCCTTCACCTACACATGCAGCTGGAGTGGGTACTTCTTTTGTGGCGGCTCCTGCACCTGAGGCTGGTCCTTCCCACTCGGCTGATCCTTCACTTCCACCTTCAGCCATGATGAAGTTGCTGCAGGAGGTCAGGGATGCTCAGCGCAGATCTGATATGAGGATGGATGAGCTATTGGCTGCTTAGCATGCATCAGACGCGCGGATGGGAGAGCTCCTAGAGGTGCAGCGTGCGACTGATCAGAGGATAGCCGGTCTCACAGCTAGTCTACAGACGACCCAGACTCAGATAGCCTGGTTGACTAGAGTCTAAGCTGAGGACTACGACACAGACCGTGAGGCACTGCCTCCTCCTTCGCCTCCAGCTTCCTGAGTGTACTTTTATTTTTCCTTGTACTACAGAGTAACTGTCCAGGTTGTGGACTGTACTCTGCTTTAGTTATGTATATACGTTTTGTTTCTCTCACTCATTGTATGTAACTTGTTTTCCCTTTAATAGATGCATTATTCTCTTTTTAAATTTGGTCTCAATCATCACTTGTGCTCACAGTGTGCTTGTATTAAAGCTTTTAATTTATCCTATCTCAGTTCACAATGGTCTTGAATGTGTTTCAGTTCGGCGGGCAAGGCATGAGATGCTCTGATACCAAGTTGTCACACCCCAATTCCACACTATTTAGAATGGTGTGATGAACCGCTAATAAACCAACGGTTCAACCAGGATCTCAAATAGGCTATCCCCGTGTTATCCAAACTTACGCACATCCATAATCATAATCAGAGTAAATACACAATAGCGGAAATCTTGTAAATAAATGAACTGAGAATCTATGTGATATTAAAATTTAAATAACAATTTATTCTGTATCCACCGAGACATAAACAAATATCAATACAAATATTTAATATATCCAAATAAAGAAACCTATAAAATATCTAATCAAATACACACGAGTTGCACTCGCAAGAGGAGTCGTGTGTATCCACTTCAGCTTCAACTTCCATCGCTGCCACGTTTCCATACGCAGACGCACTCATATAGTCTT
Organism: Protea cynaroides; assembly: GCA_028583415.1. Taxonomy (NCBI): domain Eukaryota; kingdom Viridiplantae; phylum Streptophyta; class Magnoliopsida; order Proteales; family Proteaceae; genus Protea; species Protea cynaroides. The sequence goes on along the minus strand of CM053276.1, from coordinate 38,676,066 downwards.
CAATGGTATAACCTGCATCATCAACTAAAAATATTCGACGTCGAGGGGTGAGCACACATCACGGCTCAATGAGTAGCCAAAACAATGCAACAATACATATGCATGCAAAAAAGTCAATTTATATCTTTGGTCCGGTTTATAAGTTTGCAGTATGCAATAGAAAGGTTTAGGTAGCCAAAGGTCGTGTTTATTGACTCCGCCTCTATACACGAGTGTGTGACGTTACCCGAAGATCACGTTTATCGTCAACTCACAGGCACCCAATCATGGACATTATATAACAAAGGTTACGGTTATTGCCATATAGTGCCATACCAACACGTAAGCCCCTGTTGGCGAGGGCTGCAAACTGGGCTAAAAACTAACCAATCCTAATGCCAAACAGTGTATCCAAGGCCTCACCGCAGCATCCCTCAGAATGTCCATAGAGATAGAGTTAAGACCCCCCGGTAGAGTCAGAGACTACAAGGACCGAGACCACCTCCCCTGATACTCTACGACATAATAGTTCTGCTAAAGTAATGGCGATACGACGATGCTAATGCACAAGACTTGAGTTAGAGATAGAGCTAAAGTGCTGAGACCCGCCAAAGGTTAACGTTTATTGACGTTCTCATCACACCTCCCCTGATACTCGCTCGCATCAAGCACATCAACCACACACATACAAGCACATGCCTATTCCTATCATCATCATCATCATCATGTTATAAATAATAAAGTAAATATGCATGAACAAGTAATAGAAATATTGGATGGCATGCTGTATGCACATTACAAACATATTCGCATAGAATCAAACATAGCATAGGACTCAAGAAATAGAAAACAGTTTATTATTAACCAATTTAGTTTGGGGTTAAGGTTCCTCACCTTAGCTTGCTATAAGATACTTTTCCAAGCTTTAAAATCACCTTTACAATGTAATTATATTGCTAGAAGACCTAACAAAGTCGATAGAATTTAATTAGAATTAATTCCAGATTTAAAACTACTCTGTTAACTGAGGGTCGGAGGTAGGGTCGATGCTAGGGTCGATGGGTCTATCGACCCTTCCCTCTTTCTGGACTTCCCGAATGCTGAGGGTCGATGGTCAGGAACACCTAGGGTCGGATGGCCTATCGACCCTGGGTGCGACCCCTGGTGCACTTTGGTTCAATTTCTACTTTTTAGTCCATTCCTCGTGTTTGGGGTCCTATGGCTTGCTTCTATATTCCATTCAACATTCATTCCATGGTCTGAAACCATGAATCATCCACCTAGATAGCTTTCATACATTCTCCTAGGATTTTCCATAAAAACCTAACCATGGATTGATGGTTTGGGTTTCTCCGAGATCACACTCTCTCCAATAACTATCCTAAGGTCTGTAGAAACTTATGGAATTAGTATCCATACCTGAGAAGATAACTTTTCCTTTGAAATTCTTCTCCTTTTTGCTAAGTTCTCTTACTTGCCTCTCTTCTTCCTCTTTTCCTTCTCCTCTCTTTCTCTCAATTTAATTAGGGTTGTGAAAGGAGTGAAAGTGGCTTAGGGACGTCCTTTAAATAGAGTAGGAACATCCTAAATAAGTCCCTCTGAGATTTGGAAAGAATCCCAATCGAAAAATATAGAAATTTCCTAATTTCTATATTCGGCAGAAACCGAGGGTCGATGGGAGGGTCAATGATCCCGTCGACCCTAGGGTCTTAAGCTGTCCGACCTTCCCTCCAAAACCGAGGGTCTGACTCTCTGTTTTGGGAGGTCCGACCCTGCTTAGCTGGGTATGCGACCCTTCCCCTAATTTAAGTGTTTTTGGGTCGATTTGATACCGGGGATCTCGATCTCCTTCACGCCCTTGGTCCATTTGACTCGACCATGACGGGTGAACCTGGTTCAAGGTGGTAAGACCGGGTTAGATTGACACGGGTCTTACATTACCTTAGCAGAACTAGTACGTCGTAGGGTAAGAGGGGAGGTGGCCTCGGACCGTGTAGTCTTTGACTCTGCCGGGGGGCCTTAGCCCTATCTCTATGGACGAATTGAGGGATGCGGGGGTGAGGCCTTGGATACACTGACTGGCTTTAGGATCGGTTAGTTGCGAGCCCAGTTTGCGAGCCCTCGCCAGCAGGGGCTTACGTGTTGGTATGGGCAACGGGTACAGCAATAAACATGACCTTTGCGTATACATTGTCCATGGTGGGTACATGTGGAACGGCAATAAACGTTACCTCTGGGCGGCTTCACACACTCGTGTATAGAGGTGCGGCATCAATAAACGTGACATTTGGCCACCTATCCTTTCTATAGCACATTACAAACTTATTTACCAGACCAAAGATATGAATTGAATGCATGCATATGTTTGTTGCATTGTTTTGTTTGCTCACTGAGCCATGATGTGTGCTCACCCTCTCGACGTCGAATATTTTTAGTTGATGATGCAGGTAATACAGTTGAAGATTATATGAGTGCTCCGGTGTATGCGCGTATTGCTGCAATGGAAGCTGAAGACTTAGAGGATCCGCATGATCCCTCATGCGAGTGCAACCCATGCGTATTCTATTAGGATTTTATTTGAATTTATAAAGGGATGTAATTGGTATTTTATTTATTTATGTCTCAGTTGATACAACAATAACTTGATATTTTAATTATGATTATTACAGCTAGAATGCTCAGTTCATTTACTATAAGACTTCCGCTATTGTGTATTTATTCTGATTATGGTTATGGATGTGCATGGTTTTATTTTTAATAGATACCGGCTATTAGAGATCCTGGTTGAACCGTTGGTTTATAGTGGTTCGTCACACCGTTCTGAATGGTGCAGAATTGGGGTGTGATAACTTGGTATCAGAGCATTTCAGGCTTTATCTGTGAAACCGTATACTTCCACAAAAGGTCGTGAACTGAGATTGGATAAAAAATTTAAAAGATGTAATAATAACACACCATAAACATCTGTGTTGTTTGAGACTAAAGTGAAAGAGAATAATGCATCTATTAAATGAGAAACAAATTTATATACAACCAAAAGGAAGAACAAAGGTTTATATATATATGATTAAAGCAGAGTACAGTCCACAATCCGGATAGTTACTCTGAAATACAAAAAAAAAAATAAAAGAAGTACATCAAGAAGCTGGAGGTGATGGGGGAGGCGGTGCCTCACTGTCTCTATCATATTCCTCAGCGTAGATTCTAGTCAACCAAACTATCTGAGTCTGGGTCGTCTAGAGACTAGCTACGAGATCAGCCACCCACTGGTTAGTCACACGCTGAGCATCCCTCAGCTCTCCCACCCGTTGATCCGATACGTGCTGTGCAACTAGAACCTCCTCCACCCACAGATCCGACACGCGCTGAGTAACCAGAAGCTCTCCCACCTGCTGATCGGACGAGCGCTGAGCCTCTAGAAGCTCTTCCATCCTCAGGTCAGACATACGCTAAGCCTCTCGTATCTCATGTAATATCCTCATCATGTCATCAGATGGAGAATACGAAGGACCAGCTGCATGCAAAGGACCAGCTGAAGAAGACGGACCAGCTCTAAGAGCATGAGTAGGTGATGGAGGAGGTATGGCATCTACATCCATGTATAGTCGATCGTCATCATCCCCATGAACCCCTGCTCCAGCGGCTGCTGCTGCAGCCTCTGCATCAGCCATCTCCACTCGAGTGCGAGGGCGCACCATCGCTATCCTCTCCTCATCGCTGACTTGGGCATCCCGCATGCCCATCTTGCAAATAGCCTCCCAATCTAGAGGCGATGAGAAGGATTTCCCCTGAATCTTCTCATCCAATAAAACAATCCCCAGGCGGGTAAGCAAGGTAGTGATCATGTGTCCAAAAGGAAGGTTTCCAGTGTGACTGGGCAACGTGGCACTGATCATAGTCCGCATAATGATGTAAGGAAGGCAGACGGGATGCCTAGTGCATATGCAGTACAACAGGTACTGGGTCAACTGGGAGACCCTCTCGTAGTGTCCACTCTGCGTTTTCAGATTATGCTGAATGATCTTGCAGTATACCCGTGGATCTGAACGTAGATAACTTGCTTTCATCTCCCAGCGATCAGGTTTGATGAGCTGACGATCGATCTCAGCCCTCATCTGTAGAGAAAAGAACTGGGGCTCTCCAGGAGCACAGAACACTAAGGGCCCAACATAGGAAATGCCCAACAAGTCGGCCAGCTGCCGATAATCAAAGGAAACATCAATCCCCTTGACGTAGCTGGTGATTCGAAGCACACCACCTCTCTCAACATCATTGTAATCCCCCACCACTTGGAGATTACAGTAGAACTGGCGTACCAAGTCAGGACAGGTACAGGCGTCATAGGTGATGACAGGAAGCCATCCATATCACCAAAGGCCCCCTCCACATTGAACAAGGCCAAGCTAGCCAAGTCCACTTTGCGGCCTCCCTCTACTTTCTTGAGAGCGTAGCGGGCATACTGAGTCTCGGCTTCAGTGGAACGGAAGCGGAGACGGTCGCAAGCACTAGTTACCTTGGTACGAGCCATAGTATCTGCAAATAAGGAAGAAAAACAAATAATGGCTTAGTGGAGATGAAAAACCCAAAATTTCGACATTATAACGACGTAAATTGGTCAAAAGCCTCACTTTTCACCCATACACGTGGGTAGGAGGACTTACATAGAACCTAGACTATCCTGTGAGACTCATATAGTCAGAAATTTCAACTAATTAGATTGAATTGCAAGAAATTTCAAGAAATTCAAAATCTCGACAAAATTAGGGGAAAAAGTGTACATTTTGAGTTTCTCAATAACCAACCGATGAAACTCAAATATTTTTGAGGGTTTACGTTCCTCGAGTCACCAACAACAAAAGCCCCCAATAAAAATTAAATTTTTACGGTTGGAAATAGTTTAATTTGAAAAATACGAGATAAACGAGCAAAAACCTAGGTAAAGAAATGTAAAAACATGAAAAGGTAGAAGACATACCTGTAGCGGAGGTGTAGACGACGAAACAAGGACTGAAAACCACCAACGGAACGGAGTTGTTACTGTAGCAACTCAGAGGGACGAGTTGAGTCGAAGCGGAGAAGAAAGAATGGGAAATGGATTTTGATCGGAACTTAAAAATCAGATTTTTAGTCCGGGGGTCGGAAAATTCGATTAAAACAATCGACCCACCCATCGACCCCCGCATCGACCCTCGGCTCTCTAGAATCTGACAGAGAACCAGGGGTCGCACTATAGGTCGGACATCCTCCGACCCGCCATCGACCCCCGGCTCTCGGGAAGAATGGGTGATTTCCCAGGGTCGCATACTGAGGGTCGGACACCCATCGACCCCCACCATCGACCCTGCAGTGAAAACACAACATTTTTGACAGAATGATCTGAAAAATTTGAAATTTACAATTGTTAATGGTTTTAAAATATGAGAATGAAGTATTTAATGATTGTCTCTCGTGTTCAATGATTTTCAGGCAATCCCACTATTAGATTAATTAATGGCGGGACGCAGAGTAACCAGACAGAGCCGTAACTCTATCCCACCACCACCACCTGTGGGGGAGAATAGCCAGACACACCCGGAAACATAGGGGAACACGAACACGGCACCATCCGTCATAAATGGGCAGATAAATCCAACAAATCTGCCAGCTCCACCTACAGACTTGGCCACAGTTGTAATGAACTTGGCCCAACAGCTGCAGCAAGTGCAACAAGCACAAGCCACTATACAAGCTGCCATAGGCATAACTCCTCCAGCTGCACAGACACCTCCATTGCCAGCAGGACAGGCAAGCACAACACCAGGGGGAGTAACACAGTACCCCACGCACCTCAGACTCCAATCATGCAGGCCCATGTACCGAATCCTGAGATAGCTCAAGGTGGATATCAATACCAACCACCTATGTATGGAGCGTATGTCCCGCAGCAACTAGACCACTCCAGACTGGTGGAGCGTTTTCTGAAACTAAAGTCCAGAGAATTCAATGGCAAGCCAGCAGATCCTTTATGGTCGGCACACTGGGTTGACGAAATGAAATGAAATTTTATGATGATGACACTAAATGAAGAAGAAAAAGTGTTGTGTGCCACCTTTATGCTGAAAGGAGATGCACACCATTGGTGGAGGTCTTCCAGGACGTATTTACTTACAAAGCACGCCCAACTGACTTGGGATATTTATAAAGAGGCGTTCTTTGAAAGTACTTTCTGAGAAGTTTCAGAGATTAAATGGAAAGAGAGTTCCTGAGTTTATAACAGGGACAGATGACCGTGGATGCGTATCAACAGCATTATGAAGAGCTGTTCTTCTTTGCACCCACCAGTATGCAAGAGGAAAACACAAAGACCCGAAGGTTCGTCATGGGACTTAGGAGAAGCATCCGCGAGCACGTTATGGGTCATGGAAAGAAAATTGATAATGAAGCAGCACAAATTGCTCGAATTATAGAATCGAGCCAGAAGGAGAGTTATTTCATGCAAAACAGAGGAATCAAAAGGCCAGCTAGAAATTCATATAATGGAGGGAATAACAAGATATTCAAACCCTTCCGTTCTCAAGGCTTTACTACGGCAACCAAGACTACTCCCGTTGCTCAACAGCAACCGAAGCCAATTACTGAAGGGATAAAATGTTTTAACTACAACCAAGTGGGACATATAGCAAGGGAAAGTCCTAAGCCCAAGAAGCAGCTACATCAAGGACGAGTTTACGCAGTTACATCCGAGGATGCTGCCGCATCGCTTGATGTGGTCACAGGTATGACTTACATTTTTAGTTAGTTGTATTACATTGTATGAGCATGTAGACTAAACCAAAACAAATCATAGGTATCGTACCTATTAATGGCATTCCCGTCAGAGTACTCTTTGATTCAGGGGCTACTCATTCCTTTATATCTGTGACGTTTGGAAAGAAGTTAAATCTACCCCTTAAATCCTTAGACTACAAACTACTTGTACGATCACCTATGGGATTAGAAGTGGAGTTAGAAAAAGGTTATGGACCATGTCTAGCTCTTATTGGTAAAAAGACCTTGGATGCGACCTTAATCCAACTTGAGATGGAAGACTTTGACGTCATCTTGGGGATGGACTGGTCAGTTCGGCATTCTGCAAACCTATTGTGTGCCGAAAAGAAGCTGACATTTAAAGACAAGGAAGGAGCAGAGTTCAGTTTTTCGGGAACCAAACTTCCCCGTAAACGAAAGCTCATACTCTCGGCGCTAAAGGCTAAGAAGTGCCTTGAGAAAGGAGCAGTCAGGTATTTAGTATCTGTGGTCAACCTTACCAAGGAAGCACCATGAATTGAAGATATTGATGTCGTGCGGGACTATCCAGACGTTCTGAAGAATTACCAGGATTACCACTCGACCGAGCTACAGAGTTTGTTATAGATCTTACAGCTGGAGCTGCACCAGTATCGAAAGCACCTTATCGAATGGCTCCTACTGAACTGAAGGAATCGAAAGTACAACTACAAGAACTGTTGGACAAGGGTTACATTCGCCCTAGCATATCACCATGGAGAGCGCCAGTATTATTAATGAAGAAGAAGGACGGTAGCGTTTGATTGTGTATAGACTACCGATAACTGAAAAAACTGACAATCAAGAATCGGTATCCATTGCCTCGGATTGATGACCTATTCGATCAGTTGTAAGGTGCCAAAGTGTTCTCCAAGAACAATCTTTGGTTAGGCTACCATCAGCTAAAGATTAAGGACGGTGACAACACTCAGGACCAGATATGGACATTATGAATTCTTGGTTATGTCTTTTGGATTGACAAACGCACCAGCAACCTTTATGGAATTTAAGAACCGGGTTTTCCATGACATGTTATACGTCGGTTATTGTATTCATTGATGATATACTAGTCTACTCCAAAGACGAGGAAACTCATGTTAAGAATCAAAACGCCGCTCTGTAGCGACTACGGAAGGAAAAGCTCTACGCCAAATTTACAAAGTGTGAGTTTTGGCTAAAGGAAGTCGCATTCCTAGGCCATGTAGTATCTGTTGAAGGAATTAAAGTGGATCCCAGCAAGTTCGAGGCTATTGAAAAGTGGGAAGCACCGAAGAGCATTGCAGAAATTAAAAGTTTTCTGGGTCTAGCTAGATATTATCGACGATTTGTGGAAGACTATTTCCGAATTTCCATACCTCTTACTAGTTTGACTAAGAAGGACGAGAAGTATGTTTGGACGGATAAATGCGAGAAGAGTTTCCAAACCTTGAAGACTATATTTATATCAGCTCCAATCTTGACCATCCCGATTCCAGGACAACCATTTATCTTGTATACCGATGCGTCAGGACTGGGATTAGGATGTGTACTTATGCAAGGAGAACAAGTAATTGCATATGCCTCAAGACAACTGAAGACACATGAAAAGAACTACCCCACTCATGATTTGGAACTAGCAGCAGTAGTACATGCTGTCAAAATATGGAGACATTATCTGTACGGGGATAAGTTTCAGATTAAATCAGACCATAAAAGTCTTACTTATCTATTTAATCAGAAGGAGCTGAATATGAAACAAAGAAGATGGCTGGAACTATTGAAAGACTATGATTGTGATATTTAGTATCATCCGGGGAAAGCTAATGTAGTAGCCGATGCATTGAGTAGAAAGGCAATGATAAAATCTCAGGGAGAGATTAGCACAACCGCCGCAATGTGTACTACCAGAAAGGGGTTCAAACACGATAATGAGCAGTTTGTGATAGATGCACCAGATGGATCAGCCAACCAATGGTTTATTCATCGGTTTTCAAATATGTTCGCCGCATTGAGAATTATACCGGATATAGTTGATGAAGTGAAGACAGCTATCAAATCTGACCCTTACCTAAGAACGGCACAAGAGGACATCGAAAAAGGTAGAACTAACCCTAAGTTCACCTTGGATGAAGAAAAGGTACTGAAGTACAAAGAAAGAATATGTGTACCCGAAACAGAAAGTTTGGACATTAGACACCGATGGATGAAAGAAGCCAATACCACCATCTATTCGATACATCCTGGAAGTACAAAAATGTATCATGATCTAAGGAAATTATATTGGTGGAGAGGAATGAAAGCAGATGTAGCTAAGTTCATGTCTCAATGCCTAAATTGTCAGAAAGTAAAGGCTGAACGACAAAGACCGGCATGACTATTACAGTCGTTACCAGAACCAGCATGGAAATGGGACTGCATCACTATGAACTTCGTCACAGGATTACCATTGACTCCTCGAGTTGACGCAGTTTGGGTGATTGTAGACTGCCTGACCAAAACAGCTCGCTTTATACCTATACGACCTCAGTATACACTGGAGAGGTTAGCTAAGGTGTATGTGGATAACATTGTGCGATTACACGGTGTACCTGAAAGCATTGTGTCCGATAGAGATCCACGATTTAGTTTAAAGTTTTGGGAAGGATTGCAAAAGGCTTTGGGTACAACACTGAAGTTTAGTACTGCATTCCATCCACAGACAGATGGACAGTCATAGCGTACAATTCAGATTCTTGAAGATATGCTTCGAGCATGTGTAATTGATTTTAAAGGATCATGGGATGAAAAGTTACCATTGATTGAGTTCGCTTATAATAATAGCTATCAAGCTACTATACAGATGTCACCCTATGAAGCATTGTGTGGTAGAAAGTGTCGAACTCCCTTGTTTTGGAATGAAGTTGGGGAACGTAGTATTGTTGGACCGGAATTTGTTGAAGAGACTTGTCGAGTGGTCGACATTATCAAAGAAAGAGTGAGAACAGCTCAGAATCGTCAGAAGCAGTATGCCGATACTCGACGCCGAGACCTTGAGTTCTTCGTGGGTGATAAAGTATTCTTAAAAGTATCACCTATGCGAGGATTGAAACGGTTCGGACAGAAAGGGAAACTAAGTCCAAGATATGTCGGGCCATATAGGATTCTAGCTTAGCGTGGGAAAGTGGCTTACCAGTTAGCACTACCACCATCTATGTCAAGTGTGCATGACGTATTTCACATTTTCTTATTGAAGAAGTATGTCAAGGATCCAACGCACGTTTTGACAATGGACTTACCCGATTTGACTAAAGATTTAACATTTGAAGTAGCACCGACTGAAATCAATAGTCGGAAGGTTCAATGACTACGCAATCGTGATATCTTTTATGTTAAGGTCACCTGGAGAAGTAGAGATATGGAAGAAATCACATGGGAAGAAGAGAATGCTATGCGAAAGCAATATCCTCATTTATTTGACTCGGAAGGTATGTACAATTTCGAGGACGAAATTTTTATAAGTAGGGGGAAGTTGTAAGACTCGTATCGAACTAACCCGGTTTTACCACCTTTAACCAGGTCTACCCATCATGGACGAACCAAATGGATCAAGTGCGTGAAGGAGATCAAGATCCTAGGTATTAAACTGACCCAAAAATACTAAAAATAGGGGGAGGGTCACACACCCAGCTAGGCAGGGTCGGACCCCCCAAGATAGAAAGTCAGACCCTGAGTTTTTAACCGGGGGTTGGACATTTTAGAACCAGGGGTCGACGGGATCTCCGACCCCCTCATCGACCCCCAGTCTGTCGACAGAAATCGTGATATGGAAACTTTCCAAATTTCAATGGGATTCTTTCCTAATCTCAATGGGACTTATTTTTGGAGTTTCTATTCTATAAATAGGATGTCCCTAAGCCTATTTCACTCCTTTTAGAACCCTAATTAGATTGAGAGAAATAGAAGAGAAGGAGAAGAGAAAGAGAAGAGAAGGAAAGTAGAGAAGAAGATCAAAGAGAAGGCTTCAGAGAGAAAAGTCTAATTCTCAGGTATGGATACTATCTCCATGTAATTCTACAGACCTTAGAATGGATAGTGAAGAGGGAATGATCTAGGAGATACCCAAATCATCCATCCATGGTTAGGTTTTCATGGAAAACCATGGGGGAGATCATACAAACCATATAGGTGAATGAACTATGGTTCTAGACCATAGAAGATGTATGGAATGGATTGTAGAAGCAAGCCATAGGACCCAAACACGAAAAAAATTTGACTAAACCCACAGGTGGTCAAACGGGGGGTCGATGGCCAATCGACCCTACCAGACCCTAACATTCGACCCCCAGTGTTTGGGAAGTCCAGACTGTGGGTGGTCGCACCCAGGGTCGATGGAACATCCGACCCTAGCATCGACCCCCAGTTAACAGCATGCTTTTTAAAATCAGAATTAATTCTAATTAAATTCTATCGACTTAATTAGGTCTTTTAGTGATATAATATTGATATTTAGTTGATTCTTAAAGCTTGAAAGAGGACCTACGATCAAGGAAAGGTGAGGGAACAAGACCTAAACTAATTGGTTAATAATAAACTATTTTATTCTTGAGTCCAATGCCATGATTGATTCTGTGCGTGTATGCTTGTTATGTGCATTCAACATGTCATCCAATATTTCTATTATTACTGTTCATGTATATTTAAATTATTGTTTATAACATGATGATGATGATGATGATAGGAATAAGCATGTGGATGTATGTGTGTGGTTGGTGTGCTTGATGCGAGCGAGTATCAGGGGGAGGTGTCATAGGCGGGGCCTCAACACTCTAGCTCTATCTCTAACTCAAGTCTTGTCTACTAACATCGTCGTATCGCCATTACCTTAGCAGAACTATTACGTCGTTGGGTATGAGGGGAGGTGGTCTTGGACCGTGTAGTCTATGACTCAATCGGGGGGCCTTAGCCCTATCACTATGGACGTATTGAGGGATGCTGGGGTGAGGCCTTGGATACACTGATTGGCATTAGGATTGGTTAGTTGCGAGCCCAGTTTGCGAGCCCTCGCCAGCAGGGGCTTATGTGTTGGTATGGGAAACGGGTACAGCAATAAACATGACCTTTGCATGTACATTGTCCATGGTGGGTGCATGTGAAATGACAATAAACGTTACCTTTGGGCGGCTTCACACACTCGTGTATAGAGGTGCGGCGTCAATAAACGTGACCTTTGGCCACCTATCCTTTCTATAGCACATTGCAAACTTATTTACCAGACCAAGGATATGAATTGAATGCATGCATATGTTTGTTGCATTGTTTTGTTTGCTCATTGAGCCATGATGTGTGCTCACCCTCTCGACGTCGAATATTTTTAATTGATGATGCAGGTACTACAGTTGAAGATTATATAAGTGCTCCGATGTATGCGCGTGTTGCTGCAATGGAAGTTGAAGACTTAGTAGATACGCATGACCCCTCATGCGAATACAACTCATGCGTATTCTATTAGGATTTTATTTGAATTTATAAAGGGATGTAATTGACATTTTATTTATTTATGTCTCAGTTGATAGAACAATAACTTGATATTTTAATTATGATTATTACAGTTAGAGTTCTCAGTTCATTTACTATAAGACTTCCGCTATTGTGTATTTATTCTGATTATGGTTGTGGATGTGCATGATTTTATTTTTAATGGATATGACCTATTAGAGATCCTGGTTGAACCGTTGGTTTATTAGCCGTTCATCACACCGTTCTGAATGGTGCAGAATTGGGGTGTGACAACTTGGTATCAGAGCATCTCAGGCTTTATCTCTGAAACCGTATACTTCCACAAAAGGTCGTGAATTGAGATAGGATAAAAATTTAAAAGATGTAATAATAACACACCATAAGCATCTGTGTTGTTAGAGACTAAACTGAAAGAGAATAATGCATCTATTAAATGAGAAACAAATTTATATACAACCAAAAGGAAGAACAAATGTTTATATATATATGATTAAAATAGAGAGTACAGTCCACAGTTCGAACAGTTACTCTGAAATAAAAAAAGAAAAATAAAAGAAGTACATCAAGAAGCTGGAGGTGATGGGGGAGGTGGTGCCTCACTGTCTCTACTATAGTCCTCAGCGTAGACTCTAGTCAACCAAGCTAACTGAGTCTGGGTCGTCTAGAGACTAGCTGTGAGATCAACCACCCGCTGGTCAGTCACACGCTGAGCATCCCTCAGCTCTCCCACCCGCTGATCCAATACGTGCTGAGCAGCTAGAAGCTCTCCCACCCGCTGATCCGACATGCGCTGAGCAACCAGAAGCTCTCCCACCCACTGATCGGACGAGCGCTGAGCCTTTAGAATCTCTCCCATCCTCAGGTGAAACATACGCTGGGCCTCTCGTATCTCGTGCAATATCCTCATCATGTCATCAGATGGAGAATACGAAGGGCCAGCTGCATACGAAGGACCAGCTGAAGAAGACGGACCAACTCCAGTAGCATGAGTGGGTGATGGAGGAGGTATGGCATCTACATCCATGTTAGCTGATCGTCATCATCCCCATGAACCCCTGCTCCAGCGGCTACTGCTGCTGCCTCAGCGTCAGCCATCTCCACTCGAGTGTGAGGGCGCATCATTGCGTTCCTCTCCTCATCGCTGACTTGGGCATCCCGCATGCCCATCTTGCAAATACCCTCCCAATTTAGAGACGCTGAGAAGGATTTCTCCTGAATCTTCTCATCCAATAAATCAACCCCCAGGCGGGTAAGAAAGGTAGTGATCATGCGTCCATAAGGAAGGTTGCCAGTGTGACTCGGCAACGTGACACTGATCATCGTCCGCATGATGATGTAAGGAAGGCAGACGGGCTGCCTAGTGCATATGCAGTACAGAAGGTACTGGGTCAACTGGGAGACCCTCTCATAGTGTCCACTCTATGTTATTAGATTATGCTGAATGATCTTGCAGTATACCCGTGGATCTGAACACAGATAACTTGTTTTCATCTCCCAGCGATCAGGTTTGTTGAGCTGACGATCGATCTCAGCCCTCATCTGTAGAGAAAAGAACTGGGGCTCTCCAGGAGCACAAAATACCAAGGGCCAGCATAGGAAATGCCCAACAAGTTAGCCAGCTACCGATAATCAAAGGAAACATCAACCCCCTTGACGTAGCCGGTGATCCGAAGCTCACCACCTCTCTCAACATCATTGTAATCCCTCACCACTTGGAGATTACAGTAGAACTTGCGTACCAAGTCAGGACAGGTACAGGCGTCATAGGTGATGACAGGAAGCCATCCCATATCACCAAAGGCCCCCTCTACATTGAACAAGGCCAAGCTAGCCAAGTCCACTTTGCGGCCTCCCTCTACTTTCTTACTAGCGTAGCAGGCATATTGAGTCTCGGCTTCAGTGGAACGGAAGCGGAGATGGTCGTGAACACTTGGTACCTTGGTACGAGCCATGGTATCCACAAATAAGAAAGAAAAACAAATAATGGCTTAGTGGAGATGAAAAACCCAAAATTTCGACATTATAACGACGTAAATTGGTCAAAAGCCTCACTTTTCACCCATACACGTGGGCAGGAGGACTTACATAGATCCTAGACTATCCTGTGAGACTCATACAATCAGAAATTTCAACTAATTAGATTGAATTGCAAGAAATTTTAAGAAATTCAAAATCTCGACAAAATTAAGGCAAAAAGTGTAAATTTTGAGTTTCTCGATAACCAACCGATGAAACTCAAATATTTTTGAGGGCTTTCATTCCTCGAGTCACCAACAACAAAAGCCCCCAATAAAAATCGAATTTTTACGGTTTGAAAAAGTTTAATTTGAAAAATATGAGATAAATGAGCAAAAACCTAGGTAAAGAAACCTAAAAACATGAAAAGGTCGAAGACATACCTGTAGCGGAGGTGTAGACAATGAAACAAGGAGTGCAAACCTCCAACGGATCGGAGTTGTTACTGTAGAAACTCAGAGGGACGAGTTGAGTCGAAGCAGAGAAGAAAGAATGGGAAATGGACTTTGAATCGAAACTTAAAAATCAGATTTTTAGTCCGGGGGTCGGAAAATTCGATTAAAACAATCGACCCACCCATCGACCCCCGCATCGACCCTCGGCTCTCTGGAATCTGACAGAGAACCAGGGGTCGCACCCTGGGTCAGACATCCTCCGACCCCCCCATCAACCCCCGGCTCTCGGGAAGAATGGGTGATTTCCTAGGGTCGCATACTAAGGGTCGGACACCCATCGACCCCCACCATCGACCTTGAAGTGAAAACACAACATTTTTGACAGAATGATCTGAAAAATTTGAAATTTGCAATTGTTAATGATTTTAAAATATGAGAATGAAGTATTTAATGATTGTCTCTCATGTTCAATGATTTTCAGTCAATCCCACTATCAGATTAATTAATGGCGGGACGCAGAGTAACCAGACAGAGCCGTAACTCTATCCCACCACCACCACCTGTGGGGGAGAATAGCCAGACACACCCGAAACCATAGGGGAACACGAACACGGGACATTCATCATAAATGGGCAGACAAATCCTACAAATCTGCCAGCTCCACCTACAGACTTGGCCACAGTCGTAATGAACTTGGCCCAACAGCTGCAGCAAATGCAACAAGCACAAGCCACTATACAAGCTGCCATAGGCATAACTTCTCCAGCTACACAGACACCTCCATTGCCAGCAGGACATGCAAGCACAACACCAGGGGGAGTAACACAGTACCCCATGCACCTCAGACTTCTATCATGCAGGCTCATGTACCGAATCTTGAGATAGCTCAAGGTGGATATCAATACCAACCACCTATTTATGGAGCGTATGTCCCGCAGCAACTAGACCACTCCAGACTGGTGGAGCATTTTCTGAAACTGAAGCCCAGAGAATTCAATGGCAAACCAGTAGATCCTTTATGGCCGGCACACTGGGTTGACGAAATGGAAAGAAATTTTATGATGATGACACTAAATGAAGAAGAAAAAGTGTTGTGTGCCACCTTTATGCTGAAAGGAGATGCACACCATTGGTGGAGGTCTACCAGGACATATTTAATTACAAAGTGCGCCCAACTGACTTGGGATATTTATAAAGAGGCGTTCTTTGAAAATTACTTTCTGAGAAGTTTCAGAGATTCTATGGAAAGAGAGTTCCTGAGTTTATATTAGGGACAGATGACCGTGGATGCTTATCAACAGCGTTATGAAGAGCTGTTCTTCTTTGCACCCACCAGTATGCAAGAGGAAAACACAAAGACCCAAAGGTTCATCATGGGACTTAGGAGAAGCATCCACGAGCACGTTCTGGGACATGAAAAGAAATTTTATAATGAAGCGGCACAAATTGCTCGAGTTATAGAATCGAGCCGGAAGGAGAGTTATTTCATGCAGAAAAGAGGTATCAAAAGGCCAGCTGGAAATTCTTATAATGGAGGGAATGACAAGACATTCAAACCCTTCCGTGCTCAAGGCTTTACCGCTGCAACCAAGACTACTCCCGCAGCTCAACAGCAACCGAAGCCAATTACTGAAGGGATAAAATGTTTTAACTGCAACCAAGTAGGACATATAGCAAGGAATGCCCTAAGCCCAAGAAGCAGCTACATCAAGGATGAGTTTACGCGGTTACATCCGAGGATGCTGCTGCATCGCCTGATGTGGTCACAGGTATGACTTACAATTTTAGTTAGTTGTATTACATTGTATGTGCATGTAGTCTAAACCAAAACAAATCACAGGTATCGTACCTATTAATGGCATTCCCGCCAGAGTACTCTTTGATTCAGGAGCTACTCATTCCTTTATATCTGTGACGTTTGGAAAGAAGTAAAATCTACCCCTTAAATCCTTAGACTACAAACTACTTGTACGATCACCTATGGGATTAGAAGTGGAGTTAGAAAAAGATTATGGACCATGTCCAGTTTTTATTGGTAAAAAGACCTTGGACGCGACCTTGATCCAACTTGAGATGGCAGACTATGACGTCATCTTGGGAATGGACTGGTTAGTTTGGCATTCTACAAACTTATTGTGTGCCGAAAAGAAGCTGACTTTTAAAGACAAGGAAGGAGCGGAGTTCAGTTTTACGGGAACCAGACTTTCCCATAAACGAAAGCTCATACTCTCGGCGCTAAAGGCTAAGAAGTGCCTTGAGAAAGGAGCAGTCGGGTATTTAGTATCTGTGGTCGACCTTACCAAGGAAGCACCACGAATGGAAGATATTGATGTCGAGCGGGACTATCCAGACATATTTCCTGAAGAATTACCTGGATTACCACCCGACCGAGCTACAGAGTTTGTTATAGATCTTATACCTGGAGCCGCATCAGTATCGAAAGCACCTTATCGAATGGCTCCTACTGAACTGAAGGAATTGAAAGTACAACTACAAGAACTGCTGGACAAGGGTTACATTCGCCTTAGCATATCACCATGGGGAGCGCCAGTATTATTCGTGAAGAAGAAGGACGGTAGCGTTCGATTGTGTATAGACTACCGATAACTGAATAAACTGACAATCAAGAATCGATATCCATTGCATCGGATAGATGACCTATTCGATCAGTTGCAAGGTGCCAAAGTGTTCTCCAAGAATGATCTTTGGTCAGGCTATCATCAGCTGAAGATTAAGGATGGTGATATTCCCATGACAGTATTTAGGACCAGATATGGACATTATGAATTCTTGGTTATGTCTTTTGGATTGACAAATGCATCAGCAACCTTTATGGAACTTATGAACCGGGTTTTCCACGACATGTTGGATACGTCGGTTATTGTATTCATTGATGATATACTAGTCTACTCCAAAGACGAGGAAACTCATGTTAAGAATCTAAACGCCGCTCTGCAGCGACTACGAAAGGAAAAGCTCTACGCCAAATTTACAAAGTGTGAGTTTTGGCTAAAGGAAGTCACATTCCTAGGCCATGTAGTATCCGCTGAAAGAATTAAAGTGGATCCCAGCAAGATCGAGGCTATTGTAAAGTGGGAAGCACCGAAGAGCGTTGCAGAAATTAGATGTTTTCTGGGTCTAGCTGGATATTATCGATGATTTGTGGAAGACTATTCCCGAATTGTCGTACCTCTTACCAGTTTGACTAAGAAGGGCGAGAAGAATGTTTGGATGGATAAATGTGAGAAGAGTTTCCAAACCTTGAAGACTAGATTGATATCAGCTCCAATCTTGACCATCCCGATTCCAGGACAACCATTTATCTACTATACCGATGCGTCAGGACTGGGATTAGGATGTGTACTTATGCAAGGAGAACAAGTAATTGCTTATGCCTCAAGATAACTGAAGACACATGAGAAGAACTATCCTACACGTGATTCGGAACTAGCGGCAGTAGTACATGCTGTCAAAATATGGAGACATTATCTGTACGGGGAGAAGTTTCAAATTAAATCAGACCATAAAAGTCTTACTTTTTTATTTAATCAGAAGGAGCAGAATATGAGACAAAGAAGATGGCTGGAACTATTGAAAGACTATGATTGTGATATCCAATATCATCCGGGGAAATCTAATGTAGTAGCCGATGCATTGAGTAGAAAGGCAATGATAAAATCTCAGGGAGAGGTTAGCACAACCTCCGCAATGTGTACTACCAGAAAGGTGTCCAAACACGGTAATGAGCAGTTTGTGATAGATGCACCAGATGGATCAGCCAACCAATGATTTATTCATCGGTTTTCAAATATGTTCGCCGCATTGAAGATTATACCGGATATAGTTGATGAAGTGAAGACAGCTATCAAATCAGACCCTTACCTAAGAACGGTACAAGAGGACATCAAAAAAGGTAGAACTAACCTTGAGTTCACCTTGGACGAAGAAAAGGTACTAAGTACAAAGGAAGAATATGTGTACCCGAAACAGAAAGTTTGGACATTAGACACCGATTGATGAAAGAAGCCTATACCACCATCTATTCGATACATCCTGGAAGTATAAAAATGTATCATGATCTAAAGAAATTATATTGGTGGAGAGGAATGAAAGCAGATGTAGCTAAGTTCGTGTCTCAATGCCTAAATTGTCAGAAAGTAAAGGTTGAACGACAAAGACAGGCAGGACTGTTACAGCCGTTACCAGAACCAGCATGGAAATGGGATTGCATCACTATGAACTTCGTCATAGGATTACCATTGACTCCTCGAGTAGTTGACGCAGTTTGGGTGATTGTAGGCCGCCTGACCAAAACAGCTCGCTTTATACCTATACTTCCTCAGTATACACTAGAGAGGTTAGCTAAGCTGTATGTGGATAACATTGTGCGATTACACGGTGTACCTAAAAGCATTATGTCCGATAGAGATCCATGATTTACTTCAAAGTTTTGGGAAGGATTGCAAAAGGCTATGGGTACAACACTGAAGTTCAGTACTGCATTCCATCCATAGACAGATGGACAGTCAGAGCGTACAATTCAGATTTTAGAAGATATGCTTCGAGCATGTGTAATTGATTTTAAAGGATCATGGGATGAAAAGTTACCACTGATTGAGTTCGCTTATAATAATAGCTATCAAGCTACTATACAGATGTCACCCTATGAAGCATTGTATGGCAGAAAGTGTCGAACTCCTTTGTTTTGGAATGAAGTTAGGGAACGTAGTATTGTTGGACCAGAATTTGTTGAAGAGACTTGTCGAGTGGTCGACATTATCAAAGAAAGAGTGAGAACAACTCAGAATCGTCAGAAGCAATATGTCAATACCCGACGCCGAGACCTTGAGTTCGTCGTGGGTGATAAAGTATTCTTACAAGTATGGCCTATGCGAGGATTGAAACAGTTCGGACAGAAAGGAAAACTAAGTCCAAGATATGTCGGGCCATATGGGATTCTAGCTAAGCATGGGAAAGTGGCTTACCACTTTGCACTACCACCATCTATGTCAAGTGTGCATGACGTATTTCACATTTCCTTATTGAAGAAGTATGTCAAGGATCCGACGCACATTTTGACAATGGACTTACCCGATTTGACTGAAGATTTGACATTTGAAGTAGCACCGACTGAAATCACTAGTCGAAAGGTTCAACGACTACGCAACCATGATATCTATTATGTTAAGATCACCTAGAGAAGTAGAGATATGGAAGAAATCACATGGGAAGAAGAGAATGCTATGCGAAAGCAATATCCTCATTTATTTGACTCGGAAGGTATGTACAATTTCGAGGACGAATTTTTTATAAGTAGGGGGGAGTTGTAAGACCCGTATCGAACTAATTTGGTCTTACCACCTTAAACCAGGTCTACCCATCATGGTCGAGCCAAATGGATCAAGTGCGTGAGGGATATCACGATCCTAGGTATTAAACTGACCCAAACACACTAAAAATAGGGGGAGGGTCGCATACCCAGCAAGGTAGGGTCGGATCCCCCCAGTATAAAAGTCAGACCCTGAGTTTTATACTGGGGGTCAGACATTTTAAGAACCAGGGGTCGACGGGATCTCCGACCCCCTCATCGACCCCCAGTCTGTCGACAAAAACCGTGATTTAGAAACTTTCTAAATTTCATTGGGATTCTTTCCTAATCTCAATGGGACTTATTTTTGGAGTTTCTACTCTATAAATAGGACGTCCCTAAGCCTCTTTCACTCCTTTTAGAACCCTAATTAGATTGAGAGAAAGAGAAGAGAAGGAGAAGAGAAAGAGAAGAGAAGGAAAGTAGAGAAGAAGATCAAAGAAGGCTTCAGAGAGAAAAGTCTAATTCTCAGGTATGGATACTTTCTCCATGTAATTCTATAGACCTTAGAATGGATAGTGAAGAGGGAATGATCTAGGAGAAATCCAAATCATCCATCCATGGTTAGGTTTTCATGAAAAACCATGGGGAAGATCATAAAAACCATATAGGTGAATGAACTACGGTTCTAGACCATAGAACATGTGTGGAATGGATTGTAGAAGCAAGCCATAGGACCCCAAACATGAAGGAATGGACTGTAGGATGAAAATTTAACTAAACCCACAGGGGGTCGCACACGGGTCGATGGCCAATCGACCCTACCAGACCCTAACAATCGACCCCCAGTGTTCGGGTAGTCCAGACTGTGGGTGGTCGCACCCTGGATCGATGGAACATCCGACCCTGGCATCGACCCCCAGTTAACAGCATGCTTTTTAAAATCAGAATTAATTCTAATTAAATTCTATCGACTTGATTAGGTCTTCTAGTGATATAATATTGATATTTAGTTGATTCTTAAAGCTTGAAAGAGGACCTACGATCAAGCAAAGGTGAGGGAACAAGACCTAAACTAATTGGTTAATAATAAACTAGTTTATTCTTGAGTCCAATGCCATGATTGATTCTATGCGTATATGCTTGTTATGTGCATTCAACATGTCATCCAATATTTCTATTATTACTATTCATGCATATTTAAATTATTGTTTATAACATGATGATGATGATGATGATAGGAATAGGTATGTGGATGTTTGTGTGTGGTTGGTGTGCTTGATGCGAGCGAGTATCAGGGGGAGGTGTCATAGGTGGGGCCTCAGCACTCTAGCTCTATCTCTAACACAAGTCTTGTCCACTGACATCGTCGTATCGCCATTATCTTAGCAGAACTATTACGTCGTAGGGTATGAGGGGAGGTGGTCTCGGACCGTGTAGTCTCTGATTCTTCCGGGGGGCCTTAGCCCTATCTCTATGGACTTATTGAGGGATGCTGGGGTGAGGCCTTGGATACACTGATTGGAATTAGGATTGGATAGTTGCGAGCCCAGTTTGCGAGCCCTCGCCAGCAAGGGCTTATGTATTGGTATGGGCAATGGGTACAACAATAAACGTGACCTTTGCGTGTACATTATCCATGGTGGGTGCATGTGGAACAACAATAAACGTTACCTTTGGGCGGCTTCACACACTCGTGTATAGAGGTGCATCGTCAATAAACGTGACCTTTGGCCACCTATCCTTTCTATAACACATTGCAAACTTATTTATCAGACCAAAGATATGAATTAAATGCATTCATATGTTTGTTGCATTGTTTTGTTTGCTCACTGAGCCATGATGTGTGCTCACCCTCTCGACGTCGAATATTTTTAGTTGATGATGTAGGTACAGTTGAAGATTATATGAGTGCTCCGGTGTATGCGCGTGTTGCTGCAATGGAAGCCGAAGACTTAGTAGATACGCATGACCCCTCATGCGAGTGCAACTCATGCGTATTCTATTAGGATTTTATTTGAATTTATAAAGGGATGTAATTGACATTTTATTTATTTATGTCTCAGTTGATAGAACAATAACTTGATATTTTAATTATGATTATTACAGTTAGAGTTCTCAGTTCATTACTATAAGACTTCCGCTATTGTGTATTTATTCTGATTATGGTTGTGGATGCATGGTTTTATTTTTAATAGATATGGCCTATTAGAGATCCTAGTTGAACCATTGGTTTATTAGCGGTTCATCACACCGTTCTGAATGGTGCAGAATTGGGGTGTGACACTGCTGAACCTTGAAGCTAGCTGAACCACTTCCTGTAGGGTTGTACCTAATTTAATAGATAAATTAATTAGGTTGGTGAATATCTTTAAACCAGCATAGACAAGTCCTAGTTGTCCATGTACAGGTCCCCAAGTAGGCCGAGAATCGAAAGGATAGTCTTCTTAGTCAATCATAGGCTTATAAGTCAATACTGACTGAACCGGTAAAATGAACCAATTGTGCATTCCACCGGTACTTTGTGCCGGTTAACACTTAGTCACTTCCTTCCTATATAGAACCAGAAGACTGATCGGATGAATGGTCATTTGGTTAGTTATCCGCTTCATATACTATTAATAGTCCTATGGTTCCAGTAGGTCAAGCGAAAGCAGAGCTAGAGGATTAGTCATCCAGTTGTGGCTTTGCTTGTGATTAAACCTACACAAGGGCACAACCAGCAGTACCTCATACATACCGGTGTGGCATACCGGCAAGTCGTGCTTTCGATATCGTGATACTGGTTAAGGTAACACTGGATATCCTTGGTCTGACATGTTAAAATATTTTACCCTGTAGATAAACTGGTTGTGAGTCAACCGGTATTAGGGCCACTACCAGTCTACTGGTTTGTGCTACCGGTTCTGGCCTAGTAACTAGACACAAACCAAGAGAGTTTCTCTTCTTAGGGAAAAGCTTCCCACCATGGCCTTCTACATTCTAAGTGGTGGGAAACCACTATTAACCTTTATTAAGCAGAATGGGGGTCATTTAGGTTCTATTTCCCGCCACATTAATGGAGAGTGTAAGGGACCTAGGTTTTTATGTCGGTTCTCAGTCTCCATTAATGAAGGCCATTAATGGTGAGTTACACCAATGTCCCACACCATCTTTACAATAAGAATGGAAGAGGAAGGAAGGAATGGGAACCTACCTCAAGGAAGATCGATCCTTGAGCTTGAGTTTCCAAGCTTGAGCTCTAAGCTTCTTCTCAAACACCACTCACTCCCATGGTTTGGCAAGGAGAACAAAAGGAGATGGTGCCCTCCTTTTATAGGACCTGTGAAAAGAGTGTGACCCATTCTAACCCAACTGACAGAAGTCAAGCGGCAGTGTGTTCCTCTGGTACATGCTGTCGGTTGAACTTAAAACATATCTGGGCCTAGTTTCATGGGCCCAATCTGATGGTGATGCCTCCTAGCCTTTAAGCATTTACTCCTACACAATATTACACCACTAGGTGATCTAATAGACTCACCCACATCTCACGGAGAGTCACAAAACAGTGTGCCAAGGGTTGGCATAGTAAGACCCAATATGGAGAGATTTGAATAATGAGGATTTCGGATTGGGTCTTACAATACCCCCAATTTATAAGGATTTCGACCCCAAAATCAGGTCATAGTTGTAAGTTTGTATCTCATACCTATGAGTGTCTATTCCTCCCTATATCCATGAGATCATCATACATTCCCCCCAGCATTTAGCAATTAAGGGAGTTCAAGGCTTACCAATTTCTCAAAAATTCCTCCAGTTAGCGTAAGGTCTGTGCTCACATAGAGACATAGTGTTCCTAAAACTTTTGGCAGTCTTGAGCTTCATGCCCCATTATGACACAGGATAAACACATATCAACTTGCTTATGTTTCGACAACTATGCTTTATTAACTATTAGGGTGCATTGCCCCATGAGGTGTCCTCGAATTCCATACCGAAAGCATTTCCCTTGGAGACCCACTCTTCATGGTAATTGGGCTTTTACAACGACAGATGGTAATCCCAATGGAATTTCCTCACTCCTAAAATGAGACACCTTAAACACTCCTTGCGACGGTCCTCTTTCTAGTGTTCTCTTTTCTGATTTGCCCCTATCTTACACTACAGGCATCGCTTCTTGAGGCTCTTGGTGACTTCCTTGGTTGAGGCACTCAGCTATTATTTGTGCCACCATGCCCCTTTGTTGCTCCTGGAGACCTTGAGTGATTTACCCCAAAGAGTTTGACACTTCTGCCAAAATTGGTGTAGAGGTGGTACCTTCACATATAGCCTTTGTTAAAGTCCCAATTTTTCTTTGCTGGAACTTACCATGTTGCATGTAGACCATTTTTGTGGCCTCATCTATTTGTGAGGACAAAGATACCTCTTCCACCCATCTTTGATAGACGGAAAAAAATGATTATGGAGTCGCCACCTAGATTAAGGTCTAGGACCTATAAAATGTAGTCTCATCATAAGAAAAGACTTCTATTGACTCATTAGACCCAATATATTGGGTTTTGATCTTTCAGAGAATGGGTAAGCGTTCAAGGTACGGTTTGGGAAGGTGTTAGGCACCCAAAGCTGTCCGATCTGAAAATCGACCTCCTATGTGATTCTACTTTCCTTAGACTCTATTGTTCTGAATGTTCATGGTCAAATGATGATGACTAGGGCTCATGGAGGATCCTATGCTAAGTTGCTAAGTTCTCTTAGCCTACGTTCAGCCAAACATGTTCTCAAAATAAATAAACAAGCAAAGTAATATATAGTGTACCAATTCAAAGATGTTTCGGTGATGGACTGAATCTGAGACGCTAAAAAAAAAATTTCAAATTACCTATGTATTCCAATCTTGAAAATCAAGTCCATAACATAGTTCGAACAAAATGTGATTAAGGTTTATGGATGTGATTTATGTTTAAGCTTTCTTAGATTCAATTGTTCAAGTTGAAGTTTATACTTGATGATGATTGAGGTGGAATCTAGAGATAGCCTATGTGGGTTGAAGTGAATATGGATATGAATATGGGTATGGATATGGATATGGGGGACCTAAGGCAACTAAGATGTGGTACCGTACTTGGAGAGGTCGTCGAAGTTGCCTCGTATTTCAAAGGTTCTGAAAATCAGGTACAACGTAGTTCGTTGTGATGTTTTGATACTCTCAAGGAGCAAACTATCTCTCTCTACTCTCGGGGAGCAATCCTATCTCTCTACTCTTGGGGAGCAATCTGTCTCTTTCTACTCTCGAGGAGCAATCTGTCTCTCTCTACTCTCGGGGAGCAATCTATTTCTCTATACTCTCGGGGAGCAGTCTGTTTCTCTCTACTCTCGGGGAGCAATCTATTTCTCTCTACTCTCGGGGAGCAATCTGTCTCTCTCTACTCTCGGGGAGCAATCTGTCTCTCTACTCTCTGGGAGCAATCTATCTCTCTCTACTCTGGGGGAGCAATCTATTTCTTTCTCCAGGGAGCAAGGGTATATGAGTTCGTGTTTGAGAATCTCTCCAAACTACTTACGTATCTTAGGGTGCTGCCTTAAGAATCAGGATCCGCGTAGTTCGGAATGCTGATTCATTTATTGATGTGTATATTTTTTCAAGATCATAGTGTGGAACCGTGTTTGGAAATCTCACCAAACTGCCTACATATCTTAGAATGCTGCCCTAAGAATTAGGATCCGCATAGTTCGGATACGGATTCATTCATTGATGTGTATATTCTTTCAAAATCATGGTGTGGAACTGTGTTTAGAAATCTCACCAAACTGCCTACGTATCTTAGGATGCTGCCCTAAGAATCAGGATCTGCGTAGTTCGGAATACGGATTCAATCATTCATGTTCTTCTTTCAATATCCAAGTGTGGAAACTAAATGCTCTATGGTTCGATTCACATCACACCTATCTAGTTCTTTGTATCCTAGAGGAGATGAGCTGAGGGGTAGGGATCGTCCTAAGCTACCCTTGACCTAAAACCCTAATTTGGCATTTGTTGGGCTAGGCTTCATATCTCTTGATTAAAATTTATCACTTTCATTCTTACCCTTCCCGTGAATGTGGGTTCCTATATGCACGTCCCCACACCTAATATATCTTCTAGGTGTACAGATATGACAGTTCAACTAGGGTGTTGCAAAAATTAAGTTATTGCCAACAATAAATATCATTCAAATATGGCAAGTAACAACATGTTTCATCTCATGTATGGCAATAAGCATTGGAATCAATATAGCAGCAAACATGTAAGAGCATTGATCAAGCATCGATCATCAACAATGTGACCAAGATCATATTTAATCGACTACTCAGATTTGATGTAATCGATCATCATCAATGTAATCAAGATCATATTTGATCGATGGTTTAGATTCACTTAAAACATTCATGAGGTTAATCCAACCGTTCAAATTCAATTAAATCACTCAAAAAAATAATCCAACGGTTCAAATAACTCATAATAAAGATCCAACGGCTAATATTCATTTACATTAATCATCAAGATAATTCGATGGTCCAAATTCATTTATATCACTCATGTTGTCAATCCAATGGTTCAAATTCTTCTAAAACACAATATGATGAAAATCTAATGGTTCAGATTCTTCAAAAACACAATATGATGAAAATCTAATGGTTTAAATCATTCCTGATGATAACACAACCGTTAAAATTTATTCAAATCACTTCCAAAAACAATCTAACGGTTCAGATCTCTTATCATGATAATCTAACCGTTCAGATTTAAATCACTTTTGATGACAATCCAACGGTCCAGATTACTCAAATCACGATAGTTATGATCACCGGATTAAATCAGAACTCATATGATCGGATCAATTTCATCAAATTTCCACAATGCCATAATCGGATCAATTTCGATTTCATCAAAATTCATATGATAGGATCAATTTCATCAAAATTCATATGATCGGATCAATTTCATCAAAATTTATATGATCAATAAAATTATCACTCAACCAATCATATCATCAAGTAAAATTATCATCCAACACATTAAATTTAATATCATCACATGCTCCACATAAAATCAAACATCCAACCCATAAATTAAGCAAGTTCAAAACCAACACCAGTCGAATCAGATTCAATTAAAGCCTATCTATCAAAATTCAAATTTTGATTCAAAAGGGATGTCATAGGCAAGGGGAATCAGTTTGGTTTGCAATAGAGTTTGGAGAAGTGAGTGGTTCGGGGTTGAGTTGCATAGGATTCTCAGCCAATGGAACTATCTCGGGTTCAGCAGGAGGTGCCTATAGCAAGGGGTTTGGTGGGGTGAATTCTATTTCAGTTTGTAGCAAGGGAGTTCGGTGAGGTTTGTAGGTGTAGCAATTAGTGGGAGAAAGTAGTGTGGATAGGACAGGTATCTTCCATGCATGGGAGGAACGTGCAAGGTGTTACACGAGGGTAATCTGGTGGATTATTGCTACAGTGGGTGACAAGTGGGTGTTGTTGGTCTGGTTTCAGGAGGGGAAAGATGATGATCTGGTTGGTTTTTTTTGAGATGTAGGCTAGATGTTTTACGGTGGAGGCAAGGTAAGTGGGTGTTAGGGAAGATCGGTGGCTAGTAATGTCATGCTGGGTTTGAGTTGGAGTGCATCAAAGTGGCCTTGGGTAGAGCAGGGTTTAAAGGTTTCATGAAGGCTACAGAGATGAATTGCAAAAATTAATAGAGGTGAAATTTCTTACCTCTATCCTTCTCTCGAATCTCTTCTCTTACTTCTTCTCTCTCTTCTCAACTTCTTTTCTTTTTTGATCTGCCGTTGCTGCTTCTTCTTCTTCTTCATCTTCATCTGCTCAGCTACTGCTCCCTTCTTCTCTCTAAGATTTTCTCTTCTTCTCTTAGACTCCCCCTTTCTCTAGTATTCTCATTCCTTTTTTTTTTTTTTCTGTTTTTCCTGGAGCTTCCTTTTTTCTCAACTCTCTTTTCCTTTTTTTTTTTTTTTCTTTTCATCAACTTTCCATAGATTCGGCTTTCTTTCTAGCTCAATCTTCTCTATTTCTTCCTCTTTTCTTCACTCTATCTGTCTCCCTCTCTCTATTCTTTTCTTTTTTCTATTTTTATTTTCTATTCCTTTTTTTTTCTCAATCTTCTCGGCTTTCTTTCCATCTCAATTTGATTTATTTCCTTTTTTTTTCTTTTCATCATCGACTCCCTATTTCTCTGCAATTCTCACGGCTGAACTTCTTTTATTCTTTTTTCCTTTCTTTTTTTTTTCTACTTTCTCAACTTTCCATAGATTCGGCCAGCCCATTATCCTTCTCGGATTCTCTCTCTAGCCCTCCCATTTAGATACTTCTTTTCCTATTTAATCTCTCTCTCCTCCTTGGATCAGTCTCCTAATATAAAATTTATATATAATATATATATAATATATATGATATGTATCATATAATTACATAGTATAAAAACTGTAATACATACACAAATTACATGCACATGGGTGAACCGGTTCGTTTTGTATTGGTCTGAGTTGGATTGAGCTAGACCGACTTGGGTTGATTATGTTGGACCAAGACTGGCTTAGGTCGACTGGTCCAAACTGACAAGGATTAACTGGGTTTTCTCTCTTTATCATTTCATAGGCCATTTCCATTGCCATTCCGCATGAAATCTTTCGACAGCCTCGACCATAAATTTTCTAGGTTCACTTTGTAGAACACTAAAAATGAGAAATACTAGAGCTTGAATCACCTCATTTGGACGTAAATTGATCAACTTATGAATTTCTGAAGTTTAAACAGGCCAAATTACGATAATTCAGCTAACAAATCTACATGGGATGCTTCGGAGACCTCTGCCCCAAATCCTTCACGTCCACTTTGTAGAGCACCAAAAATAGAACATATTGAGACTTGAATCACATGATTTGGACGTTGGATAATAAAATTATGAGGAATTGCAGTTTACAATGGCATATCGGCTTGTAGCTCTGCATGGGATCCCTCGAGACATCTGTCCCAAATTCTCCATGTTCACTTTAGAGAGCACCAAAAATGAGAAATAATTGCATTGGAATCACTTTATTTGGACCTGGGATGAGCAAGATAGGCAGGGTCGAACCCCCTCATTAGGGAGTCAGACCCCTGAATTTTAGACCGAGGGTCAGACAATTTAGACCCTAGGGACGACGGGATCTCCGACCCCCTCATCGACCCCCTCATTACCGACAGAAATCGTAAGTAGGAAACTTTCTAAATTTCAGGGGGATTCTTTCCTAATCTCAATGGGACTTATTTTGGAAGGTTGTCCTCTATAAATAGGACGTCCCTTAGCCTCTTTCACTCCTTTTGAAACCCTTATTGAAAGAGAAGAGAAGGAGAAGAGAAGGAAAATTGGAAAAGAAGACTAAAGAGAAGAATTCAGAGAAACCTCTGAATCTCAGCAAACCTAAGGTATGGGTATGCTTCCATTAATAATTTAAGACCTTAGAATAGTTCATGAAGAGGGTATGATCTAGGAGAAACCCAAATCATCCATCTATGGGAAGATTTCAATGAAATCCATGGAGGGAATCATGGTAGGCAAAGTAAAGAAGTAACCTTGAGTTTTAAGCCATAGAACAAGCATAGAATGGATTGTGGAAGTAAGCCATAGGACCCAAACTTGAAAAATTAGACTGTAGAATGAAAAGGTCGACTCAAACCACGTGGGGTCGAGACCACAGGATCGACCCCCAGCTTTCTGGAAGTCCAGGGAAGCTGTGGTCGCACCTAGGGTCGATGGATCATCCGACCCTAGCATCGACCCTACACCCGGGGGTCGCAAAAAACTGCTACCCTACCTGCAACCCGTCCTACGACCCTCGCTTAACAGCAAGCCTAAAATTGTCAGAATGAATTCTAATTAAAATCTATCGACTTGTTAGGTTTTCCTATTGATATAAAAGTGATTTTTAAAGCTTGAAAGAGGATCTACACTCAAGCAAAGTTGAGGGAACAAGACCTAAACTAATTGGCTAATACTAAACTATTTTATTTCTTGAGTCTAATGCCATGACTGATTCTATGCGTGTATTCTTGTAATGTGCATTCAACATGTCATCCAATATTTCTATTATTACTGTTTATGCATATTTAATTTCATTGTTTATAACATGATAATGATGATGATAGGAATAGGCATGTGAATGTTTGTGTTTGTTGGTGTACTTGATGCGGATAGGGGATGGTATCAACCGGTACTTCAATGCTGTTTTCATTGGGTATATTGTGCCATAGCTCTATACAAGTCTTGTCCACTAACATCGTCGTATTGCCATTACCTTAGCAGAACTATTACGTCGTAGGGCATCAGGGGAGGTGGTCTCGGACCTGTAGTCTTCGACTTTGCTGGGGGGCCTTAGTTCTATCTCTATGGACGTATTGAGGGATGCTGGGGTGAGGCCTTAGATACATTGTTTGACATTAGGATTGGTTAGTTACGAGTCCAATTTGCAAGCCCTCGCCAACAGGGGCTTACGTGTTGGTATGGTATCAACCGGTACTTCAATGACATTTTCATTGGGGTATATTGTGCCATAGTGGGTGCATGTGGGGTGGACAATGCCGTTTTCATTGGTCAGCTTCACACACTCGTGTATAGAGGTGAGGCGGCCTCTAAACCTTTCTATAGCACTTTGCAAACTTATATACCAAACCACAAATATGAATTGAATGCATGCATACGTTTGTTGTATTGTTTTGTTTGCTCACTGAGCCGTGATGTGTGCTCACCCTTTCGACGTTGAATATTTTTAGTTGATGATGCAGGTACCACTGTGGAAGATTATATGAATACTTCTGTGTACGGGCACGTGGCTGCAATAGAGGCTGAAGACATAGTGAAGACGCATGACTCCTCATGCGAGTGCAACTCATGTGTTTTCGATTAGATTTTTATTTGAACTATTAAGGAAATGTAATTGATATTTTATTACTTATGTCTCGGTTGATACAACATAATTTGATATTTTATTTATGATTATCACAGTTAGATTCCTCAGTTCATTTAATATTAAGACTTCCGCTATTGTGTATTTATTCTGATTATGGTTGTGGATGTGTATGGTTTAATTTAAAAGGACACAGCCTATTAGAGATCCTGGTTGAACCATTGGTTTATTAACGGTTTATCACACCATTCTGAATAGTGCGGAATTAGGGTGTGACAAGCCATCACCTTGACCTTGCTGGTTACGAGTGCTAACCAAATTTTCTACCACTACCTATCGAATGGTTTGGAACTATGGCATGAATTTAATCATCCCAAAGAGCAAGGCAAGCCTCCAAGTGGACCCCTACTATAGTTTTGCTACACATCCCCATCATTTCTTTGTTCATTCATGCGTTGACTATGCATCTGGCCTACTTTACAGCCATGCACATACTATCGCATGCATCCGAAATACTTTACTTAGTGTATTGCGTTCACATCAACTGTTGCACATTCAACCACTCGGTTGCCCCCCAACCTTAGCCTTGGGCATGCATCACATGATTTCTTCTAGAACCTACCTTGATTAACTTGGCCATGCGCATCTTGCACCTTGCATATGCGACGCATGACATAACATTGCACATCTAAACTACATGTTTGTCATTTAATTTCCTGTAAGTCTGAATTCTTTGGTGTGCTCAATGCTGTCCAATGGTGATACCACCATTCTTGCCTTGGTGTTAAGTAGGGGTGGTAACACCAAGTACTTAACTTGTGTCGCAGTGACAACTGTGGCTGTGGTCCAAGTTGACCAACCACATATACGATCATGCAATTCACTTCACATTGCCCTGACTAGTGCACACTCACACACAACTAGACATTTTCCATTATGCTACTGGCTTGTTACACATTGACTCATCACCTCATTGATCACTCATGCACTGCCAGCACATTTATATAGCCATGAACATCGTATCACTTACTTATGTCATGCTTGGTTTAGTGCATAGCATGCTCAAATCCATGATTACTTTGGTTTATGGAACTGCACATTTGAGTGGGCACGTAGCTAGCCATAAAAAAAATATCTTCACTCAAACCTACATTGCACCTTAATGGCATTTCACAATTAATTTCAATTATCAACTCAGTTGGCCCATTGATTATGTATGTCTTGCTCTGACTTGGGATTTGCTGCTACCCCCAATTTATATAATTAGACCGGGGTCATTTCATTCATGCATTTCACTCATGCATTACACGTACCCATTCATATGCACCTTGTCGGTTTATATTATATATTTGCATAGCTAACTCACACCTTCTGCTTCCATTTCTAGCCATCATGCCACCCAGGGGAGAGTCCAAGCTAGCAGCTCAGGGTTATGATGCTGATCGCTTCATCTCCTACCAATCCAATAAGTGCTAGGACAGATTTGGGGAGAGCCTAGTCATAGCTGGCCAGAACATGTATTTTGAGGAGTTGATCCAGTTTGGCCTTCACGATGCATTTGGCCACTTTCACTGGACGCTCGCCATGCGCATCCAGGATGATACCTACCCTAACCTAGTACGCCATTTCTTCTACAACATTGGCCAGCAAGTGGATGAGGTGACAGGTGAGCTAACAGTGGGCAGCGAGGTCAAGGGGGTCGACATCACGTGCAAATTTACAGCAATCGCCTCTGTGGCTACTATTTTGGATGTGTCACCAGACGGGGAGCAAATTTACAAAGCCCCCAAGGAGTCTATAGGCATGATAGAGGATGCCTACATGCAGATGAGATATGCACTCACTCACCTTGATGCGATAGGGGAGGTATATGAGGAGAGGGAGTCATCCTTTAAGCCCACACCCAGACTGCTCAGCCAGATCATAGAGCATAATGTCATTCCCAGATCTGGTCATCATGAGGAGTTAAACCAGTTCTGCATCTTCTTGATTGATCGATTAGTGCAGAGGAGACCATTATGCCTCCCCTGCTTGATTCTGCACACCATTCTTCATTCCTTCTGGTACTTGCCTCTCCGAGGCCATCTTCTATATGGGCATCTTCTGACTCCCATCTTCACATACTTTGGAGTGAGCTTCAAGGGAGAGGCCATGGAGAACGGGAAGTACTCTTCCATTTTCAACTGGGACACCATCATATGGATGCAGCTTGTAGTATCGTCATGGAGGACCCAGTTCTTGAGGCACACTCCAGACCACCCAGAGCATCATAGCCTTCTAGGAGAGCTCGAGCAGCAGCAGCAGCCAAAGTAGTAGTAGCTGCCACTGGAGCAAGTACTGGGAGTGGTGGGGGCACCAGCTGTGGTATCCAGAGAGTAACCACAACACAGCGGTCATCATCCAGTGAGGGAGAGGAGCATTATAAGGATTATGGTAACGATAGTGAGAAGGGTGAGGGAGACACTGATGATAGAGGTTGTGAGGACAGTGAGGGTGGCAATGATGGTGATCACATGGATGTGGACACCGCCATCCCCACACGTAACGGGCCTCCATCTACTGAAGTGGCACTTGCATCTACCCATACCAGAGAGGTACCACCTACTGCCCACACTTCCGGGCCACACATAGCCACACCATCATTGCGACCCACAGTAGACTTAGGCTAGGTTCTCGGGGTGCTCTAGCTCATGCATATGGAGATGGAGAGGCTCGCTAACAGTTACACTAGATTGGAGAGAGAGGTGGGGCAATGACTGGACACCTAGAGATTCATGTGGGATACATTCACTGTAAGAACTGTACGTTGAAAACCCAGTCTAATCCATGGTTCTATATGATGACAGGTTTCCTAATCATAACCGGACCAGAAGGCGAAGTCAGGTGACAAACCACTCAAATTTTCAGGTATGAGAACCTGTGAAAAAAATGTATAAATCTCATACCGGTCTCACTATACCGGTTGCGGTCAGTGCAACCGGTATGTGTAACCGGTATGGGTATACCGGTCTGACTATACCGGTCTGAGTCACTCAGACCGATATGTACAACCAGTATGTATAGTTTCGACTGGAGACGGACTCCAGCGGGTCCCTCACTCTGAATTGAAACTTGGAAAGTTTCTAATTGTGGGAAACCTGCCTATGAACTGCCTTCCTCTATTAATAGAGAAGGTGACACTCCATTGATCCTTCTCAAAACCCTAGCCGTCTGGAGGAGAGTTGAGAAGGAGCAAGGAGGAGGAGGCCGCCCAGGAAGGAGACTTCAGTTGGAGGAGCACGCTGCCATACCAACAAACACTGCCGGTAAGTGCTCCATACTATTATTAATGTTAAGAGGTCGGATCGGAGCCGTGAAGCAGTGCGGCGATCCAAAATAGATCTGACAATGAACCTATCTCTCCTTTAGATCTGATCTGGCTTGATACAACATTGTAGTCGAAATCAGAAGGCCATTAGAATACCTGGACCTTAGTGTGGGTTAGGAGAAACCCTAGAAACCTAGCCGATAGCCGAGGAGGAAGGGAGATCCGAGATCTCGCTCTTGGATCCAAACCGCGGGGTATACCAGTTGGATGCAAGGTCCAGTGGTATGGGCCTGTGGTATATACCGGTCTCACTCAGTGAGCTGAGTGAGACCGGTATATACCGCGACTGGTATATACCGGTGGCACATACCGGTCGTGGGCACTAAGATCGGTACCTGCGACCGGTATGCCTTCCGAGCCTTGTTTGCTTGGTCAGGCGAGGTTCTGACCAACTGTGACCTTAATAAATTAATTCTAACTCTTTAACCTGATTATGTAGGACCTGTAGACAGCGTGAGTAAACCCTGTGACGTTGAGAGGGATTGTTATCACGCGTCAGGTAAGGGACAAGACCCCAAACCCTTAATAATTAATTAAGAGTAAGCCTTTGTGACTAAATTGTATATGAATTCATTGCTTGATGTCTGTGTATTTCACATGCCATGTAGTTATTTCTGTTATTATTATCTATTCATGCATTTCATATGCTAGGATTGTTGGATGTTAGGCATGTGTATGTTTTAGTTAGTGTGTGGAATGTGAAGGGGGGTGTGCCCTGGATATATCCACAACTAACACCTTTTTCATATTGCCATCTACCTTAACAAACTTGGTGCGAATAGGGTATCAGGGGGAGGACGTGGGATTGTGGTTCCTCCTGCCTGCTAGACTCGAGCCATATCTTTATGTCGCAGGGAACCGTGCTGGGGTAGGGCCATTGATACTGTATTGACATTTAGGACTGGTTAGAAACGGAACCCACTTGCAAGCCCTTACCAGTAGGGGTTTAGGTATTGGTACGATGTACGGTATCAGGGGGAGGACGTGGGATTGTGGTTCCTCCTGCCCGCCAGACTCGAGCCCTATCTCCATACCAGGGTGAGTGATGTGGGGCAACAGTAGTAGTGTGATAGGTGCCTAATTGTTGGGTGTGCTCATACTCTCGTGCATGGAGGTGCGGTGGCCGCCTAACCTTACCAGAGCATATTTGCAAGTTATACCTGACCCAAATTGTAATGTTATCCTGTGCATATTGTATGCTGCATTGGTCTTGTACTTACTGACCTAAGTTGTGAGCTCACCCCAAAATATATATATTTCTTTTCAGATCTTAATGCAGGGTATACGGTGGAGGACTTTATGACTGCTCCAGCTTACAGCACCGTGGCTGCCCTGGACTCCCAGATAGTGGAGGATGAGCATGATGCGTCATGCGAGTGCTCGTTCTGTGTCTTCTCTCAGTGATTGGTTTATTTTCTGTTAAAACATTGTAATAATTATTACTTAAATTTTGTGAATGATGGAATAATTGGAGTATTTATTTTAATTACAACATAGAGTTCAGTTCATTTATATTTTTATTCCGCTGCTATGTATTACTCTTGATTAAGTTAGACTGCTTGGGAATGATTGGTTGACACGGTCTATTGAGATCCTGGTGTGAACCGTGGTTTGGATCCGTTCACTCACACTTCTGGTTCAGCCATAATTGGTGTGTGAGAACTTGGTATCAGAGCCGCTAGGCTCTGTCCAGTTAATCATTCTACATATAACTGTGTCCAATGAGCTGAGTTAGGAAAATTAAAAACTTTAATAAGAATACACCATAAGCTTGTTTGATGCCTGAGACTTAAGAAAGATGCATAATATACTAATAATGGAAGAACAATCATAAACACTGAAGTATTAAAGAAAAACAATTAACAATTTCATAAACAAATACAAAGTGTACGACAGAGTACAGTCCACAAGTCGGATAGTTACTCTGTTAACAAAACAAGACACATAAAAATAAAATAAAACTACATCTGACTATGGTGGAGTAGTGGGCCTGGATGGTACCGGGTCTGCAATATCATAGTCCCGCTCATACACCTCTCTGAGCCAATGAACCTGGTCCTGCGTGACCCGGCTATGAGCTAGATTCCCCAACTCCTGACCCATCTCTCGCTTAGAATCCATGAGCCCTCTCTGAGTATCTAGGATGCCTCTCTGAGTATCTCTGATCTCCATGAGCATGCTCATCACTGGGTTCGAAGGGGGATGAGATGGTCCAGAAACTAGAGGAGGCCTAGAAGGTCCTACAACTGGAGAATGCTGGGGTACAGGTGCTGGGATGTCCTCCATGTGTGCATCCCCATCATCCCCCATCTCTGCTGCTTCTGCTGCTGCTGCTGCTGCTACTGCAACTGCCGCATGCTTCCTAGGTAGGAGAGGACGAGCCTGTAACTCCTCGTCACTGAGCATTAGATCGTCCATCTACATCTTATAGATGGCCTTGGCATCTATATCAGAACTCATAGTGATCTCTACGGCTACCTCTCCCTGCATATCCACACCCAGACGCTGCAGCAATGCTATGATCAACCTACCATATGGAAGATTGCCCGTCACATCAGGCATTGCCGCATAAATCATGACCCGAATAAGTAGGTAAGGCAAACAGATCCGGTGCCTGGTAGCCACACAGTAGGTGAGGTGCTGGGTTAATTGGGATAACTCTCCACAATGCCCATTCTGGGGAACAATGTTATGCTGTATGATCCGGCAGAATAGGCGAGGCTGAGGACGTAGGTTCGAAGCCAACATGACTCTACCTGGTAATAAAATTTGCTCTGCTATGGCTGCCCTCATGTCATCAGAAATTGCCAACAGGTGGGGCATTATGCCAGAACATGCCCATAACCAAAGAGGGAGCAACAACAAGGCAAGGTATATGCTGTTACTATAGAGGAGGCAGACGCATCACCAGATGTGGTTACAGGTATGATTCAGTATTCATTCCTTAACTGCTGCATTAATTGTTTGTGTACTTAAACCTAAAGGAAATATTTTAAGTTTAAAAACCTCAGGTACAGTGAATATAGCAGGCGTACACGCAAGAGTCCTGTTTGACTCCGGGGCCACCCATTCCTTTGTGTCCGTGTCATTCAAAAAAGGACTAGATCAACCCATCAAGACTCTACAACCAAGTCTGTTAGTTCGGTCTCCCATGGGAATGGAGGTGGTATTAGAAGAATATTATGGTCCTTGCCCAGTGCATATTGAAGGACGAGAGTTGGAAGCCAATCTAGTCCAGCTAGAGATGTCAGATTTTGATGTCATTCTGGGAATGGACTGGTTATCTAAACATTCAGTAAACCTGTTATGTGCCGAGAAGAAGTTGATGTTCAAAGACAGTGAAGGGACTGAGTTCAACTTTAAAGGGGCTAAGTTGCCTAGGAAGAGAAAGCTCATACTCTCAGCCCTAAAAGCAAAGAAGTGCTTAGAGAAAGGGGGAGTAGGGTACCTCGTATCAGTGGTGGATGTGACTGCTGACTTGCCAAAAATGAAGGACATCAAAGTAGTACAGGAATATCCTGATGTATTTCTAGAAGACCTACCCGGGTTGCCATTAGACAGGGCTACTGAGTTTGTGATAGACCTCCTACCAGGGGTGGCACCTGTGTCTAAAGCACCTTATAGGATGGCTCCTACCGAGTTAAAAGAGTTAAAAACTTAGCTGCAAGAACTGTTAGACAAGGGATTTATAAGGCCTAGTATCTCACCTTGGGGAGCACCTGTGCTCTTTGTCAAGAAAAAGGATGGTAGCGTACGTCTTTGTATGGACTATCGAGAATTAAACAAGCTCACTACCAAGAATAGATGATTTGTTTGATCAATTACAAGGTTCAAGTGTATTCTCGAAGATTGATCTGAGGTCAGGGTATCATCAACTCAAGATTAAGGAGGCAGACATTCCCAAGACAGCTTTCAAGACGCGGTATGGACACTATGAGTTCCTTGTGATGTCCTTTGGGTTGACTAATGCACCTGCATCATTTATGGAGTTAATGAACCGAGTATTCCATGACATGTTGGATACGTCGGTTATCGTGTTCATCGATGATATTTTAGTATACTCCAAGGACCAGGAGACACATGCAGTGCATCTAAGAGCAGCATTACAAAGACTGAGAAGAGAGAAGCTCTATGCAAAATTCAAGAAATGTGAATTCTGGTTAGATGAGGTGGCCTTCCTTGGTCACGTGGTGTTTGCTGAAGGAATCAAGGTAGACCCTAGTAAAATTTCAGCCATAGTAGGATGGGAGGCGCCAAAGACAGTTGCTGAAATTCGTAGTTTCCTGGGCTTAGTTGGATACTACAGAAGGTTTATAGAGGATTATTCCAAGATTGCTGTCCCACTCACCAGATTGATGAAAAAGGGGGAGAAGTTCACATGGACCGATGAATGTGAGAAATGCTTCCAGACACTGAAGTCAAGACTAGTATCAGCACCTATATTGACTATTCCAGCTCCAGACCATCCATTCACACTATATACAGATGCATTAGGTTTGGGACAGGGTTGTGTGCTGACGCAAGGAGAACAGGTGATAGCCTATGCCTCAAGACAGCTGAAAGAGCATGAGAAGAACTACCCTTCACATGACCTAGAATTGGCAGCGATCATTCATGCTATCAAGACTTAGAGGCATTACCTGTATGGCGAGAAATTCCAGATTAAGTCTGACCACAAAAGCCTGACATATCTGTTCACCTAAAAAGACCTGAACATGAAGCAGAGGAGGTGGTTAGAATTGCTCAAGGACTATGACTGCGACATTCAGTATCATCCTGGTAAAGCTAATATTGTAGCTAATGCTCTGAGCAGGAAATGGGCATCAAATCCTGAAGCAGGACCAAGTACAAACGCGACATTGTGTGCTGCCACTTCTAGTTCATCAGAGAATGAAGAGAAATCCTTAATACAGTCAGCTAATGATCCAATTGAGCAAGGGTTGATACACAAGTTCACCCTTATGTTTGCGGCACTAAGAATTTTGCCTGATCTGAATGAAGAGGTAAAAACAGAAATCCTACAGGACCCATACCTCCGAACGGTGCAAGAAGATTTGGAAAAGGGTCGAGCCAATCCTAATTTCACCTTAGATGCAGACAAGGTACTCAGATATCATGGGCGTTTGTGTATACCTGAGAATGAAGATCTGGAAATCCAAAATCGGATTATGTTGGAAGCTCACTTTACCCCATATTCAGTACATCCTGGGAGCACTAAAATGTACCATGACCTGAAAAGGTTGTACTGGTGGAGGGGTATGAAAGCTGATGTGGCCTGACATGTGTTTCAATGTTTAAACTGTCAGCAAGTCAAAGCAGAAACACAGAGGCCCGCAGGATTATTACAACCATTACCCAAGCCAGCATGGAAATGGGATTGTATTACCATGGATTTCGTCACTGGCCTACCTATACTCTGAGGTTGGTGAATGCAGTATGGGTAATTGTAGATCGCCTCACCAAAACTGCAAGATTCATCCCTGTAAGACCACAATACACCATGGACAGGTTGGCAAGGTTATATGTGGACAATATAGTCAGACTCCACGGGGTTCCAGACAATATTGTGTCTGATCGAGATCCACACTTCACATCTAAGTTCTGGGAAGGACTGCAGAAGGCAATGGGGATGAAACTAAAGTTTAGCACAGTATTCCACCCTCAAACAGATGGTCAATCAGAAAGGACCATCTAGATTCTGGAAGACATGCTTCGTGCATGTGCTATCAACTTTAAGAGGGCTTGGGATGAGAATTTTTCCTCATTGAGTTTGCCTACAACAATAGCTACCAGTGTACAATCCAGATGGCCCAATAAGAGGCCTTGTATGGCAAGAAATGTCAGACACCATTATTAGGGGACGAAGTTGGAGAAAGACGGATTGTAGGACCAGAATTTATGGAAAAAACCTGCAAGGCAATAGATCAAATCAAGAACCGAGTAAAGACAGCTCAGGTGCGTGAAAAGTACTATGCTGATAACAGGCGACGAGACCTTGAATTCATGGTTGGTGATAAAGTGTTCTTGAAGGTGTCACCAGTAAGAGGCCTGAAGCGGTTTGGTAGAAAAGGAAAACTGTGTCCTAGGTATATGGGACCATATGAAATTCTATTCCGGAGCGGCAAAGTGCCCTATCAACTTGCATTGCCTCCAGCGATGTCCAGTGTCCATGACGTCTTCCACGTGTCTTTACTGAAGAAGTACGTGAGAGACCCTTCGCACATTCTTAATGCACACCCCCCAGAGTTGACAGAAGACTTAACCTTCGAGGTGTTACCAATCCAGCTACTCAGTAAAAAGGTACAACAGCTTCGAAGATGAGCTATCCACTATGTCATGGTAGTTTGGAAGAGTCAGGACGTAAAAGAAATTACCTGGGAGGAAGATGACGCCATGCGACAAGAATACCCTCACCTTTTCGACTCTGAAGGTACATACAATTTTGAGGACGAAATTTCTTTTAAGGGTGGGGGAATTGTGAGACCTACATGCAAATTTCGGGGATGAAATTTCTTTTAAGGGTGGTAGAGTTGTAAGAACCGTACGTTGAAAACCCAGTCTAATCCATGGTTCTATATGATGACAGGTCTCCCAATCATAACCGGACCGGAAGGCGAAGTCGACTGACGAACCACTCAAATTTTCAGGTATGAAAACCTATGAAAAAAATGTATAAATCACATACTGGTCTCACTATACTGGTTGCAGTCAATGCAACCGGTATGTGCAACCGGTAAGGGTATACCGGTCTGACTATACCAGTCTGAGTCACTCAGATCGGTATGTACGACCGGTATGTCTAGTTTTAGCTAGAGACGGACTCCAGTGGGTCCCTCACTCTGAATTAAAACTTGGAAAGTTTCCAATTGCGGGAAACCTTCCTATGAACGACCTTCTTCTATTAATAGAGAAGGTGACACTCCATTGATCCTTCTCAAAACCATAGCCGTCTGGAGGAGAGTTGAGAAGGAGCAAGGAGGAGGAGGCCACCCAAGAAGGAGACTTCAGTTGGAGGAGCACGCCGCCATACCGACAAACACCGCCGGTAAGTGCTCCATACTATTATTAATGTTAAGAGGTCAGATGGAGCCGTGAAACGGTGCGGCAATCCAAAATAAATCTAACAATGAACCTATCTCTCTTTTAGATTTGATCTGGCTTGATACGGCATTCTAGTCGAAATCAGAAGGCCATTAGAATACCTGGACCTTAGTGTGGGTTAGGAGAAACCCTAGAAACCTAGCCGATAGCCGACGAGGAAGGGAGATCCAAGATCTCGCTCTCGGATCCAAACCGCGGGGTATACCGATTGGACGCAAGGTCCAGCGGTATGGGCCTACGGTATATACCGCAGGCACATACCAGTCTCACTCAGTGAGACCTGAGTGAGACCGATATATACCGCGACCGGTATATACCAGTGGCACATACTGGTCGTGGGCACTGAGACCGGTACTTACGACCGGTATGCCTTCCGAGCTTTGTTTGCTTGGTCAGGCGAGGTTCTGACCAACTGTGACCTTAATAAATTAATTCTAACTCTTTAACATGATTATGTAGGACCTGTAGACAGCGTGAGTAAACCCTGTGATGCAGAGCGGGATTGTTATCACGCGTCAGGTAAGGGACAAGACCCCAAACCCTAAATAATTAATTAAGAGTAAGCCTTTGTGACTAAATTGTATATGAATTCATTGTTGGATGTCTGTGCATTTCACATGCCATGTAGTTGTTTCTGTTATTATTATCTATTCATGTATTTCATATGCTAGGATTGTTGGATGTTAGGCATGTGTATGTTTTAGTTAGTGTGTGGAATGTGAAGGGGGGTGTGCCCTGGATATATCCACAACTAACACCTTTTTCATATTTCCATCTACCTTAGCAGACTTGGTGCGAATAGGGTATCAGGGGGAGGGCGTGGGATTGTGGTTCCTCCTGCCCGCTAGACTCGAGCCCTATCTTTATGTCGCAGGGAGCCGTGCTGGGGTTGGGCCATTGATACTGTATTGACATTTAGGACTGGTTAGAAACGGAACCCACTTGCAAGCCCTTGCCAGTAGGGGTTTAGGTATTTGTACGATGTGGGGTATCAGGGGGAGGACGTGGGATTGTGGTTCCTCCTGCCCGCCAGACTCGAGCCCTATCTCCATACCAGGGTGAGTGATGTGGGGCAACAGTAGTAGTGTGATAGGTGCCTAA
The DNA here is from genome assembly GCA_028583415.1 of Protea cynaroides. NCBI lineage: Eukaryota > Viridiplantae > Streptophyta > Magnoliopsida > Proteales > Proteaceae > Protea > Protea cynaroides. The sequence goes on along the minus strand of CM053276.1, from coordinate 38,633,607 downwards.
TTGTTGGGTGTGCTCATACTCTCGTGCATGGAGGTGCGGTGGCCGCCTAACCTTACCAGAGCATATTTGCAAGTTATACCTGACCCAAATTGTAATGTTATCCTGTGCATATTGTATGCTGCATTGGTCTTGTACTTACTGAGCTAAGTTGTGAGCTCACCCCAAAATATATATATTTCTTTTCAGATCTTAATGCAGGGTATACGGTGGAGGACTTTATGACTGCTCCAGCTTACAGCACCGTGGCTGCCCTGGACTCCCAGATAGTGGAGGATGAGCATGATGCGTCATGCGAGTGCTCGTTCTGTGTCTTCTCTCAGTGATTGGTTTATTTTCTGTTAAAACATTGTAATAATTATTACTTAAATTTTGTGAATGATGGAATAATTGGAGTATTTATTTTAATTACATCATAGAGTTCAGTTCATTTATATTTTTATTTCGCTGCTATGTATTACTCTTGATTAAGTTAGACTGCTTGGGAATGATTGGTTGACACGGTCTATTGAGATCCTGGTGTGAACCGTGGTTTGGATCCGGATCACTCATACTTCTGGTTCAGCCGGAATTGGGGTGTGACATTCACGATGTGATGGTCATGGTTGAACATCTACATCACTATGAGAGGCATAGACATATAGTGACTCCAACTCCTTCGAACGTTCCACCACCAGCAGCTCCATAGGACTTCCCTCTAGCATCCCCAGTTCCTAACACTAGCCAGTCATTTTCTTCTCATGATGCATCGGACTACGTGCCTACTACTTTAGCACCCCCTACTGGACCCAAGCTTCCTGCCTCACCGAGTGGTCCTCAGTAGACAGAGCAGTGATCCAACACTTTACATTTACTAGCTTCTTTTGATGCCTCATGTACATAGGGTAATAGTCTGGGTTGTGGATTGTACCCTACTTGACCTATGCACATTGTACTTACCCTTAATTTATATATGTGTATTTTTCTTCTTATCTTTGATAAGGGGTTATGCCTTGAGATAACAGTTTGGAATGTAAACCGTATCTCTATTTTGTACTTAAATCAGTTATACATACATATATATATATATATATATATATATATATATATATATATATATATATATATATATATATATATATGTGTGTGTGTGTGTGTGTGTGTGTGTGTGTCTTACTTCATATTCTTAGTTGTATATTGGGTGTTATGCTCTTTCTCTTAGTTCTTGTAATTTAATGTAACCTAACTTACTGTTATCTTACTTACTACTTGTAGGTTCATAGAAGCTTTTAATTATCCTATGCATCTGTTCTAACACATGGAAATGTAAGTGCAGGTAAAGTCTGTAGGTAAAGTCAAAGTGGTTGTGCTTTGATACCAGTGTTGTTACAGTCCATTCTGGGGAATCGGGCGTGATATCCAAGTCATCCAAAAGACAACCCGAATCTTCTAGCGATTGACAACCAAAGTGATCTACTAGCAAACCCTACAGTCTATACATACAATTTCCACCAAAATCAATAATAGATAATAATGATACTTGCAGCAGAATAGCAAAATTTGCAATGGAATCATAACAAGGAAATCTAGATGCCATCTAATTATATTTTAATTAACATAAGTTTGTTAGCTATTTTAGTTGTTCCACAATATCCATAGTATTATATACATCCCTATTACATAGCCAGAGTAATTTCGAATCAGTTCCTATGGATAGGCCAAACTATCATCTATCCGTAGATAGCAAAATTAACCGAATCAAAAGGTTGACTTAGGTCCCGTAGATACAATCCCTACAGGTGCAACCCTTGACGTGATCACGAAGAGGAACCCCACCAAGAATAGTGTCCTCAGCATCGACAGGATCCATAGCTGCCTCAGCGCTAGTTGTACCTATAAACAAGGCTAAAAAGATTCGATATCAAGGGGTGAGCTTACATCCCAACTCAGCAAGGAATCAGGTATCCAATGCAATCCTATGCAATAAGTTATGAATGCAGTATAGAAGCAAGTAAACAAGCAATTGTGAGTGTCATACAAGTGTGTATGCAAATCATGGTTGATCTGTAGCATAGCAAGGATCTTGCCTTGTACCCCAGCACTTGAGCTGTGCCCTATACCCCACCACCTGAGCACATACACCAGTACCCCACTGCCTGAGTACTCTGTACCCCACCGTTTGGATGATTTATACTTGTACCCCACCACCTGAGTACTCCATACCCCACCACCTGGATCATATTCCCCTCGCTAAAGCACAAATCACTTGATCAAATTGATGCATGATGCATGAGCATATTATTATTTTGGTTACACCCCAGCAGAGATCCACTTTCCACTCCCATGGACTAACCGTGTCGCCACTAAGGTGAAACCAGACATATGGCCATGTATCGTGCCCCCATACATTACATGTTCATATCCCCCATACATAAACACATCCATATTCAATCAATTAATAAATCAACCAATATGGCATGTGCATGCAATAAGTAAAACTATGCTTTAGCAGGAATCCCCGTTCCACTCTAATGGACTGACCGTGTCCCTACCAAGGCATAGGGTGCTAACATGGCACGTGTATTGCACTCACATGCAATACACGCCCATCATACATGGTTTCAACAAGACTGCACCCAATGGAGAACCCAAACTCCCCACTCCCATGGTTCGTTGTGCCTCCATTAGAGTACAGTCACTTTCCCAACGTGATTCATGAAGTCACTCATTACATGAACCACCATACATGGGTGGTATCCCAATGGAGAGCCCTGGATTTCCACTCCCATGGTTCATCGTGTCTTCACTAGAACACCGACACACCAACATGGTATGTATGCCCGTCTTCCCATATGTCACATGCACCATCATACATGACTATGCTCACAACATCATCAACTACCCCTTGCAGAGAACCCTGGATTCCCATCCCATGGATGACCATGTCTCCATAAGACCATAACAATTATCAACATGGCCTGTGCATTGCACCCCGTAAGCCACACGTCCATCACACAATAATCAACATGCATAGTTATTGTTATAATGCAAATGCAAGAACAATTTATATACATTTCATTGGATGACATGTTATAAAATAAAAACAACATCCATCACACAACAACCACATGCTCAAACTCTATGTGACCTAACCCCTCACCTGTAGACACCAGAGGTGCTGCTGAACCTTGAAGCTGGCAGAAGGTTTCATCTACTACCCACGGTGTTTTACCTAATTGATTAGATAAATTGATTTAGTTAATGATTTGTCTTTTAAACCAGCATAGACAAGTCTTAATTGCCCATGCACAGGTCCCCAGGTAGGTCAGGAACCGAAAGGATAGTCTTCCTAGTCATTCCTAGGTTTATAAGTCAATACTGACTGAACAAAACAAACCGGTTGTGTGTTCTACCGGTATGTAGTGCTGGTTAACATTTAGACAATTCCTTTCTATATAAAACCAGAAGACTGATCGGATGAATGGTCATCCGGTTAGTCATCCTCTTTATATACTATTAACAGTCCTGAGGATCTAGTAGGTTAAGCGAAAGTAGATCCAGAGGATCAGTCATGTGGCTCCGCTTGTGATTAAACCTACGTGGAGACATGACCAGCGGTACCTTGTACATACTGGTGTGACATACCGATAGGTCGTGCTTTCGGTATCGTGATACCGATTAAGGTAACATTAGATATCCTTGGTCTGACATGTTATGATATTTTACCCTACCGATAGACTGGTTGTGAGTCAACTGGTGTTAGGGCCATTACCAGTCTACCAGTTTGTGCTACCGGTTCTGGCCCAGAAACCAGACAGGAGCCAAGAGAGTTTATCTTCTTAGGGAAAAGCTTCTCACATGGCCTTTTACATTCAAAGTAATGGAAAACTACTATTAACCCTTATTAAGTAGAATGGGGGTCATTTAGGTTCTATTTCCCCACACATTGATGGAGAGTGTGAGGGACCTAGGTTTCTATGTCAGTTCTTGGTCTCCATTAATGGAGGCCATTAATGGTGAGTTACACCAATGTCCCACACCATCTTTACATCAATAATGGAAGAGGAAAGAAGGAATGGAAACCTACCTCAAGGAAGATCGATCCTTGAGCTTGAGTTTCCAAGCTTGAGCTCCAAGCTTCCTTTCAAACACCACTCACTCCCACGGTTTGGCAAGGAGAACAAAAGGAGAGGGTGCCCTCCTTTTATAGGACCCGTAAAGAGAAAGAGACACCCATTCTAACCCAACTAGCAGAAGTCAAGCGGCAGTACGTTCCTCTGGTACATGCTGCCGGTTGAACTTAAAACATATCTAGGCCTAATTTCATGGGTCTAATTGGATGGTGATGCCTCTTAGCCTTCAAGCACTTACTCCTACACAATATTACACCACTAGGTGGTCTAATAGACTCACCCATATTTCACGGAGAGTCACAAAAAAGTGTGCCAAGGGTTGGCACAGTAAGACCCAATACAGAGAGGTCCGAATCATAAGGATTTCGGAGTGGGTCTTACACATATGATCGCCACCATTCTCGATCTCTTTTATGTGAACATGGAGGGAGAAAGGATGTAAGAGGAGATGGTCATGGCTGATCTTGAATGGGACGCCATCACTAAGATGGGCTTGTACGAGGTGATGATCAGTGATGGAGAGTTAGATCTACTGGATCGTCCTCTGGATCGGGTAGCAGCAGCAACAACAGCAGATGAGGCAATGGCAGCAACAACATTCGAGGCAGAAGTAACAGAGGGTAGTGGAGATGATGATCGTATGTTCATGGATGTAGACGACACCTTTTATGCCACAACATTCGTCAGAGGCCGGTCCTTCTCGTCCTCTGCTAGATCCGATGATGTCCCTCCTCTTAGAGATCATGGAGGCTCATTGTGCGATCGATCGACAGGTAGCTGAACTTGCATAGAGTCTTTAGGTTGTACGAGAGGACGTACACTAGGTCAGGACTACCTATGCTGAGGACTATGATAGGGATAGAGAGTCACCATCTCCCCCACCAGCCCAGGGTTAGATATTTGTTATTAATTCTTGAACAGTTTTTTTTTTGTTTTTTTTATTATACTTCCAGAGTAACTGTCTGGATATGGACCGTACACTATTTTATGTTTAGAACACATTTATTTTCTTTTATGTCTATATATAGATATAGTCCCACCTTCCATTATGTGCATTATTGTCTTGCTTTAAATTTTATCTCAACCAACAATGTGCTTAAATTTGTATGTATTACAGCTTTTAGGTTTAACCTAACTCAGTCCATAGACAATTATGAATATGTTTAGGTTTGATTGATAGGGCCCAAGTGCTCTGATACCAAGCTATCACACCTCAATTCTGGACGAACCAGAAGTGTGAATGAATCTTCATATGAACCAATATTTCAAGTCAATATCACATAGGACTGTGCCAACAATCAAACCATACATTCTATATAATCAAAGATAATAAATAATTAGCGAAAGTCTTTATAAATGAATTGAGTTTCTAATGTGATAAATAAATAATTAGCCACTTATCTTGATGTCAACCACACTTAAATAAAATATCTTATTACAAACCATAGCCCAATAGGAAAATAGCCTAAGAGTAAACACAGTGAAAACACTCACATGACGAGTCATGCTCATCCTCCAACGTCTACACATTCATAGCCGCTACATATCGATACGACGGTGCATTGACATAATCCTTGACAGTAACACTTAAATCATCAGAAACTAAAAAAAATGGTATCATGGGGTGAGCTTACAACTTAGCTTAGTGAGTAAACAAAACAATGCAACAAACATATGCATGATGTCAATTCATATCTTTGGTTTGATTTAAGTTTACAATGTATTATGGTAAGGATTGGCGGCCACCACACCTTCATTTACGAGAGTGTGAGTACACCCAATAGATCACACACCACTGTCATCAACATCACTCACTACAGAATAGAGATAGAGCTAGAGCCTAATGGATCACACACCGCCAGCACTCACCCTGATACTTTACCCCATACCAGTACGTATGTCCCTATTGGCGAGGGCTTGTAAACTGTGTTCATGTCTAAACAATCCTAGATGTCATCAAATTTGTATCCAAGGCCCTACCCCAACATCCTTTAATACACTGATAGAAATAGAACTAGGGTCTGCTGGCAGAGCTATAGCCGTACATTGCTATCACCCCCCCTAATACCCTATGACATATTAAGTCCGCTAAGGTAACGGTGATATGATGATGTCAGTGTGGTGAATGATTCGATGCTACAACCTCTCCCCATCCAATACACCAACCACACATAAACACATGCCTATCCCTATCAACATCATCATAACAAAATAAAAATAATAATAAAATATGTATGAACATGAATAGCAGTTATTTGATGACATGTTATATAAATAATCAATATATAGATCATGACAATAATCAAATTAACAGAAAGTAAAGGAGTAACTTGTTATTAATCAATTATTTTAGGTCTTGTTCCCTCACCTGTGATTACTATTGTTCCTCTTCCATGCCTTAGATACAATCTTAGACTAGTTGGAAAACTAAGCAATAGTAAACCTTAATTGGGGTTCCATTCCATCAAGTTTTTATACTCTGTTTCATTATCTGGTCTCTAATTTAGGCCTTTCAGACATTGTCTGGTCTCGTGACTGATCTTGCATTGATCGATAGATCAACTATTTGAACAAACCCTCTCAGACTTCCCAAGAGTGACAGATCGCTTGTCCGATCTGGCATTTAGCTAACCGGTTAACAAGGACCGGACAACCTACAGGCTGTCTTTAATTTGTCTTCCCTCTGAGTCGATTCTTTGGCTCATTAATAGGATCCATCCTAGGGTCATTCTATGGCTATCATTCATTAGTTTCAGTATCTCATTGTAATTTCTAATAACCATAATTATTACTGATTTATATTAAAGACTTTAGGACCCAAGCCATGGTATTGGATCTGATCTCACACATTGTGATCTCCAATCCTAAACCTAACATAGTCTAACCTTCTATAGAGGCAAGGAACTTAACATGGATCCTTGATGCAGTAGGATGGAAATCCAATAGCATAACCCCTCTCTACAGAGCTCCTTCTTCTCTTCCAAGCTTCCTTCCTCTCAAGCCTTCTTCTCTTTCTTCTCCTATCTTTCTATCCATTTTAGGGTTTGAGATTGGTAAAAAAAATGAAAAGAAGTGAAGGGACGTCCTCTATATAGAGAGAAAATCACCTTATAGAATCCCCTCTCAATTTAGAGAGTAGTCTCCTCAAATTAGGAAACTCTCCTAAACTTGGAGATAGATTCTGGGCTTGACCGGTCAGCTGATCAGTTGTGCAATCTACATATCAGATGACCTATTACTTGATTTTGTGGTTCCTTCATCTAGTTGGTTCACTTGAGCCAGTTATGTTGGGAAGACCTGGTACGACACTGCCACACCCCAATTCTGCACCATTCAGAACGGTGTGATGAACCGCTATAAACCAACGGTTCAACCAGGATCTCTAATAGGCGGTATCCATTAAAAATAAAACCATGCACATCCACAACCATAATCAGAATAAATACACAATAGCGAAAGTCTTATAACAAATGAACTGAGCATTCTAGCTGTAATAATCATAATTAAAATATCAAGTTATTGTTGTATCAACTGAGACATAAATAAATAAAATACCAATTACATCCCTTTATAAATTCAAATAAAATCCTAATAGAAAACGCATGAGTTGCACTCGCATGAAGGGTCATGTACATCCTCTAAGTCTTCAGCTTCCATTGCAGCAACACGCGCATACACCGGATCATTCATATAATCTACAATTGTAGTACCTGCATCATTAATTAAAAAAATATTCGAAGTCGAGAGGGTGAGCACACATCATGGCTCAGTGAGCAAACAAAATAATGCAACAAACATATGCATGCACTCAATTCATATCTTTGGTCTGGTAAATAAGTTTGCAATGTGCTATAAAAAGGATAGGTGACCAAAGATCACGTTTATTGACACCGCACCTCTATACACGAGTGTGTGAAGCTGCCCAAAGGTAACATTTATTACCAACTCACATGCACCCAATCATGGACAATGTACACACAAATGTCACGTTTATTGTTGTACCCGTTGCCCATACCAACACATAAGCCCCTGCTAGCGAGGGCTCGCAAACTAGGCTCGCAACTAACCAATCCTAATGCCAATCAGTGTATCCAAGGCCTCACCCCAGCATCCCTCAATACGTCCATAGAGATAGGGCTAAGGCCCCCCGACAGAGTCCGAGACTACACGGTCTGAGACCACCTCCCCTCATACCCTACGACGAAATAGTTTTGCTAAGGTAATGGCGATACAACGATGTCAGTGAACAAGACTTGAGTTAGAGATAGAGCTAGAGTGCTGAGGCCCCGCCTATGACACCTCCCCCTGATACTCGCTCGCATCAAGCACACCAACCACACACATACATCCACATGCCTATTTCTATCATCATCATCATCACATTATAAACAATAATTTAAATATGCATGAACAGTAATAACATAAATATTGAATGACATGTTGAATGCACATAACAAACATACACGCATAGAATCAATCATGGCATTGGACTCAAGAATAAAATAGTTTATTATTAACTGATTAGTTTAGGTCTTGTTCCCTCACCTTTACTTGATCGTAGGTCTTCTTTCAAGCTTTAAGAATCAACTATATATCGATGTTATATCACTAGAAGACCTAACCAAGCCGATAGAATTTAATTAGAATTAATTCAAACTTTAAAAAGCATGCTGATAACTGGGGGTCGATGCTAGGGTCGGAGGTTCCATCGACCCTGGATGCGACCACCCACAGTCTGGACTTCCCAAACACTGGGGGTCGATTATCAGGGTCTGGTAGGGTCGATTGGCCATCGACCCCCCGTGCGACCCCTTGTGGGTTTAGTCAATTTTTCCTCCTACAGTCCATTCTTCGTATTTAGGGTCCTATGGCTTACTTCTACAATCCATTCCACACATGTTCTATGGCCTAGAACCGTAGTTCACTCACCTATATGGCTTTCATGATTTCCCCCATGGTTTTCCATGAAAACCTAACCATGGGTGGATGATTTGGGTTTCTCTTAGATCATTCCCTCTTCTCTATCTATTATAAGGTCTGTAGAATTACATGGAGATACTATCCATACCTGAGAATTAGGCTTATTTCTCTGAAGCCTTCTCTTTGATCTTCTTCTCCACTTTCCTTCTCTTCTCTTTTTCTTCTCCTTCTCTTCTCTTTCTCTCAATCCAATTAGGGTTCTAAAAGGAATGAAAGAGGCTTAGGGATGTCCTATTTATAGAGTAGAAACCCCCAAAATAAGTCCCATTGAGATTAGAAAGAATCCCATTGAAATTTGGAAAGTTTCTAAATTACGGTTTTATGAGGACAATGCGAAATCGATGATCCTCCTCGGGATGGAAATGTGTATCCTATATCGATGAAGATCGATTTGTTCTGTTGGAGTCGCCACCTAGATTAAGGTCTAGGACCTCTAAAAATGTAGCCTCACCCTAAGGTAAGACTTCTATTGACTCGTGACCCAATGTATCGGTTCTTTGGTCTGCAAGAGATCGGGTAAGTATTTAGGGTACGATTATGGGAAGGTGTTAGGCACCCAAACCGCCCGATCAATATCGACCTCCTAAACTTTCCTTAAATTCTAATTTTGACTGCGCTTGGTCAACTGGATGACTAGGGTTCAATGGGGGATGTCCTAAACCAAGTTGCTAAGTTATTCTAACCTAGGGTTCAGCTAATCATGTTTTAAAGCAAATAAACAAGCAAATGTAATGTACAATATTATACAGTGAACCGGACCAAAGATGGTTCGGTCTTGGACTGAATCTGAGATGTGTAAGACATCTCAAACTGCCTACGTATTCTAATCCTGGAAATCAAGTCCAAAAATGTAGTTCGAAATGATTTGTGTGATTAATGATTATGGAAGTGATTTATGCATTTGCTTCAATTAGATTATTTGTTGTTCAAGTTGAAGTTTATGCTGGATGTATGGTTAATGGGTGGCTTTGTACCGTATTTGGGATTTCCAAATTGCCTATGTATTCTAGGGTGTGCCCTAGAAATCAGGTACGACGTAGTTCAAAAATTTTGTGAGAGTCGGATTTGGAATGTGTACCAAATTCCTTCCATTTTTGTCAATAGGATCTAGGGATGAGACCTAAATTCCTATCATTTTTATTTGGGATGTGTACCAAATTCTTTCTATTTTTGTTAATAGGATCTAGGGATGAGACCTAAATTCCTACCATTTTTATTTGGGATGTGTACCAAATTCTTTCTATTTTTGTCAATAGGATCTAGGGAAGAGACCTAAATTCCTATCATTTTTATTGTTTCCATTCTTAGGTTTTTAGGGTTTCCTATCCCTTTTCATTGTGATTTTCATTTTTAAGGGTTTCATACCCTAATTATTCTCTTTATTCTAGGGTTTATTTTGCCCTAATTATTCTTTCCATTTTTAGGGTTTCACTACCCTAATTGTTCAATTCTTTCCATTTTAGGGTGTATCTTGCCCTAGTTGTTGTACAATGTAAACAATCTAACATAGCAATGTGAGCTTAAATATAGCAGTGTAAGCATCCAAATATAGCATGTTGGAAATATATTCAAATTTAGCAACAAATTAGTCAAAGATGGAAAGTGAGCATGTGAATCAATACAAACATGGTAAGTGTGCATCCAAACATGGCAATAATCATCCAATATAGCATGTGAGAATGTGTAACAGACAAATATGGCAATAAGCATGTGTAGCATTCCAAAACAACAAGAATCATGTAAGCACCCAAAGATAACATGTGAAAGCATTCCAAGTATGGCATGTGAGCAATGTGAGCATTAAATATAGCAATAAACATGTGTAGCATTCCAAAACAACAAGAATCATGTAAGCACCCAAAGATAACATGTGTAAGCATTTTAAGTATGGCATGTGAGCAATGTGAGCATCAAATATGGCAATTATGTGGCATCATATGTATCAAAACAACTTGTATGCATGCTATTCAGATTCACTTAAATTAATCACAATGAAGATGATGAAGGTAATTCGGGAGCAGCTGTATAGATTGGTTATTGAAAAATCAGAAATGGAGATGGTAGATGTTAATGGTTGCAATCTGATTTGTATGGCTGTAGACAGATCGTGAGGAGTGGTGCATTACTGTTGGGATTTGGGTGATTGGATGTGTATTGGGTGATGAGTGATATGGTGATGAGTAGGTGTAAGGTGAGGGATTTGATGAGGTGTTGCGGGATGGAATTGGTACTGCAGATGATAGCAAATTACCTGGCCGTGGCTGGGTTTTGATTAATGATGCAGGCTAGACAAGAGTGAAGAGATGGGATTGTGAGTGTAGCTAGACAGGTGTTTAGATGATTATGTGAGTGGAAGCTTGGGTTTGGTGCTTGGTGGGGCTAAAGCAGCAATGGGTATGACACGATGGGGAATCACAGAGATGGAGTTACGATGATGATGATTTTTTCATGGCCAGGTAGCCGGGTGCATGAGGATTATAGGTTGCAAGCTTGGTGGCTAAGTAGGCACGGGAGTGTGTCGATTGGAGTAGATTAGGTGTTGCTGGGTTTATATGGGAATGGTTGATGGTCAGGTGGCTTGGTTTTGGACAGGATGGCTGGGTAATTGAAGATATGGGCAGCAAGTGGAATGAACAACATATGCATATAAAAAAAACTTAATAGAAAGACAGAAACAAACCGACTTACCTCCTTCTCTCTCTATGTTCTTCTCTACTTCTTCTTTTTTGTTCTTCCTCGTTCATTCTTCTCTTTCCCGTAGCTCTCCATTTTCTTCTCCTTTTTTCCCAAATCCGTGAGCCTCTCCCCCTCTTCACGTTTTTTCCTTTTTGTTCTTTATTTCTCCCTCTTTTTTCTCTCTTCTTCCCTTCTTTTTCTCCCAAAACCTAGCCCCAAAAGCTTTTCACGTTTTTTCTCTTTCCCCCTTTTTTTCTCTTTCCCCTCTTTTTTCTTTCTTCTTCCCTTACTTTTCTCCCAAAACCTAGCCCCAAAAGCTTTTCACGTTTTTTTCTTTTTCCCCTTTTTTTTTCTCTTTTGGAAAAATCCTCTCCCCCTCTTTCCTTCTCTCTTTCACGTCTCTTTTATCTCCCCCCCCCCTTTTTCTCTTTTGGAAAAAATCTAGAAACCCTAAATCTTCTTCCTTTTCACGTCCTCTCTCCCCCTTTTTTTCTCTTTTGGAAATCATCTAGAAACCCTAAAAAAACTCCCTTTTTACGTCCTCTCTCTCCCCCTTTTTTTTCTCTTTTGGAAATCATCTAGAAACCCTAAAAAAAACTCCCTTTTCACGTTTCCTCTCTCCCCTCTTTCCTTTTTCTTCTCAAAATATTTTGGATTATCTCAAAACCCTAAATCCCCCTTCTCTTTCACGTTTCCTCTCTCCCCTCTTTTCTTTTTCTTCTCAAAATCTTTTGGATTATCTCAAAACCCTAAATCCCCCTTCTCTTTCACGTTTCCTCTCTCCCCTCTTTCCTTTTTCTTCTCAAAATCTTTTGGATTATCATTAACATATAATAATATATATTATATACATATATACACATATATTTAATAACATATATATATATATATATATATATATATATATATATATATATATATAATATATAAATATTATGCACATAGATGAACTGATTCGAAATGGGTTGAGACTGACTTGGGTTGACTGAGTTAAACTAATTGGGTTGAGCTAGGTTGGACCAGAACTGGCTTGAACTGAGTTGACCGGATTGATTGGAATTAATTGGATTTTCTCTCTCTATTATTTCATGGGTCACTTTCGCTGTCATCCCGCACGGGATTTTCTGATAACCTTTATTCCAAATTTTCTACGTTAACTTTGTAGAACATTAAAAATGAGGAATATAGGAACTTGAATCACCTCATTTGGAAATAAAATGGCCAATTTATGACTTTCTGAAGTTTAAGCAAGCCAATTATCGATAATTTGGCTGACCATTCTGCATGAGATCCTTCGGAGGCTTCTACCGGAAATATTTTATGTCCACTTTGTAGAGCACTAAAAATGGAGCATAACGAGACTGGAATCACCTGATTTGGATATGGGATGATCAAAATATGAATTTTTGAATATTAAATGACCATTTCCATATGTAATTTTGCATGGGACCCTCCGAAGATTTTTACCTGAGATTTTCCACGTCCACTTTGTAGGACATCACAAATGAAGAACAATGGCCTTGGAATCGTCTGAATCCGACGTAGAACGGAAAAGATATGAAGCTTTGAAGTTCTAACGATAATTTTGCATGAAAGCTTGCATGGGACCCATTGGTGACTTCTACCCAGGATTTTTTACGTCCACTTTGTAGAACATCATGAATGAAGAATAATGGCCTTGGAATCATCTGAATCCGATGTAGAACGGAAATGATATGAAGCTTTGAAGTTTTAACGATAATTTTGCATGAAAGCTTGCATGGGACCTACTGGGGACTTCTACCCGGGATTTTTTACGTCCACTTTGTAGAACATCATGAATGAAAAATAATGACCTTAGAATCATCTGAATCCAATGTCAGATGATGAAGATATGATGATTTGAAATTCAAACAATCCGACTTATGATAATTTGCATGAAGGCCCCTGGGATTATTTATAATAATTTCAGAAACCTCCCTTATATGTATCATCCGACTAAAATGGTCATATCTTCTTCATTTGATATCAGAATTGAGCAATTCCAGTCTCATTTTGAAGATAATTCTATGACCTATGCATCCATGCAGAATTATAACACATGACCTTGCTGTGGACCCATTGAAAACTTCTTCAAATTTACAGACCCATTGAAAACTTCCTCAAATTCACAGTCTAAAATCCAAACTTTTGATCATCATTCTCCTTAAGTTGTCCACACGCCAGCAGGACTTTGTTTAGCTGGGATGGCAAAAATGGGGTGCTTACAGGTCTCTATCGGCAGACTGGGGGTCGATGAGGGGGTCGGAGATCCCGTCGACCCCTGGTTCTTAAAATGTCTGACCCCTAGTATAAAACTCAGGGTCTGACTTTTATACTGGGGGGATCCGACCCTACCTTGCTGGGTATGCGACCCTCCCCCTATTTTTAGTGTGTTTGGGTCAGTTTAATACCTGGGATCGTGATATCCCTCACGCACTTGATCCATTTGGCTCGACCATGATGGGTAGACCTGGTTCAAGGTGGTAAGACCGGGTTAGTTCGATACGGGTCTTACAACTCCCCCCTACTTATAAAAATTTTGTCCTCAAAATTGTACATACCTTCTGAGTCGAATAAATGAGGGTATTGCTTTCGCATAGCATTCTCTTCTTCCCATGTGATTTCTTCCATGTGTCTACTTCTCCAGGTGACCTTAACATAATAGATATCTCGGTTGCGTAGTCGTTGAACCTTTCAGCTGGTGATTTCAGTTGGTGTTACTTCAAATGTCAAATCATCAGTTAAATCGGGTAGATCTACTGGCAGAACGTGCGTTGGATCTCTGACATACTTCTTCAATAAGGATATATGAAATACGTCATGCACACTTGACATAGATGGTGGTAGTGCTAACTGGTAAGCCACTTTCCCACGCTTAGCTAGAATCTCATATGGCCCGACATATCTTGGACTTAGTTTCCCTTTCTATCCGAACCGTTTCAATCCTTGCATAGGTGATACTTTTAAGAATACTTTAACACCCACGACGAACTCAAGGTCTCGGTGTCGGGTATCGGCATATTGCTTCTGACGATTCTAAGCTGTTCTCACTCTTTCTTTGATAATGTCGACAACTCGACAAGTCTCTTCAATAAATTCCGGTCCAACGATACTACGTTCCCCAACTTCATTCCAAAACAAGGGCGTTCGACACTTTCTGCTATACAGTGCTTCATAGGGTGACATCTGTATAGTAGCCTGGTAGCTATTATTATAAGCGAACTCAATCAGTGGTAACTTTTCATCCCATGATCCTTTAAAATCAATTACACATGCTCGAAGCATATCTTCTAGAATCTAAATTATACGCTCTGACTGTCCATCTGCCTATAGATGGAATGCAGTACTAAACTACAATGTTGTGCCCATAGCCTTTTGCAATCCTTTCCAAAACTTTGAAGTAAATCGTGGATCTCTATCGGAAACGATGCTTTCAGGTACACCATGTAATCGCACAATGTTATCCACATACAGCTTAGCTAACCTCTCCAGTGTATACTGAGGTCGTATAGGTATAAAGTGAGCTGTTTTAGTCAGGCGGTCTACAATCACCCAAACTGCGTCAACTACTCGAGGAGTCAGTGGTAATCCTGTGATGAAGTCCATAGTGATGTAGTCCCATTTCCATGCTGGTTCCGGTAATGGCTGTAACAGTCCTGCTGGTCTTTGTCGTTCAGCCTTTACCTTATGACAATTTAGGCATTGAGACACAAACTTAGCTACATCTTCTTTCATTCCTCTCCACCAATATAGTTTCTTTAGATCATGATACATTTGTGTACTTCCAGGATGTATCGAATAGATGGTGGTATGGGCTTCTTTCATCAATCAGTGTCCAATGTCCAAGCTTTCTGTTTCGGGTACACATATTCTTCCTTTGTACTTCAGTACCTTTTCTTCGTCCAAGGTGAACTTAGGGTTAGTTCTTCCTTTTCGATGTCTTCTTGTACCGTTCTTAGGTAAGGGTCTGATTTGAAAACTATCTTCACTTCATCAACTATATCCGGTATAATTTTCAATGCGGCGAACATATTTGAAAACTGATGAATAAAGCCTTGGTTTCTGATCCATCTGGTGCATCTATCACAAACTGCTCATTACCGTGCTCGAATACCTTTCTGGTAGTACACATTGCGGCAGTTGTGCTAACCTCTCCCTGAGATTTTATCATTGCCTATCTGCTCAACGCATCGGCTACTACATTAGCTTACCCTGGATGATAGTGGATATCACAATCATAGTCTTTCAATAGTTCTAGCCATCTTCATTGTCTCATATTCAGCTCCTTCTGATTAGATAGGTATGTAAGACTTTTATGGTTTGATTTAATCTGAAACTTCTCCCCGTACAGATAATGTCTCCATATTTTGACAGTATGTACTACTGCTGCTAGTTCCAAATCATGATTGGGATAGTTCCTCTCATGTGTCTTCAGTTGTCTTGAGGCATAAGCAATTACTTGTTCTCCTTGCATAAGTACACATCCTAATCCCAGTCCTGACGCATCGGTGTACAAGATAAATGGTTGTGCTGGAATCGGGATGGTCAAGATTGGAGCAGATATCAATTTAGCCTTCAAGGTTTGGAAACTCTTCTCGCATTTATCCGTCCAGACAAACTTCTTGCCCTTCTTAGACAAACTGGTAAGAGGTACGGCAATTCAGGAATAGTCTTCCATAAATCGTCGATAATACCCAGCTAGACCCAAGAAACTTCTAATTTTTGCAACACTCCTCGGTGCTTCCCACTTTACATTAGCCTCGATCTTGCTGGGATCCACTTTAATTCCTTCAGTGGGTACTACATGGCCTAGCGACTTCCTTTAGCCAAAACTCATACTTTGTAAATTTGGCGTAGTGCTTTTCCTTCCGTAGTCGCTGCAGAGCGGCGTTTAGATTCTTAACATGAGTTTCCTCATCTTTGGAATAGACTAGTATATCATCAATGAATACTATAACCAACGTATCCAACATGTCGTGGAAAACCCGGTTCATAAGTTCCATAAACGTTGCTGGTGCGTTTGTCAATCCAAAAGACATGACCAAAAATTCATAATGTCCATATCTGGTCCTGAATGCTGTCTTGGGAATATCACCATCCTTAATCTTCAGCTGAAGGTAGCCTGACCGAAGATCAATCATTGAGAACACTTTGGCACCTTGCAACTGATCGAACAGGTCACCGATCCGAGGCAATGGATACCGATTCTTGATTGTCAATTTATTCAGTTCTCTGTAGTCTATACACAAGCGAAAGCTACCGTCCTTCTTCTTGACGAATAATACTGGTGGTCCCCATGGTGATATGCTAGGGCGAATGTAACCCTTGTCCAGCAGTTCTTGTAGTTGTACTTTTAATTCCTTCAGTTCAGTAGGAGCCATTCTATAAGGTGCTTTCGATACTAGTGCGGCTCCAGGTATAAGATCTATAACAAACTCCGTGGCTTGATCGGGTGGTAATCATGGTAGTTCTTCAGGAAATACGTCTGGAAAGTCACGCACGACATCAATATCCTCCATTCGTGGTGCTTCTTTGGTAAGGTCAACCACAGATACTAAATATCCGACTGCTCCTTTCCCAAGGCACTTCTTATCCTTTAGCGCCGAGAGTATGAGCATTCATTTACGGGGAAGTCTGGTTCCCATAAAACTGAACTTTGCTCCATCCTTGTCTTTAAATATCAGCTTCTTTTCGGCACACAATAGGTTTGCAGAATGCCGAACTAACCAGTCCATTCCCAAGATAACGTCAAATTCTGCCTTCTCAAGTTGGATCAAGGTTGCATCCAAGGTCTTTTCATCAATAAGCACTGGACATGGTCCATAACCTTTTTCTAACTCCACTTCTAATCCCATAGGTGATCGTACAAGTAGTTTGTAGTCTAAGGATTTAAGGGGTAGGTTTAACTTCTTTCCAAATGTCACAGATATAAAGGAATGAGTAGCTCCTGAATCAAAGAGTACCCTGGCGGGAATGTCATTAATAAGTACGATACCTGTGATTTGTTTTGGTTTAGTCTACATGCTCATGCAATGTAATACAACTAACAAACAAAAAAAAAATGTAAGTCATACCTGTAACCACATCAGGCGATGCGGCAGCATCCTCGGATGTAACCGCGTAAACTCGTCCTTGATGTAGTTGCTTCTTGGGCTTAGGACATTCCCTTGCTATATGTCCCACTTGGTTGCAGTTAAAACATTTTATCCCTTTAGTAATTGGCTTCTGTTGTTGTTGAACTACGGGGATAGTCTTGGTTGCAGCGGTAAAGCCTTGAAGATGGAAGGGTTTGAATGTCTTGTTATTCCCTAGAATCTCTGAAACTTCTTGGAAAGTACTTCTCAAAGAACGCCTCCTTATAAATATCCCAAGTCAGTTGCCCATGCTTTGTAAGTAAATACGTCCTGGTAGACCTCCACCAATGGTGTGCATCTCCTTTCAGCATAAAGGTGGCACACAACACTTTTTCTTCTTCATTTAATGTCATCCTCATAAAGTTTCTTTCCATTTCGTCAACCCAGTGTGCCGGCCATAAAGGGTATGCTTGCCTGCCATTAAACTCTCTGGGTTTCAGTTTCAGAAAACGCTCCACCAGTCTGGAGTGATCTAGTGGCCGCGGGACATACGCTCCATACATAGGTGGCTGGTAGTGATATCCACCATGAGCTATTTAAGGATTTGGTACTTGAGCCTGCATGATAGGAGTCTGAGGTGCATGGGGTACTGTGTTACTTCCCCCTGGTGTTGTGCTTGCCTGTCCGGCTGGCATTGGAGGTGTCTATGCAGTTGGAAGAGTTATGCCTATGAAAGCTTGGATAGTAGCTTGTGCCTGTTGCATCTGTTGCAGCTGTTGGGCGAAGTTCATTACGACTGTGGCCAAGTCTGTAGGAGGAGCTGGCAGATTGGTAGGATTTTCCTACCCATTTATGACAGACGGTGCCATGTTCATGTTCCC
The DNA here is from genome assembly GCA_028583415.1 of Protea cynaroides. NCBI lineage: Eukaryota > Viridiplantae > Streptophyta > Magnoliopsida > Proteales > Proteaceae > Protea > Protea cynaroides. The sequence continues at coordinate 38,614,866 of CM053276.1, read as the reverse complement.
CTATGTTTTCGGGTGTGTCTGGTTATCTTCCCCCACAGGTGGTGGTGGTGGGATAGAGTTACGGCTCTGTCTGATTGCTCTGCGTCCCGCCATTAATTAATCTGATAGTGGAATTGCCTGAAAAATCATTGAACACGAGAGACAATCATTAATTTCTTCATTCTCATATTTTAAAACCACTAAACATTTCAAATTTTAAAATTTTTCAGATCATTCTGTCAAAAATGCTGTGTTTTCACAGTAGGGTCGATGGTGGGGGTCGATGGGTGTCCGACCCTCAGTATTCGACCCTAGGAAATCACCCATTCTTCCCGAGAGCCGGGGGTCGATGGGGGGGTCGGAGTATGTCCGACCCAGGGTGCGACCCCTGGTTCTCTGTCAGGTTCCCGAGAGCCGAGGGTCAATGCGGGGGTCGATGCGGGGGTCGATTGTTTTAATCAAATTTTCTGACCCCCGGACTAAAAATCTGATTTTTAAGTCCGATTCAAAGTCCATTTTTCATTCTTTCTTCTCCGTTTTGACTCAGCTCGTCCCTCTGAGTTGCTAGAGTGACAACTCCGATCCGTTGGTGGTTTGCACTCCTTGTTTCGTCGTTTACACCTCCGCTACAGGTATTTCTTCTACCTTTTCATGTTTGTAGGTTTCTTAACCTAGGTTTTTGCTCGTTTATCTTGCATTTAAATTAAACTTTTTCCAACCATAAAAATTCGATTTTATTGGGGGCTTTTTTTGTAGGTGACTCGAGGAATGAAAGCCCTCAAAAATTTTCGAGTTTCATCGGTTGGTTATCGAGAAACTCGAAATTTTTACTTTTTGCCCTAATTTTGTCAAAATTCTGAATTTCTTGAAATTTCTTGCAATTCAATCTAATTAGTTGAAATTTCCGACTGTTTGAGTCTCACAAGATAATTTAGGATCTATGTAAGTCCTCCTGCCCACGCGTACGGGTGAAAAGTGGGGCTTTTGACTAATTTACATCGTCATTATGTTGAAATCTCAGGAATTCCCTCTCTACTAACCCATTATTTGTTTTTCTTTCTATTTGCAGATACTATGGCTCATACCAAGGTACCCAGAGTTCGCGACCGTCTTCGCTTCCGTTCCAACGAAGCCGAGACACATTATGCCCACTACGCTTGCAAGAAGGTAGAGGGAGGCCGTAAAGTGGACTTGGCTAGCTTAGCCTTGTTCAATGTAGAGAGAGCCTTTGGTGATATGGGATGGCTCCCTGTCATCAATTATGATGCGTGTACCCATCCTGACTTGGTACGCCAGTTCTACTGTAATCTCCAGGTGGTGGGAGATTACAATGACGTGGAGAAGGGTGGTGAGCTTCGCATCACGAGCTACGTCAAGGGGGTTGACGTTTCATTTGATTATCGGCAGCTGGCCGACTTGTTGGGCATTTCCTATGTTGTCCCCATGGTGTTATGTGCTCCTGGAGAGCCCCGGTTCTTTTCTCTACAGATGAGGGCTGAGATCGATAGCCAGCTCATCAGACCTGATCGCTGGCAGATGAAAGCGAGTTATCTGCGTTCAGATCCACGGGTATACTGCAAGATCATCTAGCATAATCTGATACCGCAGAGTGGACACGAGAGGGTCTCCCAGTTGACCCAGTATCTATTATACTATATATGCACTAGGCAGCCCGTCTGCCTCCCCTACATCATCATGCGTACGATGATTAGTGCCACGTTGCCCAGTCACACTGGCAACCTTCCTTACGTACACATGATCAGTACCTTGCTTACCCGCCTGGGGGATGACTTAGTAGATGAGAAGATTCAGGAGAAATCATTCTCATCGCCTCTGGATTGGGAGGCTATCTGCAAGATTGGCATACAGGATGCCCAGGTCAGTGATGAGGAGAGGAATGCAATGGTGCGCCCTCGCGCTCGAGTGGAGATGGCTGATGTAGAGGCTACAGCAGCAGCCGCTGGAGCAGGGGTTCATGGGGATGATGACGATCGACTGTACATGGATGTAGATGCCATACCTCCCCCATCACCTACTCATGCTACTAGAGCTGGTCTGTCTTCTTCAGCTGATCCTTCGCATGCAGCTGGTCCTTCGTTTACTCCATCTGATGACATGATGAGGATATTGCCCGAGATACGAGAGGCTCTGTGTATGTCTGATCTGAGGATGGGAGAGCTTCTAGAGGCTCAGCGCTCGTTCGATCAGCGGATAGGAGAGCTTCTGGTTGCTCAGCACGTATCGGATCAGCGGATGGGAGAGCTGAGGGATGCTCAGTGTGTGACTGACCAGCCGGTGGCTGATCTCACAGCTAGTCTCCAGACGACCCAGACTCAGATAGCTTGGTTGACCAGAGTCTACGCTGAGGACTATGATAGAGACCGTGAGGCACCGCCTCCCCCATCACCTCATGCTTCTTGTTGTACTTTTTTTATTTTTCTTTTTGTACTTCAGAGTAACTGTCTGGACTGTGGGCTGTACTCTGCTTTATTCATATATATATATATATATAAACGTTTGTTCTTCCTTTTGCTGTATATAAATTTATTTTTCATTTAATAGATGTATTATTCTCTTTCAATTTAGTCTCAAACAACACAGGTGCTTGTGGTGTGTTATTATTACATATTTTAAATTTTTTATCCTATCTCAGTTTACGACCTTTTGTGGAAGTATACGGTTTCACAGATAAAGCCTGAAATGCTCTGATACCAAGTTATCACACCCCAATTCTGCACCATTCAGAACGGTGTGACGAACCACTATAAACCAACGGTTCAACCAGGATCTCTAATAGCCGGTATCCATTAAAAATAAAACCATGCACATCCATAACTATAATCAGAATAAATAAACAATAGAGGAAGTCTTATAGTAAATGAACTGAGCATTTTAGCTGTAATAATCATAATTAAAATATCAAGTTATTGTTGTATCAACTGAGACATAAATAAATAAAATACCAATTACATCCCTTTATAAATTCAAATAAAATCCTAATAGAATACGCATGAGTTGCATTCGCATGAGGGGTCATGCGCATCCTCTAAGTCTTCAGCTTCCATTGCAGCAACACGCACATACACTGGATCATTCATATAATCTGCAATTGTAGTACCTGCATCATCAACTAAAAAAAATATTCGATGTCGAGAGGGTGAGCACACATCATGGCTCAGTGAGCAAACAAAACAATGCAACAAATATATGCATGCACTCAATTCATATCTTTGGTCAGGTAAATAAGTTTGCAATGTGCTATAGAAAGGATAGGTGGCCAAAGATCACGTTTATTGACGCCACACCTCTATACACGAGTGTGTGAAGTCGCCCAAAGGTAACGTTTATTGCCGACTCACATGCACCCAATCATGGACAATGTACACAAAATGGTCACGTTTATTGCTGTACCCGTTGCCCATACCAACACATTAGCCCCTGCTGGCGAGGGCTCGTAAACTGGGCTCGCAACTAACCAATCCTAATGCCAATCAGTGTATCCAAGGCCCCACCCCAGCATCCCTCAATACGTCCATGGAGATAGGGCTAAGGCCCCCCGGTAGAGTCAGAGACTACACGGTCTGAGACCACCTCCCCTTATACCCTATGACGAAATAGTTCTGCTAAGGTAATGGCGATACGATGATGTCAGTGAACAAGACTTGAGTTAGAGATAGAGCTAGAGTGCTGGGCGCCTATGACACCTCCCCCTGATACTCGCTCGCGTCAAGCACACCAACCACACACATACATCCACATGCCTATTCCTATCATCATCATCATCACATTATAAATAATAATTTAAATATGCATGAACAGTAATAACAGAAATATTGAATGACATGTTGAATGCATATAAAAAGCATACACGCATAGAATCAAACATGGCATTGGACTCAAGAATAAAACAGTTTATTATTAACCGATTAGTTTAGGTCTTGTTCCCTCACCTTTACTTGATCGTAGGTCCTCTTTCAAGCTTTAAGAATCAACTATATATCGATGTTATATCACTAGAAGACCTAACCAAGTCGATAGAATTTAATTAGAATTAATTCAGACTTTAAAAAGCATGCTGTTAACTGGGGGTCGATGCTAGGGTCGGAGGTTCCATCGACCCTGGGTGCGACCACCCACAGTCTGGACTTCCCAAACACTGGGGGTCGATTATCAGGGTCTGGTAAGGTCGATTAGCCATCGACCCTCCATGCGACCCCCTATGGGTTTATTCAATTTTTCCTCCTACAGTCCATTCTTCATGTTTAGGGTGCTATGGCTTACTTCTACAATCCATTCCACACATGTTCTATGGCCTAGAACCGTAGTTCACTCACCTATATGGCTTTCATGATTTCCCCCATGGTTTTCCATGAAAACCTAACCATGGGTGGATGATTTGGGTTTCTCCTAGATCATTCCCTCTTCTCTATCTATTCTAAGGTCTATAGAATTACATGGAGATAGTATCCATACTTAAGAATTAGGCTTGTTTCTCTGAAGCCTTCTCTTGGATTTTCTTCTCCACTTTCCTTCTCTTCTCTTTCTCTTCTCCTTTTTTTCACTTTCTCTCAATCCAATTAGGGTTCTAAAAGGAGTGAAAGAGGCTTAAGGACGTCCTATTTATAGAGTAGAAACTCCCAAAATAAGTCCCATTGAGATTAGGAAGGAATCCCATTGAAATTTGGAAAGTTTCCAAATCACAATTTCTGTTGGCAAACTGGGGGTTGATGAGGGGGTCAGATATCCCGTCGACCCCTGGTTCTTAAAATGTCCGACCCCCAGTATAAAACTCAGGGCTGAATTTTATACTGGGGGGGTCCGACCCTACCTTGCTGGGTATGCGACCCTCCCCCTATTTTTAGTATTTTTGTGTCAGTTTAATACCTGGGATCACGATCTCCCACACGCACTTGATCCATTTGGCTCGACCATGATGGGTAGACCTGGTTCAAGGTGGTAAGACCGGGTTAGTTCGATATGGGTCTTACAACTCCCCCGTACTTATAAAAATTTCGTCCTCAAAATTGTACATATCTTCTAAGTCGAATAAATGAGGGTATTGCTTTTGCATAGCATTCTCTTCTTCCCATGTGATTTCTTCCATGTCTCTACTTCTCCAGGTGACCTTAACATAATAGATATCTCGGTTGCATAGTAGTTGAACCTTTCGGCTGGTGATTTCAGTTGGTGTTACTTCAAATATCAAATCATCAGTCAAATCGGGAAGATCTACTGTCAGAACGTGCGTTGGATCTTTGACATACTTCTTCAATAAGGAAATATGAAATACGTCATGCACACTTCACATAGATGGTGGTAGTGCTAACTGGTAAGCCACTTTTCCACGCTTAGCTAAAATCTCATATGACCCGACATATCTTGGACTTAGTTTCCTTTTCTGTCCGAACCGTTTCATTCCACGCATAGGCGATACTTTTAAGAATACTTTATCCCCCACGACGAACTCAAGGTCTCGGCGTCGGGTATCGACATATTGCTTCTAACGATTCTGAGCTGTTCTCACTCTTTCTTTGATAATGTCGACCACTCGACAAGTCTCTTCAATAAATTCCGATCCAACGATACTAGGTTCCCCAACTTCATTCCAAAACAAGGGCGTTCGACACTTCCTGCTATACAGTGCTTCATAGGGTGACATCTGTATAATGGCCTGGTAGCTATTATTATAAGCGAACTCAATCAGTGGTAACTTTTCATCCCATGATCCTTTAAAATCAATTACACATGATTGAAGCATATCTTCTAGAATCTGAATTGTACGCTCTGACTGTCCATCTGTCTGTGGATGGAATGCAGTACTAAACTTTAATGTTGTGCCCATAGCCTTTTGCAATCCTTCCCAAAACTTTGAAGTAGATCGTGGATCTCTATCAGACACAATACTTTTAGGTACACCGTGTAATCGCACAATGTTATCCACATACAGCTTAGCTAACCTCTCTAGTATATACTGAGGTCATATAGGTATAAAGCGAGCTGTTTTAGTCAGGCGGTCAACAATCATCCAAACTGCGTCAACTACTCGAGGAGTCAGTGGTAATCCCATGATGAAGTCCATAGTGATGCAGTCCCATTTCCATGCTGGTTCCGGTAACGGCTGTAACAGTCCTACCGGTCTTTGTCGTTCAGCCTTTACCTTTTGACAATTTAGGCATTGAGACACAAACTTAGCTACATCTGCTTTCATTCCTCTCCACCAATCTAGTTTCTTTAGATCATGATACATTTTTGTACTTCTAGGATGTATCGAATAGATGGTGGTATGGGCTTCTTTCATCAATCGGTGTCTAATGTCCAAGCTTTCTGTTTCGGGTACACATATTCTTCCTTTGTACTTCAGTACCTTTTCTTCGTCCAGGGTGAACTCAGGGTTAGTTCTACCTTTTTCTATGTCTTCTTGTACCGTTCTTAGGTAAAGGTCAGATTTGATAGCTGCCTTCACTTCATCAACTATATCCGGTATAATTTTCAATGCGGCGAACATATTTGAAAATCGATGAATAAAGCCTTGGTTTGCTGATCCATCTGGTGCATCTATCACAAACTGCTCATTACCGTGCTTGAATACCTTTCTGGTAGTACACATTGCGGCAGTTGTGCTAACCTCTCCCTGCGATTTTATCATTGCCTATCTGCTCAACGCATCGGCTACTACATTAGCTTTCCCTGGATGATACAGGATATCACAATCATAGTCTTTAAATAGTTCTAGCCATCTTCTTTGTCTCATATTCAGCTCCTTCTGATTAGATAGGTAAGTAAGACTTTTATGGTCTGATTTAATCTGAAACTTCTCCCCGTACAGATAATGTCTCCATATTTTGACAGCATGTACTACTGCCGCTAGTTCCAAATAATGAGTGGGATAGTTCCTCTCATGTGTCTTCAGTTGTCTTGAGGCATAAGCAATTACTTGTTCTCCTTGCATAAGTACACATCCTAATCCCAGTCTTGACGCATCGGTGTTCAAGATAAATGGTTGCCCTGGAATCGGGACGGTCAAGATTGGAGCTAATATCAATCTAGCCTTCAAGGTTTGGAAACTCTTCTCGCATTTATCCGTCCAGACAAACTTCTAGCCCTTCTTAGTCAAACCGGTAAGAGGTACGGCAATTCAGGAATAGTTTTCTTCAAATCGTCGATAATACCCAGCTAGACCCAAGAAACTTCTAATTTCTGCAACACTTTACGGTGCTTCCCACTTTACAATAGCCTCGATCTTGCTGGGATCCACTTTAATTCCTTCAGCGGATACTACATGGCCTAGAAATGCGACTTTCTTTAGCCAAAACTCACACTTTGTATATTTGGCATAGAGCTTTTCCTTTTGTAGTCGCTGAAGAGCGACGTTTAGATTCTTAACATGAGTTTCCTCATCTTTGGAATAGACTAGTATATCATCAATGAATACTATAACCAACGTATCCAACATGTCATGGAAAACCCGGTTCATAAGTTCCATAAAGGTTGCTGGTGCGTTTGTCAATCCAAAAGACATGACCAAAAATTCATAATGTACATATCTGGTCCTGAATGCTGTCTTGGGAATATCACCATCCTTAATCTTCAGCTGATGGTAGCCTGACAGAAGATCAATCATTGAGAACACTTTGGCACCACGCAACTGATCGAACAGGTCATCGATCCGAGGCAATGGATACCGATTCTTGATTTTCAGTTTATTCAGTTCTCGATAGTCTATACACAAGCGAACGCAACCGTTCTTCTTCTTCACGAATAATACTGGTGCTCCCCATGGTGATATGCTAGGGCGAATGTAACCCTTGTCCAGCAGTTCTTGTTGTTGTACTTTTAATTTCTTCAGTTCAGTAGGAGCCATTCAATAAGGTGCTTTCGATACTGGTGCGGCTCCAAGTATAAGATCTATAACAAACTCCGTGGCTCGATCGGGAAGTAATCTTGGTAGTTCTTCAGGAAATATGTTTGGAAAGTCATGCATGACATCAATATCCTCCATTCATGGTGCTTTTCTGGTAAGGTCAACCCCAGATACTAAATATCCGACTGCTCCTTTCTCAAGGTACTTCTTAGCCTTTAGAGCCGAGAGTATGAGCTTTCGTTTATGGGGAAGTCTGGTTCCCGTAAAAATGAACTCTGCTCCTTCCTTGTCTTTAAATGTCAGCTTCTTTTTGGTACACAATAGGTTTGCAGAATGCCGAACTAACCAGTCCATTCCCAAGATAACGTCAAAGTCTGCCATCTCAAGTTGGATCAAGGTTGCATCCAAGTCTTTTCATCAATAAGCACTGGACATGGTCCATAACCTTTTTCTAACTCCACTTCTAATCCCATAGGTGATCGTACAAGTAGTTTGTAGTCTAAGGATTTAATGGGTAGGTTTAACTTCTTTCCAAACGTCATAGATATAAAGGAATGAGTAGCTCCTTAATCAAAGAGTACTCTGGCGGGAATGCCATTAATAGGTACGATACCTGTGATTTGTTTTGGTTTAGTCTACATGCTCATGCAATGTAATACAACTAACAAACAAAAAAAAATGTAAGTCATACCTGTAATTACATCAGGCGATGCAGTAGCATCCTCGGATGTAACCGCGTAAACTCGTCCTTGATGTAGTTGCTTCTTGGGCTTAGGACATTCCCTTGCTCTATGTCCCACTTGGTTGCAGTTAAAACATTTTATCCCTTCAGTAATTGGCTTCTGTTGCTGTTGAACTACGGGGATAGTCTTGATTGCAGCGGTAAAGCCTTGAGCACAGAAGGGTTTGAATGTCTTGTTATTCCCTCCATTATAAGAATTTCCAGCTGGCCTTTTGATACCTCTGTTTTGATGAAATAACTCTCCTTCTGGCTCGATTCTATAACTCGAGCAATTTGTGCCGCTTCATTATAAATTTTCATTTAATGTCCCAGAACGTGCTCGCGGATGCTTCCCCTAAGTCCCATGACGAACCTTCGGGTCTTTGTGTTTTCCTCTTGCATACTAGTGGGTGCAAAGAATAACAGCTCCTCATAACGTTGTTGGTACGCATCCACGGTCATCTGTCCCTGATATAAACTCAGAAACTCTCTTTCCATAGAATCTCTGAAACTTCTTGGAAAGTACTTCTCAAAGTACGCCTCCTTATAAATATCCCAAGTCAGTGGGGCGTGCTTTGTAAGTAAATACGTCCTGGTAGACCTCCACCAATGGTGTGCATCTCCTTTCAGCATAAAGGTGGCACACAACACTTTTTCTTCTTCATTTAATGTCATCCTCATAAAGTTTCTTTCCATTTTGTCAACCCAGTGTGTCATCCATAAAGGGTCTGCTGGCTTGCCATTAAACTCTCTGGGTTTCAGTTTCAGAAAATGCTCCACCAGTCTGGAGTGATCTAGTGGCTGCGGGATATACGCTCCATACATAGGTGGCTGGTAGTGATATCCACCTTGAGCTATTTCAGGATTTGGTACTTGAGCCTACATGATAGGAGTCTGAGGTGCGTGGGGTACTGTGTTACTTCCCCCTGGTGCTGTGCTTGCCTGTCCGGTAGGCATTGGAGGTGTCTGTGCTGGTAGACGAGTTATGCCTATGGCAGCTTGGATAGGTTGTTCCTGTTGCATCTGTTGCAGCTGTTGGGCCAAGTTCATTACAACTGTGGCCAAGTCTGTAGGTAGAGCTGGCAAATTGGTAGGATTTGCCTGCCCATTTATGACGACGGTGTCGTGTTCATGTTACCCTGTGTTTTCGGGTGTGTCTGGTTATCTTCCCCCTCAGGTGGTGGTGGTGGGATAGAGTTACGACTCTGTCTGGTTGCTCTGCGTCCCGCCATTAATTAATCTGATAGTAGAATTGCCTGAAAAATCATTGAACACGAGAAACAATCATTAATTTCTTCATTCTCATATTTTAAAACCACTAAACATTTCAAATTTCAAAATTTTCAGATCATTCTGTCGAAAATGCTGTGTTTTCACTGTAGGGTCGATGGTGGGGGTCGATGGGTGTCCAACCCTCAGTATTCGACCCTGGGAAATCACCCATTCTTCCCGAGAGCCAGGGGTCGATGGGGGGGTCGGAGTATGTCCGATCCAGGGTGCGACCCCTGGTTCTCTGTCAGGTTCCCGAGAGCCGAGGGTCGATGTGGGGGTCAATGCGGGGGTCGATTGTTTTAATCGAATTTTTCGACCCCCGGACAAAAAATCTGATTTTTAAGTCCGATTCAAAGTTCATTTCTCATTCTTTCTTCTCCGCTTTGACTCAGCTCGTTCCTCTGAGTTGCTAGAGTGACAACTCCGATCCGTTGGTGGTTTGCACTCCTTGTTTCATCGTCTACACCTCCGCTACAGGTATTTCTTCGACCTTTTCATGTTTTTAGGTTTCTTAACCTAGGTTTTTGCTCGTTTATCTTGTATTTTTTAAATTACTTTTTCCAATCGTAAAAATTTGATTTTTATTGGGGGCTTTTGTTGTTGGTGATTCGAGGAATGAAAGCCCTCAAAAATATTCAAGTTTCATTGGTTGGTTATCGAGAAACTCAAAATTTTTACTTTTTGCCCTAATTTTGTCGAAATTCTGAATTTCTTGAAATTTCTTGCAATTCAATCTAATTAGTTGAAATTTCGGACTGTTTGAGTCTCACAAGATAATTTAGAATCTATGTAAGTCCTCCTGCCCACGCGTATGTGTGAAAAGTGAGGCTTTCGACTAATTTACAACGCCATTATGTTGAAATCTTGGGTTTTCCCTCTCTACTAACCCATTATTTGTTTTTCTTTCTATTTGCAGATACTATGGCTCGTACCACGGTACCCAGAGTTCGCAACCGTCTTTGCTTCCGTTCCAACGAAGCCGAGACACATTATGCCCACTACGCTCACAAGAAGGTAGAGGGAGGCCGCAAAGTGGACCTGGCTAGCTTAGCCTTGTTCAATGTAGAGAGAGCCTTTGGTGATATGGGATGGCTTCCTGTCATCACTTATGACGTGTGTACCCGTCCTGGCTTGGTACGCCAGTTCTACTGTAATCTTCAGGTAGTGGGAGATTACAATGATGTGAAGAGGGGTGGTGAGCTTCGCATCACGAGCTACGTCAAGGGGGTTGATGTTTCATTTGATTATCGGCAGCTGGCCGACTTATTGGGCATTTCCTATGCTGGCCCCATAGTGTTATGTGCTCCTGGAGAGCCCCAGTTCTTTTCTCTACAGATGAGGGCTGAGATCGATAGCGAGCTCATCAGACCTGATCGCTGGCAGATGAAAGCGAGTTATCTGCGTTCAGATCCACGGGTATACTGCAAGATCATCCAGCATAATCTGATACCGCAGAGTGGACATTACGAGAGGGTCTCCCAGTTGACCCAGTATCTATTATACTATATATGCACTATGCAGCCCGTCTGCCTCCCCTACATCATCATGCGTATGATGATTAGTGCCACGTTGCCCAGTCACACTGGCAACCTTCCTTATGGACGCATGATCACTACCTTGCTTACCCGCCTGGGGGATGACTTAGTAGATGAGAAGATTCAGGAGAAATCATTCTCATCGCCTCTGGATTGGGAGGCTATCTGCAAGATTGGCATGCGGGATGCCCAGGTCAGTGATGAGGAGAGGAACGCAATGGTGCGCCCTCGTGCTCGAGTGGAGATGGCTGATGCAGAGGCTGCAGCAGCAGCCGCTGGAGCAGGGGTTCATGGGGATGATGACGATCGACTGTACATGGATGTAGATGCCATACTTCCTCCATCACCTACTCATGCTACTGGAGCAGGTCCGTCTTCTTCAGCTGGTCCTTCGCATGCAGCTGGTCCTTCGTATACTCCATTTGATGACATGATGAGGATATTGCACGATATACGAGAGGCTCAGCGTATGTCTGACCTGAGGATGGGAGTGCTTCTAGAGGCTCAGCACTCGTCCGATCAGCGGGTGGGAGAGCTTCTGGTTGCTCAGCGCGTATCGGATCAGTGGATGGGAGAGCTGAGGGATGCTCAGCGTGTAACTGACCAGCAGATGGCTGTTCTCACAGCTAGTCTCCAGACGACCCAGACTCAGATAGCTTGGTTGACCACAGTCTACGCAGAGGACTATGATAGAGACCGTGAGACACCGCCTCCCCCATCTCCTCCAGCTTCTTGATGTACTTCTTTTATTTTTCTTTTTGTATTTCAGAGTAACTGTTCGGACTGTGGACTGTACTTTATTTTATATATATATATATATATATATATATATATATATATATATATATATATATATATATATATATATATATATATATATATATATATATATATATATATATATATATATATGTTTGTTCTTCCTTTTGGTTGTATATAAATTTGTTTTTCATTTTATAGATGCATTATTCTCTTTCAATTTAGTCTCAAACAACACAGGTGCTTATGGTGTGTTATTATTACATCTTTTAAATTTTTTATCCAATCTCAGTTCACGACCTTTTGTGGAAGTATACGATTTCACAGATAAAGCCTGAGATGCTCTGATACCAAGTTATCATACCCCAATTCTGCACCAATCAGAACGGTGTGATGAACCGCTATAAACCAACGGTTCAACCAGGATCTCTAATAGACGGTATCCATTAAAAATAAAACAATGCACATCCACAACCATAATCAGAATAAATACACAATAGCGGAATTCTTATAGTAAATGAACTGAGCATTCTAGCTGTTATAATCATAATTAAAATATCAAGTTATTGTTGTATCAACTGAGACATAAATAAATAAAATACCAATTACATCCCTTTATAAATTCAAATAAAATCCTAATAGAAGACGCATGAGTTGCACTCGCATGAGGGGTCATGCGCATCCTCTAAGTCTTCAGCTTCTATTGCAGCAACACGCGCATACACCGGATCATTCATATAATCTGCAACTGTAGTACCTGCATAATCAACTAAAAAAAATATTCGACGTCGAGAGGGTGAGCACACATCATGGCTCAGTGAGCAGACAAAATAATGCAACGAACATATGCATGCACTCAATTCATATCTTTGGTCTGGTAAATAAGTTTGCAATGTCCTATAGAAAGGATAGGTGGCCAAAGATCACGTTTATTGACGTCGCACCTCTATACACGAGTGTGTGAAGCCGCCCCAAGGTAACGTTTATTTCTGACTCACATGCACCCAATCATGGACAATGTACATACAAAGATCACGTTTATCGCTGTACCCGTTGCCCATACCAACACGTAAGCCCCTGCTGGCGAGGGCTCGCAAACTGGGCTCGCAACTAACCAATCCTAATGCCAATCAGTGTATCCAAGGCCTCACCCTAGCATCCCTCAATAGGTCCATAGAGATAGGGCTAAGGCCCCCCGGCAGAGTCAAAGACTACACGGTCTGAGACCACCTCCCCTCATACCCTATGACGAAATAGTTCTGCTAAGGTAATGGCGATACGACGATGTCAGTGAACAAGACTTGAGTTAGAGATAGAGCTAGAGTGTTGAGGCCTCGCCTATGACACCTCCCCCTGATACTCGCTCGCATCAAGCACACCAACCACACACATACATCCACATGCCTATTCCTATCATCATCATCATCACATTATAAACAATAATTTAAATATGCATGAACAGTAATAACAGAAATATTGAATGACATGTTGAATGCACATAACAAGCATACACGCATAGAATCAAACATGGCATTGGACTCAAGAATAAAACAGTTTATTATTAATCGATTAGTTTAGGTCTTGTTCCCTTACCTTTACTTGATCGTAGGTCCTCTTTCAAGCTTTAAGAATCAACTATATATCGATGTTATATCACTAGAAGACCTAACCAAGTCGATAGAATTTAATTAAAATTAATTCAGACTTTAAAAAGCATGTTGTTAACTGGGGGTCGATGCTAGGGTCGGAGGTTCCATCGATCCTGGGTGCGACCACCCACGCTCTGGACTTTCCAAACATTGGGGGTCGATTATCAGGGTCTGGTAGGGTCGATTGGCCATCGACCCCCCGTGCGACCCCCTATGGGTTTAGTCAATTTTTCCTCCTACAGTCCATTCTTCGTGTTTAGGGTCCTATGGCTTACTTCTACAATCCATTCCACACATGTTCTATGGCCTAAAACCGTAGTTCACTCACCTATATGGCTTTCATGATTTCCCCCATGGTTTTCCATGAAAACCTAACCATGGGTGGATGATTTGGGTTTCTCCTAGATCATTCCCTCTTCTCTATCTTTTCTATGGTCTGTAGAATTACATGGAGATAGTATCCATACCTGAGAATTTGGCTTGTTTCTCTGAAGCCTTCTCCTTGATCTTCTTCTCCACTTTCCTTCTCTTCTCTTTCTCTTCTCCTTCTCTTCTCTTTCTCTCAATCCAATTAGGGTTCTAAAAGGATTGAAAGAGGCTTAGGGATGTCCTATTTATAGAGTAAAAACTCCCAAAATAAGTCCCATTGAGATTAGGAAGGAATCCCATTGAAATTTGGAAGGTTTCCAAATCACAGTTTCTGTCGGCAGACTGGGGGTCGATGAGGGGGTCGGAGATCCCGTCGACCCCTGGTTCTTAAAATGTCCGACCCCTGATATAAAACTCAAGGTCTGACTTTTATACTGGGGGGGTCTGACCCTACCTTGCTGGGTATGCGACCCTCCCCCTATTTTTAGTGTTTTTGGGTCAGTTTAATACCTGGGATCGCGATCTCCATCACGCACTTGATTCATTTGGCTCGACCATGATGGGTAGACCTGGTTCAAGGTGGTAAGACCGGGTTAGTTTGATATGGGTCTTACAACTCCCCCCTCCTTATAAAAATTTTGTCCTCGAAATTATACATACCTTCTGAGTCGAATAAATGAGGGTATCGCTTTCGCATAGCATTCTCTTCTTCCCATGTGATTTCTTTCATGTCTCTACTTCTCCAGGTGACCTTAACATAATAGATATCTCGGTTGCGTAGTCGTTGAACCTTTCGGCTGGTGATTTCAGTTGGTGTTACTTCAAATGTCAAATCATCAATCAAATCGGATAGATCTACTGTCAGTACGTGCGTTGGATCTTTGAGATAATTCTTCAATAAGGAAATATGAAATACGTCATGCACACTTGACATAGATGGTGGTAGTGCTAACTGGTAAGCCACTTTTCCACGCTTAGCTAGAATCTCATATGGCCCGACATATCTTGGACTTAGTTTTCCTTTCTATCTGAACCGTTTCAATCCTCGCATAGGCGATACTTTTAAGAATACTTTATAACCCACGACGAACTCAAGGTCTCGGCGTCGGGTATCGACATATTGCTTCTGACGATTCTGAGCTGTTCTCACTTTTTCTTTGATAATGTCGACCACTCGACAAGTCTCTTCAACTAATTCCGGTCCAACGATACTACGTTCCCCAACTTCATTCCAAAACAAGGGCGTTTGACACTTCTTGCCATACAATGCTTCATAGGGTGACATCTGTATAGTAGCCTGGTAGCTATTATTATAAGCGAACTCAATAAGTGGTAACTTTTCATCCCATGATCCTTTAAAATCAATTACACATTCTCGAAGCATATCTTCTAGAATCTGAATTGTACGCTCTGACTATCCATCTATCTGTGGATGGAATGCAGTACTAAACTTAAATGTTGTGCCCATAGCCTTTTGCAATCCTTCCCAAAACTTTGAAGTAAATTGTGGATCTCTATCGGACACAATGCTTTTAGGTACACCGTGTAATCGCACAATGTTATCCACATACAGCTTAGCTAACCTCTCCGGTGTATACTGAGGTCGTATAGCTATAAAGCAAGCTATTTTAGTCAGGCGGTCTACAATCACCCAAACTGCGTCAACTACTCGAGGAGTCAGTGGTAATCCCGTGACGAAGTCCATAGTGATGCAGTCCCATTTCCATGCTGGTTCCGGTAACGGCTGTAACAGTCCTGCCGGTCTTTGTCATTCAGCCTTTACCTTCTGACAATTTAGGCATTGAGACACAAACTTAGCTACATCTGCTTTAATTCCTCTCCACCAATATAGTTTCTTTAGATCATGATACATTTTTTTACTTCCAGGATGTATCGAATAGATGGTGGTATGGGCTTCTTTCATCAATCGGTGTCTAATGTCCAAGCTTTCTATTTTGGGTACACATATTCTTCCTTTGTACTTCAGTACCTTTTCTTCATCCAAGGTGAACTCAGGGTTAGTTCTACCTTTTTCGATGTCTTCTTGTACCGTTCTTAGGTAAAGGTCTGATTTGATAGCTGTCTTCACTTCATCAACTATATCCGGTATAATTTTCAATGCGGCAAACATATTTGAAAACCGATGAATAAAGCCTTGGTTTGCTGATCCATCTGGTGCATCTATCACAAACTGCTCATTACCATGCTTGAATACCTTTCTGGTAGTACACATTGCGGCAGTTGTGCTAACCTCTCCCTGAGATTTTATCATTGCCTTTCTGCTCAACGCATCGGCTACTACATTAGCTTTCCCTGGATGATACTGGATATCATAATCGTAGTCTTTCAATAGTTCTAGCCATCTTCTTTATCTCATATTCAACTCCTTCTAATTAAATAGGTAAGTAAAACTTTTATGGTCTGATTCAATCTGAAACTTCTCCCCGTACCGATAATGTCTCCATATTTTGACAGCTTGTACTATTGCCGCTAGTTCCGAATCATGAGTGGGATTGTTCTTCTCATGTGTCTTCAGTTGTCTTGAGGCATAAGCAATTACTTGTTCTCCTTGCATAAGTACACATCCTAATCCCAGTCCTGACGCATCGGTGTACAAGATAAATGGTTGTCCTGGAATCAGGATGGTCAAGATTGGAGCTGATATCAATCTAGCCTTCAAGGTTTGGAAACTCTTCTCGCATTTATCCGTCCATACAAACTTCTCGCCCTTCTTAGTCAAACTGGTAAGAGGTACAGAAATTCGGGAATAGTCTTTCACAAATCGTCGATAATACCCAGCTAGACCCAAGAAACTTCTAATTTCTGCAACACTCTTCGGTGCTTCCCACTTTACAATAGCCTCGATCTTGTTGGATCCACTTTAATTCCTTCAGCGGGTACTACATGGCCTAGAAATGCAACTTCCTTTAGCCAAAACTCACACTTTATACATTTGGCGTAGTGATTTTCCTTCCGTAGTCGCTGCAGAGTGGCATTTAGATTCTTAACATGAGTTTCCTCATCTTTGGAATAGACTAGTATATCATCAATGAATACTATAACCGACATATCCAACATGTCGTGGAAAACCCGGTTCATAAGTTCCATAAAGGTTGCTGGTGCGTTTGTCAATCCAAAAGACATGACCCAAAATTCATAATGTCCATATCTGGTCCTGAATGCTGTCTTGGGAATATCACCATCCTTAATCTTCAGCTGAAGGTAGCCTGACCGAAGATCATTCATTGAGAACACTTTGGCACCTTGCAACTGATCGAACAGGTCATTGATCCAAGGCAATGGATATCGATTCTTGATTGTCAGTTTATTTAGTTCTCGGTAGTCTATACACAAGCGAACGCTACCATCCTTCTTCTTCACGAATAATACTGGCGCTCCCCATGGTGATATGCTAGGGCGAATGTAACCCATGTCCACCAGTTCTTGTAGTTGTACTTTTAATTCCTTCAGTTCAGTATGAGCCATTCTATATGGTGCTTTCGATACTGGTGCGGCTCTAGGAATGAGATCTATAACAAACTCTGTGGCTCGATCGGGTGGTAATCCTGGTGGTTCTTCAGGAAATACGTCTGAAAAGTCATGCATGACATCAATATCCTCCATTCATGGTGCTTCTTTGGTAAGGTCAATCACAGATACTAAATATCCGACTGCTCCTTTCTCAAGGCACTTCTTAGCCTTTAGCGCCGAGAGTATGAGCTTTCATTTACGGGAAAGTCTGGTTCCCGTAAAACTGAACTCTACTCCTTCCTTGTCTTTAAATATCAGTTTCTTTTCGGCACACAATAGGTTTGCAGAATGCCAAACTAACCAGTCCATTCCCAAGATAACGTCAAAGTCTGCCATCTCAAGTTGGATCAAGGTTGCATCTAAGGTCTTTTCATCAATAAGCACTGGACATGGTCCATAACCTTTTTCTAACTCCACTTCTAATCCCATAGGTGTTCATACAAGTAGTTTGTAGTCTAAGGATTTAAGGGGTAGGTTTAACTTCTTTCCAAATGTCACAGATATAAAGGAATGAGTAGCTCCTGAATCAAAGAGTACTCTGGCGGGAATGCCATTAATAGGTACGATACCTGTGATTTGTTTTGGTTTAGTCTACATGCTCATGCAATGTAATACAACTAGCGAACAAAAAAAAATGTAAGTCATTCCTGTAACCACATCAGGCGATGCGGCAGCATCCTCGGATGTAACCGCATAAACTCGTCCTTGATGTAGTTGCTTCTTGGGCTTACGACATTCCCTTGCTATATGTCCCACTTGGTTGCAGTTAAAACATTTTATCCCTTCAGTAATTGGCTTATGTTGCTGTTGAACTACGGGGATAGTCTTGGTTGCAACGGTAAAGCCTTGAGCACGGAAGGGTTTGAATGTCTTTTTATTCCCTCCATTATAAGAATTTCCTGCTGGCCTTTTGATACCTCTGTTTTGCATGAAATAACTCACCTTCTGGCTCGATTCTATAACTCGAGCAATTTGTGCCGCTTCATTATAAATTTTCTTTTCATGTCCCAGAACTTGCTCATGGATGCTTCCCCTAAGTCCCATGACGATCCTTTGGGTCTTTGTGTTTTCCTCTTGCATACTAGTGGGTGCAAAGAAGAACAGCTCCTCATAACACTGTTCGTACGCATCCACGGTCATCTGTCCCTGATATAAACTCAGGAACTCTCTTTCCATAGAATCTCTGAAACTTCTTGGAAAGTACTTCTCAAAGAATGCCTCCTTATAAATATCCCAAGTCAGTTGGGCATGCTTTGTAAGTAAATACATCCTGGTAGACCTCTACCAATGGTGTGCATCTCCTTTCAGCATAAAGGTGGCACACAACACTTTTTCATCTTCATTTAATGTCATCCTCATAAAGTTTCTTTCCATTTCGTCAACCCAGTGTGCTGGCCATAAAGAGTCTGCTGGCTTGCCATTAAACTCTCTGGGTTTTAGTTTCAGAAAGCGCTCCACCAGTCTGGAGTGATCTAGTGGCTGCGGGACATACACTCCATACATAGGTGGCTAGTAGTGATATCCACCTTGAGCTATTTCAGGATTTGGTACTTGAGCCTGCATGATAGGAGTTTGAGGTGCGTGGGGTACTGTGTTACTTCCCCCTGGTGCTGTGCTTGCCTGTCCGGCTAGCATTGGAGGTGTCTGTGCAGCTGGAAGAGTTATGTCTATGGCAGCTTGGATAATAGCTTGTGCATGTTGCATCTGTTGCAGCTGTTGGGCCAAGTTCATTATGATTGTGGCCAAGTCTGTAGATGGAGCTCGCAGATTGGTAGGATTTGTCTGCCCATTTATGATGGACGGTGCCGTGTTCGTGTTCCCCTGTGTTTCTGGGTGTGTCTGGTTATCTTCCCCCATAGGTGGTAGTGGTGGAATAGAGTTACGGCTCTGTCTGGTTGCTCTGCGTCCCGCCATTAATTAATCTGATAATGGAATTACCTGAAAAATCATTGAACACGAGAGACAATCATTAATTTCTTCATTCTCATATTTTAAAACCACTAAAAATTTCAAATTTCAAAATTTTCAGATCATTTTGTTGAAAATGCTGTGTTTTCACTGTAGGGTCGATGGTGGGGGTCGATGGGTGTCCGACCCTCAGTATTCGACCTTGGCAAATCACCCATTCTTCCCGAGAGCCAGGGGTCGATGGGGGGGGGGGGGGTCGGAGTATGTCCGACCAAGGTGCGTCCCCTGGTTCTCTGTCAGGTTCCCAAGAGCCGAGGGTCGATGCGGGGGTGGATGCGGGGGTCGATTGTTTTAATCGAATTTTTCGACCCCCAGACTAAAAATCTGATTTTTAAGTCCGATTCATAGCCCATTTCTCATTCTTTCTTCTCCGCTTCGACTCAGCTCGTCCCTTTGAGTTGCTACAGTGAAAACTCCGATCTGTAGGTGGTTTGCACTCCTTGTTTCGTCGTCGACGCCTCCGCTACAGGTATTTCTTCTACCTATTCATGTTTTTAGGTTTCTTAACCTAGGTTTTTGCTCGTTTATCTTGTATTTTTCAAATTAAACTTTTTCCAATCGTAAAAATTTGATTTTTATTGGGGGCTTTTGTTGTTGGTGACTCGAGGAATGAAAGCCCTAAAAAATATTCGAGTTTCAGCAGTTGGTTATCGAGAAACTCAAAATTTTCACTTTTTGCCCTAATTTTGTCGAAATTCTGAATTTCTTGAAATTTCTTGCAATTCAATCTAATTAGTTACAATTTCTGACTGTTTGAGTCCCACAAGATAATTTAGGATCTATGTAAGTCCTCCTGCCCACGTGTATGGGTGAAAAGTAAGGCTTTTGACTAATTTACATCGTCATTATGTTGAAATCTCGGGTTTTCCCTCTCTACTAACCCATTATTTGTTTTTCTTTCTATTTGTAGATACTATGGCTCGTACCAAGGTACCCAGAGTTCGTGACCGTCTTCGCTTCCATTCCAACGAAGCCGAGACACATTATGCCCACTACGCTCACAAGAAGGTAGAGGGAGGCCGCAAAGTGGACTTGGCTAGCTTAGCCTTGTTCAATGTAGAGAGAGCCTTTGGTGATATGGGATGGCTCCCTGTCATCACTTATGATGCGTGTACCCGTCCTGAATTGGTACGCCAGTTCTATTGTAATCTCCAAATGGTGGGAGATTACAATGATGTGGAGAGGGGTGGTAAGCTTTGCATCACGAGCTACGTCAAGGGGGTTGACGTTTCATTTGATTATCGGTAGTTGGCCGACTTGTTGGGCATTTCCTATGCTGGCCCCATGGTGTTTTGTGCTCCTGGAGAGCCCCAGTTCTTTTCCCTATAGATGAGGGCTGAGATCGATAGCCAGCTCATCAGACCTGACCATTGGCAGATGAAAGTGAGTTATCTACGTTCAGATCCACGGGTATACTACAAGATCATCCAGCTGTAAGCACCCCATTTTTGCCATCCCAGCTAAACAAAGCCCTGCGGGCGTGTGGACAACAAAAGGAGAAAGATGATCGGAAGTTTGGATTTTTTACTGCGAATTTGAGGAAGTTTTCAATGGGTCTGTGAATTTGAGGAAGTTTTCAATGGGTCCACAGCAAGGTCATGGGTTATAATTTTGCATGGATGCATAGGTCATAGAATTATCTTCGAAATGAGACCAGAATTGCTCAATTCTGATATCAAATGAAGAAGATATGACCATTTTAGTCGGATGATACATATAAGGGAGGTTTATGAAGTTATTATAAATAATCCCAGGGGCCTTCGTGCAAATTATCCTAAGTCGGATCGTTTGAATTTCAAATCATCATATCTTAATCATCCGACATCGGATTCAGATGATCCCAAGACCATTATTCTTCATTCATGATGTTCTACAAAATGGACGTAAAAAAATCCCAGGTAGAAGTCACCAGTGGGTCCCATGCAAGCTTGCATGCAAAATTATCGTCAGAACTTCAAAGCTGCATATCTTTTCCGTACTACATCGGATTCAGGTGATTCCAGTTCCTATATTCCTCATTTTCAATGTTCTACAAAATGAATACAAAAAATTTGGAATAGAGGCCATCAAAAAATTCCATGTGGGATGACAGCGGAAATGACCCATGAAATGACAAGGAGAGAAAACCCAGTTAATTCCAATCAATCCAGTCAACTCAGTTCAAGCCAGTTTTGGTCCAACCTAGCTCAACCCATATCAGTTTAACTCAGTCAACCTAAGTCAGTCTCAACCCGTTTCGAACCAGTTCATTCATGTGCATAGTATTTATATATATTATATATATTATATACTATATATATATATATATATATATATATATATATATATATATATATATATATATATATATATATATATATGTATGTATGTTTATAAAATATATGTGTATATATGTATATAATATATATTATTATATGTAAATGATAATCCAAAAGATTTTGAGAAGAAAAATGAAAGAGGGGAGAGAGAAAACGTGAAAGAGAAGGGGATTTAGGGTTTTGAGATAATCCAAAAAGATTTTGAGAAGAAAAATGAAAGAGGGGAGAGAGAAAACGTGAAAGAGAAGGGGATTTAGGGTTTTGAGATAATCCAAAAAGATCTTGAGAAGAAAAAGGAAAGAGGGGAGAGAGAAAACGTGAAAGAGAAGGGGATTTAGGGTTTTGAGATAATCCAAAAAGATCTTGAGAAGAAAAAAGGAAAGAGGGAGAAATAAAAAAAATAAAAAAAAAAAAGGGGGAAAAAGATTCCCCTTCACGTTTTCTAGAAAGAAAACGTGAAAGAAGAGGGAGAAAAGAAAAAAAAGGAAGGAAAAGAATGAAGAAGAAAAGGAAAGAAGAGAGAAAGGAAAGAGAGAAGGGGTTTTCTAGAAGAAGAATGAGAAAAAGGAAAGAAAGGAAGAAGAAAAAACGTGGGAAGGAAGAAAAGAAAGGAAAGAAGAAAAAATGGAGAGAAAAAAGATTTTCTAGAAAAAAGAAGAAAATGAAAGAAGGATCTTCTAGAAAATGAGTGAAAAATTATAAATAGGAGAGAGGAGGGATCTTTTTCCAGACCAGAGAGAGAGGGGAACATGGGTGAGAGAGAGAAATGTGAGTGAGAGAGAGAAAACGTGAGAGAGGAAGAAAGAAAGAGAGAGAAAAGAGAAAAGAAAGAAAAGAGAAGAAGAAAAGAGAGAAAGAGAAGAGAGAAAGAAGCGAGAGAGGGAGAAGGAGGATTCACATTCAAAGGGGATTGATACAACCCCCAATCACCCTTCATCAACGGTTTCGCTCGATTTGAGCCCAAGGTTAGTACTCTAAACAAATTTAGAGGTCGTTATAATGCCCGAATGCCAATTTTGCTTGAAAAAGGCTAATTTTCATGAAATCTCAATCATGAATGCTCTATTACATGCTTGTTAATATTAGGATGCCTATGTCTAACATTTTTCATGAATGATAATTTGTCTAAGCTATTCAATGATGAATTTTTGATTGATATACAATGATGTTTGATGTTTTTTGTAAATTTCATAAAGTGATTTTCTGATCTGAAAATTCCAAATTTAGGGTTCAAACTTAGGACGTACATCATATGTATTTTTTCTAAGATTTTGAAGCCCAACATTTTATGGGAGTCTCTCTGATATGATAGAAGACTACCCTAAAAATTTCGTTCCATTTGGAATTGGGGAAATATATCAAAAAAATTGTCTTTGACATTGCTATTTTTCTCGGATGTAATGCAATCCTCCATCGGAAAGTCTCTAGACAAAGGCCTTATGGCCATAATCAGAAAATCCACTTAACATGAACTTTTTAGACATGAAATTCTTCTAAAAAATGGCACTGGTTTCATATTTTTTCCATTTTTTTTGAATTGATATCAATTTTTAAGTGCATAGTGCTTTGATTTCAGATCTGTCATGATGTGCTGATTTGCATGATTGAAAGGAGTCATTTTTCACAAAGAAAATATACTGTTTTAACTTGTTTTTCTTAATGAAATTTTAGATCAGACAGTTATCTACATAGATATATGTCTGTATTTAATTTTCATTAAGAATAGAATTTTATTTGGAATTTATGGTGCAACTGGTCAAAAATATGGAACAGACCTGACCAGTGTATTTATCTGTACTTAGGGAATATTTTCGACCTGCCTATGGTCTCTTTTAGGATTAGCTTCCTTGAGACAAAATGTTGGCCTCTGAGTCTTCTTTCCAGGGATATCTTTTAAGAATTTTTTGAATAAGTACAGTGCCCTATGTGCCCATTTTGGTCCAGCCTGACAAAGCTGTCATCTTGCTACGTGTTCCATCATGTTTTGATTGATTCTCATATGCTTTGGTTGTTTCTCACATGCCATATTTGATGCTATGCTATGTTCGGATGCTCGTATGCATACACTACTATAATTGGAATGGTTACACTGCCATAATTGGAATAGTCACACTGCCATAATTGGAATGATCACATTGCCTTAATTGGAATAATCACATTGCCATGATTCTTGCTGTTTTGGAATACTACACATGCTTATTGCCATATTTGTCTACTACACTTGCTCACATATTACTGCCATGTTTGGATGCACACTTACCATGTTTGTATTGATTCACATCCTCACTTGCCATTTTTGACTGATGTGTTGCTAAATTTGAATATACTTCCAACATGCTATATTTGGATGCTTACACTGCTATATTTAAGCTCACATTGCTTTGTTAGATTGTTTACATTGTACAACAACTAGGGCAAGATACACCCTAAGATGGAAAGAATTGAACAATTAGGGTAGTGAAACCCTAAAAATGGAAAGAATAATTAGGGCAAAATAAACCCTAGAATAAAGAGAATAATTAGGGTATGAAACCCTAAAAAAATGAAAATCACAATGAAAAGGGATAGGAAACCCTAGAAACCTAAAAATGGAAACAATAAAAATGGTAGGAATTTAGGTCTCATCCCTAGATCCTATTGACAAAAATAGAAAGAATTTGGTACACATCCCAAATAAAAATGGTAGGAATTTAGGTCTCATCCCTAGATCCTATTAACAAAAATAGAAAGAATTTGGTATACATCCCAAATAAAAATGGTAGGAATTTAGGTCACATCCCTAGATCCTATTGACAAAAATGGAAATAATTTGGTACACATCCCAAATAAAAATGGTAGGAATTTAGGTCTCATCCCTAAATCCTATTAACAAAAATAGAAAGAATTTGGTACACATCCCAAATAAAAATGGTAGGAATTTAGGTCTCATCCCTAGATCCTATTGACAAAATTGGAAGGATTTTGGTACACATTCCAAATCCGACTCTCACAAATTTCGAACTACGTTGTACCTGATTTCTAGGGCAGACCCTAGAATACGTAGGCAATTTGGGAATCCCAAATACGGTACAAAGCCACCCATCAACCATACATTCAGCATAAACTTCAACTTGAACAAAAAAAATCTAATTGAAGCACATGCATAAATCACTTTCATAATCTTTAATCACAAAACCCAATTCGAACTACGTTTTTGGACTTGATTTCCAGGATTGGAATACGTAGGCAGTTTGAGATGTCTTACACATCTCAGATTCAGTCCAAGACCGAACCATCTTTGGTTCGGTTCACTGTATAATATTGTACATTACATTTGCTCGTTTATTTACTTTAAAACATGATCGGCTGAACCCTAGGTTAGAATAACTTAGCAACTTGGTTTAGGACATCCCCCATTGAACCCTAGTCATCTAGTTGACCAAGCACAGTCAAAATTAGAATTTAAGGAAAGTTTAGGAGGCCGATATTGATCGGGCGGTTTGGGTGCCTAACACCTTCCCATAACCGTACCCTAAATACTTACCCAATCTCTTGCAGACCGAAGAATCGAAACATTGGGTCACGAGTCAATAGAAGTCTTACCTTAGGGTGAGGCTACATTTTTAGAGGTCCTAGACCTTAATCTAGGTGGCGACTCCAACAGATTCAATCGATCTTCATCGATACGGGATACACATTTCCATCCCGAGGAGGATCACGTCGATTTTCCATTGTCCTCACACCAACATAATCTGATACCGCAGAGTGGACATTACGAGAGGGTCACCCAGTTGACCCAGTATCTATTATACTGTATATGCACTAGGCAGCCCGTCTACCTCCCCTACATCATCATGCGTACGATGATCAGTGCCACGTTGCCCAGTCACATTGGGAACCTTCCTTACGGAAGCATGATCACTACCTTGCTTACCCGCCTGGGGGATGACTTAGTAGATGAGAAGACTCAGGAGAAATCCTTCTCATCACCTCTGGATTGGGAGGCTATCTACAAGATGAGCATGCGGGATGCCCAGGTCAGTGATGAGGAGAGGAACGCGATGGTGCGCCCTCGTGCTCGAGTGGAGATGGCTGATGCTGAGGCTGCAGCAGCAGCTGTTGGAGCAGGGGTTCATGGGGATGATGACGATCGACTGTACATGGATGTAGATGCCATACCTCCTCCATCACCTACTCATGCTACTAGAGCTGGTCCGTCTTCTTCAGCTGGTCCTTCGCATGCAGCTGGTCCTTCGCATGCAGCTGGTCCTTCGTATACTCCATCTGATGACATGATGAGGATATTACACGAGATATGAGAGGCTCAGCGTATGTCTGACCTGAGGATGGGAGAGCTTCTAGAGGCTCAGTGCTCGTCTGATCAGCGGGTGGGAGAGCTTCTGGTTGCTCAGCGCGTATCGAGTCAGCGGACGGGAGAGCTGAGGGATGCTCAAAATGTAACTGACCAGCGGGTGGCTGATCTCACAGCTAGTCTCCAGACGACCCAGACTCCGATAGCTTGGTTGACCAGAGTCTACGCTGACGACTATGATAGAGACCGTGAGGCACCGCCTCCCCCATCACCTCCAGCTTCTTGGTGTACTTCTTTTATTTTTCTTTTTGTACTTCAAAGTAACTATCCGGACTGTGGACTGTACTCTGCTTTAATCATATATATATATATAAACGTTTGTTCTTCCTTTTGGTTGCATATAAATTTGTTTCTCATTTAATAGATGTATTATTCTCTTTCAATTTAGTCTCAAACAACATAGGTGCTTACAGTGTGTTATTATTACATCTTTAAAATTTTTTATCCAATATCAGTTCACGACCTTTTGTGGAAGTATACGGTTTTACAGATAAAGCGTGAGATGCTCTGATACCTAGTTATCACACCCCAATTATGCACCATTCAGAACGGTGTGATGAACCGCTATAAACCAACGGTTCAACCAGGATCTCTAATAGCCGGTATCCATTAAAAATAAAACCATGCACATCCACAACCATAATCAGAATAAATACACAATAGCGGAAGTCTTATAGTAAATGAACTGAGCATTCTAGCTGTAATAATCATAATTAAAATATCAAGTTATTGTTGTATCAATTGAGACATAAATAAATAAAATACCAATTACATCCCTTTATAAATTCAAATAAAATCCTAATAGAATACGCATGAGTTGCACTGGCATGAGGGGTCATGCGCATCCTCTAAGTCTTCAGCTTCCCTTGCAGCAACACGCGCATACACTGGATCATTCATATAATCTACAACTGTAGTACCTGCATCATCAACTAAAAAAAATATTAGACGTCGAGAGGGTGAGCACACATCATGGCTCAGTGAGAAAACAAAACAATGCAACAAACATATGCATGCACTCAATTCATATCTTTGGTCTGGTAAATAAGTTTGAAATGTGCTATAGAAAGGATAGGTGGCCAAAGATCACGTTTATTGACGTCGCACCTCTATACACGAGTGTGTGAAGCCGCCCAAAGGTAACGTTTATTGCCGACTCACATGCACCCAATCATGGACAATGTACACACAATGGTCACGTTTATTGCTGTACCCGTTGCCCATACCAACACGTAAGCCCCTGCTGGCGAGGGCTCACAAACTGGGCTCGCAACTAACCAATCCTAATGCCAATCAGTGTATCCAAGGCCTCACCCCAGCATCCCTCAATACGTCCATAGAGATAGGGCTAAGGCCCCCCGGCAGAGTCAGAGACTACACCGTCCGAGAACACCTCCCCTCATACCCTACGACGAAATAGTTCTGCTAAGGTAATGGCGATACGACGATGTCAGTGAACAAGACTTGAGTTAGAGATAGAGCTAGAGTGTTGAGGCCCCGCCTTTGACACCTCCCCTGATACTCGCTCGCATCAAGCACACCAACCACACACATACATCCACATGCCTATTCCTATCATCATCATCATCACATTATAAACAATAATTTAAATATGCATGAACAGTAATAACAGAAATATTAAATGACATATTGAATGCACATAACAAGCATACACGCATAGAATCAATCATGGCATTGGACTCAAGAATAAAATAGTTTATTATTAACCGATTAGTTTAGGTCTTGTTCCCTCACCTTTACTTGATCATAGGTCATCTTTTAAGCTTTAAGAATCAACTATATATCGATGTTATATCACTAGAAGACTTAACCAAGTTGATAGAATTTAATTAGAATTAATTCAAACTTTAAAAAGCATGCTGTTAACTGGGGGTCGATGCTAGGGTCAGAGGTTCCATCGACCCTGGGTGCGACCACCCACAGTCTGGAGTTCCCGAACACTGGGGGTCGATTATCAGGGTCTGGTAGGGTCGATTGGCCATCGACCCCCCGTGCGACCCCCTATGGGTTTAGTTAATTTTTCCTCCTACAGTCTATTCTTCGTGTTTAGGGTCCTATGGCTTACTTATACAATCCATTCCACACATGTTCTATGGCCTAGAACCGTAGTTCACTCACCTATATGGCTTTCATGATTTCTCCCATGGTTTTTCATGAAAACCTAACCATGGGTGGATGATTTGGGTTTCTCCTAGAACATTCCCTCTTTTTTATCTATTTTAAGGTCTATAGAATTACATGGAGATAGTATCCATACCTGAGAATTAGGCTTGTTTCTCTGAAGCCTTCTCTTTGATCTTCTTCTCCACTTTCCTTCTCTTCTCTTTCTCTTCTCCTTCTTTTCTCTTTCTCTCAATCCAATTAGGGTTCTAAAAGGAGTGAAAGAGGCTTAGGGACATCTATTTATAGAGTAGAAACTCTCAAAATAAGTCTCATTGAGATTAGGAGGGAATCCCATTGAAATTTAGAAAGTTTCCAAATCACAGTTTCTGACGACAAACTGGGGGTCGATGAGGGGGTCGAAGATCCCGTCGACCCCTAGTTCTTAAAATGTCTGACCCCCGGTATAAAACTCAGGGTCTGACTTTTATACTGGGGGGGTCCGACCCTACCTTGCTGGGTATGCGACCCTCCCCCTATTCTTAGTGTTTTTGGGTCAGTTTAATACCTGGGATCGTGATCTCCCTCACGCACTTAATCCATTTGGCTCGACCATGATGGGTAGACCTGGTTCAGGGTAGTAAGACCGGGTTAGTTCGATACGGGTCTTACAGACACGGTTAGACGAGATTAGTAGAGTGTGGATCTTACAATTATTCCCCAGCAAGGACCCCTGCAACACTCCCATGGTTCGTCATGCCCCCACTAAGTTAATAGCA
This sequence comes from Protea cynaroides, assembly GCA_028583415.1. Lineage (NCBI taxonomy): Eukaryota > Viridiplantae > Streptophyta > Magnoliopsida > Proteales > Proteaceae > Protea > Protea cynaroides. The sequence continues at coordinate 38,585,653 of CM053276.1, read as the reverse complement.
TAACAATAACTTGGCTCGTGTGTGGTGCTTTCATAAGCCATACGACCATCATACCCAAACAACAATCATCATATAAGGCATGAATAGTTGTTATTATGTAAATACATGCTCAATAATAATAGTTATTTTATGGCATGTTATAAGCACAAGTATGGCATATTATAAACATAAACATAACATGTTATCATCACAAGCATAACATGTTATTGACATAAAAATATATATGTTAGAATACCCTAATTACTATCGACCAGATCCCTCACCTGATTGCATCAGAAGTGCAGCTGTAATGCGAAGCCGAACAGAAGGCTAATACTTTGCCCGAGTCTGATACCTATTGGATTAGATTATTATTCATTAGTTGGTTGGATAGCTTTTAACCCATATGGATAAGTCCTTTAGGTCTATATACGGGTTCCAAGATAAATTGGGAACCCAACGATTGGTCCCACAAATCCTAGCTAGGTAAATTGACCTTTAGAACTGAAAACGGATGGAGGACATGGATGGAACATCCTTTATTTCTCCCGCCGGCTAACATTTAAGATATTTTTACTGTTTTATAAACAAACTAAAGGATGCAATGGATGGTGTGTCATCCTGTACAACCTTTGGATATCCTTCTCTTGATTAAATAACCATTACCAAGCAAACAGTAGGTAATCCGGGAGCACTGCCTAGTGGTGTTCCTTCCAACATAACCTCTGGATACTTAACATGTTCATAGGGTTGAGTATGCAGAGCCTCCGATAAAATCTGGAAGATGTAGCTCCGATGTCTTAGGAGGATATGCCCCCGGTGAGCATCCTCTAGATCAAATGTAGAAGTCACTTGTTCCAGAGTTTCTGGGTTCCCATCTTTGGGGCATTTAGTCCCTAATGCTCACTTTATAGCTTCCAGTTGGTGGGAATCACCTTCCCAATCTAAGGGAAGAGATTAAAGTCCAAATTAACTCACTTTAATCCCAACCATGACATGGGCGAACATCTTATCCTCTATGGTTAAGTTTTCTTAGTCATTCCATTAATGGTGGAGTGTCCCACCATTAAGTCCACCATGGCTGCTGGAAGAGAGAGTGAGGTATGAACTCTCTTCTAAAGGGGGCAAACTACCTTGGTCTAGGTTTAGTTCATCTCCAATAGTGGTGATCATTAATGGAGTAAAAACCCTCATTAGACCTACCATTAAGCTAGAAGAGAGAGAAAGAGAGAGAGTGAGGTGGACTTACTTCACAAAGAAGAAGTTAGGGCACAAGCTTGAGCTCTTTCACCAATTCCAAAGCCCTCTCCACCAATCCCAAGATCCAAGGAGTGAAATAAGGGTTAGTGTCCCCTATTTATAGAATCCCAAGGAGAGAGTGTCTCATACACTTGATTCTCAAACATAAATCGAGGGATAATCGGGTGGTGTTCCATTCGATGGATCCTCTAGTTAGGCTAATTTATAGCCCTTTGATCAGCGAGATGGCTTCTATGCATTGGGAAGTATGTGGGGCCACTCTAGGCTAATCCTAATGCATTTAAATGGTCATGTATGTATAGAGAGACTTACCTAAGACTCAGAATTATCCATTGGATCTGTGTTGGGTGCCTCATCCATCGGAGTGTTGAGACCTGACACAAGAGGAATCTGAGTTAGTAGAGGATTTCGGGTTAGGGTCTTACAAAGTCTATAGTGATGCAATCTGTAAGACCTGTATCGAACTAACCGGTCTTACCACCTTGTACCAGGTCTACCTATCATGGTCGAGTCAAGTGGACCAAGTGCGTGAAGAAACCACAAGACCAGGTATGAAGTCTATCCCAAAAATAGTCAAATATGAGGGTAGGGCCGCATGCCTAAACAGATATGATCGACCCCACCTCAAAAGAGTCCAGCCCATGATTTTTTAGTCGTGGGGTCGCATGACTAGAAAAAAGTAGGGTCGATGGATTCTGCGACCCTACATGCGACCTTACGATAGCAGACAAAATCCAGAAATTAGGAAACCTTCCTAATTCAAAGGGGGTCTTTCCTAAACTCGTTGGGACTTATTATTGAGGGTTTTCCTCTATAAATAGGACGTTCATTAGCCTCTTTTACTCCTTTAGAACCCTAATTGAAAGTGAGAGAAAGAGAAAGAGAAGGAAGAGAAGAAGAGAAGGAAACTTGAAGAAGAAGACTAAGGAAGAGGAAGAAGTTCAGAGAAACCTCTGAATTAAGGTATGAACCTAATTTCCTACCGAATAAGAGAGCCTAGAATAGTTTATGAAGAACATAGGATTAGGAGAAACCCAAATCATCCATCCATGGATAGATTCTAAGAGATTCCATGGAGGAAATCATTATGGACCATGAATGGTGTATAAATTGTAGTTTTGAGCCATAGAACAATCATAGAATGGACCATGATAGTAAGCCAAAGGATCCAAACATGAAGGAATGGACTGTAGAGTGAAAGGTCGACACAGAATACGTATGGTCGCATGTAGGGTTGAATGATATCCGACCCTATGAGACCATATGATCGACCACATGCCCTCGAGAAGTCCCAGGGAGGGTGTGGTCGCACATAGGGTCGAATGGTATCCGACCCCACCTGTGACCCCACACCCTGGGGTCGTAGAAACTGCTACCCTAGGTGCGACCCTACCTTGCGACCCCATCCCTGTGGTCGCAGAAACTGCTACCCTAGGTGCCACCCTACCTGTGACCCTATAGTTTCTGTGAATTTAAGCATATTGGAATTAATTCTAATTAAAATCTATCGACTTGTTAGGTCTTTCCAGTGATTTAAAAGAGAATTATAAAGTTTGAACGAGGAACTACTAGCAATCAAAGGTGAGGGAACAAGACCTATACTAATTGGCTATTAATAAACTCTTTTTTTTTGTTTATTGAGTCCAATGCCATGAATGTTTCCATGCTTGTATGCGTGTATTGTGCATTTCACATGTCATCCAATATTTCTGCTATTAATGTTCATGCATATTTAATTTTGTTTATTTATAACCTGATGATGATGATGATGCTAGGAATAGGCATGTGAATGTTTGTGTGTGGTTAGTGTACATGATGCGAGTGGGGCATCAGGGAGAGGACGTGACACTATGGTTCATCCTGGTCATCAGACTCTAGCTCTATCTCTACTCAAGTCTTGTCCACTGACATCGTCGTATCGCCATTACTTTAGCAGAACTATTACGTCGTAGGGCATCAAGGGAGGTGGTCTCGGACCGTGTAGTCTCTGACTCTGCCGTGGGGCCTTAGCTCTATCTCTATGGACGTATTGGGGATGCTGGGGTGAGGCCTTGGATACACTGTTTGACATTAGGATTGGTTAGTTGCGAGCCCAGTTTGCAAGCCCTCGCCAGTAGGGGCTTACGTGTTGGTATGGGTAGGGCATCAGGGGAAGTGTGATGCGGTGCGGTCCTAAGCACTTTAGCTATATCCCTATTCCATGGTGGGTGCATGTGGGGGTGGCAATGGTGTTTGATCCATTGGGCGGTTCCTCACATTCGTGTATAGAGGTGCGGTATCCACCTATCATTTCTATTGCACATTGCAAACTTATGAACCAGACAAAAGATATGAATTGAATGCATGCTTATGTTTGTTGCATTGTTTTGTTTACTCATTGAGCTCAAGTTGGAGAGCTGACCCTCGCGCACACAATTCTTTTTAGTTTCTGATGTTTTAGGTATTACGGTAGAAGATTATGTCGACACGCCAACATATGAACATGTGGCGGCTATGATGAGCAAGCTGTGGAGGACTATTATGATTCGTTAAGCGAGTGTTTCAACTGTGGATACGCTTAGTGTTTAACTTTCATATTTGGATATTTGTAATATGTATTAAATTATGTTTTGGTTAATTAGAGAAAAATAGAATATTAATTATTTATCATGACTAGACCTCAGTTCATTATCTGTAAGACTTTTGCTATTTATTTTATTATCTCTGATTAATGTGGAATGTGTTTTGGTTTAACATGGTGGGGATAGCCTATTCGAGATCCTCGTTGAACCGTTGGTTTATTGATGGTTCATCACACCATTCTATTTGGTGCAGAATTGGGGTGTGACACAATCCCATTTCCAAGCTAGCTCAAGTAATGATTGTAGTAAACCTGCTGGTCTCTGTCTTTTGGATTTCACTTGGTGATAGTTCAAACATTGGAATACATGCTTGGCGACATCCACTTTCATACCTTTCCACTAGTACAATCTTTTCAGGTCGTGGTACATCTTAATGCTTCTGGGATGTACTGAGTAAGGAGTAGAATGGGCCTCTCTCATTGTTCTATCTCTGAGGTTCGAATCTTTACTTCTGGGTATACACAACCTGCTTCTATATCTGAGTATCTTTTTCGTATCCAAGTTAAAGTCAAGATTAGGTCTACCGTTCTCTAAGTCCTCTTGTACAGTTCTCAGATATAGGTCTTGTAGAATTACTGCTTTCAACTCATCCATCAAATCTAGTAGAATCTATAGTGAGGCAAACATAAGTGAAAACTTATGAACTAACCCTTGCTCTATCGGGTCGTCTAAAGATTCTAGTACGTATTGCACTTTTTTTCCTTCAAAAGCTATTACCACGTAGCACTGAGCGGCATTCGTACTAGGTCTTTCTTTTGTCTTTAGTTTCCTTTCTGCTTAACGCATCCACTACTATATTAGCCTTACCTCGATGATACTGAATATAACAATCATAATCCTTTAGTAGCTCTAGCCACCTTCTCTGTCTCATGTTCAACTCCTTCTGAGTAGGTGAGGCTCTTATGATTTTACTTGATTTGAAATTTCTCACCGTACAAGTAGTGTCTCTAAGTCTTTATAGCATAAATTACTACTGTTAACTCTAGGTCATGTGTAAGGTAATTCTTTTCATGTTCCTTTAATTATCTTGAGGCATAGGCAATCACTTGTTCTCCTTACATTAGAACACATCCTAAACCCAATCAAGAGGCATCTTTATATAGAGTGAATGGTTGCCCTAGTGCCAGAATGCTCAAGATGGGAGCCGATATTAGCTTTGACTTCAAAGTTTGGAAACATTCTTTACACTTGTTAGTCCAAACAAACTTTTTCTCTTTTTTGGTCAGCTTGGTAAGAGGAACTACGATCCTTGAGTAGTCCTCTATGAATCGCTTGTAATAGCCAGCTAATCCCAAGAAACTTTTTATCTTTGCAATATTCTTAGGTGCTTTCCACTCTACAAATGCTTTGATCTTGCTAGGGTCTACCTTTATCCCTTCTGACTAAACTACGTGGCCCAAGAAAGTTACTTTGTTCAATCAGAACTTACATTTCTTGAACTTGGCGTAGAGCTTCTCCTTTCTTAGCCATTATAAGGCTGCTCTAAGATGTGTTGCATGAGTCTCATTGTCCTTGGAGTAAACCAGAATATGATCTCGAAAGATTATGACCAAGGCGTCTAACATGTCATGAAATATCCGGTTCATAAGATCCATAAATGATGCAGGGGCATTGATTAATCCAAACGATATGACCAGGAACTCATAGTGTTCATACCTGGTTTCGAATGCTATCTTAGGGGATGTCACCATCCTTGATCTTTAACTGATGATAACTTGACTAAAGGTCAATCTTGGAGAACACCTTTACACCTTACAATTGATCAAATAGGTCATCAATCCGAGGCAATGGATATCGGTTCTTGATAGTGAGCTTGTTTAATCCTCGATAATCAATGCACAAGCAAACACTATCATCCTTCTTCCTTAAATAGCACTTGTCATACCCCAATTCTGGACTAACCAGTAGTGTGATGAACCGTCATAAGAACCAACGGTTTAATAAGGATCTCGTATAGACCGTACCCACATATAGAACCAAATACATTCCACAGTAATAATCAAATATAATAATTAAATACCGAAACGTTTTTATAAATAATGAATTGAGGTCTAATAATGATAAATAAATATCTAAATCCAGTTATCTCCAAATAACTCAAGATGTAATGTAAATAATCAATTACATGTTCCCTTGTTTAAATAATACTAAGATTAATAAAAAAAATACGTTGATTGCATTCGCATGATAGATCATGCGCATCCTCCATAGCTTCCACTTCCATAGCCTCCATGTGTCCATATGTCAGCGTATTCATATAGTCTTCTATTATCATGCCTGCATCATCAGCTAAAAATATTCGACGTTGAAAGGGTGAGCACATATCACGGCTCAGTGAGCAAACAAAACAATGCGCAAACATATGCATGCATTCAATTCATATCTTTGGTTTGATTTTAAGTTTGCAACTATGCTATAGAAAGGATTGGCAGCCACCGCACCTCTATATACAAGTGTGCGAATCTGCCTAATGGATCAAACACCATTTCTGTCCCACATGTACTCATCATGGAATAGAGATAGAGCTAAAGTGTCCAGATCACACACCACCAACACTTACCTTGATGCCCTGCCCATACCAATATGTAAGCCCCTGATGGCGAGGGCTTGCAAACTAGGCTCACAACTAACCAATCCTAATGCCATCCAAATGTATCCAAGGCCTCACCCTAGCATCCCTTAATACATCCATAGAGATAGAGCTAAGGCCCCCTGACAGAGTCAAAGACCACATGGTCTGAGACCACCTCTCATGATGTCCTACGACGTAATAGTTCTGCTAAGATAATGGTGATATGACGATGTCAATGTGAAGCATGGTTTAGGGATCAAATACCTTTCCCATACAACACACCAACTACACTCACAAACACATGCCTATTCCTATCATCATCCACAATAAGATATAAAATAATAAAATAAATATACATAACTAGGAATAGCAATAATATTAGATGACATGTGAGATGCACATTACAAGAAAACAAGCATATAATCATTCATGGCATTGGACTCAATAAAATAAAGGTAGTTTGTTATTAACCAATTAATTTAGGTCTTGTTCCCTCACCTGTTAACCATATTTGATCTCCTTCTAAGCCTTGTAAATCTCTTTGAATCAATTTAGGAACCTAAGAATTATATGGATTTAACTTAGGGTTCATGTATAACAAGTTACAATAGTCGAAAGTCGAAACAGAACACTGATAGGTGACTGATTGATTTTGTGGTCGCATGTCTGTGTCAACCATACCATGTATGGTTGACCCCCTGTGGTGGCACTATATGAGACCGCACCTGCGACCACACATTTCTTGGGATTTTCCTGAAGGACTATGGTCGACTCTATGATCACCCTATGGTCGACCATAGCTATGACCATACGAGTTTGGTCTGATTTTTACTTCCAATATGAGTTCCTCCTCTTAGCTCATCAACAAGGTTCTCCCTAATGGGTTTGATATGGCTACCGAGACAAGGTTCATACCTTACTTGTTGCAGAAAGTCTGCAAAAACTCTTTTTCTGAGCCTTCTTCTCCAAATCTACTTCTCCTTCTCTTCCTCTCTCTTTCTATTTTAGGCTTTAGGGTTTGATAATGATTTAAAAGAGTGAGCAAGGGTCGAGGGACGTCCCCTATATAAAGAAAAACTCTCCATATAGAGCCCTCCAACAATAAGAAAGAAACCCCCTTTGATTTAAAAAGTTTTCAAATTTTAGAGTCTGAATTGGGTGCGTGTGGTCGGATGTGCAATCGCAAAATCCATCCACCATACATTTTTGAAGTATCGACTACACGTCCTATATCGACTGGTCTTATTTCCTCATTGTTTAGTTGACCATACCAGCTCATATAGTTGACCATACACTTAAATTAAAGTGTTTTTTGAGTTGATTCTGTTACCTGGTCTCGTGGTTTCTTCACACGATTGATCCACTAGATCTGGCTATGATGGGAAGACCTGACACGATACGATTATCTGGATTAGTGGAGTGTGGGTCTTACAACACTGGTGCTTCCCATGACGATATACTCAGTCGTATGAAACCCTTATCTAACAACTCTGGTAGTTGAGTCTTCAGTTCCTTCAGTTCTGTAGGAGCCATTTGATAGGGTGCCTTAGATACTGGTGCCGATCCTGGTAAGAGATTTATCACGAACTCGGTCGCTCGATCTTGTAGCAACATAGGTAGGTCCTTTGGAAACACATCAGGAAACTCTCGTACTACTTCAATGTCTTCTATCCATGGTGTTTTCGTGGTAACATCCACCACGGATACAAGGTAGCCAATTCTGCCCTTTTCGAGACACCTCTTAGCCTTGAGAGCAGAAAGGATGAGCTTTCGCTTTCTAGACAATTTGCTTCCAGTGAAACCAAATTTTGTATTGTCTTTGCACTTGAATGATAGTTTCTTCTTAGCACATAACAGCTTCACTGAATGTTGAGCTAACCAGTCCATTCCTAAGATAACATCAAAGTCTTGAGTCGAATTAGGTTCGCTTTCGGATCCCGTCCATCAATACGAACTAGACATGGTCCGTAGCATTCATCTAACACTACCTCTAGTCCCAAAGGAGATCATACTAGTAGGCTCTGGTCTAAAGGTCTGATGGGTACACCCAATTTCTTTCCAAATGAGACAGACACAAGAGAATGGGTGGCTCAAGAGTCAAAGAGAACTCTGGCAGGTACACCAGCTATATTTATAGTACCTGTAGTTATAACTATCGCTTAGTCTATATGCTCATATAAGTATACTGTAAATAAATTAAATCATACCTATAACCATATTAGGCGATGTGTCTGCATCTTTTGAGGTTACAGTGACACCTTTTCATGCTACAACTGCTTATTAGGTTAAGGGCATGTCTTTACATAATGCCCCATTTGGTTGCAGTTGTAGCACTTGATATTTCTAGCTTGACCACCCTCTTGTTGTGCATTGCTTGAGGTGGCCTTGGCTGGTCCGGCAATTTTCTGTGGCCTAAATAGTCTAAAAGGCTTTGAGTTTTCTTTAGTTGACGTATCGTTGTTAGGCCATTTCAGTTCATGGTTCTGAGCAAAAAAGCTCTCCTTCTAGTTGGATTCCAGAACTCTGGTAATCTGCACCGCTTCATTATAGATGCTCTTCTCCAAACCTAGCATGTGCTCACGTATGCTGCCTCTGAGTTCCATGGTGAATTGTCTGGTCTTTGTAGCTTCTTCTTGTACGCTGGTAGGTGTAAAAAAGAATAATTCCTCATACCTTTTCTGATAGGCATCAACTGTAATCCATCCCTGGTGCAGATTTAAGAACTCCCTCTCCATCTGATCTTGGAAACTCCTGGGGAAGTATTTGTCAAAGAATGCCTCCTTGAATATCGCTCAAGTCACCTAAGCATACTTGGTCATTAGATAAGTGTAGATGGAGTTCCACCAGGAGTCTGTACTTTCCCTCAACATAGAGGTAGTGTAAGACCCGTACCAAACTAACCGGTCTTACCACCTTGTACCAGGTCTACCTATCATGGTCGAGCCACATGGACCAAGTGCGTGAAGGAAATCACAAAACCAGGTACGAAATTGACCCAAAAACAGTAAAATAGAAGGTAGGGTCACATGCCTAAACAGGTAGGGTCGACCCCACCTCAGCAGGGTCCAACCCATGACTTTTGAGTCCTAGGGTCAGATGACTTGAGACCCTAGGGTCGACGGATTCTGCGACCCTAGCATCCACCCTAGGCAAACTGACAAAAACCAAAAATTAGGAAACTTTCCTAATTCAAAGGGAACCTTTCCTAAACTCGTTGGGATGGATTTTGGGAGGTTTTCCTCTATAAATAGGATGTCCCTTAGGCTCTTTCACTCCTTTTGAAACCCTAATTGAAAGTGAGAGAAAGAAAAGAGAAGGAAAAGAAGGAAAATTGGAGAAGAAGGCTAAGGAGAAGAGTTTCATAGGAATCTCTGAATTCAGCAAGTCTAAGGTATGAAAACATTCTCCATGAATTGTGTAAGACCCTAGAATAGTATATAAAGAGGGTAGGATCTAGGAGAAACTCAAATCATCCATCCATGGGAAAATTCCAATGGAATCCATGGAGGGAATCATTGTAAACAAAGTAAAGAAAGTAACTTGGACTTTTGAGCCATAGAACAATCATAGAATGGACCATGAAAGTAAGTCAAAGGATCCAAACATGAAAGAGTGCACTGTAGGATGAAAAGTTGACTCAAACTACATATGGTTGCACTTAGGGTCGACTGGTAACCGACCCTATCAGACCACAGGATCGACCCCAAGCTCTCGGGAAGTCCAAGGAAGCTATGGTCGCACCTAGGGTCGATGGATAACTGACCCTATGATCGACCCTATACCCTGGGGTCTCAGATACCTGCGACCCATCCTGCGACCCTAGCTTTACAGCAAGCTTAAAACTGTTGGAATGAATTCTAATTAAAATCTATCGACTTGTTAGGTTTTCCTATTGATATAAAGGTGATTCTTAAAGCTTGAAATAGGATATACACTCAAGCAAAGGTGAGGAAACAAGACCTAAACTAATTGGCTAATAATAAACCATTTTTGTTTATTGAGTCCAATTCCATGTATGATTCTATGATTGTATGATTGTATTGTGCATATCACATGTCATCTATTGTTCCTGTTATTACTATTCATGCATATTTAATTCTGTTTATTTACAACATGATGATGATGATGATGATAGGAATAGGCATGTGAATGTTTGTGTGTGGTTAGTGTACTTGATGCGAGTGGGGCATCAGGGGAAGTGTGATGTGATGCGGTCCTAAGCACTTTAGTCCTATCTCTACTCAAGTCTTGTCCACTAACATCATCGTATCATCATTACCTTAGCAGAACTATTACGTCGTAGGGCATCAGGGGAGGTGTCTCGGACCGTGTAGTCTCTGACTCTGTCGGGGGGCCTTAGCTCTATCTCTATGGACGTATTGAGGGATGCTGGGGTGAGGCCTTGGATACACTGTTTGACATTAGAATTGGTTAGTTGTGAGCCCAGTTTGCAAGCCCTCATCAATAGGGACTTACATGTTGGTATGGGTAGAGCATTAGGGGAAGTGTGATGTGGTGCGGTCCTAAGCACTTTAGCTCTATCTCTATTCCATGGTGGGTGCATGTGGGGGCGGCAATGGTGTTTGATCTGTTGAGCGGTTCCACACACTCATGTATAGAGGTGCGATGGCCTCCAACCCTTTCTATAGCACATTGCAAACTTATATACCAGACCACAGATATGAATTGAATGCATGCATATGTTTGTTGCATTGTTTTGTTTGCTCACTGAGCGGTGATGTGTGCTCACCCTTTTTGAATTCAAATATTTTAGTTAATGATGTAGGTATGACTGTGGAAGATTATATGAATGCTCCCACAAACGGACACGTTGTTGCGATGGATGCCGAAGATATAGTAGAGACGCATGACTCATCATGCGAGTGCAACTCATGCGTTTTCGATTAGATTTTTATTTGGACCATTAAGGAAATGTAATTTGATATTTTATTTACTTATGTCTCGATCAATACAACATAATTGGATATTTTATTTATAATTATCATATTTAGATTCTCAGTTCATTTAAAAACTTCCACTATTGTGTATTTATTCTGATTATGGTTGTGGATGTGTATGGTTTAAGCAAACAGACACAACCTATTTGAGATCCTGGTTGAACTATTGGCATATTAGCAGTTCATCACACCATTCTGAATAGTGCGGAATTAGGGTGTGATAGGTAGCGCATAGCACCTTGTCGTCCTCAATACACACTATCATGGGAATGTTTTCTCCAGTTCGTCTATCCATTGTGCTGGCCATAGCGGGTTTGATCCTTTGCTTAAGAATTTTTGGGGTTTTATCTTCAGAAAATGTTCCACCACCCTTCTTAGGTCATTCTACCATAGACCAATTATCCCATACATTTGTGGTTGATTTGGGTATCCGCCCTGGTAGTCGCCTTGATATCCGCCTTGGTACTATCCTGGTATGTTTAGTATCAGAATCTATTGGTGTTGTTGTTGGGTTGTAGGGATGGTATTACTACCAACTGGTGCCTTGTTATCTCTACCTGGAAACGCTGGTGTGTTGTTAATAATGGGTGGCACAGTTGTACCCAGTATAGCTCGTAACTCCATCAATACTTGATGCTGTTGTTGCCCCTATTAGGCTAGATTGGTCACAACCATGGCCAAATCCCCTGGTGGTCCAGGTAAAGGGTTATGTATGTCCTAGACGTTTGCCCCTTGATTTGCTTATGTCTGGTTCTCAATTGGCTGGTACCTACCCAATCTGGTTATCAGTTCTAGTTTCGGCCTCAATTGGTGATGGGGTTGGGCTGCAAGCCCTTCGTCTGCCTCTACAATTATGGCCTGCCATTTCAGTCTAGTTGTACCTAGAGGATCAGTGAAAACATGGCCAATATGCATGAGACAAGTTACAAAATAAATCGATAATACACGGTGTTAGTCCGATATAATGCACGTGAAATGAAAATCCCAACTGGAACTGAGTAGCAAAGATTTCCTAGGAAAAGCACCTAAATCAAAATTTGTCTGGTAGTGCTTGATCGGTCATAGGTCTGAGATGCCTTATCCCACCGGACATATTCGGTAAGTTTAAAAATTTTGTCTGGTCAGCTGTTTGGTCTAGCCAATAGCCGCGGAAAACATAAATCCGGACAATCCCTGAGATACTTCTTGAGGATGTTTGGTTACATGTCTAGTCGCCTTTGGGAATCGAAAAGTCCGACCGGACAAGAAAAATTTGCTTTTTTAACCCACGAGTTGGGTCATTTTCTCACTTTTCTTTCTTGTTCTTTCTTTTGGCTCCGATCCAACTCAGCTCTGGTGAGTTGCTCTAGTCCCTCCGGTCAATTTTCAAGCATTTCACTCCAATCAAATCCTTCCCCTACCCGCTATTGGTAGGTTCCTCCTTTCTTCTTTCTCTTTTAGGTAGTTTTTCTAGGGTTTCTTTACCTTTTTCTTGTTATTCTTCAATTAAAATTTTTACAACCATATAAAACTTTATTTCGTGGTTTAAAATCAATATTGTGGCCCCAACCAACAAAATCCCTCAATCAATTTCGGGTTTCCTCTGTGGGTTCATTGAAAACCCCATAAATTTTGAATTTTACCCTAAGTTTTGGGGAAATTTTTAAAATTTTCAATTTATTATGTTTTATTTGAAATTGTTCACAGTTGCCTGCTAGTTTTCCATTGCAGGGTGGTTTGTAACCCATGTAACTCCTCCTGTCCATGAATTGGTCGAGTTCGAGGCTCTTGCCCCATTTTAAGCCTTTATGCTACCGAAATTTCTAAAATTTTTGACTAATTTAAGTTTGTTTAGATTGATTTGTAGGTCTACACCATGTTTAGGCATAGAGTAGCTACCAAGAATGTGGCACCTTTTGGTTCTCGAGGTCCACCCCTCCTACTCAGCTATATGATTGGCACCATTTTTGTTCGGCAAAGGTACAGGCTCAATACCCTTGGTACTAGGGTAAGAACATGGAGGTAGGACGGTTCATGAACCTACAACAATTAGACAAGTTTAATGTGGAGGCAATATTTGGAGCTTTGGGTTGGTTGTCAGTGATAGAGTACGACGCAGGCACCCATCCTGACTTAATACGGCAGTTCTACTACAACTTAGAGTTGGTGGGCAACCCCAACAATTTTGTTCGAGGGAGAGAGGTTCGTATCACCAATAAGGTAAAAGGTGTGGACATCTCCTTCGACACCTAGGAGTTGGTAGAGTTGTTGGGCATCTCTAACGATGGTGAGCTGGTTTACTATGGGCCGAAAGAGCATAGGTATCTGATTGAGGAGCTTCGTGATATAGTATGGAGTCAGATTCTATAGCCTGGCCACCTTATCAAGGCAGTTAACCTGTGTCCTCTTCCTTGCATTTACTGTCGGATCATATAACATAATATTTTCCCTCAGAGCAGCTACTACAACAAGGTCTCACAGCTAGCCCAATACCTGACCTTCTATGTGGCTACTAGACAGGAGGTATGTCTCCCCTACATTATTATCCGGACCATGCATCATGCGACGATGCCTAGGCTGAAGGGCAACCTACCCTATGGTTGGCTCATCACTACCCTTTTAGACCATCTTGGTGTGGACATGGAGGGAAAGCAGATATATGAGGAGACGGTGATGGCAGATCTGGATTGGGAGACCATCTACAAGATGGGCATGCATGACATTGTCCTCAGTGATGAGGAACTGGAGGCCCATCAGTAGCCATTGAGAGGGGCAGCAGCCGCAACCGTAGCTGCAGTCGAGGCAGCAACAGTACCTGCAGAGGGAATGGGGGTAGACATGCATATAGATGCGGACGATATCCTAGACCCAACACCCTAGCCCATTCTTGTGGCTGGATCTTCTCAGTCGGTCACCGACCAGATTTTGTCCCATCTCCTGGCCATTCAGGCGGACCAGCGGACTCTTCTTGACGCTCAGTGGGCGATGAGTTAGTGTGTGGCAGATCTTGCTTAAAGTCTCCGAGTTACCCAGGAGCAGGTGCATTGGCTTCGGGTGGCTTATGAGCAGGACTATGATTATGGCGAGCCAATACCTGCATCACCTCCCCCACTAGCCCAGTGGTGGATTTTCTTACTTTTATTATTTGTCATTATCTTCTTTCTTTCATTCTAGGGTAACTATCTGACCTGTGGACTGTACCCGATTTGCATGAACCCATTATATATATATATATATATATGGTCCTTTCCTTTATATTATGCGTTATAATCTTATTTCTTGTCTTTGTCTCATCCAACATAAATGCTTATATTATGTGTTTGTATTAAAGCTTTTAACTTTAACTTATCTTAGTTCATAGACACAAGTTAATGTACGCAGATTTGATTGGCAAAACCTAACCGTTCTGATACCAAGTTGTTACACCCCAATTCTGGTCGAACTAGAAGTGTGAATAAACCACTAACAAACCAACGGCTCAAGCCTGGATCAGTAAAGAACCGTGCCAACAATCAAACCATACGTTAAACCATAATCAAAATATATAAATAATCAGCAAAAATATTTATTAATGAACTGAAAATCTAAGGTGATAAATAATAAATAAATCAATTATCTCAAGTGTTGACCAAAACATAAATAACAATATCCATTAAAAATTTTATAAATCCCAACTCAAACAAAACCCTAAAGATAAACACAGTAATGGCACTCGCATGACAAATCATGCTCGTTCTCCATGGATTGCACATCCATAGCTGCCTTCTGTCCATAAGAAGACAAATTGATGTAATCTTCCATAGTAATACCTATATGATCAACTAAAAAAAGACGTATGAATGGGGTGAGCTTAACTTAGCTCAGTGAGAAACTAAACATACAGCAAGCAATATGCATGATGTAGCATTCAATCATTGGGTTTGGTTAAGTTTACAATGTGCTACGGTAAGGATAGGCTACAACCACACCTCCATACACGAGAGTATGAGCACACCCAACAGTTAGACTACAACCAAAACCGTTGTTACCCCTAACACCCACTACAAGATAGTTATAGAGCTAGAGCTTAACGGTAGGCTACAACCAAACCGTCAGCACTCCTCCGATACCTTACCCTATACCAGTACATATGCCCCTACTAGCGAGGGCTTGCAAACTGGGTACGTCACTAACCAATCCTAGATGTCATCAATATTGTATCCAAGGCCTTACCCTTGCACTCTTCAATACGAGACAGAGATAGAGCTAGAGTCTAATGGTAAGCTATGGCCAACATCGCCAGCACTCCCCCTGATACCCTGTAACGTACTAAGTACATTAAGATAACAGTGATACGACGATGTCAGTGTGATAAATGGTTTAAGGCTCCAATCTCTCTCCATTCAACAAACCAACCATACACAAACACATGCCTATCCTCAATCACATCATAACAAGAGAAATAAATATGCATGAGAAATAATATAGCAATCAAAAGGATGACAAGTTATATGCACATTATAGACAAGCATCGACATACAAGATAATTTGTTATGAATCAATTAGTTTGGGGTCTTGTCCCTCACCTGTTGAGTGATGTTGACTCTTCTCAAGACCTTGGAAACTAGCTTGACTTGATAATGGATCCTAGACAATCAATAGGATTAAGTTAAGGTTTATTCTGACAGACTTCTATTCATTGGACTCACTATTCAGACTGGTAAACAGTCACTATGAACATTTTCCAGTCGCATGTCTGGTGTGGCATATTATCCGATCGGACATCAATCTGGACAATCCTGAGATACTTCCCGAGAGTATCCGGAGCTGTGACTGGTCTCACTCTTGGTGTCATCGGTCAACCAGATCGGACAACCTACAGGTTGTTTTCCTGTCATGTTTCCTTCAGAGTTAATCCTTCGACTCTTTCTAGTGTTTATTCCTATTTCGTCCTATGGTTGAGAACACATTAGGGTTGGGTCTTCTACTGTAACCCTAGTTTATTACATCATATTTGTTAACAAATCTTTTAACTATAACCCTTAATATGTAGGATCAGTTGTTGAAGACTGTGATCTAAGTCTCCTTACATTTTAATATATGTACAGAGGTCAGGAACTTACCATTAGATTCTTGATGATGTTTGTTAAAAATCGATAGTGAGTTCTTCTTCTCCAAAGCCCCTTCTTTTTCCTCAGCTTCCCTCTCAGCTCTTCTTCTCAATTCCATGGTTTATGATTGATCAAAGAGTGAGAGAGAGTAGGAGAATACATTTATATATAGAGAGAAACCTCCTAATTAGAGTCATCTCCCGATTAGGAGAGTAGTCTCACCAAACTAGGAAACTTTCCTATATTCGGACTCCATTTTATGCTTGTCCAGTTGCACGTCCAGTCGCATAATATGTGGGATCGGATAACCTCAACCAGTTAGACCGGATAAGGTTAAAGTTGTCCATTTTCATACCTTGAGCGTGTGGTCTGTCATCCGACCATTTCTTCTGACGCGGTTATGATGGGAAGACTTATCACGACACATTAACCCATGTTAGACAGGGTTAGTAGAGCATGGGTCTTACAGATTACCTCTATCAGAACATCTAGTTAGGTGGTCTGATTTCTTTTGGGTTAAGGCTTATCACAACGGCCTAGTTAGGTATCCCGATGTTTTCCTTTTCTTTGGGTTAGGCCTCTCACAGTCGCCTAGCTAGGTATTCCCATTTTTTTCTTTTCTTTGGGTTAAGGCTTATAACGGCCGCCTAGTCAGGTATCCTGATTTTTCCTTTTTCTTTGGGTTAAGGCCTATCACGGCCGTTTAGTCAGGTATCCCGATGTTTTCCTTTTCTTTGGGTTAAGGCCTATCACGACTGCCTAGTTAGGTATCCTGACTTTTACCTTTTCTTTAGGTTAAAGCTTATCATGGCTGCCTTGTCAGGTTTCCCAACCTTTTGTTTCATGAGCGGCAAATCCATGGGCCAAAATGCGATATTTCCTTCTTTTCCCTCCTTTATTTCAAATTTCGACCAAAGATGTGCAATATGTAAGACCCCATTTTTGGCATCCTACGATGAAAGGAATTTTAGTCATTTAAGTTTATTAAAATCATTCAAAAAAAATTATCGTGTGGGTTAGACATTTTTTTTAATGGGTCTATGTTTTGAATTAGCTTTGAATTTATTAAAATGTGTCTGGGCTTATTTTCGATGGGCCCAAGCTAAAGAGGGGGTTTAAGGTTCTTATGGTTATAAGGATTTAAATAAGGGGGTACCTAGGTAAATCACTTACGGTATAAAAGCTATCCTCAATCCCTAAATCGAAGGGAGGGATGTCATTGGTGTGTAGAGGAGTGTATCAGCTGAGAGGTGAGAGGAAGGAGAGAAATGGAGTGCAAGGGCAGAGACAATCATGGGAAGACGAAGAGAAATAAGAGGAGAGGCCGCATTCCGTAAAAGGGAGAAAAGTGAGAGAAAGATCAGAGTAGAGAGAAAAGAAAGGAGACAGTGGAGAGAGAGGTTGCTATGAATAGAGAGAAATAGGGAGATTGATTGTGGGAAAGAGAAAGGAAAAAACCAGGGATGAGAGGATATGCTTTTGTTGTTAAAAATGTGGGCAGTGAGATGAGAGGGAAAGTCGTGACTGAGTGAGAAGAAGATCGGCATTCATAGAGGGGCTATAGCTGTGGCCGAAGAAGGAGGAAGATGACAAAAGCAGTAGAGGAAGAAAAAGAGGAGCAGGAAAAATGAGAGGAAGGAGATATCTATTGTGGGTAAGTCCTCATCCCCTTCTCCCATTTTTATTCAATTCAGCGGTTTATTGCTGGTTTTTAGTTCTATGTGAGATTCTTGTTTTCTATTTGATTCAATTCATTTCTCTCCTTCTCTCCCGATCCCTATTTTAGTGCTATAGATTTATTTGTAGAGATCCTAACTTCTTTTGATTCATGCATTTTTTTTATTTTTACAGTTTTGTTTTGATTATTGTATAGTAACTAAAATTTTCATTTCCCTCTCTCTCTCTATCCTCTGTAGAGTTAGGGTTTTGTTATATGTTGATTCTTTCCTGATAATATAAATTGATCTCCGTTCGTTGTTATTGTCAAATAGTGAGATTTCTTTCCCTAGTATTGTTTAATGTTGCTTTTCTATGATTTTTTATTTCCCTTTCTATGTTTGATTTTTGTTTTCTTTCTCTAATATTTTTGTTTTCTTTTTCTTCTGCTAATATTGTTCAATTGGACTTCGTTTTCTCTTTCCCTTCTACTAGGTTCCAAGTTCTTTGATTGGTTTTGTAAATTTTTGTGTTCCATTTTCTATTTCACATTATTTTTGTAAGGTCCCATGTTTATTTCCAAGAACTTGGTCTCAGTTTAAAGGAATTTAGGTTCCATATAGATTTGTTTGCAAAGTGTAGGGTGTTTGGCTAGGATACTGTTACAGGAGTTCTACTATCTCTATTTTTCAGCGATTTAGTTCAAATATTAGCCTTCATTTTATTTTTTGTTTTTATTGAGTTTGTTTTATTTCAATAGCTTGATCTGGTTTTGAGGCTTGGAATTTTTATGGGGGTTCAAATGGTTGAGTAAGTTCATTATTCACAATCTTGCATTCGGATGGGATGATAGGTGTAAATTTATCTTATTATTTGTTTTTCTTTTCCCCTCTTTGTTTTTCACAAAAACTATTTCAGTGAGGATGGGTTTTGGGTTTTCTGTTATGTTTCCCTCTTTACAGGATTTTTTTTGGTGAGGTTTCCTCTTTCCAAGAGCATGGTTTATAGTCTGTTTGTTTTGTTTCCTTTTTATGTCAAGTCCAGTTATATTTTGAGTTGTTTCCTATGAAATCTAATTTGCTTAGTTGTTGCTTCAATGGGGCGAATTTGATTTTTGTTTTTCCTCTTTAATTTCTAGTATAGTTTTGTTTTGAGCTTCCCTATAATATCAAATCTGCTTCGGTTTAGGTTAGTTTATATTCAAACATAGTTTGGGTTGAGTTGGTTTATTCTTAATGTCAAAATCTGGTTCATTTTTGCTTATTTGTTTGTCTTTGTTTTGGTTTCACTTTTTAATGGCAAATCTGGATAGGTTGAGTAGTTTTATTCCGTATGGTTAAATTTGATTGTGTTGCAACTACTCTCTTAATGTTAAACCTGAATGAGCTGAATTAGTTATAAAGAAAAAATTTCATCTAGACCCGATCAAAGATCGTTAACTTCATCTACACCCACAAGAATGCAAAAACATCATCTACACCCCAAAACTTTGGCTGTGGTAATCAAAGAAGTCCATTCCGCTAGTTGATTCCTGTTAGATGCTGACGTCAGCTGAATTGGAATATTTCAAAGACGATAATACCCTATTAGCCTGTTGAAAAGACCATTATACCCTTTACCCAAACCCCTCTCTTCCTTCCTCTCTCTCTCCCTCTCTCTCTCTCTCTCTCTCTTTATTTATCTCTCTTACTCTGTTTCTCTACTTGGGTTTTCTTCTCATCACTTTGCAACTCTTGCATTTCATTATCTTTAGTTTTAAGTCTTCTACATGTGCGAATCGCAGTCGTTACGGGTGAGAAGCGAACGAATGGGACGACCAGTTTTGTTTTCTTTTTTCTCCGATCCATCTCTAATCTCTCTCTCTCTCTCTCTCTCTCTCTCTCTCTCTCTCTCTCTCTCTCGCCCTCCATCCCTCTTCCCCCAAATCTCCAGTTTTTTTGGCCTCTCTCTTTAATTTCTCGCCCTCCATCCCTCTTCCCCAAATCTCCATTTTTATTGCGTTGTTCTACACTTTTTCGGTACCTTCAATAGTAGACGAACTGGGTAGACCATCTAAACAAGTGTTTATGCTTCATCAATATGAAGACAATCTCTAATCGCTATTGATTTGAAGACCTATGTATTTTTTATTATCTGGGATATTGTATTTACTAATGCTTGGTATATTTTTCCTCTCAGCCATTATAGAAGTTTCTTCGACTGGATGCTCTCATCCATCCAAAACAATGAAGCCCTAGCTCCTCAAAAGGGGATTTGAGGTGGGTTTACCGGTTTCCTATTTGTAGTTTCTAGTTTTTCTTAGCTGCTTCTGTTAGTCTTCGAACATAAAATTCCTTGAATCCAAGACATTGGCACTTGAGTTTCGAGCTCTTGAGGTAAACTTTTTTTTTTTTGTTCTTTAAGTTGCTTTTTTATGTCAATTTCCTCGAATCATCAGTTTTTCTAAATGATCTAACCGTAGTTACTTGGTCCATTAAAATACTGACTGCTTATTCACGTTTATGGGTTGGATCAAATTTCCATTTTCAAACCCAAACCGATCCCCTGTCCTTCCCCAAATTTTCAATCTCAAAAAAGAAATTCCATCTGTTTTTCTTAATCACATCAACACTGTTCTAATTTGAAGACTATGCAGAGTTGCTAATCCCTTATCAGGTAATGATTTTAGCTTCATTTCTTGTTTAGTTGCTGGATTTCTATATTCTGCTGCAAATTTGGCGACTTCAGTTTCTATTCACACAGTCTTGAAACTGGAAAGGCTTCATACCTTTTTGAAATACTTTGGTGATTTCGATTTGCTGTCCTGGGAACCCTCATTTGTGTGATTAGATACCGGAGCTGCAACCTCCGACTGCTCCCTAGAAAAACCTCATTAGCAACTGGTTGAAAAGCCGATATACATGCTTCCCCCGATGGGGTTAAACTAGTAAATCAACCTCATAGTTTAGTGATTTGGTGATTTTAATTTGAAGGACAAATTAGTAAATCAGCATAATTTTTTAATTTTTAATTTATAATATGAGGGGTAAAACTGTATTTCAACAGTTTTAGTAATTTCCGTCAGTTAAGTGGACCTAGGTGATGTTTTTGCATTCTTATGGGTGTAGATGTTGTTAGCAGTCTTTGATGGGGTCTAGATGAAATTTTTTCTACTTTTAATGGTCAAGTCTGATTTATGTGGCTTGAGTTGGTTTATTGTTTTCATGGTGAAATTTGGTTTGGTTTAATGTTTGTACTAAAAATTTGGGCTTATTTTAATGCTTGGCTTATTGCTTGTTTAGACTAGCCCATATGCTCATAATGGTTTGTTTTAATATTGGATTTGGTTCCTTTCCATATGCTCAAATGATTGATTTAATGCATGCTTGGTTTGGTTTAGTTTAACCCAGTTAAATGCTTAGTTCAATTCATGATCTCTTCCCCAAGAGATGTATCCCTCACTTTAGTTACTTGGTTAGTAATAGTTTAGGAGCAACCACTGCACACACGGGCTCGCCACAGGCCCCACGTTATATGACTGTGGTCCCCCTCCCAACGTTGTAGAAATTCTGTTGGGTAACTCCAATGAGTCCATTTTTGCTGGGATCTTAAATCCCATTTTGACTGGTGTGGGTCCGCTTAGCTCGTAGGCTCACTTATCCAATAGTGTCGGTCACCAAAAATTGTTTTCATTTTCCAAAGAAAAAAATACAAAAAAAATGTGTTCATGTGTATGTTTTTTGAGCGACGGCTGGGATCACATCTGATCTCCAATCCGACATTATTCATATTTATGCATGGCCTTAGTATACTCATCTCCCAAGTCTGAGATTTGGCTTGTGAAGCAACCAACCTTGCTTTCCAAATGATAGTTCACCCTAGCCGAGTGCGGGGAGTTGAAGTTAGAATACCTCCTGAGTGATGCCATCTAGGAGCCAACAGTCCATCATCTATTGGGAACTATGATTGACCTAATTCTTTGAGGAGATAAGTAGGCAGCTGGTATTAGTCACTTCATGCCTATTCACACGTGCTTCCTTAGTCAAGGAAGCACCTCACATACATACAAATCCCCGCCCGAACTACGTTTGGCCTAATTCTCGTTGCATAGGGATACGTAGGTATCTTGAGATAGATCTCAAGCTTGGTCATCCATATGTTGTTGTTTTTTTTATGTTTGTTCATTTTTTATTTCATTATTTATTTAATTGTGTTATCTTAGCCATTTATTCTTTATTAATTTATTCATTCATTTATATGTGTGTAATTTACTTTCTAAACCTGTGTGGAGGCATCCTAGTTTAGCAAAATTAAAAACTTGGTCTAGAGTTCCCCACTTGCCTACTTGGCTAGATTGAATGACTAAAACGTACATAAGACTTAAGAATGTAGGAAAGGATAAGACAGAAGGAGACTGGTAATTAATGACTGGGCGAGTTGGGTGCCTAACACCTTCCTAATTCATAATTTGACACTTACCCTTCTCTAGTAAGATCAGAGCCATTCCATTGAGTCACGAGTCATAGCATCTCTCCAAGTGAAAGACAACTTATAGGTCCTAGACCTCATCTAGGTAGCGACTCTAGATTTTTACCGTCCATTGGCGTGGATGGATAAGGTTCTAGACGAAAAGCCTTTGATCTTTAGTTTATTATTAGAATATTCCTTCTTTCAAGATCAAAAGTGAGGATCAAGGAAAATCCATTGTCCTTATAGTGGCGACTCCACTAGGGAAAATCCATTTGTCCTCATGGCAAGGTTAATTAGAAACAAAAAATAAATCAAATCTACCCTCACCTATTGGGTGAGCAGTGCATGCCCTTTGGTATAAATAATGGCTTGCCTCACACGCTTAAGTTGTGGCTAAAGTTATGACCTTAATAGTTAGGTGAAGCGTAACTATGCATTAAACTTACTTAAGTTAAGTGAATGTACCAGAGTACCCATAGAATGCTGGGGCACAACCCATAGGCAAGTAAGCTAGGGTACCTAGCCCAAGGTTAGGTCTTTAGACCTGCTTCAGAAGTTCTACAGATGTCAGGCGACAAGAACTCTGGCAGGAGTTTGTGACTGCAGATCCATCCGGAAGCTTTTAATGTATAGGTTCTGAGTCTCAGAACCTACTGTAACTACCCGATAGCAAGTCTGGATTCAAACTTGCATCCAGAGCTTCCATCTGGAGAATCTCAAAATGTTCACTGGTCTATACAAGGACCTACTGTAACTGTCTAGTAGCAAATCTTTTGCATATCTACGATCAGACCCTCCTAGAGGAGAATCCCACAGGGTTTATGTGAGACCTGCACCCCACTAATCCGGTCTAACCTAGTTAACATGTCGTGATAGGTTTTCCCATTATAACTGGATAGAACGAACCAACCAGATAATGGAACCACAAAGCCAGGTATAAAAATCTACAACACTAAGCTTGTCCAATCGAACAAATAGAGTTGTCCAGTCTGTGTATTAAGTGATCAGACATGCGACCAGTCAAACCTAAAAATAGACTCTGAGAATAGGAAAGTTTCCTAGTTTGGTTGGGAGACTCTCCTGCTTGGGAAAGCACTCTAATTAGGAGATTGTCCTCTATATGAGGGAAGTTTCTCTACCTTCTCTCACTCTTTTGTTCAATCATAAACCAGAGAACTAAAAAAGAGACTTGCGAAGAAGGCTTGAAGAAGAAGAAAGCTCGAGAAGGAAGAAGGAGAGAAGGGGAAGAACTCACCGTCGCTTTCCAGCAATCTTCATCAAGAAACCAATGGTAAGTTCCTAACCTCTGTAACTAGGATAGTATGTGTGTGAGGTTGGACTCACGGGGTTGGACTCACAGCCGTTAGAGACGGTGGTCTAATTTCACTACTATATGAAACGTACAACGAAAACCAACAAGGTTGTGTAGACCAAGGGTTGTAATGAAAGCTCTAACCTTAATGTGTTTTGACCATAGAGTGAATTAGGATGAAACCCTAGAATGAGCCGAAGAATCGACTCTAAAGGAAGTAAGACTGAAGGACAACTTGAAGGATGTCCTAAAGGTTGTTCGATCTGGTTGTCTGGTAGCACATAGAGTGGGACTAGACAAGCTACCAGACTCTCTCGGGAATCATCTCAGGATTGTCCAGTATGGTGTTCGGTTGGGTAATATACCACACCAGACAATCAACCAGATAATGTCTGAAAGGACTATTTGCCAGTCCGGACAGTCAGTCTAGTCACTGTAAATTGTTAAAATGAAACTTTAACAGAATCCTAATAATTTTCTAGGACTACCATCAAGCAAACCTACTTCCAAGGTCTTAAAGAGAGTCAACATCACTCAAACAGGCAAGGAACAAGACCCCAAACTAACTGGTTAATAATAAATAAACTTATGTGTATGTTAATTTAATTGTTTGTGCATATAACATGTCATCCAATATCTATTATTCACTGTCGATGCATATTTATTTATTCTTGTTATGATGTGATTGAGGATAGGCATGTGTTTGTGTGTGGTTGATGTGTTGAGTGGAGATATATTGTAGCCTCAAACCATTCACTATACTAACATCGTCGTATCGTTGTTACCTTAGCGTGCTTAGTAAGTTGTAAGGTATCAGGGGGAGTTTTGCAGTATTGGCCATAGCCTTACCAATAGACTCTACCAATAAACTCTAGCTCTATTTCTGTTCCGTATTAAAGGATGCTGGGGTAAGGCCTTAGATACATTTTTTTGACATTTAAAATTGGTTAGTGACGAACCCAGTTTGTAAGCCCTTACCAATAGAGTCATACATACTGGTGCGGGTAGAGTATCAAGGGTGGTGCTGATGGTTTGGTTATAGCTTGCCATTGGGCTCTAGCTCTATCTCTACCTTGTAGTGAGTATTGTGGCGCAATGGTAGTTTTGGTTGGAGCCTAATAGTTGGGTGTGTTCACATTCTCATGTATGGAAGTGTGGTTTATCCTATCCTTAACATAAAACATTGCAAACTTAAACCAGACCAAATGATTGAATGCCACATCATCTATATTGCTTGCTGTATGTT
This sequence comes from Protea cynaroides, assembly GCA_028583415.1. Lineage (NCBI taxonomy): Eukaryota > Viridiplantae > Streptophyta > Magnoliopsida > Proteales > Proteaceae > Protea > Protea cynaroides. Next base: position 38,560,531 of record CM053276.1, on the reverse strand, counting down.
TTGTTTCTCACTGAGCTAAGTTGTGATCTCACCCCATGATATCGTTTTCTTTTTAGTTGATGATGTAGGTACTATGGTGGAAGACTATATTAATGCACCACCATACAGACACATGGCAGCTATGGATCTGCAATCGATGGAGAATGAGCATGACTCGTTTTGCGATTGCCATTACTGTGTTTATCTTTGGGGTTTTATTTTATGTTTGGTTTATAAGGCATGTAACGATTATTATAAGTTTACGTTTTGGTCAACATTGGATAATTGGATTATTTACTATTTATCACTTAGTCTCTTAGTTCATTAATTAATAAAAACTTTCACGATTATTTATTATTCTGATTATGGTTGATGTGATGGTTTGATTGTTGACACGGTCTTATGTGATCCTAGCTTGAACTGTGCTTTGTTAGCGGTTCATTCACACTTCTAGTTGTACCAGAATTGAGGTGTAACAACTTGGTATCAGAGCTCACAGGCTCTGCTAGTCAAACCTGTATACATTAACCTGTGTCATGAACTGAGATAGGTTAAAATTAAAAGCTTTAAGACAAACACATAATTTAAGCACGTATGTTAGTTGAGACAAAAACATAAATAAGAGCATAATGCACCATACATAAAAAGAAAGAATCAGGTATAAACCGAATAATGATGTGTCCAGACAAAATAAAGGGTACGGTCCACAGATCGGACAGTTACCCTAGAATAAAAAATGGTAACAAATAAAGGAAACAAAAGAAAATATACATCACTAGGTTGGCGGCTGAGCGGGTTCCTCCTTATCACTCCCATAATCTATCTCATAAGCCTCTTGGAGCCAGTGCACCTCATCCTGTCTGACCCGAAGACTCTGAGTGAGCTCTGCCATACGTCAATCGGTCTCGCTCTAAGCCTCTTGGATCTCAAGGAGCAGTGCCATCATCCGATGCGAAGGAGGGTAAGAAGGTCCCGCCACAGGTATGAGCTGGGGTATCGGAGGGGGAATATCATCTACATCCATATATAAGTCATCCTGTCCATCCTTAGCTACAACTGCCTTGGCTGCCCCTCGCAGTGGCCACTCACGTGCCTCCAACTCCTCATCACTAATGACTACTTCATGCTGGCCCATCTTGCAAATGGTCTCTCAGTTTAAGTCCTCCAATACCCTTCACCCTGCTGGCGATGCAGAGCTCTCTACCTCTATCAAAATCGTTGAGGTTTTCCTTCAATTATAAGTTCCAATAGAACTGCTTTACCAGGTCTAGGTGGGTGGATGCCTGGTACTGAATCATTGGCAGCCAACCCAATGCATCAAATGCTGCCTCCACATTAAACCTAGCCAACTCCTGTAGGTTCACAGAGCACCCCACCTCAATGCTCTAGGCTTGAAACCAAGGGTACTAAGCCTCTGCCTCTATCGAACGGAACCGGCGCCCATCAAACAACCTCGTGGGTGGGGGTAGACCTTGAGAACCAGAAGGACCAAAGGTTTTGGTGGCGGCTCTGTATCTAGACATAATGAACCTATGAGAATCGAACCAAATAAACAAAGTATTAGTCAAAATTTTAGAAATTTTGGCAGCATAATGGCATAAAATTGGTCAAAAGCCTCGAACTTGCCCAATTACATGGAGGGGAGGACTTACATGGGTAACAAACCATCCTACAATGACAAACTAGTAGGTAATTGAGACCAATTTCAATCAAAGTATAAGAAATAGAAGATTTTGAAAAAAAATCCCCAATTTCCAGGGCACAAAATCAAAATAATTGGAGGTTCTCAATGAGACCACCAACGAAACCCCAAATTGGTTGAGGGCTTTCATTCATTGGGTCCCCAATAGTGGTTAACGAACAAAAAGAATTTTCCTACAGTTGGAATTTTTTCAATTGAAGAAAAACAAGAAAAAGGTGAAGAAACTCTAGAATTTTTCCAAACAAAAGGGTAAAAATGGAGGGCTCTTACCTTGTGAGGGTTGCCGCACATTTTGAACAGAGAAAAACACTTCAAGATTGTCTACAAGAACTATATCAACTCCCTAACACTGAGTTGAGTCGTAGACAAGAGATAGAGCAAGAAGAAAACTGAGAAAAATGAATCTAAATCACATATTTTAAGGGAATTTTTAATTGTCTAGTCGGACTTTTCGACTCTTAAAGTCGATCGGATAGTCAATCGGACAGTCAACTGGACACTCTCGGGAAGTGTCCAAGATTTGTCCGATACGTTGTCCAACGCGGCTATTAACCAGACCGGACAACAGATCAGACAAAATTTTCTAACAGTCAAAACATGTTCAGCAGGCTGACCGGTAAGACAAAATGGCTTAACACAGGGGACTAGTCAAGGGCAACCAGACAATTTTTTTTTGTGTGTGCCTTGCTACTTTGTTCCGCTGGGATTTTTTTTTCATGTACTATATGGGACTAACCTTGTAAAATTATCGATATGTTGCACATTGTCTCATACATGTTGGCCTTGCAGATCCTTCGACAGCAATAGAATAAAATGGCAAGCCGTACTCGTAGAGGTAGTTGAAGGGGTTGTAACCTGACTCCACCACCACCACCTAGAGCAAGAAATGAGAATGAGAACCCAGCTGAGCATACCCCAAATAATGAAAAAAACCAGACGGGGGAGAATCAAGAGGCAATAGTTCAAACAAATCAGAGCAAATTACCTGGACCTCCAAGGGACTTGGCTACAGTTGTGACCAACCTAGCCTGTCAAGTGTAAGAACAGTATTAGGTACTGTTAAAATTGAGAGCTTCATTGGGCAATACTGTACCACCCACTGCCAATGCTACACCCATGCCTCGTGTCACACCCCCATTTCTGCACCATTCGGAATGGTGTGATGAACCGTCAATAAGCCAACGGTTCAACTAGGATCTCACAATAGGCTATCCCACATATGATAAACCAAAACACATTCCACATTAATCAGAGGTAATAACATAAATAGCGGAAGTTTTATAGTAATTGAACTGAGAATCTAACTGTGATAACCATAAATAAATATCAAATTATTGTTAAATCAACTGAGACATAATTAAATAAAAATCAATTACATGTCTTTAATAAAATCTAAACAAAATCTAATCGAATAAGCATGAGTTGCACTCGCATGAGGAGTCATGCATATCCACTAAGTCTTCAGCTTCCATTGTCGCCACATGCCCGTACACAGGAGCATTCATATAATCTTCAATGGTGGTACCTGCATCATCAACTAAAAGTATTCAAATTTGAAAGGGTGAGCACACCTCACGGCTCAGTGAGCAAACAACACAATGCAACAATACATATGCATGCAATCAATTCATATCTTTGGTCTGGTTTAAAGTTTGCAATGTGCTATAGAAAGTATAGGTGGCCGCTGCACCTCTATACACGAGTGTGTGGAAATGCCCAATGAAAACGGCACTGTCGCCCCACATGCACCCACCATGGACAATATACACCCCATGAAAATGGCATGACTGTACCGGTTGCCCATACCAACACGTAAGCCCCTATTGGCGAGGGCTTGCAAACTGGGCTCGCAACTAACCAACCCTAATGTCAAACAATGTATCCAAGGCCTCACCCCAGCATCCCTCAATACATCCATAGAGATAGAGCTAGGGTCTGGTGACCAGGCTGAACCACAATGCCACGTCCCCCCCCCCTGATGCCCTACGACATATTAGTTCAGCTAAGGTAATGGCGATACGACGATGTTAGTGGACAAGACTTGAGTAGAGATAGAGCTAGAGTCTGGTGACCAGGCTGAACCACAATGTCACGTCCTCCCCCTGATGCTCCACTCGCATCAAGCACACTAACACTTGCTTAGTGGACATGACTTGAATAGACCATGGCACAATATACCCTGATGAGAATGGCATCGAAGTACCGGTTGATACCATCCCTACCCGCACCATGTACATCAGCCAAACACAAACATTCACATGCCTATTCCTACCATCATCAACATCATCATGTTATAATAAATAAATTTAAATATGCATGAACAGTAATAATAGAAATATTGGATAAAATGTTGAATGCACATTACAAGCACACACGCATATCACAATCATGGTATTGGACTCAAGAAATAAAAATAGTTTGTTATTAACCAATTAGTTTAGGTCTTGTTCCCTCACCTTTGCTTGTTTGTAGATCCTCTTTCAAACCTTAAGAATCACTTTTATATCAATATTATATTGCTAGAAGACCTAACAAAGTCGATAGAATTTAATTAGAATTTATTCTAATTTTTACAGCTTGCTGTTAACTGGGGGTCGATACCTAGGGTCAGAGGTTCCATCGACCCTAGGTGCTACCCCTCCTTTCCTGAACTTTCCCGAAAGCTGGGGGTCGATGCTAGGGTCGGAGGTTCAATCGACCCTAGGTGCAACCCCCCATGGTTTGAGTCAAAAATATCAAATTTCATTCATTCATTCATGTTTGGGGTCCTATGGCTTGCTTCTATAATCCATTCCATACATGTTCTATGGTTTAGAACTATTCTTTATTTACCTACATGGTTTCAATGATCTCCTCCATGGTTTCCATTGAAACCTAACCATGGATGGATGATTTGGGTTTCTTCTAAGTCATGCCCTCTTCATAAACCATTCTAAGGTCTTAAATAAATCATGGGGAATGTATTCATACCTTAGGTTTGCTGAGATTCGGAGTTTCCTCTGAATTTCCTCCTCCTTGGTCTTCTTCTTCAATTCTCTTTCTCTTCTCCTTCTCTTCCTTCTCTTCTCTTTCTCTCAATCCAATTAGGGTTGTAAAAGGAGTGAAAGAGGCTTAGGGACGTCCTATTTATAGAGTAAAACCTCCCAAAATAAGTCCCATTGAGTTTAGGAAAGGTTCCAATTGAAATTAGGAAAGTTTCCTAATTTTTGGTTTCTACTGTTTTTCCCGATTACCGGGGGTCGATGGGGGGGTCGGACAATTCATAGACCCCCTGCGACCCCTGGTCACGGGTCGATGGGGGGGGTCGGACCTGCCTGTTAAAACCTGTGACCCTACCCTCATTTTGACTGTTTTTTAGTAAATTTTCATATTGGGTCTTGGTTTTTCTTCACACACTTGGTCCACTTGGCTCAACCATGATATGTAGACGGGTCCCGACACAAAATATAAGGTTAGGCCGGGTTCGTGGTGTGCGGGTCTTACAACTCCATCACCCTTAAAAGAAATTTCGTCCTTGAAATTTGAAAGTACGGATCTTACAACTCCCCCATCCTTAAAATAAATTTTGTCCTCAAAATTTTGAATTTACTTCGGAGTCAATAGGTGGGAATTCTATTTCCGCATTGCATCTTCTTCCTCCTATGCACTCTTCTCCACATCTTGTCTTTGCCAGGTTACCTCCGTATAATAATTATCACTTTGGAAACATTGTACCTTCCCACTAGTGAACTAGGCTGGTACCACTTCAATAGTTAAACATTCTATCTAATCCAGTGAGTCCGTGGTCAATACCATTGATATGGATCTCCAATGTACTTCTTCAATAGAGACACACGAAATACATCATGCACACTAGACATGGATAGCGGTAACGTTAATTGATATGCAACTTTTCTACGTCTCTCCAAAGTTTATAAGATCTAACACATATATAGAATACAACTTTCTCTTCTTGTCTAATCGTTTCAAACTACGCATAATGGATTTCTTCAAAAAACACTTTGTCACTTATGGCGAACTCAAGGTCATGGTGTCTCTTCTAACATCTTGAGCTATCCTGCCCCTTTTTTTTTTTTTTTATCTTGTCTGCCACTCGATAGTTTTCTTCATTAGGCTTAGGTCACAAAATTCTTCATTCACCAACTTTATTCCAAAATAAAGGAATTTGACATTTCTACCGTACCATGCTTCATAGGTAACATTTACATGGTAGCTTAGTAGCAACTTCAATTCACGGTAACTTCTCAATTCAAGTTCCTTGAAATCAATTTTACAAGATCGGAGCATATCTCTTAGGATCTGTATAGTCCACTCCGACTGCGGTACTAAACTTCAACTTTGTCCCTATTATTTTCAGTAGATCCTCCCAAAACTTTGAGATAAGGCATAAGCCTCTGACCGACACTATGCTCTCATGCATACCATTCAATCTGACAATACTATCCACATATAGCTTAGTTAGCCGCTCCAAAGCATATCGAGGTCGTATAGCAATGGACTGAGCTATCTTCATAAGGCGATCAACAATCACTCAACCATGTCAATCGATTTGGGAGTCAGTGGCAAATCATTGACATAGTTCACGATACTGCAGTTCTATTCCCAAAACAAAAGTCAGGGTTTGGTTTTTCTTTTCTAAGTCTGCTTACACCGTTCCTATATACAGACCTAACAAAATTACTACTTCTACTTCATCCATCAATTCAGAGATGATCTTTAATGCCACAAGCGCAACCGACGAACCATTGCTCCATAAGTTCCTCCTTAAATTCTCGCTTAATTGGATCATCACGAGTTTCTATTATATGTTACTCTCCTTCCAAATCTGAATCTATTGCTGCGAAACATAAGGTAGCATTTATACTGGGTCCTTCCTTGGACTTCATAATTCCCATCGGCGATCGTATAAGCAGTTTGTAATCTAAGATTTAAGGGATATATTTAGTTTCTTTCCAAATGACATAGATATAAAAGGATGAGTAGCTCCATAATCAAAGAGCACTCTGGCAAGAATGCCATTACTAGGTACGATACCTGTGATTTGTTTTAATTTAGTCTACATGCTCATGCAATGTAACATAAAATGACAGGTTGAGGTCATACCTGTGACCACATCAGACGATGCGGCAGCATCCTTGGCTGAAATAGCGTAAACTCTTCCTTGTTGTAGTTGTTTTCTGGGCTTAGTACACTCTCTTGAGACATGCCCTACTTGGTTGCAGTTAAAACATCTGATCCCCTCACCATTTTGCTTTGGTTGCCGTGGGGTTGCTGAAATGGTTTTGGTTGCAGCATTGAAGCCCTGGGTACGGAAGGGTTGGAATACCTTGGTGTTCCCTCCATTGTAAAAATTTTCATTTGGCCTTTTGATTCCCCTATTTTGAGTAAAATAGCTCTCTTTCTGGCTCGACTCTATCACTCGAGCAATTTGTTCAGCTTCGTTGTAGATTTTCTTCTCCAGTCCCAAAACATGTTCGCGTATGCTTCCCCTAAGTCCCATGACGAACCTTCGGGTTTTCGTATCCTCCTCTTGCATACTGACTGGTGCAAAGAAAAATAGCTCCTCATAACGCTGTTGATTTGCGTCGACAGTCATCTGCCCCTGATATAAACTCAGGAACTCTCTCTCCATAGAATCTCTGAAACTTCTAGGGAAGTATTTTTTAAAGAATGCCTCTTTGTATATATCCCAGGTCAAGTGGGCGTGTTTGGTTAATAGATATGTCCTGGTAGACTTCCACCAATGGTGTGCATCGCTCTTGAGCATAAATGTGGCACACAACACTTTCTCCTCCTCATTTACGGTCATCATCATAAAATTTCTTTCCATTTCGTCAATCCAGTGTGCCGGCCATAAAGGATCTGCTGGCTTACCATCGAATTCTTTGGGCTTCATCTTAAGAAAATGCCCTACCAGTCTGGAGCGGTCTAGCTGATATGAAGCATAGGCCCCATACATAGGTGGTTGGTACTGATAACCACCTTGAGCTATCTCAGGGTTTTGCACTGGAGCTTGCATGACTAGTGTTTAAGGTGCATGGGGTACTGCATTATTTCCCCCTGGTACTGTGCTTTCCTGTCCTGCTGGCATCTATGTCGTATGTGCAGCTGGAAAAACCATGCCTAAGGCAGCTTGGGTATTAGTTTGCACCTGTTGTATTTGTTGCAGTTGTTGTGCCAAGTTTATTACGATTGTAACTAAATCTATAGGTGGGGCTGGCAAGTTTGTAGGATTTGCCTGACCATTATCTTCTGGCAGTGCCACGTTTGGACTCTCTGGTACTTCAGGAATTTCATGACTGGTTTCATCTACCGGTGGTGGTGGTGGGATTTGGTTACGTCCTCGTCTGTTCCCTCTTCGCCCAGCCATTTCCTATTCTGGTGGTGTAGTGTCTGAAAAGTGCTTGTTGTCGAATCCGTAAGTGTACGGGTCGTGCAAATAATATAATGATAAGTCGAGTAACGTTTCCACAGGGAGAATGTTCAATTACTAAACCTAATTAATTCTCTCTATTATTTAGACAACTGAATTACCAAAATTAATAATTAATAAGTAAATTATGAAACCAAACATAGGATTCGGACTTCCTCAATTGAATTATGCTTAACCAAACCAGACTTATTGAATAAATTTTTGTTGATGCAACGATCAATTCCTTAAGATATTCTGTTATCTCTTTCAAGAATAACAAATTATGCCTGTATTAATCCTTCATCTACTTTCGTGTTTGCAGGATTCTAATACAAACTCATTACGTTCATTAGAATTAAAACAAAGATCACAATGGTGAACCCTTATTTCTAAGAAAATACTCAACCAATGACTGATATTTTATGAACTAATATCAATCTTCTGCTTTCGCCCCCTCAATTGATACCTTGAGATATGCAATTAGTGATCAATTAATCACATGTAAAAAAATACCAGATTGCATAAAACATAATCATTCAAAAATTAAGGATTTAATCAACACAATTTCAATGAATCCATCCTAATCCTAGAATAAGAAATCTAGCAATTCATCATTGACAATTCTAAAACATAAACAAAGGGATCACAGAGAAAAGGGAAGAACTCATAATGGGAATAGATGAAGCTTGAATCCAGGATTTCTCTCTAGTCTTCTAGCTCCATCCCTCTCGATCTCTCCACCTCCAATGTGCCTTGTAGCCCCTTCTATGAACAGCTCCTCTTGCTCTGTGTATTTTTCTTTTCTCCTTCTTCTTAATTTATAAGCTTACAGTCCCATAAAATCAGTCTTTTACAATCTTGCATCTTACCCAATTTGTTCGAGAATGCTGATTTTAAGGCAGATTTTAGTCAATTATCTTCCAAATCATTTAGGAATGTAACACCAAGCTTTGAGCTGTCTTGACACCTCTTATTTAGTCTTTATCCAATTCAAAAACCTACCAAATAACCAAAAATAACTAAGAATTAAATAAACTAATAAAATACTTAAAACATTAATTAAATTAAACTAAATGTCTAAGAAAAATTATAAAATTAAACTAAATATGATCAAGAATGTGCTAATTAATTTCACGTATCAAATACCCCCAAACTTAAATATTTGCTTGTCCCCAAGCAAAAGAAAAACCATATTTAAAACAAAGGATACGAAGCATATTTAAAATCCCTCCTCACATCCAAGACTCCTACCATGTAAACATCAAATTTTTAACTTTAACACAACAATAGCAAATAAAGAAAAACTAAGCATACTCATGTTCTCAAATTCAAATATCCACACATAATTCTAAACTAATCATGCTTATCATGCAACCAACATAATCTATTTATCTACAACTAAACTTGCAATCATCCCTTCTCACTACTACAAACAATGGTAGCAAACTAGGACTCACTCTTTTTTTTTTCTTTTTGGGTGGTTGCATTTTATGCTCTCCCACCTCAAGCAATGTTTGGTATAGTGATTGCATTTTATGCTCTCCCACTATACACATGTGTTTATGGTCGAGTTTTTTTTTTGGTGGTTGCATTTTATGCTCTCCTACCTCAAGCAATGTTTGGTATAGTGATTGCATTTTATGCTCTCCCACTATACACATGTGTTTATGGTTGAGTAAAAATTTGATTATTCATTTCTCATTTCCATCACATGCTTTCCCATTAGCTTGAAATTTTTTTTTTTTTCAATGATACCACCCTATTTACTTAAACCATGTTTAGGCCTAGATTAAAGGGAATACTCACAAGAAAAGCAGTGCACTCATATTTTATGCATAGTCACACAACTTACACAACTTTACCTAGAACATGAATTTCAATAATCTTTTAAAGAAAACGAATATACTTAATCTCGTTTTATAAGATATTGCCCATCCTAAGTTAAAACTTCAATGCTTAAACATGACTAGAAACTCAAATGTAAATCATGACTCCAAATAACAAGTTCATTCTTCTTATTTTCTCACAAAAACTTTTAGTTCGAGGGTTAACCAAAGATGTATTTTTTTTTTTCAAAAATTACACCTAGCAGGTAAACAGGTATAAGAATATAATTATCAATTATCCCCCAAACCTAAATTAGACGTTGTCCTCAATGTGAAAGTAAATAAGAAAGGAAGAATAATATTCAAATCGATTTATTACTCCATGTGCTCGTACCTGAACAACACAACCAAAAGAGGGTAAGTACGGTCATATTTATTCAACAACTAGAAGAAGACGAAAAAGAGAAAATAATAATAATAATAAAAAAAAAGAAAGAGAAAGATAGTGTAGCTTGGGTTGCCTCCCAAAAAGCGCTTATATATAGTCGTTAGCTTGACTATCAATCCATCAACCATAGCTAGGTTCTTCCAAGGAGTATGTCACTCCTTTAAGTACCACATCACCAATAAGATAGGGCTTCAAACGTTGCCCATTCACCTTGAATGTACCAGTAGCCTCACTATGAACCTCAACAGCACCATATCGATATACTTTTGTTACCGTGAATGGGCCAGACCACCTTGACCGAAGCTTGCCTGGGAATAGCTTAAGTCGTGAATTGAATAGTAGTACTCGTTGTCCAACCTCAAAGTCTCTTTTCTGAATATGCTTATCATGCCAATACTTAGTTTTTTCTTTGTAAATCCGAGTATTTTCATAAGCATTCAGCCTAAACTCCTCCCATTCACTCAACTGTAACAACCTCTTTTCTCCAGCAGCCTTCAAATCCATGTTCAGTTCTCTAACTGCCCAATAAGCCTTATGCTCCAACTCGACTGGTAGGTGACAAGACTTCCCAAAGACAAGTCTATATGGAGACATGCCTAAGAGTGTCTTGAAAGCTGTCCGGTATGCCCATAATACATCATCAAGTTTGGTTGCCCAATCTTTCCTTGATTTTCCAACAGTTTTCTCCAAAATCAACTTTAGTTCTCGGTTGGCTAATTTCACTTGCCCATTTGTTTGAGGATGATAAGCAAGTGCCACCTTGTGTGTGACTCCATATTTCTTTAATAGAGTGTCAAACGATTGATTATAGAAATGGGATCTTTGATCACTGATGATAATTCTTGGTACACCAAACCTCAAAAAAATATTCTTCTTAAGAAACTTAGTTACTACCCGAGAATCATTGGTCTGAGTTGCTATTGCCTTTGCCCATTTGGAAACATAGTCTACTGCTACCAGTATGAACTGATTGTTGAAAGACGATGGAAATAGACCCATGAAGTCATCCCCCACACATCAAACAATTCAACCTCCAAAATACTGGTTTGTGGCATCTCATTCCTTTTGGTCATGTTTCCTACTCGTTGACACCGATCACATGTAGCCACATACACCCTAGCATCCTGGTACATGGTTGGCGAATAAAAGCTAGATTGCCACACTTTTGCAACTGTCTTAGAAGTGCTGAAATGTCCACCACACTCTAAAGAATGACAATGGCATAGTATGTCATGAATCTCCTCTTGAGGTACACATCTTCTGATCATCCCATCTACACAATGCTTGTACAATAGAGGCTCCTCCCAAAAGTAATGTTTCACCTCCCACAAGAATTTCTTCCTTTGATGGTAGTTCAAGTCCAGAGGAATAATACCACTAACCAGATAGTTCACTAAATCAGCATACCAAGGAACAACAGCAACCACAAGCAACTGCTTGTCTGGAAAGCTTTCATTGATTGGCACATCTTCTGCTTTTGATTGAACCTCCAGCCTGGATAAGTGATCAGCTACCACATTCTTCATTCCCTTCTTATCTCGAATCTCTACATCAAACTCTTGAAGTAATAGCACCCACCGAATTAGCCTTGGCTTCGCATCTTTTTTAGTCAATAAGTACTTGATTGCCGCATGGTCCGTGTAAACAATCACCTTGGACCCTACAAGATATGATCGAAACTTATCAAATGCAAACACAACAGCAAGCAATTCTTTTTCAGTAGTTGCATAATTTATTTGAGCATCATTCATAAGTCTGCTAGCATAATAAATAACATGCAACTTCCTATTTTTCCTTTGGCCTAAAACAGCACCCAATGCAAAATCGCCTGCATCACACATCAGCTCAAACAGTAAACTCCAATTTGGTGCAGCCATGATTGGTGCAGATACCAACTCCTGCTTCAACCTGTTAAAAGAATTCAAACAATCAGTATCAAAATCAAAAGCAACATCTTTATTTAATAGGTTACATAGAGATTTTGAAATTTTAGAAAAATCCTTGATAAAACGCCGGTAAAACCCTACGTGACCAAGGAAACTCCTGACTCCTTTCACATTCATAGGTGGTGGTAATTTCTCTATAACCTCAATCTTTTCTCGATCCACCTCAATACCCCTTGCTGAAATCTTATGGCCTAACACAATGCCTTCCTGCACCATGAAATGACATTTTTCCCAATTTAAGACCAAGTTGGTCTCCTCACAACGCTGCATGACTTTAGACAAGTTAGCCAAACAACTGGCAAAAGAAGATCCAAACACAGAAAAATCATCCATGAAAACCTCCATGATCTTTTCAATAAAATCAAAAAAAATAGTCATCATGCAACCTTGAAATGTGGCAGGTGCATTACATAAACCAAAAGACACCCTCTGAAATGCAAAAGTACCATAAGGATAAGTGAAAGTGGTTTTTTCTTGGTCTTCCGGGGCTATAGGAATTTGATTATATCCTGAATAACCATCTAGAAAACAATAATATTCATACCCAACAAGTCTTTCAAGAATCTGATCAAGAAATGGCAAAGGAAAATGATCCTTACGGGTAGCACTATTAAGTTGTCTATAATCAATACACACTCTCCACCCAGTCACTGTTCTAGTGGAAATTAATCCATTATGTTCATTATGCACAACAGTCATCCCACCCTTTTTAGGTACTACATGCACAGGACTAACCCATGAACTATCAGATATAGGATAAATATTTCCTGCGTCTAACCATTTAAGAATTTTAGCCCTCACTACTTCTTTCATGTTAGGATTTAACCGTCTTTGATTTTCAACAATAGGTTTATGGTTATCTTTCATTAAAATTCTATGCATACACAATGAGGGGCTAATTCCTTTAAGGTCTGAAATAGTCCATCCTATGGCTCGTTTTCTTAATCTCAACACACGCAATAATTTATCAAGTTAAACATTAGATAATGAAGCACTTACAATAACAGGCAAGTTATCATTTTCATCCAAAAAAGCATACCTGAGATGTGGGGGTAATGGTTTCAACTCTAAAATTGGTGCTTGCACATTAGAAGGGGGAGGTAACGATTTACCTTTGCCTAGATTCTCAAAATGAAAACCTTTCTGCCTTGATTTAGTCCGTGTGTCCTCCAAAGCATATGCCATTTCTGCAACTTCTAAATTTTCATCATTTGTCGTTCCTGCACTCACTAAACATTTTTCAAGAGGTTCTTTAGGATTTTCAAGCTTAAAAACTTCTCGAGTGATTAGATCTATAGAGTCAACTTGAAAAACATGGTCAGTAAAAGAAGGATATTTATTTGATTTAAACAAATTAAATTCTATCTCTTCCTCACCAACCTTAAATGTCAACCTACCATTTTTAACATCTATGACAGCCCCAGCTGTGGCCAAGAAAGGCCGACCCAAGATAATAGGTATCTCGGTATCTTCATCCATTTCTAACACAATGAAGTCGACAGGAATGATGAATTTTTTTACCTTGACCAATACATTTTCCAAAATACCTAATGGATACTTTATTGATCGATCAGCTAGCTGTAAAGAAATAGTAGTAGGTTGTAGCTCCTTCAACTCAAGTTTTCTGCACACAGATAAAGGCATTAATGAAACACTAGCACCTAAATCACATAAAGCTCAAGAAAAATCAACTTCACCAATAGTGCAAGGAATTGAAAAACTCCTTGGATCTCTTAGCTTTGGTGGTAGTTTATTTTGAATGACTGCACTGCATTCCTTAGTTAAAGCAATAGTCTCATAATCCTCCAATTTTCATTTATTTGACATAATTTCCTTAAGAAACTTTGCATAAGCAGGAATTTGTGCTAAGGCATCTGCAAAAGGAATGTTAATATACAATTGTTTAAACTTTTCAAGAAACTTTTCAAATTGTTTCTCAATTTAATTTTATTTAAGTCTCTGAGGAAAAGGAATAGGAGGCACATAAGATTTTGGGTTAATTACATAGACACCCCCTCTACTGTTGGGAAATTAACAGAACTACCCTGTTTTTTCAAAAGTTACACAGAATACCCCTATAACAATACTATCATACAACCTCACCCCCACCGTTACTTTCACCTTAACGGCAGAGGGTAAAAAAAATTTTAAGACAAAAATACCCTTAGTTTTACCCAACAAAACTCTATTCCTCTTTCTTTTCTTCTCCACTTCTGTTTTCTTCTCAGAACGAAGTAAACTTCTGATCCAACATTTTTCCTCTCATCAAATTTTTAAACACGATCTCTTCTTAATTTGGTCAAGATTCAAGTTTTTTTTATCCAGATTTTCTCAAATCTGATTACATCAGCGCTACTGATCCAATCAATGGTATCATTAGCTATCTTTGCAAGTATAATGGTTTCCGGAGTAATAACTAATAAGAAGTAAAACTGACTGAAGGAGAAAAGAATCGGGTTTCTGAGTTCTGAGCTCCTCTATTTTGTACTCAGCGCGTACTGCGCACTCCTTCGCTTCTCACACACGCGTTCAAAAAACCTAACAGTCCAACCCAGACTTTTTTTTCTTTTTCTTCTCTCTCTCTCTCATCCTTGTTCTTCTTCACCTCATCCTTCGTGTTCTAAAGTCTAAACCCTCAATGGGAGCTTCGTTTCAATTATATAAATGGAGACTCAGCTTCTGTTTTTTCTCTAATTTGAGATTGAGACGGAGACAGAAATGGTTATTGTGGCTCTGGTTCTGCTCTCGGTTTAATTCTAGGGTCAGCTAAAATGGAGTCTTCTCATTCGCTCACGTTCTATGATTTCCTTGATAGAATGCGTCATCCTGCTGCGCTTGATATCGTTCGTTCCATTAAAAGGTACTCCAGTTCTTTCTTTTCTCTAATGTTCTTTACGGTGCTTCCTCTTTTGTAATTTAATTGCGTTTGAAGCTTGATTATCTCCCCTTATTTCTGCAAAAATTTGATGAGAGGAAAAACGTTGGATCAGAAGTTTACTTCGTTCTGAGAAGAAAACGGAAGTGGAGAAGAAAAGAAAAAGGAATAGAGTTTTGTTGGGTAAAACTAAGAGTATTTTTGTCTTAAAAAAAATTTACCCTCTGCCGTTAAGGTGAAAGTAACGGTGGGGGTGAGGTTGTATGATAGTATTGTTATAGGGGTATTCTGTGCAACTTTTAAAAAAGCAGGGTAGTTCTGTTAATTTCCCAACAGTAGAGGGGGTGTCTGTGTAATTAACCCTAAGATTTTACTTTCGGTGGTGGTTGTGATTGTGTCTCATTATGCTCAGTTTTTTCGGTTTCATTCTCTTTGGTTACCTCTTCATGAGCCACTTCTTCTCCATCACTCGCTACCACTTCTTTACTTACTTGACCGAGTTGCTTACCACTTCTCAAGGTAATTACCTTGCATTGCTCCTTTGGATTAATCTCTGTTTTGCTAGGCAAATTACCTTGTCCTCTTGAGTTTAAAGCATTAGCCAATTGACCCATTTGAATTTCTAGGTTGCGATTGTAAGTGGTTAACTGGACAACTTTGGTTTCCATCCTCTTAATTCTTTCTAAAGTCACATTGGCTAATTTTTCAATAGCCAGCTCCCACGATGGTTTGGTCTCAGGCTGTTGGACCACTCCTTGAGGCCTTGGTTGGAAACCTGGAGGATTGAAAGGCTTTGAGCTGCTACCTTGATTGCCTTGGTCTCTCCAGGAAAAATTAGGATGATTCCTCTAGCCTAGGTTGTAGGATTGTGAGTAAGGATTGTCCAACTGTTGATGGTGTTGCTGTTGTCTATTCATATTTGACACGAACTGTGCCTGTTCAACCTGCAAACACTCAGAACTAATATGTGCGCCTCCACACCATTCACAACTCAAAGTAGGGTTAAGGTTAGTAACAGAATTCACATTACCCAACTTACCAAATATTTTCACCAAGTTATCAACTTTTGCATTTAACATCTTAATGCCATCAATCTCATACATACCTGAAGCTTTCTTTGGCAGACCTCGTTCATTGGACCATTGATAATTATTAGAAGCCATCTCTTCCAACAACTCATATGCTGCCTCGGTTGACTTACCCATCAAAGCTCCTCCTGCAGCTGCGTCTATGGTGATTCTAACTGAATGTGTCAAACCATTATAAAAAGTTTGCACAATCAACCATTCAGGAAGGCCATGGTGTGGACACCGTCTCTGTAATTCCTTAAATCTTTCCCAAGCCTCAAATAATGACTCACCATCATATTGCACAAAAGTAGTGATATCATTTCTAAGTTTGGCAGTTTTACCTGGTGGAAAGTACTTATTTAGGAATGCTTGAGATAATGCAATCCAGGTGGTAAATGAGTTGGGGGGCTTGGAATTCAACCATCCTTTGTCCTTGTCTTTCAAAGAGAAGGGAAAGAGTCGTAATCTAAATGCATCTTCACTTACCCCATCCAGTTTAATTGTATCACAAATCTTCAAGAAGTTGGCCAAATGTGCGTTGGGATCTTCATATATATCTCCCCCAAACTGCTCTTGCTGCACCATCTGAATGAGACCAGGTTTAATCTCAAAGTTGTTTGCATTGACTGCAGGTCTAGTTATGCTGGTTTGGTTGCCATTGGTGCTTGGCATAGCATAGTCCCGTAGCAACCTCTGATTCTGATTATTCTGATTTTCTGCCATGGCTATTGCTCGTTTCTGCTTCAGCCTCCACTCTTTTCTTAATGCCCGTAAAGTCCGTTCTATCTCAGGATCAAATGCTTCAATTAGCTCACAGGTACGTGGCATGCACTATGGCAATCTGCAGCAGTTAACCAGAGAAAAAATAAATAAATAAATAAAATTCTAGCTGAATAATAAATTGAACACAATTGTATTAAAATTTACCAACAAATTCACCCGACAACCATATTAAACTAGAAACATTAAGAACAAAAAAATAAAAAATAAAAAATAAAATAAAATAAAATAATACAATCCAAATTAATAAAGAGAATCGTTTCTTTTGATATTGAAAACACCACTCCCCGACAACGGCGCCAATTTGCTTGTTGTCGAATCCGCAAGTGTACGGGTCGTGCAAATAATATAATGATAAGTCGAGTAACGTTTCCACAGGGAGAATGTTCAATTACCAAACCTAATTAATTCTCTCTATTATTTAGACAATTGAATTACCAAGATTAATAATTAATAAGCAGATTATGAAACCAAAGATAGGATTCGGACTTCCTCAATTGAATTATGCTTAACCAAACCAGACTTATTGAATAAATTTCTGTTGATGCAATGATCAATTCCTTAAGATATTCTGTTATCTCTTTCAAAAATAACAAATTATGCCCGTATTAATCCTTCATCTACTTTCGTGTTTGTAGGATTCTAATACAAACTCATTACGTTCATTAGAATTAAAACAAAGATCACAATGGTGAACCCTTATTTCTAAGAAAATACTCAACCAATGACTGATATTTTATGAACTAATATCAATCTTCTGCTTTCGCCCCCACAATTGATACCTTGAGATATGCAATTAGTGATCAATTAATCACATGTAAAAAAATACCAGATTGCATAAAACATAATCATTCAAAAATTAAGGATTTAATCAACACAATTTCAATGAATCCATCCTAATCCTAGAATAAGAAATCTAGCAATTCATCATTGACAATTCTAAAACATAAACAAAGGGATCACAGAGAAAAGGGAAGAACTCGTAATGGGAATAGATGAAGCTTGAATCCAGGATTTCTCTCTAGTCTTCTAGCTCCATCCCTCTCGAACTCTCCACCTCCAATGTGCCTTGTAGCCCCTTCTATGAACAGCTCCTCTTGCTCTGTGTATTTTTTTTTTCTCCTTCTTCTTAATTTATAAGCTTACAGTCCCATAAAATCAATCTTTTACAATCTTGCATCTTACCCAATTTGTTGGAGAATGCTGATTTTAAGGCAGATTTTAGTTAATTATCTTCCAAATCATTTACGAATGTAACACCAAGCTTTGAGCTGTCTTGACACCTCTTATTTAGTCTTTATCCAATTCAAAAACCTACCAAATAACCAAAAATAACTAAGAATTAAATAAATTAATAAAATACTTAAAGCATTAATTAAATTAAACTAAATGTCTAAGAAAAATTATAAAATTAAACTAAATATGATCAAGAATGTGCTAATTAATTTCACGTATCAAAAAGTCATAGAACACGTGAGGCAATCATTATATACTTCATTCTCATATTTGGATACACTAACCAATGGTATTTTCAAATTTTTCAGATCATTCAGTAAAAAATACTATCTTTTCTATGCAGGGTCAATGGTGGATCATCCATTTTTCCCTAGAGCCGGGGGTCGATGGGGGGGTCGGAGTATGTCCGACCCAGGGTGCGACCCCTAGTTCTCTGTCAGGTTCCCGAGAGCCGAGGATCGATGCGGGGGTCGATATGGGTGGGCTGATGGTCTTGGCCGAATTCTCCGACCCCCGGACTAAAAATCAGATTTTTAAGTTCTGATTCTGAGTCCATTTCCCATTCTTCCTCCTTCGTTTTGACTCGTCTCATCCCTCTGAGTTGCTACAGTGGCAACTCCGATCCGTTGGTGGTTTGTGCTTCTTGTTTCGATGACTATACCTCCTCTACAGGTATATCTTCTACGTTTTCATGTTTTTAGGTTTCCTTACCTAGGTTTTTGCTCATATATCTCGTTTTCTTCCAATTAAACCTTTTCCAATCATAAAAATTTGATTTTTATTGGGGGCTTTTGCTGTTGGTGGGTCAATGGACGAAAACCCTCAAAATATTTGAGTTTCATCGTTTGGTTATCGAGAAACTCGAGATTTTCTCTTTTGCCCAATTTGTCAAAATTTTTGAATTTCTCAAAATTTCTTCAAATTGAATCCCATTAGCTAACATTTCCAACGGTATGAGTCTTACAGGATAGTTTAGAATCTACTTAAGTCCTCCTGCCCACGTGTTTGGGTGAGAAGTGAGGCTTTTGACCAATTTATGTCGTTATAATGTCAAAATTTTATGTTTTTCTTCTCTACTAAGCCATTATCTATTTTTCTTTGTTGTTTCTCTTGTATTTTTTCAGACCAAGTTTATTACAATCATGGCTAAGGTACTAGGTAGTCCAGGTGATTGGCTGGAGTGGCATAGTTGTTCACCTCTTTTGATTTGTTCCAATCTAATTATCATTATTTAGCATCTACTCAGATGAGTTTTCATTATCCATTCTCGACCCAGATAGTGGTGGGGTCAAGTTGCAACATCCTCTTCTTTCTTAGTGAGCAATAGATCAGCTTGTAATGGATCTCACTCTGAGTCTCCACGTCACCCAGGAGTAGAGCTTAAGCTTCTTTATAATTGCTCTTATTCTTAATGTGTGGCCATTATTCTCTTATCTCTGTTTGGATTTAGCCCGAGACCATTCCCTTTACCTTTGTAGGGAATTAGGCATTACTAGCCATTTTCTCCTTCCTTTGTCATACGTCGAGTTTCACATCTTGCGAGTACCAACTCGGCATTCAATTTTTCTGCTTTACAGATGCTTCCTTCTTCTTACAGTACTATATCCTTTGTATTCCTAGATAACTGCCCGACTTATAGATAATACCCTATATTATTTGTTTATCAGGATGAATTTTGGTCTTCTCTTTCTGTTTGATTGTATATATATGGTTTCACCTTTTACATGTACATTATTGTCTTGTTAAGTTCTGTCTCAACCAATACAGGTGCTTATGGTGTGTTTGTATTAAAGCTTTTAATTTATCCTAACTCAGTTCATGGACTCCAGTGGTAGTATTCAGGTTTAATGGGTACGGCCTATGAGAGCTCTGATACCAAGTTGTCACACCCCCATTTCTGCACCATTCGGAACGGTGTGATGAACTGTCAATAAGCCAACGGTTCAATCAGGATCTCACAATAGGCTATCCCATATATGATAAATCAAAACACATTCCACATTAATCAGAGGTAATAACATAAATAGCGGAAGTCTTATAGTAAATGAACTGAGAATCTAACTGTGATAACCATAAATAAATATCAAATTATTGTTAAATCAACTGAGACATAATTAAATAAATATCAGTTACATGTCTTTAATAAAATCTAAACAAAATCTAATCGAATAAGCATGAGTTGCACTCGCATGAGGAGTCATGCATATCCACTAAGTCTTCAGCTTCCATTATCGCCACATGCCCGTACACAGGAGCGCTCATATAATCTTCAACGGCGGTACCTGCATCATCAACTAAAAGTATTCAAATTTGAAAGGGTGAGCACACATCACGGCTCAGTGAGCAAACAACACAATGCAACAATACATATGCATGCAATCAATTCATATCTTTGGTCTGGTTTAAAGTTTGCAATGTGCTATAGAAAGGATAGGTGGCCGCCGCACCTCTATACACGAGTGTGTGGAAACACCCAATGAAAATGGCACTGTCGCCCCACATGCTCCCACCATGGACAATATACACCCCATGAAAATGGCAAGGTTGTACCGGTTGCCCATACCAACACGTAAGCCCCTGTTGGCGAGGGCTTGCAAACTGGGCTCGCAACTAACCAACCCTAATGTCAAACAATGTATCCAAGGCCTCACCCCAGCATCCCTCAATACATCCATAGAGATAGAGCTAGGGTCTGGTGACCAGGCTGAACCACAATGCCACGTCCCCCCCTGATGCCCTACGACATATTAGTTCCGCTAAGGTAATGGTGATACGATGATGTCAGTGGACAAGACTTGAGTAGAGATAGAGCTAGAGTTTGGTGACCAAGCTGAACCACAATGTCACGTCCTCCCCCTGATGCTCCACTCGCATCAAGCACACTAACACTTGCTTAGTGGACATGACTTGAATAGACCATGGCACAATATACCCCGATGAGAACGGCATCGAAGTACCGGTTGATACCATCCCTACCCGCACCATGTACACCAGCCAAACACAAACATTCACATGCATATTCTACCATCATCAACATCATCATGTTATAATCAATAAATTTAATATGCACGAATAGTAATAATAAAAATATTAGATGACATGTTGAATGCACATTACAAGCACACACGCATATCACAATCATGGTATTGGACTCAAGAAATAAAAATAGTTTGTTATTAATCAATTAGTTTAGGTTTTGTTCCCTCACCTTTTCTTGTTTGTAGATCCTCTTTCAAGCCTTAAGAATCATTTTTATATCAATATTATATTGCTAGAAGACCTAACAAAGTCGATAGAATTTAATTAGAATTTATTCTAATTTTTACAGCTTGCTGTTAACTGGGGGTCGATGCCTAGGGTCGGAGGTTCCATCACCCTAGGTGCTACCCCTCCTTTCCTGAACTTCCCGGATGCTGGGGGTCGATGCTAGGGTCGGAGGTTCCATCGACCCTAGGTGCGACCCCCCATGGTTTGAGTCGAAAATATCAAATTTTGTCCATTCATTCATGTTTGGGGTCCTATGGCTTGCTTCTATAATCCATTCCATACATGTTCTATGGTTTAGAACTATTCTTTATTCACCTACATGGTTTCAATGATCTCCTCCATGGTTTTCATTGAAACCTAACCATGGATGGGTGATTTGGGTTTCTTCTAAGTCATACCCTCTTCATAAACCATTCTAAGGTCTTAAATAAATCATGGGGAATGTATTCATACCTTAGGTTTGCTGAGATTCGGAGTTTCCTCTGAATTTCCTCCTCCTTGGTCTTCTTCTTCAATTCTCTTTCTCTTCTCTTTCTCTTCCTTCTCTTCTCTTTCTCTCAATCCAATTAGGGTTGTAAAAGGAGTGAAAGAGGCTTAGGGACGTCCTATTTATAGAGTAAAATCTCCCAAAATAAGTCCCATTGAGTTTGGGAAAGGTTCCAATTGAAATTAGGAAAGTTTCCTAATTTTTGGTTCGTGCTATTTTTCCCGATTACCGGGGGTCGATGGGGGGCTCGATGGGGGGGTCAGACAATTCATAGACCCCCTGTGACCCCTGGTCACGGGTTGATGGGGGGGTCGGACCTGCCTGTTAAAACCTGCGACCCTACCCTCATTTTGACTGTTTTTGAGTAAATTTTCATATTGGGTCTTGGTTTTTCTTCACTCACTTGGTCCACTTGGCTCGACCATGATATGTAAACGGGTCCCGACACAAAATATAAGGTTAGGCTGGGTTCGTGGTGTGCGGGTCTTACACCTCAGGGCCAGACTAATACAGCACCAGTGAGCAGTAATGCTATCTCTGTAGCTCAACACCATCAACAACATATTCCAGTAATGAACACCCCAGTACAGAGCCAGGGTGTATACCAAGGTGGTTACCACCCATGTATAGAATGTATGCTTCTGGACAGAATGATCTGACTAGACTAGTGGAATGGTTCATGAAGATGATGCCTCAAACATTCTCAAGCAAGGGATCGAACCCATTGTGGCCAGCACAGTGGATTGACAAGTTGGAGAAGACTTTCTTAATGATGGTTATCAAGGAAGAGAAAAAGGTCTTATGTGCCACTTTCATGATGAGGGAAGATGCAAACCATTGGTGGAGATCCACTAGCACCTATCTGCTGACCAAGCACACTCAGGTGACTTGGAGTATCTTCAAGGAGACATTCTTCGAGAAGTATTTCCCTAGGAGCTTCAGAGATTAGATGGAGCAAGGAATTCTTTAGTTTGCATCAAGGACAGATGATGGTGGACACGTACCAGCAGAGGTATGAAGAACTGTTCTTCTTCGCCCCTACTAGCATGCAAGAAGAAGACACAAAGACCCGATGGTTCACCATGGGACTAAAGGGAAGTATCTATGAGCATGTGCTAGGTCTAGAAAAGAAGATATACAATGAATTAGTGCAGATTGCTTGAGTTCTGGAGTCTAGTCAGAAGGAGAGCTTCTTTGCTCAGAACCGTGGATTGAAAAGGCCTGGCAACGATACATCGACTGGAGGAAACTCAAAGCCTTCCATCCATTCAAGCTATAGAACATGATAGGACCAGCCAAGACTACTTCGACTAATGCACCACAAGAAGGTAGACAGGTTGGGAACATTAAGTGCTATAACTGCAACCAGATGGGGCACAATGCAAAGACATGCTGTCAGCCTAAGAAGCAATTACAACAAGGAAAGGTATATGCCGTGACTTCTGAAGATGCAGCTGCATCACCTAATGTAGTTACAGGTATGACCTAACCCTTATTTATAGTACACTTCTGTGAGCATATAGACTAAACCTAGGTAAAAACTACAAGTACTGTAACTAAAACTGGTGTACCTACTAGAGTTCTCTTTGACTCTAGAGCCACCCATTTTTTTGTGTTTGTCTTATTTGGGAAGAGATTGGACATACCTGTCACACCCCAATTCTGCACCATTCAGAACGATGTGATGAACCGTTAATAAACCAATGGTTCAACCAGGATCTCTAATAGACGGTATCCATTAAAAATAAAACCATGCACATCTACAACCATAATCAGAATAAATACACAATAGCGAAAGTTTTATAGTAAATGAACTGAGCACTCTAACTGTAATAATCATAATTAAAATATCAAGTTATTGTTGTATCAACTGAGACATAAATAAATAAAATATCAATTACATCCCCTTATAAATCAAAATAAAATTCTAATAGAATACGCATGAGTTGTACTCGCATGAGGGGTCATGCGTATCCTCTAAGTCTTTAACTTCCATTGCAGCAACACGCGCATACACTGGAGCATTCATATAATCTTCAATTGTAGTACCTGCATCATCAACTAAAAATATTCGACGTCGAGAGGATGAGCACACATCATGGCTCAATGAGCAAACAAAACAATGCAACATACATATGCTTGCATTCAATTCATATCTTTGGTCGGGTAAATAAGTTTGCAATGTGCTATAGAAAGGATAGGTGGCCAAAGATCACGTTTATTGATGCCACACCTCTATACACAAGTGTGTGAAGCCACCCAAAGGTAACGTTTATTGTCGACCCACATGCACCCACCATAGACAATGTACATACAAAGGTCACGTTTATTGCTGTACCCGTTTCCCATACCAACACGTAAGCCCCTGCTAGCGAGGGCTCGTAAACTGGGCTAGCAACTAACCAATCCTAGTGCCAATTAGTGTATCCAAGGCCTCACCCCAACATCCCTCAATACATCCATAGAGATAGGGCTAAAGCCCCCCGGCAGAGTCAAAGACTACACGGTCCGAGACCACTTTCCTTCATACCCTACGATGTAATAGTTCTGCTAAGGTAATGGCGATACGATGATGTCAGTGGACAAGACTTGAGTTAGAGATAGAGCTAGAGTGTTGAGGCCCCGCCTATGACACCTCCCCCTGATACTCGCTCGCATCGAGCACACCAACCACACACATACATCCACATGCCTATTCCTATCATCATCATCATCCTCATCATCATCATGTTATAAACAATAATTAAATATGCATGAATAGTAATAATAGAAATATTGGATGACATATTGAATGCACATAACAATCATACACGCATAAAATCAATCATGGCATTGGACTCAAGAGTAGAACAGTTTATTATTAACCAATTAGTTTAGGTCTTGTTCCCTCACCTTTACTTGATCGTAGGTCCTCTTTCAAGCTTTAAGAATAAACTATATATCGATATTATATCACTAGACCTAATCAAGTCGATAGAATTTAATTAGAATTAATTCGAACTTTAAAAAGCATGCTGTTAACTGGGAGTCGATGCCAGGGTCGGAGCTTCCATCGACCCTGGGTGCGACCACCTACAGTCTGGTAGGGTCGATTGGCCATCAACCCCCGTGCGATCCCCTGTGGGTTTAGTCAATTTTTCATCCTACAGTCCATTCCTTCGTATTTGGGGTCCTATGGCTTGCTTCTACAATCCATTCCACACATGTTCTATGGTCTAGAACCGTAGTTCATTCACCTATATGGTTTTTATGATTTCCCCCATGGTTTTTCATGAAAACCTAACCATGGATGGATGATTTGGGTTTCTCCTAGATCATTCCCTCTTCACTTTCCATTCTAAGGTCTGTAGAATTACATGGAGATAGTACCCATACCTGAGAATTAGGCTTGTCTCTCTAAAGCCTTTTCTTTGATCTTCTTCTCCACCTTTACTCTCTTATCTTTCTCTTCTTCTTCTCTTCTCTTTCTCTCAATCTAATTAGGGTTCTAAAAGGAGTGAAAGAGGCTTAGGGACGTCCTATTTATAGAGTAGAAACTCTAAAAATAAGTCCCATTGAGATTAAGAAAGAATCCCATTGAAATTTGGAAAGTTTCCAAATCACGGTTTCTGTCGGCAGACTGGGGGTCGATGAGGGGGTCGGAGATCCCATCGACCCCTGGTTCTAAAATGTCCGACCCCCAGTTAAAAACTCAGGGTCTGACTTTCTATATTGGGGGGTTCGACCCTGCCTAGCTAGGTGTGCGACCCTCTCCCTATTTTTAGTATTTTTGGGTCAGTTTATACCTGGGATCGTGATCTCCCTCATACACTTGATCCGTTTGGCTCGACCATGATGGGTAGACCTGGTTCAAGGTGGTAAGACTGGGTTAGTTTGATACGGGTCATACAACTCCCCCCTACTTATAAAAATTTCATCCTCGAAATTGTACATACCTTCCGAGTCAAATAAATGAGGGTATTGCTTTCGCATAGCATTCTCTTCTTCCCATGTAATTTCTTTCATATCTCTACTTCTCCAGATGACCTTAACATAATAGATATCACGGTTGCGTAGTCGTTGAACCTTTCGGCTGGTAATTTCAGTTGATGTTACCTCAAATGTCAAAATATCAGTCAAATCAGGTAGATCTACTGTCAGAACGTGCGTTGGATCCTTGACATACTTCTTCAATAAGGAAATGTGAAATACGTCATGCACACTTGACATAGATGGTGGTAGTGCTAACTGGTACGCCACTTTCCCACGCTTAGCTAGAATCTCATATGGCCCAACATATCTTGGACTTAGTTTCCCTTTCTATCCGAACAGTTTCAATCCTCGCATAAGCGATACTTTTAAGAATACTTTATCACCCACGATGAATTCAAGGTCTCGACGTCGAGTAGCTGCATATTTCTTCTGATGATTTTGAGTTGTTCTCACTCTTTCTTTGATAATGTCGACCACTCGACAAGTCTCTTCAACAAATTCCGGTCCAACAATACTACGTTCCCCAACTTCATTCCAAAACAAAGGAGTTCGACACTTTCTGCCATACAGTGCTTCATAGGGTGACATCTGTATAGTAGCCTGATAGCTATTATTATAAGCGAACTCAATCAGTGATAACTTTTCATCCCATGATCCTTTAAAATCAATCACACATGCTCGAAGCATATCTTCTAGAATCTGAATTGTACGCTCTGACTGTCCGTGTGTCTGTGGATGGAATGCGGTACTAAACTTCAATGTTGTACCCATAGCCTTTTGCAATCCTTCCCAAAACTTTGAAGTAAATCGTGGATCTCTATCGGACACAATGCTTTCAGGTACACCGTGTAATCGCACAATGTTATCCACATACAGCTTAGCTAACCTCTCCAGTGTATACTAAGGTCGTATAGGTATAAAGCGAGCTGTTTTAGTTAGGCGGTCTACAATCACCCAAATTGCGTCAACTACTCGAGGAGTCAATGGTAATCCCATGACGAAGTCCATAGTGATGCAGTCCTATTTCCATGCTGGTTCCGGTAACTGTTGTAACAGTCTAGTCGGTCTTTATCGTTCAGCCTTTACTTTCTGACAATTTAGGCATTGAGATACGAACTTAGCTACATCTGCTTTCATTCCTCTCCACCAATATAATTTCTTTAGATCATGATACATTATTGTACTTCCAGGATGTATCGAATAGATGGTGGTATGGGCTTCTTTAATCAATCGGTGTCTAATGTCCAAGCTTTCTGTTTCGGGTACACATATTCTTCCTTTGTACTTCAGTACTTTTCCTTCGTCCAAGGTAAACTCAGGGTTAGTTCTACCTTTTTCGATGTCCTCTTGTACCGTTCTTAGGTAAGGGTCTGATTTGATAGTTGTCTTCACTTCATCAACTATATCCGGTATAATCTT
Organism: Protea cynaroides; assembly: GCA_028583415.1. Classification (NCBI taxonomy): domain Eukaryota; kingdom Viridiplantae; phylum Streptophyta; class Magnoliopsida; order Proteales; family Proteaceae; genus Protea; species Protea cynaroides. Next base: position 38,533,112 of record CM053276.1, on the reverse strand, counting down.
CAATGCGGTGAACATATTTGAAAACCAATGAATAAACCCTTGGTTGGCTGATCCATCTGGTGCATCTATCATAAACTGCTCATTACCGTGCTTGAATACCTTTCTGGTAGTACACATTGCGACATTTGTGCTAACCTCTCCCTGAGATTTTATCGTTGCCTTTCTACTCAATGCGTCGGCTACTACATTAGCTTTCCCCGGATGATATTGGATATCACAATCATAGTCTTTCAATAGTTCCTGCCATCTTCTTTGTCTCATATTCCGCTCCTTCTGATTAAATAGATAAGTAAGACTTTTATGGTCTGATTTAATCTGAAACTTCTCCCCGTACAGATAATGTCTCCATATTTTGACAGCATGTATTACTGCCGCTAGTTTCAAATCATGAGTGGGGTAGTTCTTTTCAAATGTCTTCAGTTGTCTTGAGGCATAAGCAATTACTTGTTCTCCTTGCATAAGTACACATCCTAATCCCAGTCCTGACGCATCGGTGTACAAGATAAATGGTTGTCCTGGAATCGGGATGGTCAAGATTAGAGCTGATATCAATCTAGCCTTCAAGGTTTGGAAACTCTTCTCGCATTTGTCCGTCCAAACAAACTTCTTGCCCTTCTTAGTCAAACTGGTAAGAGGTACGGCAATTCGGGAATAGTCTTCCACAAATCGTCGATAATATCCAGCTAGACCCAGAAAACTTCTAATTTCTGCAACGCTCTTCGGTGCTTCCCACTTTACAATAGCCTCGATCTTGCTGGGATCCACTTTAATTCCTTCAGCGGATACTACATGGCCAAGAAATGCGACTTCCTTTAGCCAAAACTCACACTTTGTAAATTTGGCATAGAGCTTTTCCTTCCGTAGTCGCTGCAGAGCGGCGTTTAGATTCTTAACATGCGTTTCCTCGTCCTTGGAGTAGACTAATATATCATCAATGAATACAATAACCGACGTATCCAACATGTCGTGGAAAACCCGGTTCATAAGTTCCATAAAGGTTGCTGGTGCGTTTGTCAATAGAAAAGACATGACCAAAAATTTATAATGTCCATATCTGGTCCTGAATGTTGTCTTGGGGATATCACCATCCTTAATCTTCAGCTGATGGTAGCCTGACCGAAGATCAATCTTTGAGAACACTTTGGCACCTTGCAACTGATCGAACAGGTCGTCGGTCCGAGGCAATGGATACTGATTCTTGATTGTCAGTTTATTCAGTTCTCGGTAGTCTATACACAAGCGAACACTACCGTCCTTCTTCTTCACAAATAATACTGGCGCTACCCATGGTGATATGCTAGTGCGAATGTAACCCTTGTCCAGCAGTTCTTGTAGTTGTACTTTCAATTCCTTGAGTTCAGTAGGAGCCATTCTATAAGGTGCTTTCGATACTGGTGCGGCTCCAGGTATAAGATCTATAACAAACTCTGTAGCTCGGTCGGGTGGTAATCCTAGTAGTTCTTCAGGAAATACGTCTGGAAAGTCACGCACGACATCAATATCTTCCATTTGTGGTGCTTCCTTGGTAAGGTCAACCATAAATACTAAATATCCGACTGCTCCTTTCTCAAGGCACTTCTTAGCCTTTAGCGCCGAGAGTATGAGCTTTCATTTACGGGGAAGTTTGGTTCCTGAAAAACTGAACTCTACTCCTTCCTTCTCTTTAAATGTCAGCTTCTTTTCGGCACACAATAAGTTTACAGAAGGCCGAACTAACCAATCCATTCCCAAGATGACATCAAAGTCTGCCATCTCAAGTTGGATCAAGGTCACATCCAAGGTCTTTTCACCAATAAGAACTAGACATGGTCCATAACCTTTTTCCAACTCCACTTCTAATCCCATAGGTGATCGTACAAGTAGTTTGTACTAAGGATTTAAGGGGTAGATTTAACTTCTTTCCAAACGTCAGAGATATAAAGGAATGAGTAGCTCCTGAATCAAAGAGTACTCTGGCAGAAATTCCATTAAGAGGTACGATACCTGTGATTTGTTTTGGTTTAGTCTACATGCTCATACAATGTAATACAACTAACTAAAAAAATGTAAGTCATACCTGTAACCACATCAGGCGATGCGGAAGCATCCTCTGATGTAACTGCGTAAACTCGTCATTGATGTAGCTGCTTCTTGGGCTTAGGACATTCCCTTGCTATATGTCCCACTTGGTTACAGTTAAAACATTTTATCTCTTCAGTAATCGGCTTCTGTTGCTGTTGAACTACGGGAATAGTCTTGATTGCAGCGGTAAAGCCTTAAGCACGGAAGGATTTAAATGTCTTGTTATTCCCTCCATTATAAGAATTTCTAGCCGGCCTTTTTATGCCTCTGTTTTGCATGAAATAACTCTCTTTCTGGCTCGATTCTATAACTCGAGCAATTTGGGCTGCTTCATTATAGATTTTCTTTTCATGTCCCAGAACGTGCTCGCGGATGCTTCCCCTAAGTCCCATAACGAACCTTCGGGTTTTGGTGTTTTCTTCTTGCATACTAGTGGGTGCAAAGAAGAACAGCTTTTCATAACGCTGTTGGTACGCATCCACGGTCATCTGCCCCTGATACAAACTCAGGAACTCTCTTTCTATAGAATCTCTAAAACTTCTCGGGAAGTACTTCTCAAAGAACGCCTCTTTATAAATATCCCAAGTCAGTTGGGCGTGCTTTGTAAGTAAATACGTCCTGGTAGACCTCCACCAATGGTGTACATCTCTTTTCAGCATAAAGGTGGCACACAACACTTTTTCTTCTTCATTTAATGTCATCATCATAAAGTTTCTTTCCATTTCTTCAACCCAGTTTGCCGGCCATAAAGGATCTGCTGGCTTGCCATTAAACTCTCTGGGCTTCAGTTTCAGAAAATGCTCCACCAATCTGGAGTGATCTAGTGGCTACGGGACATACGCTCCATACATATGTGGTTGGTATTGATATCCACCTTGAGCTATCTCAGGATTCGGTACATGAGCCTGCATGATAAGAGTCTGAGTTGCGTGGGGTACTGTGTTACTCCCCCCTGGTGCTGTGCTTGCCTGTCCAGCTAGCATTGGAGGTGTTTGTGCAACTGGAAGAGTTATGCCTATAGTAGCTTGGATAGTAGCTTGTGCCTGTTGCATCTGTTGCAGCTGTTGAGCTAAGTTCATTATGACTGTGGCCAAGTCTATAGGTGGAGCTGGTAGATTTGTAGGATTTATCTGCCCATTTATGATGGACGGTGCCATGTTCATGTTCCCTTATGTTTCCGGGTGTGTCTGGTTATCTTCCTCCACAGGTGGTGGTGGTGGGATAGAGTTACGGCTCTATCTGGTTGCTCTACGTCCCGCCATTAATTAATCTGATAGTGGGATTGCCTGAAATCGTTGAACACGAGAGACAATCATTAAATACTTCATTCTCATATTTTTAAAACCACTAACAATTGCAAATTTCAAATTATTCAGATCATTCTGTCAAAAATGTTGTGTTTTCACTGTAGGGTCGATGGTGGGGGTCGATGGGTGTCCGACCCTCAGTCTGCGACCCTCGGAATCACCCATTCTTCCCGAGAGCCGGGGGTCGATGGGGGGATCGGAGGATGTCCGACCCAGGGTGCGACCCCTGGTTCTCTGTCAAATTTCCAAGAGCCGAGGGTCGATGCGGGGGTCGATTGTTTTAATCGAATTTTCCGACCCCCGGACTAAAAATCTGATTTTTAAGTTCCGATTCAAAGTCCATTTCCCATTCTTTCTTCTACGCTTCGACTCAACTCATCCCTCTGAGTTGCTACAGTGATAACTCCAATCTGTTGGTGGTTTGCACTCCTTGTTTCGTCATCTACACCTCCGCTACAGGTATGTCTTCTACCTTTTTATGTTTTTAGGTTTTTTACCTAGGTTTTCGCTCGTTTATCTCGTATTTTTCAAATTAAACTTTTTCCAATCGTAAAAATTTGATTTTTATTGGGGGCTTTTGTTGTTGGTGACTTGAGGAATGAAAGCCCTCAAAAATATTTGAGTTTCATCGGTTGGTTATCAAGAAACTTGAAATTTACACTTTTTGCCCTAATTTATCGAGATTTTGAATTTCTTGAAATTTCTTGCAATTCAATCTAATTAGTTGAAATTTCCAAATGTATGAGTCTCACAGGATAGTTTAGGATCTATGTAAGTCCTCCTGCCCAAGCGTATGGGTGAAAAGTGAGGCTTTTGACCAATTTACATCATTATTATGTCAAAATTTTGGGTTTTTCCTCTCTACTAACCCATTATTTGTTTTTCTTTCTTATTTGTAGATACTATGGCTCGTACCAAGGTACCCAGAGTTCGCGACTGTCTTCGCTTCCATTCCAATGAAGCCGAGGCACAGTATGCCCACTACGCTCGCAAGAAGGTAGAGGGCGGCCGCAAAGTGGACTTGGCTAGCTTAGCCTTGTTCGATGTGGAGAGGGCCTTTGGTGATATGGGATGACTTCTCGTCATCACCTATGATGCATGTACCTGTCCTGACTTGGTACGCCAGTTCTACTGTAATCTCCAGGTGGTGGGAGATTACAATGATGTTTAGAGGGGTGGTGAGCTTCGGATCACCAGCTACGTCAAGGGGGTTGATCTTTCATTTGATTATCGGTAGCTGGCCGACTTGTTGGGCATTTCCTATGCTGGCCCCTTAGTATTCTGTGCCCCTGGAGAGCCCCAGTTCTTTTCTCTACAGATGAGGGCTGATTGATAGCCAGCTCATCAGACCTGATCGTTGGCAGATGAAAGCGAGTTATCTGCATTCAGATCCACGGGTATACTGCGAGATCATTCAGCATAACCTGATACCGCAGAGTGGTCATTACGAGAGGGTCTCCCAATTGACCCAGTATCTATTATACTGCATATGCACTAGGCAGCCCGTCTGCCTTCCCTACATCATCATGCATACGATGATCAGTGCCACGTTGTCCAGTCACACTGGCAACCTTCCTTATGGATGCATGATCACTACCTTGCTTACCCGCCTGAGGGTTGATTTATTGGATGAAAAGATTCAAGAGAAATCCTTCTCATCACCTCTGGATTGGGAGACTATCTGCAAGATGGGCATGCGGGATGCCCAGGTCAGTGATGAGGAGAGGAACACGATGGTGCGCCCTCACACTCGAGTGGAGATGGCTGATGCTGAGGCATCAACAACAGCAGCCGCTGGAGCAGGGGTTCATGGGGATAATGACGACTGGCTATACATGGATGTAGATGCCATACCTCCTCCATCACCTACTCATGCTACTGGAGCTGGTCCGTCTTCTTCAGCTGGTCCTTCGCATGCAGATGGTCCTTCGTATGCTCCTCCTGATGACATGATGGGGATATTACACGAGATACGAGAGGCTCAGCGTATGTCTGACTTGAGGATGGGAGAGCTTCTAGAGACTCAGCGCTCGTCCGATCAGCGGGTGAGAGCTTCTGGTTGCTCAGCGCGTGTCGGATCAACGGGTGGGAGAGCTTTTAGCTGCTCAGCACGTATTGGATCAACGGATGGGAGAGCTTCTAGCTGCTCAGCACATATCGGATCAGCAGATGGGAGGGCTGAGGGATGCTTAGCGTGTGACTGACCAGCGGGTGGCTGATCTCACAGCTAGTCTCCAGACGACCCAGACTCAGATAGCTTGGTTGACAAGAGTCTACGCTGAGGACTATGATAGAGACCGTGAGGCACCGTCTCCCCCATCACCTCCAGCTTCTTGATGTACTTCTTTTATTTATTTTTTTCTTTTTGTATTTCAGAGTAACTGTCCGGACTGTGGACTGTACTTTGTTTTAATCATATATATATATAAACATTTGTTCTTCCTTTTGGTTGTATATAAATTTATTTCTCATTTAATAGATGCATTATTCTCTTTTAGTTAGTCTCAAACAATACAGATGCTTATGGTGTGTTATTATTACATCTTTTAAATCTTTATCCTATCTCAGTTCACGACCTTTTGTGGAAGTATACGGTTTCACAGATAAAGCCTGAGACGCTCTGATATTAAGTTGTCACACCCCAATTCTGCACCATTCAGAACGGTGTGATGAACCGCTAATAAACCAATGGTTCAACCAGGATCTCTAATAGGTGGTATCTATTAAAAATAAAACCATGCACATCCACAACCATAATCAGAATAAATACACAATAGCGAAAGTCTTATAGTTAATAAACTGAGCACTCTAACAGTAATAATCATAATTAAAATATCAAGTTATTGTTCTATCAACTAAGACATAAATAAATAAAATATCAATTACAACCCCTTATAAATCCAAATAAAATTCTAATAGAATACGCATGAGTTGCACTCGCATGAGGGGTCATACGTATCCTCTAAGTCTTCAGCTTCCATTGCAGCAACACGCGCATACATCGGAGCATCATATAATCTTCAACTGTAGTACCTGCATCATCAACTAAAAATATTCGACGTCGAGAGAGTGAGCACACATCATGGCTCAGTGAGCAAACAAAACAATGCAACATACATATGCATGCATTCAATTCATATCTTTGGTCTGGTAAATAAGTTTGCAATGTGCTATAGAAAGAATAGGTGGCCAAAGATCACGTTTATTGATGCCGCACCTCTATACACAAGTGTGTGAAGCCACCCAAAGGTCACGTTTATTGTCGACCCACATGCACCTACCATGGACAATGTACACGCAAAGGTCACGTTTATTGATGTACCCGTTGCCCATACCAACACGTAAGCCCCTGCTGGCGAGGGCTCGCAAACTAGGCTCGCAACTAACCAATCCTAATGCCAATCAGTGTATCCAAGGTCTCACCCCAGCATCCCTCAATAAGTCCATAGAGATAGGACTAATGCCCCCCGACAAAGTCAAAGACTATACGGTCCGAGACCACTTCCTCTCATACCCTAAGACGTAATAGTTCTGCTAAGGTAATGGTGATACGACAATGTTAGTTGACAAGACTTGAGTTAGAGATAGAGCTAGAGTGCTGAGGCCCCGCTATGACACCTCCCCCTGATTCTCGCTCGCATCGAGCACACCAACCACACACATACATCCACATGCCTATTCTTATCATCATCATCATCATCATGTTATAAACAATAATTAAATATGCATGAACAGTAATAATAGAAATATTGGATGACTTGTTGAATGCACATAACAATCATACACGCATAAAATCAATCATGGCATTAGACTCAAGAGTAAAATAGTTTATTATTAACCAATTAGTTTAGGTCTTGTTCCCTCACCTTTACTTGATCGTAGGTCCTCTTTCAAGCTTTAAGAATCAACTATATCTCGATATTATATCACTAGGAGACCTAATCAAGTTTATAGAATTTAATTAGAATTAATTCAGACTTTAAAAAGCATGTTGTTAACTGGGGGTCGATGCCAAGGTCAGAGGTTCCATCGACCCTGGGTGCGACCACCCACAGTCTGGACTTCCCGAACACTAGGGGTCGATTGTTAGGGTCTGGTAGGGTCGATTGGCCATCGACCCCACGTGCGACCCCCTGTGGGTTTAGTCAATTTTTCATCCTACAGTCCATTCCTTCGTGTTTGGGGTCCTATGGCTTACTTCTGCAATCCATTCCACACATGTTCTATGGTCTAGAACCGTAGTTCATTCACCTATATGGTTTTTATGATTTTCCCCATGGTTTTCCATGAAAACCTAACCATGGATGGATGATTTGGGTTTCTCCTAGATCATTCCCTCTTCACTATCAATTTTAAGGTCTGTAGAATTACATGGAGATAGTACTCATACCTGAGAATTAGGCTTGTCTCTCTGAAGCCTTCTCTTTGATCTTCTTCTCCACTTTCCTTCTCTTCTCTTTCTCTTCTCCTTCTCTTCTCTTTCTCTCAATCCAATTAGGGTTCTAAAAGGAGTGAAAGAGGCTTAGGGACATCCTATTTATAGAGTAGAAACTCCAAAAATAAGTCCCATTGAGATTAGAAAAGAATCCCATTGAAATTTGGAAAGTTTCCAAATCACGATTTTTGTCGACAGATTAGGGGTCGATGAGGGGGTCGGAGATCCCGTTGACCCCTAGTTCTAAAATGTCTGACCCCCGATTAAAAACTCAGGGTCTGACTTTCTATCTTGGGGGGTCCGACCCTCCCACTATTTTTAGTGTTTTTGGGTCAATTTAATACTTGGAATCGTGATCTCCCTCACGCACTTGATCCGTTTGGCTCGACCATGATGGGTAGACCTGGTTCAAGGTGGTAAGACCGGGTTAGTTTGATACAGATCTTACAATACCTGTCAGACTTTTAAACAAAAATTATTAATACGATCTCCTTTAGAACTAGAGGTAGTGTTAGAAGAATGCTACGGGTCATGTTCGATTCGTATTGACGGAAGAAATTTGGTTGCAAACCTAGTTTAACTCGAGATGGTAGACTTTGATGTCATCTTGGGGATGGACTGGTTGGCTCAACATTCAGCGAAGCTATTATGTACTGAGAAGAAGCTATCATTCAAAGGCAAAGACAGCACAGAATTTGGTTTTACTGGAAGTAAATTGCCTAGGAAGCAAAAGCTTATACTTTCTGTACTCAAGGCAAAGAGGTGTCTTGAGAAGGGTGGAATCGGTTACCTCGTATCCGTGGTTGACGTTACCAAAGAAGCGCCATGGATGGAATAGATTGAAGTAGTACAAGAGTTTTCAAACGTGTTTTCAAAAGACCTACCAGGGTTGCCACTTAACTGAGCGACTGAGTTCTTGATAGACCTCCTACTAGGGTCGGCACCTGTCACACCCCAATTCTAGTCTATTCAGAATGATGTGATGAACCGCTAAATAACCAATGGTTCAACCAGGATCCCAAATAGACTATCCCCACGTTATCTAAACTTACACACATCCATAATCATAATCAAAGTAAATACACAATAGCGAAAGTCTTATAATAACATGAACTGAGAACTAGAATGATATCATTAATTTAATAGCAAATTATTCTATTTTCAACTGAGACATAAATATTTAAATACCAAATACATGTCTTAATAAATCTAACAAAGAAACCTATAAAATATCTAATCAAATACACACGAGTTGCACTCGCAAGAGGAGTCGTGTGTATCCGCTTCAGCTTTAACTTCCATGGCTGCCACGTTCCCGTACGCAGACGCATTCATATAACCTGCATCATCAACTAAAAATATTCGACGTCGAGGGGTGAGCACACATCACGGCTCAGTGAGTAGCCAAAATAATGCAACAATACATATGCATGCAAAAATCAATTTATATCTTTGGTCCAGTTTAAAGTTTGCAGTATGCAATAGAAAGGTTTAGGTAGCCAAAGGTCGCATTTATTGACTCCGCCTCTATACACGAGTGTGTGACGTTACCCGAAGATCACGTTTATCGTCAACTCACATGCATCCAATCATGAACATTATATAACAAAGGTTACGTTTATTGCTATATAGTGTCATACCAACACGTAAGCCCATGTTGGCGAGGGCTGCAAACTGGGCTCACAACTAACCAATCCTAATGCCAAATAGTGTATCCAAGGCCTCACCCCAGCATCCCTCAGAATGCCCATAGAGATAGAGCTAAGGCCCCCCGGTAGAGTCAGAGACTACAAGGACCGAGACCACCTCCCCTGATACTCTACGACATAATAGTTATGCTAAAGTAATGACGATACGACGATGCCAATGCACAAGACTTGAGTTAGAGATAGAGCTAAAGTGCTGAGACCTGCCAAAGGTTACGTTTATTGACATCCTCATCACACCTCCCCTGATACTCGCTCGCATCAAGCACATCAACCACACACATACAAGCACATGCCTATTCCTATCATCATCATCATCATGTTATAAACAATAAAATAAATATGCATGAACAAGTAATAGAAATATTGGATGGCATGCTGTATGCACATTACAAACATATTCGCATAGAATCAAGCATGGCATAGGACTCAAGAAATAGAAAACAGTTTATTATTAACCAATTTAGTTTGGGGTTAAGGTTCCTCACCTTAGCTTGCTAATAGATACTTTTCCAAGCTTTAGAATCACCGTTATAATGTTATTATATTGCTAGCAAACCTAACAAAGTCGATAGAATTAATTAGAATTAATTCTGAATTTGAAAACCATTCTGTTAACTGAGGGTCGATGCTAGGGTCGATGCTAGGGTCGATGGGTCTATCGACCCTCCCTTCTTTCTGGACTTCCCAAATGCTGAGGGTCGATGGTCAGAAACACCTAGGGTCGGATGGTCATCGACCCTCGGTGCGACCCTTGGTGCACTTTGGTCCAATTTCCACTTTTTAATCCATTCTTCGTGTTTGGGGTCCTATGGCTTGCTCCTACATTCCATTCTACATCCATTCCATGGTCTGAAACCATGTATAATCCATCTAAATAGTTTTCGTGCATCCTCTTATGGTTTTCCATGAAAACCTAACCATGGATGGATGGTTTGGGTTTCTCTGAGATCACTCTCTCTCCAATAACTAACCTAAGGTCTGTAGAAACTTATGGAATTAGTATCCATACCTGAGAAGATTAATCTTTCTCTGCAACTCTTCTCCTTTTTGCTAGGTTCTCTTCCATGCCTCTCTTCTTCCTCTCTTTCTCCCAATTCAATTAGGGTTGTGAAAGGAGTGAAAGTGGCTTAGGGATGTCCTTTAAATAGACTAGGAACATCCTAAATAAGTTCCATTGAGATTTGGAAAGAATCCCGATCGAAAAATATAGAAATTTCCTAATTTCTATATTCGACAGGAACCGAGGGTCGATGGGAGGGTCGATGATCCCGTCGACCCTAGGGTCTTAAGCTGTCCGATCCTCCCTTCAAAACTGAGGGTCTGACTCTTTGTTTTGGGAGGTCCGACCCTGCTTAGCTGGGTATGCGACCCTTCCCCTAATTTAAGTGTTTTTGGGTCAATTTGATACCTGGAATCTCGATCTTCTTCACGCCCTTGGTCCATTTGACTCGACCATGATGGGTGAACCTCGTTCAAGGGGGTAAGACCGGGTTAGATTAACACGGGTCTTACAACTCCCCCCAACTTATAAAAATTTCGTCCTCGAAATTGTACATGTAGAACCTACATGCAAATTTCGGGACGAAATTTCTTTTAAGGGTGGTGGAGTTGTAAGACCCGCACTCTGAAAACCCGGTCTAAACCTTGGTTTTGTGTCATGACAGGTCTTCCGATCATCACCGGCCCAGACGGGGCAAGCGGATAACAAATAGGTACAAAATCGGACCGAAGTCGACCAAGTATACCTGATTTTAGGTATACCGGTCAATGGTACCGGTCGATCGGTATGGCCTGCGCAGCTATGTGCGGGAATCTAGAAATTGGTCTCTGTAGGTCCCGCTTTCCTGATTTCAATTCCTAGAAGTTTCCTAATCCTAGTAGGGTTACTAAACCCTATTTTTAGCCTATAAATACACCCTTAAACCTCCTCAAATCCTTTCCATTGTCTCTCACAAACCCTAGAGAAGAGAAAGAGGTTGGAAAGGAGAAGGGGCTAGGAAGAAGAAGGAGGTGCCGCAATTACCTTTCGACGACGCTCTCATTACGCCAGTCAACGGTAAGTGTTTGAAACCATTCTTCTTATCCTATATTAGTTGTGAGGGTGGATCAATACCATGCAAAGTAGGTATTGATCTAAAACCCTAAATTGGCCGATAAACCCTAAGTTGCCGTCAAACCTTAAATTCAAGTTTCGAGATGATATTCATCGAAACGAGACTTGAATGAGTTGGGGATAACTCTAACTCAAAGCCTAGACTTAGAATGGATAGGAGAAACCCTGAAAATCCATGGAGGATGATCGACGGCAGTCGAAAAACCCATGTATGGTCTTCCGGAGACATACCGGTCGACTATACCGGTTGCACATAGTGCGACCGGTATGTTGCGACCGCGATCCCTCAGAAGGTTGTCTGTGGGGACCGGCTGACCATACCGGTCGCCAGTCTTTCCCACAGAGCTGCGACCGGTACATGCCACCGGTCAGCTCTGTGAGGGTATTTTGTAACCATGTTGGTTTCCGACCAACATGAAATCCTAAACAATATATTCTAATGAAACCCAAATAATCTTGTAGGACTTTGTGACTTATCATTTGGATCTTGCGACGTGGAGCAAGTTATCGAACGAGCATCAGGTAAGGGAATCTGACCTAAACCTAATAATTAATGGACAGTAAATTGTTGTTAATCACCTGATTATATGAGATGTGTTGTTTGTGCATATTCACATGTCATCCTTTACTTTCAGTTATTATTATTACTGTTCATGCATTGATAGGATGTGATTGTTAGGCATGTGATTGTTTTCGTTAGTGTGTGGAGTGGGGCATGGGCCTGGGATCGCTCTTCACATTAGCACCTTTTGTAGTATTCTGTCTTAACATGCTTGGTACGGGTGGGGTATCAGGGGAAGGTCGTGGTATGGTGGTCTCCGATATTGATGTTGTCCCAGCCATTGTTATGTGGTACTGTGGGCTCCGAGTCGACGCTGGCTTGTCCACGATGCTTTAGCTCTATCTCTATGTCGTAGGGAGTTATGTTGGGATAGGGTCTACCTGCGTTATGTATCTATCCTAGTGGGTTAGTTGCGGATAGGGCATCAGGGGAGGTGTGGGAATGCCTTAGCTCTATCTCTATGTCGTAGACAGTTGTCTTTGGGATAGAGCATACATTGATGACATATAGGATTGGTTAGTTGCGAGCCCAGTTTGCGAGCCCTGGCCAGTAGGGGCTTAGGTACTGGTATGGATAGAGTATCAGGGGAGGTACGTGGGTATCTTAGCTCTATCTCCATTCCATGATGGGTGCATGTAGGCCAATGGGGGTGTGATCCATGAGGTGCCACACACTCGTGTATAGAGGTGCTGGGGCCACCAAACCTTTCTATAGCACATTGCAAACTTAAAACCAGACCACAGCATAAAGCGATTTTACAGCATATTGGCCGATTTCTTTTGTTACTCATGCATAATATTGTGAAACTGTCTGATTGTCTTACTGAGCTAAGTTGTGAGCTCACCCTTTGTGTACACATTGTTTTTAGATGTCGATGCAGGTTATACTGTTGATGATTACCTGAACGCTCCGGCGTATGGAGGTGTTGCTGCTCTGGATGTGCAAGCAGGAGAGGACGAGCATGACGCTTCATGCGAGTGCCCTTTCTGCGTGTACCTTTGATCGGATTTTATTTATTTCTTTTATTTATTTTTGGTTGGATTAAATGGATGTATGGATATTATTTTATGTGTTTGAATTTGGATAGTGGGATATTTATTTAAATTATCAATAGATACTTAGTTCATTCTATTTAAAATCTTCCGCTGTATATTTATATTCTGATTGTGGTTATGTGTAATGGTTTGTATGAGTGGACACGGCCTATTCGAGATCCTGGCGTGAACCGTTGATTCAATGACGGTTCACTCACACCATTCTGGTTGGATTAGAATTGGGGTGTGACAACTTGGTATCAGAGCTCTCGGGCTCTGTTCCAACAAACCATATTGCACTTAACTGAGTCGATGAACTGAGTTAGGAAAAATTAAAAATCTTAATACAAACGCACCCTAAGCATTGTTTGATACCTGAGACGGACTAAGAAAGAGAATAATATACTATGTTAAATATGAAACTTAACATGTGCACATACACTAGTTAGGAAAAACCTTGAAACTTTCAATAACTAAGAAAATGAGTATCTGATAAATAGTACTACAGGGTACGGTCCACAAACCGGACAGTTACCCTGTTATATGTAAAACAGTCATGAGTAAGTGAAAGAAAAATCATGGGGTAGGGGGCCTAGAAGGAATGGGGTCCGCTATATCATAGTCTCGCTCGTAAGCAACCCTGAGCCAGTGCACCTGATCCTGTGTGACTCGGAGGCTGCGAGTCAACTGTGCTAAGTCACGGCTCATATCCCGCTGAGCGTCCGTGAGCTCCATAAACATACCCATCACTGAGTCGGGAGGAGGCTGAGATGGTCCAGCTGTAGGGACAGATGGTGGTGGTGTAGGTGCAGGCTGTGGGGCAGGCACTGGTGCTTCCCCAGCCATATCGTCATCATCGTCATCACCCATCTCTGCCGCATAGGCTGCATTGGCCGCGACTGCTGCTGCTGCTGCCACTGCTACTCTCCCAAGTGGACGAGGGTGAGCCTCCAACTCATCGTCACTAACCGGTAGATCGACCATCTGCATCCTCTGAATAGCATCCCAGTCGATGTCGGATGTCATGGTGTCCTCAACGGATACCTCACCTCTCATGCTCATGCCCAGACGGCGATGAAGGAAAGTGACGAGACGGTCATATGGAAGGTTGCTGGCCCGATCGGCCAGGGCCACGCGATGCATAGTCTGGATGATGAGATAGGGAAGTGAGATCCGCTCCCCTGTGCAGACGCAATAAGTGACGTACTGGGTGAGCTGGGACAACTCACTGTAGTGGCCGCTCTGTGGCACTATGTTGTGCTGAATAATGCGACTATATACCCGAGGTATAGGTCTCAGGCTAGCCGCCTTCATAGGGGCTCCAGGGTTTAAGATCTGATGCGCTATCTCTCGGCGCAAATCGTCAGTCAAATAACCTTTCACCTTGGGGGCGCATTATACCAAATCTCCATCGTTGGGAATCCCAAGAAGATCAGCCAACTGATGGGTGTTAAATGAAATATGTACACCCCAGACGTAGCTGGTGATGCGTAGATCCCTACACTGGTTCATATCCTCGACATCCCCTTCAAGTTCCAAGTTCGCATAAAAATGCTTGACCAAGTTAGGGCGTGTGGTCTCTGTGTATGAAATAACCGGCAACCAACCTAGAGCGCCAAAAGCTGCCTCCACATTGAACCGATGCAGTTGCTCCAGATTGACCCGGTGCCCTGATTCAATACTTTTATTATCGAACCATGGAAACCGAGCTTGTGCTTCCAAGGATCGAAACCATAACTCATCTAGCTGTGGAACTGGTGGTGAGGGAGCCCGAGAACTAGAGCCATGAGGGCGTTTCCCGAGAGTGCGTCTAGGAGCCATTTAAACTGCAAAACAAAAGAAAAACAAGAGAAAAGTTAGAAATTGTCAAAAATTGTCGAAATTTCGGCAGCATAACGACAGTAATTTGGGAAAAAGCCTCGAACTCACCCAAAAACATGGGGAGGAGGACTTACGTAACCCCCACACTCTTCGAAAAATCAATCACAAGCAATTCAAAGGAGAAATTTCAAGAATTTAAGAAAAATAGAAATTTCGAAATTTTTTTTGAAAACCTAGGTCAAAAATATGAAAAATTTGATTTTTATGTAAACCGTTCGGTGGAACCCCAAATTAGTTGAGGGCTTTTGCTCTTGGGGGTCCCTAAACCCTTTCCTAGCCGAAGGGAAAGAGTTCCTATGGTTGAAACATCTCGAACAAAGGAAAACCTAAATTTCTACATATAAACGATATGGGAAAATGATAAAGAGATGATGGGGAGGGAGGGATCATACCTAGAGACGATGTACTAGCTCTTGAGTGAAGAAATCGGCTTCAAATAGCACCGGTCGGACTGTAGCAACTCAGTCTCCAAAGAAGAATCGCCACTGGAGAAGAAAGGAGGAGAAAAAGTGAGAAAATCTCACTTTTTCCCGATTTTATAACCAGTATAGGCATACCGGTCGACGGTTTTGCCTATACCGGTCGACCGGTATCACCCAGATATATGCGACCGCTATGTCTCGGTCAGAATTTTAATTCTGACCAGTCGACTATACCAACCGCAGCATATCCCACAGGGGTGCGACCGGTATGTTGCGACCAGTACGCACCAAAAAGCCAGGAAAATTGAATTTAAAATTTTTAAAAATTGTGTAAATTGAAATGTTACTTCTCGACTATTTCCCCTTGCATTATTCAAGACTAACACTACTGTTATTGATGTTCTCATGTGTTATGTCTTCTTCTCAGATCCAAATAAAATAGTCTGAGATGGCAGGCGGGAACGGTCGAAGGGGTCGGAAGCATCATCAGGCCAGGATGCGCCTAGAAGAAGAACAAGTTGAACAAGACCAGGTTAGAGAACCAAGTCCTGAAGTGGAGGAGGAACAGGTTCCAGAAGTATCGACAAATTTACCTGGCCCACCTCATAGGAATTCTGAGACCATTGTTACAAACTTGGTCTACCAGATACAAGCTCAGCAGAAGGAATTCCTGAGCGAAGTACTGAAGATGCTCAGACCATCGGGTTCTGTTCCCGCTGGAAATACACCCGAGTCTGGAGGAAATAATACTACACAACCGATGCAGAGTAGCCCAAGGCCGATGGGCCAAGCACAGAATGTACCACCACCGCATCAGTTTCTGTCGCCTTCTGCGTACCCGGGAGCCTATCCGTATCCACCACCATGGTACGGAATGAACATTCAGGGACAGCATGATCTGAGCAGGTCAATGGATAGATTCTTGAAGTTGAAGCCTTCATCATTCACCGGTAGGACGGGGAAACCATTGTGGCCAGCACAGTGGGTTGCAGAGATGGAGAAGAACTTCCGACTGATGACTTGTACGGAGGACGAAAAGGTTCTGTTTGCCACTCACATGCTGAAAGAAGACACAAATGCTTGGTGGAATTCTACACGGGCATATCTGGAGACTAAGTATACACTGGTGGATTGGGAAGTGTTTAACACTACATTCTTTGACAAGTATTTTCCAAAGAGTTTCAAAGATCAAATGGAGAAAGAATTTCTCAATCTGCAGCAGTCTTAGACGACCGTAGATGCTTATCAGCAGAGGTACGAAGAGATATTCTTCTTCGCACCGGCCAATATGCAAGAGGAGGAGACCAAGACACGTAGGTTCACCATGGGACTATGTGGAAGCATCAGAGAGTACATCTTGGGTCTGGACAAGAAGATCTATAACGAGGTTGTGCAGGTTGCTAGAGTAATAGAGTCCAGTCAGAGGGACAGCTTCTTTGCTCAGAATAGGGGAGTGAAACAACCTGCTAGTGAGAGTTCGGGTGGCGGTAATACTAGACCATTCCGCCCGTATAGGGCTCAGACCGCTACAGTGCCTGCAAGGAACAATGCGGCACCCCCTGTGCCACAGTTCGCTGGACACAACCCAAATATCAAATGTTATAACTGTCAGCAGCTGGGACATGTCGCAAGGAACTGCACTCTACCTAAGAAGCAACCTCCCCAGCAAGGAAAAGTGTATGCGGTCACCACTGAAGAGGCAGCCGCATCACCGGATGTGGTCACTGGTATGACTCAATTCCTTACTATTTGTCTTACTTTTTCATTGAGTGTATGCGCATATAGAACTAAGGGATAACAAAAAATTTCAGGAATTATAAATGTAGCTGGTATACCCGCCAGAGTATTATTTGACTCTGGGGTCACGCACTCCTTTATTTCTAATTCTTTTGGGAAGCGAATGGAGTTACCAATCAAGCATTTAAACCCAAGCTTGATAGTTCGCTCTCCACTAGGAGTCGAAGTGGCTTTGACCGATTATTATGGACCATGTACTGTATGTATTGAGGGCCGAGACTTAGAAGCAAGCCTAGTACTACTCGAGATGGCAGACTTTGATGTCATCCTGGGGATGGATTGGCTAGGCCGTCATTCAGCCATCCTAATATGTGGTGAAAGGAAGCTTGTGCTTACTAACAAAGAGGGAAAGGAGTATAGCTTCGCTGGGACTAAGTTACCTAGAAAGCGGAAACTGATTCTCTCCGCCCTAAAAGCTAAAAGATGCTTAGAGAAGGGGGGAGTGGGTTATCTAGTATCTGTAGTCGACATAAATGCTGAGGTGCCAAAGATGGAAGATCTAGAGGTGGTACGAGAGTTTCTAGATGTATTTCCTGAAAATCTCCCAGGTTTACCACCAGACAGGGCTACAGAGTTTGTGATAGACCTTATGCCAGGTTCGGCACCGGTGTCTAAAGCACCATACCGAATGGCCCCTACCGAGTTAAAGGAGTTGAAGACCCAGTTACAAGAATTGTTGGATAAGGGCTTCATACGACCTAGCATATCGCCTTGGGGAGCACCTGTTTTATTTGTTAAGAAGAAGGACGAAAGTGTAAGGCTATGCATTGACTACCGTGAACTGAATAAGTTGACGATCAAGAATCGGTATCCTTTGCCTAGGATCGATGACTTGTTTGACCAGTTACAGGGTGCAAAGGTTTTCTCAAAGATCGATCTCCGATCAGGCTATCACCAATTGAAGATCAAGGCTAGAGATATTCCGAAGACTGCTTTCAGAACGAGGTACGGGCATTATGAGTTTCTAGTTATGTCTTTCGGGTTGACCAATGCCCCAGCGTCGTTTATGGAACTGATGAACCGAGCGTTTCATGATATGTTGGACACTTCGGTCATCGTATTCATCAATGACATATTGATCTACTCTAAGGACATGGAGACTCATACAGCACATTTGAGGGCAGCCCTACAACGGCTGAGACAGGAAAAGCTTTATGCTAAGTTCAAGAAGTGTGAGTTTTGGCTGAAGGAAGTGGCTTTCTTGGGCCATGTTGTATCTGAAGACGGTATCAAGGTTGATCCAAGTAAGATAGCTGCTATAGTAGGATGGGAAGCACCAAAATCTGTTGCGGAGATTCGTAGTTTCCTTGAGTTGGCTGGTTATTATAGAAGATTCGTGGAAGATTACTCCAGGATCACTGTTCCACTCACCAGATTGACCAAAAAGGGAGAGAAATTTATATGGACAGATGAGTATGAGAAGTGCTTTCAGACTTTGAAGTCAAGACTAGTCTCTGCACCTATCTTGATCATCCCAGAACCAACCGTACCGTTTACCTTATATACGGATTCTTCGGGGTTGGGTATTGGGTGTGTATTGATGCAAGGAGAACAGGTGATTGCTTACGCATCAAGACAGTTAAAGGAGCATGAGAAGAACTATCCTACGCATGATTTGGAGCTAGCAGCAGTTATTCATGCAATCAAGACTTGGAGACATTACTTGTACGGTGAGAAGTTTCAGATCAAGTCAGATCACAAGAGCTTAACTTACCTTTTCACTCAGAAGGATCTGAATATGAGACAGAGGAGATGGCTGGAATTATTAAAAGATTATGATTGTGACATCCAGTATCATCCGGGTAAAGCAAATGTCGTGGCTGACGCCTTAAGCAGAAAATGGGCATCGAAACCTGAGGCAGGACCCAGTACAAATGCTGCATTGTGTGCCGCAGCCTCTAGTTCAATCGAAGGTGATGAAGAGCATATAATTGAAACTGCAAAAGATCCAGTTGAGCAAGGCTTGATTCATAAGTTCACTATGATGTTCGTCGCATTGAAGATCTCACCGGATCTAGTGGATGAAGTCAAGGTAGCAATCCTTCAGGATCCATATCTCAAGACAGTGCAAGAAGACTTAGAGAAGGGTACGAGCAATCCTGACTTTACCTTGGATTCAGGCAAGGTACTCAGGTATCGTGGATGGTTATGTATACCTGAGAGTGAAGACTGCGATATCAGAGATCGAGTTATGACTAAAGCTCATTACACTCCATATTCGGTGCATCCAGGAAGTACCAAGATGTACCATGATCTAAGAAGACTTTATTGGTGGAGGGGTAGGAAAGCTGATATAGCTCATTTCGTGTTTCAATGTCTGAATTGTCAACAAGTTAAAGCAGAAAGGCAGAGACCCGCAGGTTTACTACAGCCATTATCGGAACCTGCATGGAAGTGGGATTACATCACAATGGATTTCGTCACTGGCCTACCTTTGACACCAAGGTCAGTGGATGCAGTTTGGGTAATAGTAGATCGACTCACGAAGACGGCTCGATTTATTGCGGTCAGACCTCAGTATACCATGGAGAAGCTGGCCAAGTTATATGTTGATAATATAGTCAGACTACATGGCGTTCCAGAGAGTATAGTATCTGACAGAGATCCCCGTTTTACATCAAAGTTCTGGGAAGGATTACAGAAAGCTATGGGAACAAAGTTGAAGTTCAGTACAGCTTTCCATCCTCAGACGGACGGACAGTCAGAGCGAACTATTCAAATTTTAGAAGATATGCTCCGAGCTTGTGCATAATATTTCAAAGGAGCTTGGGATGAGAAGCTATCACTTATCGAGTTCGCTTACAACAACAGCTATCAGGCTATAATTCAGATGGCCCCATATGAAGCACTCTACGGGAAGAAGTGTCGTACACCTCTGTCATAGAACGAGGTGGGAGAAAGAAGAATTGTAGGACCAGAGTTTGTTGAAGAAACTTGCCGAGTGATTGATCAGATCAAAGAGAGAGTAAAGACAGCTCAAGTTCGACAGAAGCACTATGCAGATAGCCGACGTCGAGATCTGAAGTTTGCAGTGGGTGACAAAGTGTTCTTGAAGGTATCACCGGTGCGAGGTCGGAAACGGTTTGGTAAAAAGGGAAAGCTATGCCCCAGGTATGTGGGACCGTATGAGATATTGACCCGACGTGGTAATGTAGCATATCAATTGGCTCTTCCACCATCTATGTCAAGCGTTCATAATGTGTTCCATGTATCATTACTGAAGAAGTATGTCAGAGATCCATCGCATATCTTGATCGCTGATCCTCCAGACTTGACTGAAGACTTAACTTTCGAAGTGGTGCCTGTAATGCTCTCAAGCCGAAAAGTTCAGCAACTTCGAACCAAGGATATCCACTATGTGAAGGTGCATTGGAGAAGCCAAAATGTGGAGGAAATTACTTGGAAAGAAGAGAGCGCGATGAGGAAGGAGTACCCTAACCTTTTTGACGATCAAGGTACGTTCAAATTTCGAGGCCGAAATTTCTTTTAAGGGTGGGGGAGTGGTGAAAACCTACATGCAAATTTCGGGACAAAATTTCTTTTAAGGGTGGTGGAGTTGTAAGACCCGCACTCAGAAAACCCGGTCTAAACCTTGGTTTTGTGTCATGACAGGTCTTCCGATCATCACTGGGCCAGACGGGGCAAGCGGATAACAAACAGGTACAAAATCGGACCGAAGTCGACCAATTATACCTGATTTTAGGTATACCGATCGATGGTACCGGTCTTGGTACCGGTCGACCGGTATGGCCTGCGCAGCTATGTGCGGGAATATGGAAATTGGTCTCTGTGGGTCCCGCTTTCCTGATTTCGAATCCTAGAAGTTTCCTAATCCTAGTAGGGTTACTAAATCCTATTTCTAGCCTATAAATACACCCTTAATCCTCCTCAAATCCTATCCATTGTCTCTCACAAACCCTAGAGAAGAGAAAGAGGTTGGAAAGGAGAAGGGGCTAGGAAGAAGAAGGAGGTGCCACCATTACCGTTCGACGACGCTCTCATTACGCCAGTCAATGGTAAGTGTTTGAAACCATTCTTCTTATCCTATGTTAGTTGTGTGGGTGGATCAATACCATGCAAAGTAGGTATTGATCTAAAACCCTAAATTGGCCAATAAACCCTAAGTTGCCGTCAAACCTTAGATTCGAGTTTCGAGATGATATTCATCGAAACGAGACTTGAATGAGTTGGGGATAACTCTAACTCAAAGCCTAGACTTAGAATGGATAGGAGAAACCCTGAAAATCCATGGAGGATGATCGACGGCAGTCGAAAAACCCATGTATGGTCTTCCGGAGACATACCGGTTGACTATACTGGTTGCACATAGTGCGACCGGTATGTTGCGACCGCTATCCCTCGGAAGGTTGTCTGTGGGGACCGGCTGACCATACCGGTCGCCAGTCTTTCCCACAGAGCTACGACCGGTACATGCCACCGGTCAGCTCTGTGAGGGTATTTTGTAACCATGTTGGTTTCCGACCAACATGAAATCCTAAACAATATATTCTAATGAAACCCAAATAATCTTGTAGGACTTTGTGACTTATCATTTAGATCTTGCGACGTAGAGCAAGTTATCGAACGAGCGTCAGGTAAGGGAATCTGACCTAAACCTAATAATTAATGGACAGTAAATTGTTGTTAATCACCTGATTATATGAGATGTGTTGTTTGTGCATATTCACATGTCATCCTTTACTTTCAGTTATTATTACTGTTCATGCATTGATAGGATGTGATTGTTAGGCATGTAATTGTTTTCGTTAGTGTGTGGAGTGGGGCATGGGCCTGGGATCGCTCTTCACATTAGCACCTTTTGTAGTATTCTGTCTTAACATGCTTGGTACGGGTGGGGTATCAGGGGAAGGTCGTGGTACGGTGGTCTCCGATATTGATGTTGTCCCGGCCATTGTTATGTGGTACTGTGGGCTCTGAGTCGACGCTGGCTTGTCCACGATGCTTTAGCTCTATCTCTATGCCGTAGGGAGTTATGTTGGGATAGGGTCTACCTGCGTTATGTATCTATCCTAGTGGGTTAGTTGCGGATAGGGCATCAGGGGAGGTGTGGGAATGCCTTAGCTCTATCTCTATGCCGTAGACAGCTATGCTGGGATAGAGCATACATTGATGACATATAGGATTGGTTAGTTGCGAGCCCAGTTTGCGAGCCCTGGCCAGTAGGGGCTTAGGTACTGGTATGGGTAGAGTATCAGGGGAGGTACGTGGGTATCTTAGCTCTATCTTTATTCCATGATGGGTGCATGTGGGCCAATGGGGGTGTGATACATGAAGTGCCACACACTCGTGTATAGAGGTGCGGGGGCCACCAAAGCTTTCTATAGCACATTGCAAACTTAAAACCAGACCACAGCATAAAACTGATTGTTACTCATGCATAATATTATGAAACTGTCTGATTGTCTTACTGAGCTAAGTTGTGAGCTCACCCTTTGTGTACACATTGTTTTTAGATGTCGATGCAGGTTATACTGTTGATGATTACCTGAACGCTCCGGCGTATGGAGGTGTTGCTGCTCTGGATGTGCAAGCAATAGAGGACGAGCATGACGCTTCATGCGAGTGCCCTTTTTGTGTGTACCTTTGATCGGATTTTATTTATTTCTTTTATTTTTTTTTGGTTGGATTAAATGGATGTATGGATATTATTTTATGTGATTGAATTTGGATAATGGGATATTTATTTAAATTATCAATTGATACTCAGTTCATTCTATTTAAAATCTTCTGCTGTATATTTATATTCTGATTGTGGTTATGTGTAATGGTTTGTATGAGTGGACACGGCCTATTCGAGATCCTGGTGTGAACCATTGGTTCAATGACGGTTCACACACACCATTCTGGTTGGATCAGAATTGGGGTGTGACAGTACATACCTTATGAATCAAATAAGTAAGGGTATTGCTTTCTCATAGGATTTTCTTCTTCCCATGTAATTTATTCCATGTCTCTACTTTTCCAAGTGACCTTAACATAATAGATATCTCGGTTGCGTAGACGCTGAACCTTTCGGCTGGTGATTTCTATTGGTGTTACTTCAAATGTCAAATCATCATTCAATTCTGGCAAATCCACCGTCAAGACATGCGTTGGGTCTTTGACATATTTCTTCAATAGGGAAATGTGAAATACGTCATGTACACTTGACATAGATGGTGGTAGTGCTAACTGATAAGCTATTTTTTCACGTTTAGCTAGAATTTCATATGGTCCGACATATCTTGGACTTAGCTTCCCTTTCTGTCCGAACCTCTTCAATCCTTGCATAGGCGATACTTTCAAAAATACTTTATCACCTACCGCGAACTCTAGATCTCTTCGTCGAGTGTCTTCATATTTCTTCTGACGGTTCTGAGCTGTTCTCACCCTTTCCTTGATAATGTCGACCACTCGACAAGTCTCTTCAACAAATTCTGGTCCAACAATGCTACGTTCTCCCACTTCATTCCAAAACAAGGGAGTTCGACTCTTCCTACCATACAGTGCTTCATAAGGTGACATCTGTATGGTAGCCCGATAGTTGTTGTTATAGGCGAACTCGATCAATGGTAACTTTTCGTCCCATGATCCTTTGAAATCAATTACACATGCTCGTAGCATATCTTCTAGAATCTGAATTGTACGCTCTGACTGTCCATCTGTCTGTGGGTGGAATGCAGTACTGAACTTCAATGTTGTACCCATCGCCTTTTGCAATCCATCCCAAAATTTAGAAGTAAATCGTGGATCTCTATTGGACACAATGCTTTCTGGAACACCATGTAACCGAACAATATTATCCACATACAGCTTTGCCAACCTTTCGAGTGTATATTGGGGTCGTATAGGTATGAAGCGAGCTGTCTTAGTCAGACGGTCCACAATCACCCAAACTGCGTCAACTACTCGAGGAGTCAATGGTAGTCCCGTGACGAAGTCCATAGTGACGCAGTCCCATTTCCATGCTGGTTCCGATAATGGCTGTAATAGTCCTGCGGGTCGTTGTTGTTCAGCCTTTACTTTCTAAAAATTTAGACATTGAGACACAAACTTAGCCACATCTGCTTTCATTCCCCTCCACCAATATAGTTTCTTCAGATCATGATACATTTTTGTACTTCCAGGATGTATCGAATAAATGGTGGTATGGGCATCTTTCATCAGTCGGTGTCTAATGTCCATACTTTCTGTTTCAGGTACACATATCCTTCCTTTGTATTTTAGTACTTTCTCGTCATCCAAGGTGAACTCAGGGTTGGTCCTACCTTTCTCAATATCTTCTTGTACTGTTCTCAGATAAGGATCTGCTTTGATAGCTGTCTTCACTTCGTCCACTATATCCGGTATAATTTTCAACGCTGCGAACATATTTGAAAACCAATGAATAAACCCTTGGTTGGTTGATTCATCCGTTGTATCTATCATATACTGCTCATTGCCGCGATTGAATACCATTCCAGTAGTACACATTGCTGCAGTCGTGCTGACTTCTCCTTGAGATTTTATCATTGTTTTTCTGCTCAATGCATCTGCTACCACGTTCGTTTTTCCCGGATGATACTGGATATCACAATCATAGTCTTTCAATAATTCCAGCCATCTTCTTTGTCTCATATTCAACTCCTTCTGGTTAAATAAATAAGTAAGACTTTTATGGTCCGACTTAATCTGGAATTTCTCCCTATATAAATAATGTTTCCATATCTTGACAGCATGTACTACTGCCGCTAGCTCCAAATCATGAGTGGGATAATTTTTCTGATGTACCTTTAACTGTCTTGACGCATAAGCAATTACTTGCTCTCCTTACATAAGCACACATCCTAGTCCCAGTCCCGATGCATCGGTGTATAAAGTAAATGTCTGTCCTAGAACGGAAATGATCAAAATCGGGGCGGATATCAATCTGGCCTTCAATGTCTGGAAGCTCTTCTCACATTTTTCAGTCCACACAAACTTTTCACCTTTCTTGGTCAAACTGGTGAGAGGTACGGCAATCCGAGAATAGTCTTCTACGAATCTCCGATAATAACCAGCTAGATCCAGAAAACTTCTAATTTCTGAAACGCTCTTCGATGCTTCCCACTTTACAATAGCCTCGATTTTGCTGGGGTCCACTTTGATTCCTTCTGCGGATACTACATGGCCTAGGAATGCGACTTCACTTAGCCAAAACTCACACTTCAAAAATTTGGCATATAGTTTCTCTTTCCTTAAACGTTGTAGGGCTGCGTTTAGGTTCTTGATATGGGTTTCCTTGTCCTTGGAGTATACCAAGATATCATCAATAAATACTATCACCGACGTATCCAACATATCATGGAAAACTCGGTTCATAAGTTCCATGAACGTTGCCGGTGCATTAGTTAATCCGAAAGACATAACCAAAAATTCGTAATGTCCATATCTGGTCCTGAATGCTGTCTTCGGAATATCACCTTCTTTAATCTTCAACTGATGATAGCCCGATTGAAGATCGATCTTAGAAAATACTTTTGCTCCTTGTAACTGATCAAACAAGTCATCGATCCTGGGTAGTGGATATCGATTCTTGATTGTCAGTTTGTTCAACTCCCGATAGTCAATACATAATCGAACGCTACCATCCTTCTTTTTCACGAACAGTACCGGTGCCCCCCATGGAGATATACTGGGTCGAATATAACCCTTGTCTAGCAGTTCTTGTAGTTGTACTTTTAATTCCTTCAGTTCAGTAGGAGCCATTCTATAAGGTGCTTTTGATACGGGTGCGGCTCCAGGTATCAGGTCTATTACAAACTCTATGGCACGGTCGGGTGGTAATCAGGGTAGTTCCTCTGGAAATACGTCAGGGTAATCCCGAACGACGTCAATGTCTTCCATTCGTGGTACTTCCTTGGCTAGGTCAACCACTGATACTATATACCCGACTGCTCCCTTCTCAAGACACTTCTTAGCCTTTAATGCGGAAAGTATGAGCTTGCGTCTCCGGGGAAGTTTGGTTCCCGAGAAACTGAATTCAGCCCCTTCTTTGTCTTTGAATGTTAGCTTCTTTTCGGAGCATAACAAATTTGTAGAATGCCGAGCTAACCAGTCCATTCCCAAGATGACATCAAAGTCTGCCATCTCAAGTTGTATCAAGGTTGCATCTAAGGTCTGCTCTCCAACGAGAACTGGACATGGTCCATAACCCTTTTCTAGTTCCACTTCTAACCCCATCGGTGACCGTACAAGTAATTTGTAGTCCAATGTTTTGATGGGTAATTTTGTCTTCTTTCCAAATGACACAGATATAAATGAATGAGTAGCTCCGGAATATAAGAGTACTCTGGCGGGTACGCCATTTATAGGTACATTACCTGTGATTTATCTTTACTTAGTCTACATGCTCATTCAATGTAATTATAACTTTAAAAGTTTCAGTCATACCTGTGACCACATCGGGTGATGCGGCCGCATCCTCGGATGTAATGGCATATACCCGTCCCTGATGTAACTGCTTCTTGGGCTTTGGGCACTCCCTTGCCATATGTCCGGGTTGGTTGCAGTTAAAATACTTCAGAACTTCAGAATTTGACTTTGACTGAGGTTGCACTGCTGAAGTGGTCTTGGGTGCAGTAGTAAAGTTCTGAGGATGGAAAGGCTTATACGTCCTGGCATTTCCTCCGTTGTAGGAGTTTCCGGCTGATCTCTTGATGCCTCTGTTCTGGTTTAGATAACTCTCCTTCTGGCTCGATTCAATCACTCGAGAAATCTGGACGGCTTCATTATATATTGTCTTCTCTAAGCCCAGAACATGTTCTCTGATGCTTCCTCTCTGTCCCGTGACGAACCTATGGGTTTTGGTTTCTTCTTCTTGCATACTCAGTGGTGCGAAGAAAAACAGCTCTTCATAACGCTGTTGGTACGCATCCACTGACATCTGTCCCTGGTAAAGACTCAAGAACTCCTTCTCCATCGAATCTCTAAAGCTTCGTGGAAAATATTTCTCGAAGAACGCTTCCTTATATATAGCCCATGTCAGTAGGGCATGCTTGGTCAGTAAATATGTCTTCGTGGATTTCCACCAATGGTGTGCGTCGCCCTTGAGCATGAAGGTGGCGCATAGTACTTTCTCTTCCTCTGTAACGGTCATCATGAGGAAGTTTCTCTCCATCTCGTCTATCCAGTGTGCTGGCCACAATGGATCAGACGGCTTGCCATTGAATTCTCGGGGTTTCATCTTCAAAAATCTCTCCACTAGCCGGGAATGATCCAGCTGATTTTGGGGGTTTGCCCCAAACATATAGGGTGGATACTGATAATTTTCTTGAGCTGCTTCCGGTGCCTGCCCTGGAATCGGTGCAGCCGGTTGTTGAGGTGTCTGAGGGGCTGGGTGGTTACCTACTGGTGCTGCACTAGCTTGTCCGGTGTGCATGGGTGCAGCCTAAGTGGCTTGGAACATAATTCCCATGGCAACCTGCATCTGAGCCTGTGCGTGTTGCATCTGCTGTAACTGCTGAGCTAGGTTTATAACCACAGTTGCTAGCTCTGGTGGTGGTGGTGGCAAATTGGTAGGATTTGCCTGATCTGGATTGTCTGGAACATCAACATTCCCTTGGGTAGTCTCCTCCACAGGTGGTGGTGGTGGAACTGCATTTCGGCTCTGTCTGGTTACTCTTCTTCCAAACATATTTTCCTTCTGAGATGGGTGGTGCCTGAAAATCATCAAAATCAGTGAGAAATCATTTATACTTAATGTAGGCACGCTAATCGATATAAAATTTAAAATCCTCAATTCATTCTGTGAAAAATACTGTCTTTTCTATGTAGGGTCGATGGTGAGGGTCGATGGTATGTCCGACCCTTGGTATCCGACCCTGGGAATGACCTGTTCTTCCCGAGAGCTGAGGTTCAATGCGAGGGTCAATGCGAGTCCGACCCTCAGTTCCGACCCTTGATTTTCTGTCAGATTCCCGAGAGCCGAGGGTCGATTGGAGGGTCGATCCGAGGGTCGATGGTGCCAGTCGAATTGTCTGACCCTCGGACCAAAAATCAGATTTTTAAGATCCGATTCTGGGTCATTTCTCACTATTCCTCCTCCGTTTCGACTCGTCTCTACTCTCTGAGTTGCTACAGTGCCACTCTACTGTTTTTGGTCGGTTTAACTCCGGGTTTTGACGTCCACGTCATCACTACCGGTATGTCCACCCATCTTCACCTGTTTTTAGGTTTTCTTTTCTAGGTTTTTGCACATTTAACTTGTATTTTCCAAATTAAACTTTTTCCAATCGTAAAAATTCGATTTTTATTGGGGGCTATTGTTATTGGTGTCTCAAGGAACGAAAGCCTTCAAAAAAAATTTGAAGTTCATCGGTTGGTTATCGAGAAACTTGAAATTTTTTCTTTTTGCCCTAATTTGTCGACATTTTTTATTTTGCTTGAATTTCTTCAAATTGGACATCGTCAGTTAAAATTTCCTACTGCATGTGGGTTGTAAGATATGTTTAAACCTTCGTAAGTCCTTATGCCCACTTGTATGGTGAGGAATGGGCTTTATGGTCAACTTATGTCGTTATTACATCAAATTTTTGGATTTTTATCCTATTAACTCCTTGTTTCCTTTCTCTTTCTTATTTTACAGATACTATGGCTCGTACCAAGGTGCCCAGATTACGTGATCCACTTCGCTTCCGTTCGAATGAAGCCGAGGCACAGTATGCTGACTATGCCCGTAAGAAGGTTGAAGGGGGTCGCATGGTGAACTTGGCTGAGCTAGCCTTGTTCAATGTAGAGGGAGCATTTGGTGATATGGGTTGGCTCCCTGTCATCACATACGACGCGTGCACATGTCCAGACTTGGTATGCCAGTTCTATTGTAATCTCCAGGTGGTGGGGAATTACAATGATGTTGAGCACGGTCAGGAGTTGCGCATCACCAGTTACGTCAAGGGGGTGCACATCTCCTTTGATTATCGACAGCTGGCCGATTTGTTGGGCATTCCCTATGATGGCCCCATGGTGTACTGTGCGCCGGGAGAGCCACAGTTTGTTGAGATGGAGATGAGAGCAGAGATCGACAACCAGTTGCTCCATCCCGATAGATGGCAGATGAGAGCTTGCTAATTACGTCCAGCTCCACGGGTCTTCTGCAAGATTATCCAGCATAATCTGATCCCACAGAGTGGGCACTATGAGAGGGTGTCTCAGCTGACCCAGTTCTTGATCTACAGCATCTGCACTCGTCAGTCGGTCTGCCTTCCTTACATCATCATGCGGACGATGATTAGTGCCACATTGTCCGGTCATAGGGGTAATCTACCCTATGGACGCATGATTACAGTGTTACTAACCCGTCTGGGGGTGGATCTGGTAGATGAGAAGATCCAGGAGAAGGCCTTCTCGTCGCCTCTAGATTGGGAGGCTATCTGCAAGATGGGTCTGCGAGATGCTGAGGTTAGCGATGAGGAGAGGAACGCGATGGTGCGCCCTCACACTCGGGTCGAGATGGCTGATGCTGAGGCTGCTGCTGCTGCTGCTGCTAGAGCTCGTGGGGATCCGGTCGACGATGACGATCGCATGTATATGGACGTCGACTCGATACCACCGCCATCACCCACACATGCGGCTGGAGTTGGTACATCTTCTGCGGCGGCTCCTGCACCTGAGGCTGGTCCTTCTCACTCGGCTGATCCTTCACTTCCACCTTCAGCCATGATGGAGATGCTGCAGGAGATCAGGGATACTCAGCGTAGATCTGATCTGAGGATGGATGAGTTGTTGGCTGCTCAGCACGCATCAGACGCGCGGATGGGAGAGCTCCTAGAGGTGCAGCGTGCGACTAATCAGAGGATAGCCGGTCTCACAGCTAGTCTACAGACGACCCAGACTCAGATAGCCTGGTTGACTAGAGTCTATGCTGAGGACTACGACAGAGACCGTGAGGCACCGCCTCCTCCTTCGCCTCCAGCTTCCTGAGTGTACTTTTATTTTTCTTTGTACTACAGAGTAACCGTCCGGGTTGTGGACTGTACTCTGCTTTAATTATGTGTATACATTTTGTTTCTCGCTCTCATTGTATGTAACTTGTTTCCCTTTTAATAGATATATTATTCTCTTTAAATTTGGTCTCAATCATCACTTGTGCTTACAGTGTGTTTATATTAAAGCTTTTAATTTATCCTATCTCAGTTCACAATTGTGTTGAATGTATGCTAGTTCAGCGGACAAGGCCTGAGATGCTCTGATACCAAGTTGTCACACCCCAATTCTGGTCTATTCAGAATGATGTGATGAACCGCTAAATAACCAACGGTTCAACTAGGATCTCAAATAGACTATCCCCGCGTTATCTAAACTTATACACATCCATAATCATAATCAGAGTAAATACACAATAGCGGAAGTCTTATAATAACATGAACTGAGAACTAGAATGATATCATTAATTTAATAGCAAATTATTCTATTTTCAACTGAGATATAAATATTTAAATACCAAATACATGTCTTAATAAATCCAACAAAGAAACCTATAAAATATATAATCAAATACACACGAGTTGCACTCGCAAGAGGAGTCGTGTGAATCCGCTTCAGCTTCAACTTCCATGGCTGCCACGTTCCCGTACGCAGACGCATTCATATAGTCTTCAACGGTATAACCTGCATCATCAACTAAAAATATTCGACGTCGAGGGGTGAGCACACATCACGGCTCAGTGAGTAGCCAAAACAATGCAACAATACATATGCATGCAAAAATCAATTTATATTTGTGGTCCGGTTTAAAGTTTGCAGTATGCAATAGAAAGATTTAAGTAGCCAAAGGTCGCGTTTATTGACTCCGCCTCTATACACGAGTGTGTGACGTTAGCCGAAGATCACGTTTATCATCAACTCACATGCACCCAATCATGAACATTATATAACAAAAGTTACGTTTATTGCTATATAGTGCCATACCAACACGTAAGCCCCTGTTGGCGAGGGCTGCAAACTGGGCTCGCAACTAACCAATCCTAATGCCAAACAGTGTATCCAAGGCCTCACCCCAGCATCACTCAGAATGCCCATAGAGATAGAGCTAAGGCCCCCCGGTAGAGTCAGAGACTACAAGGACCGAGACCACCTCCCCTGATACTCTACGACATAATAGTTCTGCTAAAGTAATGGCGATACGACGATGCCAATGCACAAGACTTGAGTTAGAGGTAGAGCTAAAGTGCTGAGACCCGCCAAAGGTTACGTTTATTGACGTCCTCATCACACCTCCCCTGATACTCGCTCGCATCAAGCACATCAACCACACACATACAAGCACATGCCTATTCCTATCATCATCATCATCATCATGTTATAAACAATAAAATAAATATGCATGAACAAGTAATAGAAATATTGGATTGCATGCTGTATGCACATTACAAACATATTCGCATAGAATCAAGCTTGGCATAGGACTCAAGAAATAAAAAATAGTTTATTATTAACCAATTTAGTTTGGGGTTAAGGTTCCTCACCTTAGCTTGCTAATAGATACTTTTCCAAGCTTTAGAATCACCGTTATATTGTTATTATATTGCTAGCAAACCTAACAAAGTCGATAGAATTAATTAGAATTAATTCTGAATTTAAAAACCATTCTGTTAACTGAGGGTCGATGCTAGGGTCGATGGGTCTATCGACCCTCCCTTCTTTCTGGACTTCCCGAATGCTGAGGGTCGATGGTCAGAAATACCTAGGGTCGGATGGTCATCGACCCTCGGTGCGACCCTTGGTGCACTTTGGTCCAATTTTCACTTTTTAATCCATTCTTCGTGTTTGGGGTCCTATGGCTTGCTCCTACATTCCATTCTACATCCATTTCATGGTCTGAAACCATATATAATCCATCTAAATAGTTTTCGTGCATCCTCCTATGGTTTTCCATGAAAACCTAACCATGGATTGTTTGGGTTTCTCCGAGATCACTCTCTCTCCAATAACTAACCTAAGGTCTGTAGAAACTTATGGAATTAGTATCCATACTTGAGAAGATTAATCTTTCTCTGCAACTCTTCTCCTTTTTGCTAGGTTCTCTTCCTTGCCTCTCTTATTCCTCTCTTCCTTCTCCTCTCTTTCTCCCAATTCAATTAGGGTTGTGAAAGGAGTGAAAGTGGCTTAGGGAAGTCCTTTAAATAGACTAGGAACATCCTAAATAAGTTCCATTGAGATTTGGAAAGAATCTCAATCGAAAAATATAGAAATTTCCTAATTTCTATATTCGGCAGGAACCGAGGGTCGATGATCCCGTCGACCCTATGGTCTTAAGCTGTCCGACCCTCCCTTCAAAACTGTGGGTCTGACTCTTTGTTTTGGGAGGTCCGACCCTGCTTAGCTGGGTATGCGACCCTTCCCCTAATTTAAGTGTTTTTGGGTC
The DNA here is from genome assembly GCA_028583415.1 of Protea cynaroides. Lineage (NCBI taxonomy): Eukaryota > Viridiplantae > Streptophyta > Magnoliopsida > Proteales > Proteaceae > Protea > Protea cynaroides. The sequence continues at coordinate 38,500,409 of CM053276.1, read as the reverse complement.
GATTTGATACCTGGGATCTCGATCTCCTTCACGCCCTTGGTCCATTTGACTCGACCATGATGGGTGAACCTGGTTCAAGGTGGTAAGACCGGGTTAGATTGACACGGGTCTTACAGCACCAGTGTCTAAGGCACCTTATCGGATGGCTCCTACAGAATTGAAGGAATTGAAGACCCAACTATAGGATTTATTGGACAAAGGTTTTATACGAACGAGTATTTCACCATGGGGAGCACCAGTGTTGTTCGTAAAGAAGAAAGACAGTAGTATTCGACTGTATATAGACTACTGAGAATTGAACAAGTTCATTATCAAAAACAGATATCCATTGCCTTAGATCAATGACTTGTTCGATCAATTGCAAGGTGCAAAGATATTCTCTAAGATCGACCTTTGGTCAGGTTATTGTCAATTGAAGATCAAGGATGGTGACATTCCTAAGACAACATTCAGAGCCAGGTACGGGCACCATGAATTCCTGGTTATGTCGTTTGGATTGACCAACGCCCCCACATCATTTATGGAGATTATGAATCGGGTCAGGTATTTCATGACATATTGAACACTTCGGTCATAGTCTTCATAGATGACATTTTGGTTTACTCAAAGGACAGAGAGGCTCATGCAACACATCTTAGAGTAGCCTTACAATGGCTAAGAAGGGAGAAGCTTTATGCTAAGTTCAAGAAGTATGAGTTCTGATTAAACGAAGTGATTTTCTTGGGTCATCTAGTGTCATCAGAAGGAATAAAAGTGGATCCCAGTAAAATTGAAGCAATTATAGGGTGGGAAACGCCTAAAAATGTTGCAGAGATAAGAAGTTTCTTGGGATTAGCTGGCTACTACTCAAGGATCACAGTACCTCTTACCAAACTAACCAAGAAAGGGGAGAAGTTTGTTTGGACCGACAAGTGTAAAGAACATTGAAGACATTGAAGACGAAGTTGATATCAGCTCCCATCTTGACCATTCTGGCACCAGGGCAACCATTCACTCTTTATACAGATGTTGTCGGATTGGGTTTAGGATGTATTCTAATGCAAGGTGAACAGGTGATTGCCTATGCCTCAAGGCAACTGGAAGGAGCACAAGAAGAATTACCCTACACATGACCTGGAGCTAGCATTGGTGATTCATGCTATAAAGACTTGGAGACATTACTTGTACGGTGAGAAATTTCATATCAAGTTAAATTACAAGAGCCTGACCTATCTCTTTACTTAGAAGGAGTTGAACATGAGACATAGAAGGTGGTTAAAACTGTTGAAGGACTACGACTGTGATATTCAGTATCATCTATGTAAGGCCAACATGATAGCGGATGCATTGAGCAGGAAAGGGATATTGAAGCCAAAAGGAGGACCTAGTACAAATGCCACTTTGTGCCACCTGGTATCAGCTTCTGAAGGGAAAGAAGTGCAACACGTACTAGAATCTCCTGATGACCCTATAGAGCAAGGGTTGATCCATAAGTTTTCACTTATGTTCGCCACGCTAAAGATTCTACCAAATCTGACAGACGAAGTGAAGGCAGCAATTCTACAAGACCCATATTTGAGAACAATGCAAGAGGACTTAGAGAAAGGTAAGCCAAACCCTGACTTCACCTTGGATGCGGAGAAGATACTTAGATATCAAGGTAGGTTATGTATACATGAAAGTGAAGAATCAGACCTCAGACACAAAATTATGTTAGAAGCCCATTCCACTCCATATTCAGTGCATCCTGGGAGTATCAAGATGTACCAAGATCTAAAGAGGTTGTACTGGTGGAGAGGAATAAAAGTAAAAGTGGCTAAACACGTATTTCAGTGTTTGAACTATCAGCAACTGAAGGTCAAAAGACAAAGAATGATAGGTTCACTACAGCCATTACTTGAACCAGCATGGAAATGAGATTGCATTACTATGGACTTCGTCATTGGATTACCATTGACTCCTAGATTAGTTGACGTAGTTTGGGTGATTGTAGTCACCTTACAAAGATGGCTAGTTTTATTGCAATCAGACCTCAATATACATTGGAGAGACTGGCCAAACTATATGTGGATAATATTGTCAAACTCTATGGGGTACCTGAGAGCATAGTGTCAAATAGAGATCCTCGCTTTACTTCCAAGTTTTGGCAAGGACTACAAACAGCTATGGCAACAAAACTAAAGTTTAGCATAGTGTTTCACCCTCAAACGAACGGACAGTCAGAGAAAAGCATTCAGATCTTAGAAGATATGCTCTGAGCCTGTGCTATTGATTTTAAAGGAGCTTGGGATGAGAAACTATCATTGATCGAGTTTGCTTACAGAAATAGCTATCAAGCTACCATACAGATGTCAGGTGAACAGGGAATTATGGGGCCCGAATTCATTAAAGAAACCTGTCAAGTAGTAGATAAAATCAAAGAGAGGGTGAAGACTGCTTAAGTTCAACAGAAGAATTATGCAGACAATAAATGCCGAGATCTTGAGTTCACTGTAGGTGACAAAGTATTCTTGAAGATATCACCGATGCGCGACTTAAAGTGATTCGATAAGAAGGGCGAGTTATGTCCTAGATATGTGGGACCATATGAGATTCTAGCTAGACGTGGAAAAGTGACATATCAGCTTACGTTACCCCCATCGATGTCTAGTATGCATGATGTATTCCATGTGTCTCTATTGAAGAAGTACGTCAGAGGCCCATCTCACATATTGATTGTAGATACTCTAAACTTAACCGAGGAACTGACATTCAAAGTTGTGCAGGCCGAGATCACAAGTTGAAAGGTATAGAAACTTCAAAACAGAGAAATCTTTTATGTCAAAGTAACTTGGAAAAGTCAAGACATAGAAGGAGTGACATGGGAAAAGAAACTACAATGCAAAAACAATACCCTCATCTATTCGACTCAGAAGGTACGTGCAAATTCAAGGATAAAATTTTTTTTAGGGGAGAGTTGTAAGACCCACACTCCATAACCCAGTCTAACTTGGTTAACATATCATGATAAGTCTTCCCATCATAATCGGGTCAGACGAACTAACCAGATAACGGAACCACAAAGCCAAGTATGGAAAACTACAACCCTAAGCTTGTTCGGTCAGACAATAGAGTTGTTTAGGAGACCGAATATGTTACCAGTCAAACCTAAAAACAGACTCCGATAATAGGAAAGTTTTGGTTGGGAGGCTCTCCTAATTGGAAGAGCATTCCAAGTAGGAGATTGTCCTCTATATAAGGGACGTTTCTCCACCTTCTCTCACTCTTTTGTTCAATCGTAAACCTTAAAACTGAGAAAAGAGTTGAGAAGAAGAAAGCTCTAGAGAAAGAAGAAGGAGGGAAGGGGAAGAACTTATCATCGATTTCCAGCAATCTTCATCGAGAGACCAATGGTAAGTTCTTAACCTCTGTAACTGGGATACTATGTGTGTGAGGTTGGACTCACAGCTATCAGAGGTAGTGATCTAATTTCAGTACTCTATGAAACATATAATGAAAACCAACAAGGTTGTAGAGACCTAGGGTTGTAATGGAAGCTCTAACCCTAATGTGTTTTGACCATAGAGTAGATTAGGATGAAACCCTAGACTGAGCCGAAGAATCAACTCTAAAGGAAGTCAGACTGAAGGACAGCCTAAAGGATGTCTTGAAGGTTGTCCGGTCTGGTTGTCTGGTAGCACATAGAGTGGGACCGGACAACCTATCGGATCCTCTCGGGAATCATCCCAGGATTATCCGGTATGGTGTCCAGTTAAACAATATACCACACCGAATAGTCGATTGAACAATGTTTGGAAGGACATTTGCCAGTCTAGACAGTCAGTCTAGTCACTGTAAACTATCAAAACGAAACCTTAACAGAATCCTAATAATTTTCTAGGACTTACCATCAAGCAAAGCTACTTTCAAGGTTTTGGAAAAAGTCAACATTACTTAAACAAGTGAGGGATAAGATCCCAAACTAACTTGTCAATAATAAACTAACTTGTGTGTATGTTGATTTCATTGTTTGTGCATATAACATGTCATCCAATATCTATTATTTACTATTTATGCATATTTAACTATTCTTGTTATGATGTGATTGAGGATAGACATGTGTTTGTGTGTGGTTGATGTGTTGAGTGGAGAGAGGTTGTAGCCTCAAACCATTCACTATACTGACATCGTCGTATCGCTGTTACCTTAGTGTGCTTAGTACTTCGCAGGGTATCAGAGGGAGTGCTTGCATTGTTGGCCATAGTCTTACCAATAGACTCTAGCTCTATCTCTGTTTCGTATTGAAGGATGTTGGGGTAAGCCCTCGCCTGTAGGGGTATATGTACTGGTACGGGTAGAGTATCAAGGGGGATTCTGATGGTTTGGTTGTAGCTTGCCATTGGGCTCTAGCTCTATCTCTATCTTGTAGTGAGTGTTGTGGGGTGACGATGGTTTTGGTTGGAGCCTGACCATTGGGTGTGCTTGTACTCTCGTGTATGAAAGTATGGTTGTAGCATATCCTTACCATAGCACATTGCAAACTTAAACCAGACCAAATGATTACATGCCACACCATGCATGTTGCTTGCTGCATGTTTTGTTTCTCACTGAGCGAAGTTGTGAGCTCATCCCATGATACTATTTTTTTTAGTTGATGATGCAGGTACTACAGTGGAAGACTATATTAATGCACCACCGTACGGACACATGACAACTATAGATGTGTAGTCAATGGAGAATGAGAATGACTCATCATGCGAGTGCCATTACTGTGTTTATCTTTAGGGTTTTATTTTATGTTTGGCTTATAAGACATGTAACGTATCATTATTAGTTTACGTTTTGATCAACATTGGATTATTGGATTATTTACTATTTATCATTTACTCTCTTAGTTCATTAATTAATAAAGACTTCCGTTGTTATTTATTATTCTGATTATGGTTTGATGTGATGGTTTGATTGTTGGCATGGTCTTATGTGATCTTGGCTTGAACCATAGTTTATTAGCGGTTCATTCACACTTTCGGTTTGACCAGAATTGGGGTGTAACAGTTCATTGGTCTATACAGTGACCTACTGTGACTGTCTGGCAGCAAGTCCGATTGCATATCTGTGACCGGACCCTCCTTTCGGAGGATCCCAAAGGGTTCACCTATTTATATGGGGACCTACTATGATGGTCCGGATGCATGAATTTTGCATCCAAAGTACCATCTAGACCTTCCATCCGGACTGATTATACAGTCTGAACTAGGGTCCAAGTTCTCCGATAGGGTTGTGGTTCCTCCCCCTTATTCTTGGGAAGTATCTAACAGCATCTTGGCACAAGTAAGTACCATGGGAACCATGGTTCCCATCCTAGGATTCCTTTCAAGGTTCGATAAGTATTCTAAGGTCTGCTGTCCAGGTTTTCGTCCAAACCTGGACTGCATTATCTTTCCGTCCATGGTCTGCCATTAATGGTCGTGGAAAGTTTCCTTCATATGGTTTCAAAGCATCCTCCGAGAGAATCTAAAACGTTTAGAAATTGAAGGGAAAGCAATGCTTACCAGAACTTGTTCCCTTTCGTTAGCACAGATGTTGCTTTAGAAGAACACCCTTAACCAGTCATCTTCTCCCTTTCTCGTAAGTTTCTCTCCTCTGCAACCTTCCTCTTTCATAGAAATGCATCAGCGTCAAGTAAGGAATTTCACTTGACTCTAACCCTGTTGTGCATATGGGAGAGGAGAGAGGAGAGAAGAGAGTCTTACAAGGACTAGAGTCACCCTCCCTCAATGCAACTCCACCTTCCATGTGACGTGGGGGTTCCACCAGCAAGCTATCCTGCTAGGCGCGCACAAGGGAAGAGCAACTCGCACTTCTAGTGGAAGTTGGTTATTTGGGGTGATAAGTATCACCCTATAACCCTCCCTTGAAACCCCTTGTTGTTAGTTTGCGGTTACTCCACCATTAAGGTGGGTCCTACCTTAGTGAATGTAAGATTTAATTTAATTATATTTCAAGTTGAGTCCAAGGGCCCCACTAGTCTCGTTTAATAAACAGACCATGGTTTGCTCTTCCACCCGCAGGGATCGGCAGTAGGCTCTGACCAGTCAGGGTGAGTCCAGACCGACTCAGCTTGCCCTGCTGATTAGGTTTGTCAGAGGTATTTATTATGCTCAATGTAATTATGTTACAGTACACTTACCATCTTGGGTGGCAACAGTTATTTCGGTGTTGCATCAATCGCATCAACGATGGGAAGACTTGCCACGTGTCAAAATTCAAACCGGATTTCAGGATGTGGGTCTTACAGTTGAGCTAGTTGCTGGGCCATGACGTCTATCTAGGTCTGGTGGCAAATTCCTTCGCCAACAGGTGAATGCTATGGCTACTTTTTTTGTTGCAGTCCCTATTAATTTCTTCAATGGGGACTCTTTCTTTATGAGGTTATCCAGTGTCATCATCCTAAGTGTTGTTGTAAAACTGCCAAGTTTTTGCTATAGAACCTTATGAGTAGGAAAATTTTCTACGGCTCCACGGTGGGCGTCAATCTATTGCTGCTAGAATCCGCCCGTCGTCTCCCAAGATGAGACAATCTGCATAAGATATGGACAATGAGAGCAAAGGGGGTTGGGCTCGGGTCTCCGAGACCACTCCGATGCCTAAGTTAGGATCCACACATCAATTAGGGGTTGGGCTCGGGTCTCCGAGACCACTCCAATGCCTAAGTTAGGATCCACACATCAATTAGTAGATAAATTTATATGAAGTGGGGGTAATAGAAAGCTCACAAGCTCCTTAGAGTGAAAAAACTTGAAGACATATGATTCTGGAGAGTTTAAGCTTACTTACAACCGTATGTGGTCTAAGTAGTTACCCTTTTCCCCCCTCTTTTTCAATATGTTTGATTGGTCTTTATGTAAGGGATTTTTGCTGACTTTTAGGCAGACTGAAGGTCATTCCGCAAGTTGGATATGCTTGCTACTTAGTTTAGAGCCTTAGCTTAAGTTGCATCCGTAGGGATCATTCCGCATGTCTTGAGTTGACGTGTTGAATCTTGATCAGGCAATGCCAATAGAGGAGACATAGAGTTTACTCAAGAAATAAAGGAGGGTGCCATTAATGCAATTTGCTTAAGCGAGCATCGACATAATTAATGTGGGGATGCCCATTTAATGTCATGTGTCTTGCCTAGGGTAGCTGTAATTAATGTCGCGTGCTCAACTATGGAAGCATTAATTGTGACCAAGTCGGCAATCCATTGCCTCTTAGGTTGAGACTACCTTTGTGTGCTCAAAACCTACGGAGGTTGATGTGTTGGGTTTTTCTTGGATCGAATCTATTAGTCTGAGATTGACGTGTCGCTATTTCCTCGCCTCGTACTTTGCTGATGTGGATTTTTTTATTTTTTTATTTTTTTATTTTTTTTTTGCTAACGATGGGTATCCAGACCTTTGGCTTGAGTAGTCCCGTGGGCCCATACTGAACCCACAGCCATATGGATCGGGTCATTTCAGGGTTGATTGAGAACTATTCCACTTGCACCCAAAACAGAAAAAGAGCACTTAACACCCCGTGTGAGTGGCCCCAAGGCGTTAAGAGGAGTTAAATTCAAAACATTCCGCTTCTTGAGGTGTAGGTTCCTTATCAACTAAGCCCGATTGAGGTTGGCTGTTTTCTTGTTTCAGACCGTGACTATCAGGTTGCAATATGACAGCTATACTGTCACACAAAGACTCGCCCTCACCGCATGTTTACTTGTTATTGGGTGTAAATAACACCACTCAATAAATGTCTCCCTCAAAGTATATTGTAAATACGAAATGTCATTGTAATTGTATTGTACAAGTTGTTTATCCTTTTGATCCCATTCCACTTTAGGTTTTTCAACCTCTTTGCTTTGTTCGTCGATTTTTGTAATTTTGTAAAGGCATTAATTAATGGTGTCCCAAATATCTACATTATATCTACATACAAAAATCTTGAAATGAGTATTCTTCTTTTTTCGGTAATAAAATGAGTATTCTTCACGTTTTCAGAATGCTTGACGTGGTTTTCTTCACGATTTCAGTTTTAGGTTAGTTTATGAGGTCTCAAATCAAGTTTAAACCGCAGAGATATAGTGGTTTTCACGTAGCATACTTAAAGTCTCTCTATTTCTCTAAATCGTCTCATGTCCAGGTATCGACAGAAGACTCGGTTCCTTGTAGCTGATGCCCGACAAATGGCATCGGTTGAATCCGGTTGATCATGGATTTGATAAGGTGAAACGCAAAGTGTCTTCACCTTATGCACCAGTGCTCCATAATCGATTCTGATTCAGCCAATGGCACGTGTCGGGCATCAACTACAGGCAGACGAGTCTCCTACCTATACCCAGACAGGAAACGATTTGGATCCGTTTCTTTTATGCTCTTGGATGAAGATAGAAACCACGTGTCATTTTTGTATGATGCGCCACCGATGTGCAGCACAATCCCGTGCAGCAGAGGAACCGATCCCCCACTTTCTAAGCTGCCCATTACTTGTGGGGTGAAGAGAAACGTGTATGGATCCAAATCGTCTCCTGCGGCAAGACGTTCCTGCCGCCGATCTAAGGACCTGGGTTTAGTCTGACCGCCTGCCAATACATTGGGGGGTAGGTCGACTGAAATCCAACCCTTGACAGACGGCAGGACTGCAGGAGAGGATTTGGTTGCAACGTGTATTGGGTCACATTAGAAATTGAAACGTGGCCGGCAGAGGCATACGGTTCGGTCGTTTTTCGATCGGTAGTTTTTTTTTTTTTTTTTTTTTTTTTTTAATGCATAAAATTGGTAATCCAAGTTTTATAAGTGTCCCATTAGACGCTTTACACGTTGTTCTTGCCTTTCTCATCATCTCCGCATCGTCATTATCTATAAATAGAAAGGGAGCGTAAGTCGTGGGGTCACTTTTGCCGCAATTGAGAGATTTCTTATAACCAAAAAAAAAAATAATAATAATATATTTTTCTTTTCCACTTTCGGTGCAGTGACGTGAAAGTTGGGTTAGGTAGGAAGAAAAAAAAAGGAAGAAGCATGGGGGACCATATGGGGACCATATTTTTCATCTGATCGATCCATCTTAAAAAAAGAGAAACATAATGACACCATCGTCCATCGTTTTGGAAGAAGAAAACTGTAAATTAGTTTGGGCAACCCAAACAAAGCCTTACGTCTAAGTTGTATCTGGTTTCATTTTGTAAAAGATAAGCCGACGTGAGATTGCTGTTTTTGCTTTTGTCGCCTGTCCCACTGGCCTATTCATTCATCCTCTGCGTTTGTAAACTTTGTGACCAGTGGGAATCATGAAAGTAAAGCATAGACGGAAGAAGCTGCAGCGAGGAAACCAACGTCAGATCTGCGCAATGAAAAAATGTGCAAATTGTTTACACTGATTAGGTAGGAATTTATTAAATTACCACACAAAACATTTTGCCCTTGATTTTTTTTAATGAATATGATATTGTATTCACTATTCAAGAAACACGGACAAGAATAAATAAATAATAAAAAAAAAAAGCAAATATAGATAAATTAAAAAAAAAAAAAAAAAAAAAAAAACTCTGCTCTCGTAAACGAGAATATAATAAATTAAATAGAAAAGGTAACGTACTGACATCTATCTTCTTAACACTCACTCTTTGTGGCCATGGACCCCCCTATATACACATGGTGAAGCTTATAGATACACGTTCCCAAATAAAATTATATCAATTCCTCTCATTATTATAAGTTTTATTTCATTCAACGTTTAGTTTAGTATGTATTATAGAATTAATTATATAATATATAATTATTTGATATGATTTATAGTATTTATTTATATTTAAAATGAAATGATATAATCTAAACTCTACAAATAGATTTGAAGGTGTTTATCATTAGAATAAATTTCTGCTACCCCCTATAATAGTTTCAAAACATCACCTACCACCCATACGTTTCAAAAAACATCAAATGCACCCAAGTAAGTGACGGAAGTGACGGAAATGAGTGATAGACCGTTTTAGCCTTTATGTTTTTAATTGAAAATTTTTAAAATTAACAAAATCTCTAAAATAACCCTGGTCATTTCGATTAGATAAACAGCCCAATCTTCTCCGGCACCGGTTAATAGGTAAGTCCCCTTATTCCCCTCTCTTTCCTTCCCTCTCTCTCTTCCTCATCGTTCTCCAACCTAACCTTATAGATATATATGTATCAATTTCCAAACTCCATTTCTCGTTCATGACTGTTCTACTCACAAGCTCCACATCAGAGAGAGAGAGAGAGAGAGAGAGAGAGAGAGAGAGAGGGAGGATCATGTCCTCGTTCGTTCAATTGAAGATCCTTATCGTCTTCTTCTTCGTATTTGTCAATCTAGCAGTCGACAGAAATCGACATATAGTGAATTTTCGATCACCAAATCTATTCCCAGAAAGCTTAACTTGGGATCCAGTAGCCCAACACTTTGTCGTAGGCTCTCTTCACGATCGCTTGATTCAAGCTGTCTCCGATGCCGGCGTCGTTGAAACCCTAATTTCAGACCCCAACCTTCCCCAGACGTCGCCATCCTCAGTCTCACAGTCGATTCCATCAACCGTCATCTCCTAGCTGTTATCCACGCCGGCGATCCTCAACCCCACTTCGATGCCCTCGCTGCTTACGATCTCTGATCTCGCCAACGCCTCTTCCTGGCACAACTTACTGATCCTACCTCTTCCGATCGTCAAATCGCCAACGACGTCACCGTCGATTGCAACGGCAATGCTTACGTCACCAACGCCGCCGGCAATTTCAGTTCCCACTCCTCAATGCTTTCTTCGCCGCAAGGTCATTGTACGTAGGTAGGTTTCTTTCTCTGTAAATCTTGGTTTCTTCCTCCGGCGAAAACCATCAATGGAATCCAACTCACAACTCTCTTATTGTTAGCGGGTGTTCGTGGGTTCTCTATTTATTTTGGCGGTAAGCTCTCTTCTCTGTGGAACAGTATCTAAAGTTCTCTTCACTGTGGAACAGCATCAGAAGTCTTTCCTTCTCTGTGAAAGAGCAACTCAAAAGGAAATCAGATTCTGCAATTTTTTTTTTTTTTTTGCTAAGAGGGTAAAAAAGTCTTTTGACTTATCTATTAGGGTATTATAGTCCATTTCACATTCTTTTTTGATGACATCAGCAACTAACGTGATTAGTTTAACGGAATGGACCTATTTGATTAACGGTGGTAAATGTTTGGGTGGTAGTTAATGTTTTTTGAAACGTATGGGTGGTAGGTGATGTTTTGAAACTATTATGGGGGGTAGCAGAAATTTTCTCTTTATCATTATTATGATAATTTATTATTACTTCTTTATGTTTAGACCCCGTTTGATAACACTCCAACTCCTTACTTCTTAGCTCCGGAGCTAATCTGGAGTAGAATGGCGATTGATAAACACGGTTCAAGTTTGACTCCCATGGAGTGAACCGCTCCAAAAATGTCTCTGGGAGCTAAAAAACTGGAGTTAAAAAAACTTACTTCTCTTGCTCCGGAGCTATTACCACTACTGACTGCCATCACCACCACCACTAGCACTGGCATCATCACCACCACCCCTCCACCGCCACCATCCCCACCACCACCCACCACCCACCACCCACAGCCGCCACCACCACCACTTACCACCGATGCCGCCACCACCACCCACCACCTTCCACCATCGCTGCCACCACCACCCACCACCCACAGCCGCCACCACCACCACCACCACCACCACACATCACTTACCACCGATGCCGCCACCACCACCCACCACCTTCCACCATCGCTGCCACCACCACCCACCACCTTCCACCATTGCCGCCACCACCACCACCACCCACCCACCACCTACTACCACTGCCACCACTGTCGCCACCACCACCACCGCCACCACCACCACCCACCAGCACCACCACCACCAAACAATATTTTGGAAGCATAGTCTTTTGATTTTGGAACAGCGTTATCAAACAACATTCTACTCCAAAAATCCTGACTCCGGAGAAGAAGTAGAAAATGACTCATAATTTATTCTCATAAATTATTTGTAATAAATAATTCATAAACATAAATATAAATTTTACCAAAAAGAGTCATAGTAAAATAGCAAGTTTGGCTCTCTAAACTAGAACCCACCTGAAACTTGTCTAAAAAAACCAGGGATTGTGCCAAGCTTCTCGACCAATTATTAGGGCCCAAGTAGATTTTTTCAAGATCGAGCTTAATAATAATAATAATAATAATAATAATAATAATAATAATAATAATCAAGACAGCATGAGTCCGAGTTCAAGTTTATTTTTATTAGTTTGTGATTAGTCTACAAACCTGAAAAATCTTTGTCATTATATATTGTTAAATTTTATGAACTTTCGTATACTAATGGTTCATGCCATTAGTTATATATAAGTATAATAGGTGTATGATTTTTTATTTTTTATTTTTTTTTTTTTTTTTTTTTTGGGGTAGAAATAGGTGTATGATGTTGACCAATAAGTGAAAAAAAGTGCTCAATAAAAATCTACTACGTACATGTATGGAAAGAATATCAAGGGAGAGTTATATTAATCATAATTCAACAAAATTAATTATTTTGATGTCGAATTGATGGTTTAGATTCTATGAATAACACATCCGATGCATTAGAGTGGTGACAGTAATAAGTTCCATGATATGGGACGTCCCCATTATGCTATATTATGAAAATAAGGACTTAATCGTAAGAAACCTATATTTTTTAGGGCATTAATATTATATTTAGGGATCTTCATTGGTAATTATCTTTATTTAAGAACCAAAGATTTAATCAATTAAGGAAACCTAGGTAGGATCATCCAATGAGATCTTACCAATTGGCATTCTAAGCACTTAATGGATAAATTATCTATAGAAAGGAAGCTAAGGGGAGAAGGAGGAGACATCTATCATGGGAAACTATCTCCCTTCTCTTCTCTTGTCTTTGTCCTTCCCATTAAGTTTATAGATTAGGGTTTTGAACCCTAGGTTTTTTGGGGAGGAGATTGTCGCTATTCCAACGAAGGTTTTGTTCATGGGGTGTCTCTTGTGTCCTTGTGATTGCTAATTTGATAAAGTGTTGTATTCTCTAAAAGAATCTTACTTAGTGGATTGATAATTTTTTTTTTTTTTTTTTTGGTAATGACGGGTTTCTAGTCCTTTGGCCTAACTAGTCCCGCAGGCCCATACTGATGTTACAACCGCATGAACTGGGTCATTCTGGGGTCCATTCCACTTGCACCCATAGCAAGAAAGAAAGAACACTTAATAACCCCGTGTGAATGGGCCCAATACAGTAAAAGGAGTTTTCTACAACACATTTTATTGTACCTTAGCTTTGAAAATGGCAAAAACAAGGACGGTTCGGTCAATTAAGGTTAGCTGGCCTACCCAGGCCAGCATGACCTCAAGCTTATAAGACCGGATTGAGTTGAGTAGAACTCACAAGGTTGGGCCTACATTGAGATATCCTAACTTGATCTCTACTTAGGTTAGGATTGGCTTGAGCTAAGAGGATCCAAGGTTGAACTAGGGTCTTAAAACCCAAACCAGCCTGGCCCAGTTCCATCTCTATCAAATACTGATCAGGGCCGAAACCCTTTGGTGTTAAGTTCACCTATCATTGTGCCTCCTATCCATCACTGAAAATAAACAGGTTCGGGTAGGACCAAGGATTGGGGATTGAATCAACATATATTGATCTGGATACAATTTTGAGTTAATTTGGCCATGATTCGGCTCAAATATTAGTTCAAACTCAGCCACAACCATGCTAATTAAGAACAAAATGTGTCATCCAAATTTGAATTCAGCATTGAAGATTGGTCCAGACGACTTCATACATAGTGAACCCTAAACTTACAAACTCAAACAAAATTTTTTTTGATGATCTAATTCTAAATGATTAATAGAGCTGGATTTTGAAAAAGATTTTAATTTTCTTATATATAAAAAATATTAATATAGAAATAGATAAAGAGGTATAAACACAAGATAGAATCATTTGGATTTTCCTTTCTGTTTAATAGTTTTTTAAAATATTTTGTGAGAGAACTTGACTGCCCCAACCCAAAGTCATACAAACAAATAAATAAATCCAATCTTTCTCGGCCATTTTTTGTCAAATGAGGGAAGAGGCACTTTTAGGTTGGAATGTTTGTCCACTACCCATGTGTTTAACCTTAGATTGTGTGTTCCTGTCCTCATTGACTTTAAAGAAGTCCCTCGTTAACCTTCATTGTTAATACTCAAAAGGTAGATGGGTCCCATGCAATTAGTTGAGTTTTGTATAGATATTAAAATAATTCATTTTATATTAGTTAAACTAATTAGAGTAAGAAAAAAACTTATGGTCAAATAGGTTGGCCAACTTTGTTAACATCACTCAGACTTTTTTAGCATATAGGAAATACGGGGTAGATGAGAGTTGGTTGATGTGATAGGAGGGTGGCCAGGAATGGTACTTGGTTATGTAATATTTAGAAGACAAATTATTATTGTCACAATATATCTCTTATTTTTCCAAAGATGGGGTAGATGAGAGTTGGTTGATGTCGTAGGGAAGTGGGAATGGTACTTGATTATGTAATATTTAAAATTATTATTATCACAATGATCTTTTTTTTCTTAAACGTCACATGATTTCTATTCGGGTTTCTTTTGGTATAGTGTATATTTATGTTTATGAGGTATTTATGATAAATCATTTATCAGAATAAATTATGAATCATAAATAATTATAACTATTAATACAACTAGACATAAAGAAGTAATAATAGATTATCACAATAATGATAAACACCTTGTAACTTATTTATAGATTTAGATTATAATAATTTATTTTATTTATAAAAAAAGTACCATAAATCATACCAAACAACTATATATATCATAATGTATTATGTAATTAATTATATAATATAATACATACCAAAAGAGCCTTGGCCATGTACGTGGATAGATGGTGTCTTCATTCTCACTATTGGATAAAGAGGACATGGTGTCTTCACAATGCAATTTTTTCTGTTGGCATACATCTTATGTATGTCGTTATACAAGTATCAATACTTTAGCTATTATTGTGCTTTCTCTCAACTCAAAGTGAGAATCGATGATTCAAATTAAATAAAGAAAAAAATGAAAAATGAATGACTCATATTTGATTTATGATTTTTAAAAACATCAAATTCTGTTGTTGCATTGATAATTTAACTACCTAATCTACAATGACCTACTCAATTGTTGATGATTTTCCTTGAAAGCAGCTCCTATAATTTGAACTGCCTAATTGTAATGTGACTTGATTAGGTGATATTTAGGAAGTTCACTGCTCTTTAACATTATAAAGGAGATGTTAGGTGATCTCGCCATTCTACGGCATTAAAAGTATGAAGTGCACATCCTCCCTCTTTTCATCTGGTAAAACCCCATACACTTCTGAGAGTTCCATGCATCCATCAACTGTTCTCAACGGCCATGTGAAATGGAAGTGAGGAGAAGATTCGAACTCACAAGTTAAAGAATGTTCCCTCTGTTAAAAAAGGGACAGGATTCTCTCGCCGAGCAGAATGAATGCCTTACATCGTTTCATACAGATTTTTCTATTTATTTTTTCCCTGTCTCTTCAAAAGAATTAATAAAAAAATCCATTACTCAATAGATACTTTCCGGGTTAAAAAAGGTTCATCAATTGCTAGATACTTTCCCATTAAAGAAAGGTTCCTCAATTGCTTTCATTGCTTGTATCAGTACTTGACAAGGGTACGAAACCAAACTAAAGGAGATAAATATCTAATTCGAATGGAACAAAATTTCCCTACTTGAGATACTTTGTACTGGATAAGAACTAGAGCAAAAGTCAGTTCCAAATATTCAAAATTTTATATTAAAATGGCACTTGCTAAGAAGTTTCCAACTCAAGAAGCATCTGATATATATCATTTATTGGAATTTTAGAAGGGATTTGAACAAACATTAAGGCTTTGATTGGTTGCAAAGAGAATTACAAAGAAGGGAAGTGAAATTTTTTAACTTAGAAATGAAATTTTTATAATCATTATAGCATATGCAATCAAATGACTATGTAACTAAGTCCAAATCATTCTATATTTATTTATTAATTTACATTTAACTTTCTATCCAAATCCCTTGCATTTTAAAAGTAAAATAAATTTTACATCTAATTAGTATCAATACTAATTATGATTAAAAATTTAAACAGTTTATACAATCATATTATGTTATACAAGTTTCTTTTTTAAGTTTAAAAATATCATTTCCCTTGCAACCAAACTGAACCTGATGATTTATTATTTCTTTGGGGAGAGTTTACCTATACAATGGGTTAGAAAAATTAAAATGATTTATTGTTTCTTTGGGGAGAGTTTATCTATACAATGGGTTAGAAAAATTAAATCTTTATGTCTAGTCTTGTTAAGCTCGAAGACTTTCCTTTTGCATGTAAGGTTTACTAACCTGTATCTCATCGGTTGATGTAGAAATTGATTCAATACTGATATGGATTGATGGAAGGTTTACTAACCAGTATCTCATCGGTTGATGTAGAAACTGATTCAATACTGATATGGATTGATGGTAGGGTCAATAAGATAGAAACACATGGTCGATACAATTTAAAAACTAATAAACGAACTGACCCACACGATCGATATAATACCAATTACTAAATCCCTTTTTTTTTTTGGATAAATACCAATTACTAAATTTTTTTTTTTTTTAGGTAAATCCAATTACTAAATCCTTATTTGCAAAGAATTCTTCAATTTTCTCTCTACTTGCACAACCTGATGACAAGGAGAGAATACCAGCATGAAAAGAGATATAGATCTCAGATGTGAAAAGACAACACATGCGATGCTTAGGATAGCTTTAGTGCTTGAAAAGAACCTTGGCCAAACAAGTCCGGCCTCCTATCCAATAAAATTTCGAAACGTACTTGCTAAGAAATTTCCTACCCTAGTGGTGGTAGCTAGTGTTATCTATTGATTTGTAATAACTCAATCAAACGTCAAAAGGTATGCTCAGGTATATCCAATCCAAATTCAATACCTCATCAATTGTTTATGTATTTTTATTGAATCTTCTTGGACGTAGATTGGGAAATTAAATCCAACTTGCGTGTACTTCAGGTAAGAAACCAGGGGGAATGGGATCCAACCACTATTCTTACTGAATCAATCGGAATTAACTTGAAATCAACTTGGATCGAATGGTTATTGGATATTCTTCGGGTTGAGGTATGATATATCCTATCGCCGTGGTCCTGTCTGGGTCCGTCCTGGACTAATCCAAAATTGACCCAAAAATAGGATCGATGAGCTGAACCCGATAATGGCTGGGGACAAATCGATTTAAATCGAATATTAAACCTTAGGTTCACTACTTCAGTCTTCTAATAGGCTTAATGAGTTTCCTAAAGGGCTTTCAACCCGGACCGGCCCGATACTCACCTGTTAAACTAAGCCCGATAACAACCTGAAATTGGATTGGTCCGTTAGTTAATGTGCACAATGCAGGCACCCAACCTGAACCTCTTAATGGATATGTTTCAGTCAGGCCTTCTAAAGCTGACACCGATTTGAACCCAAACCGAAATCGTCCTGGACCGACCCATTGACACCCCTAATTCTCTCATTACAAGCTTCACATGCTTCAAAGAAAAAAAAATAGAATGCTAGTATCTTTTCCGATACTCACCCGATAAACTAAGCCCAATAACAACCTGAAATTGGACTGGCTCATTAGTTAATGTGCACAATATAGGCACCCAACCCGAACCTCTTAATGGACATGTTTCAGTCAGGCCCTATAAAGCTCACACCGATTTGGCCCTAACCGAAATCATCGTGGACCGACCCATTGACACCCCTAATTCTCTCATTACAAGCTTCACATACTTCAAAGAAAAAAAAATAGAATGCTAGTATCTTTCCGTTAATTAAGAAAATATAACTTTTCAATCTATTGGAACAATAATTTTCAATGACTTCTTGCATGAGGAGAAATCTTTAAGTTTTATTTCTCTCTATTGGGTTTAAGAGTTGTTGGTGCCATGTAGGGGTGTCAATTTTGGGACTGAACCGGTAGCTTGGACCGAGTCTGTCACGATCCATTTCTGGATATGAGCGTGATACTCGGATCGCTTACTAGTGATCCAAACCACCAAAGATCACACAAATGCTGTGAACTAACAAACCACTGCACAACAGTCTACATATGCAATATCTAACACAATCAGAGTAAAAGGCAACAATATAATAGCAGAAGCATAATAAGAGATCAAATAAATATCCTGATGCCAATTGAATTCTATTGTAATAATAAAACTGTTAATTATCCAAATATAATGTGTCATTGTAAGCAGCCTATTTTTGCCACTTCTTATCTACCATTTCTAGTTCAGCCCTTTATGACCTTGAATCATTACTTGCCACTTTTGGCTCATCCAGACCCCTTTATGTCCCTAAGTTATTACCTGCCATTTTGGCTCATCCGGACCCCTTTATGAACCTCAGTCATTACCTACCATTTTTGGCTCATCCGGACCCCTTCTTTATGATCCTAAGTCATTACCTACCATTTTTGGCTCATCTAGACCTCTTTATGATCCTGAGTCATTTCTTGCCATTTTTGGCTCATCCAGACTCCTTTATGACCCTGAGTCATTACCTGTCATTTCTGGCTTATTCAGACCTCCTTGTGATCTTGAGTCGTTATTTGCCATTTTTGGCTCGTTTGGACCACTTTATGATCTTGAGTCATTACCTACCATTTCTAATTCATCTAGACTTATTTGTGATCCCAAGTCACTACCTGCCATTTTTGGTAGACCCCTTTATGACCTTAAGTCATTACCTACCATTTTTGTAAGACCCATGCTCAAACTCCGCTTTGATTGGATTATTTTGGGCTTGTAATAGGTCTTACCACGACGCACGTATTGGACCAACACAGCCAAGACCCCGTGGAGGTGACATGATCTTAACCTTATACCCCTTATGTTGATTAATATCCAATGTTTCAACAACAAGGAGTGGCGTAGGTGGACTTACAGTCTGTAAGGGGAAGATACCGAGTGCACCTCACTATCATGCTCCAGCAAAAAGGGAGAAACAAGGAGATCCGGCTGCGCATGCAGCCGCACGCATTTCGCAGCTGCACCTCTAGGCACAAACTAGTTTGGAGACCGACTACAGTGGGACCTGTCGATTTGAATTTTAAATTTTCTCCAACATGGTATGCTGATCATACTTGAGCCGAAAATGGAAGGGGAAGGAGGGAGATCTTCCATTATGGCTTCCTTGAGATCCCATAATCCAATTACCTTCCTTAACACTGATATCATTCTTCTATTCTAACCAAACTAGGAATGCAAAGGAGAAAAGAGAAAAGAAAAGAGACTGAACGTACACACTCAAGAAGGAAAGAAGGAAAAAGAAAAGAGAAAGAAGAGAGAAAAGAAATGTAGAAGAAGAAGAAGAAGAAGAAAGGAGGAAGAAAGGAAGAAAGAATAGAGAGAGAGAGAGAGAGAGAGAGAGAGAGAGAGAGAGAGAGAGAGAGAGAGACTCTGACGCGCCTCTTTAGAGAAGGAACTGAGAAAGAAAGGAGAAAGAAAGAGAAAAGAAAAAGGAAGAAGAAAGGAGAAAGGAAGAGGAAAGAAACTCACCTCTGGAACAACCTTCCTCCAGCATCGCATGCTCGTCAGAGAAATTGAAGGAGACGAAACACTGTAAGTATTCCTTCACCTTGGATATAGATCGGTTAATAGGACTTACACTAAAAAGAATTTGATTAATATCTAAATGAAGTAATATCCTTCATATCAATGGTTTGTAATGCCTGTAATGGGGATGTCTCCATGACTGAACCAAAGGAAGAAGTGTTAACCGCCATTAATGGCAAAGCCATGAGCATATGGACTACCATTCATGGATTCGGATCATGGACAGTAGTGCATACGGCACAAGGGATGGATGAAAAAGAATTCTAAAGGACTAAAAGTATACCCACAACCTCTCTGAGTTTTGAGGGTGACCAAAGGAGACCAGGACCATAAACCAATGGATTCGAAGAATTTAGAACTGGATCAGAAGGTTTCCAGTTTGGATCTGACAAATCGGACATCGTCTGGATGGAAACGACATCTGAATAGGGATGTAGAGGATGAACCACGCACCCATAAGACCCAAAGATCACTGGACTAGGCTTGGTAGCACCCCAGGGATGCGGGTGGAGTCACTCGGCAATACGGAGGCGTGTGGCCACAACCACCAACCGCGCGCCCTACACCTGGTGAGGTGAGGCCATGACCACCAGCTACACACCTTTTTGGCTGCAGCACCTCCTGTGCTCGGGCAGCAAGCTACTGTGCAGCCTTGTAGACCATATTTGAGGGCCAAGAACCCCCAGACCTTTGTAATAAGAAGTCCTAAGTATTAAGTTATGAAAGGTAGAAAACTGACTATCAAATGGGAAGTTCATCCACACACCATGAGGGTATAACATTTACAGTGGCGGTTGACCTAGGGGCTATAAACATGTTGGCTCCCACTGAGTCGAAAACTAGAGATGGCAATGGTTCAACCCTTGATGTTCAAATGAGTGGCTTCCAAATCAGTACCATCAATGCTACCATGGATCAGAGATCCGTGAAGCTTCCTTTCTTCCTCAAGTAGTTCCTCAAGATGTCTTATTTTCCCAGAATGGGTTTGGGTAAAATTCAGCCGGGGGTTGTCAATGTCATATCTGCTGCCATCAATGAGCATAGGTTTGGTGTGGGATATGTGCCAAATGAAGAAGACCTGAAGCTCATCGAACAAAAGAAGCGCAAGACAAAGAGTGCTTTCATCTAGGCAGAAAGGAAAAAGTACAAGAACAGTGATAAGTTCTCCAAGGCAGCAAGGCCAGCTAGCGGAAAGGGCAGTCAAGGAGTGAAGAAAGTGCAATTTCTTGAGGTGATCACATATAGGCAGAACAACCAACAACAGGGTTCAGTCATGGCCTATGATTACTTATAGTGGGGCAGCCTTGATCGAGAGCCAACTTCGTACTTTCGGGCCCTCAACGAATATTTTGTTAAGGAAGGAGACGACTTCCCCTTTTGTGGATTTTCAGGACCGTGGTTTGATGAGATTACTCGGAAGCACCTCCTAGGGTTTGAAATTTTCCTTGACTATACACTTAATTGGGTAGAGATTGAAAGTGCTTAGAAGAAAGGTCAGGAGAAAGAGTCAGTATCTGAAGAAGAAATTGCAAACTTCAGCAACCTTTTCCAGGACAGCGTGATGACCTTCACTAGTGGCAACCTGAATGGAGTTCCAACCTCATAGCAATTCATTACCCCTACTGTTGGAGTCCTCCTTAACTGGAGCTATCCAGATAAGTTTATGTGTCCCAACCTACTGCCCCAGGAAGTTGATGGGTTGGCCATGTCTGGGCCTGAGTCTGTTAGGTTTGTAGTAAGTGCAGAGTCTGTCATAGATGTTGAGTCTGTTGTCCCAGTTGGGACCTCACCTGTTGTACTTCTTTCTGATGATATCAATGAAATGACTTCTTCCGAGTATATTGCTTATTCTTCTTCCCCTTCCTTTGTTAATTCTGATTTTGATAATGATCTTGATGATGAACTTTCACCTGAATTTTTGCAATCTATTAAAGCTTTAAAAGAACAAAAAGCCCAACCTGTCTGTGAAGACTTTAAGATGATTAATTTAGGGACAATTGAACAGCCTCACAAAATAAAAGTTGGCATAACTCTAAATGATCACGAGACTGCTCAGTTGTCCAATCTATTGAAAAAATTCCATGAAGTTTTTGCCCGGTCGAATGATGATATGCCGGGTATTGACCTTGAAGTGATGCAACATAGAATTCCCCTTTCCCCTGGCGTGAAGCCTACCAAGCAAAAGCTGAGAAGCCTTAGGCCCGAGTGGACACTAAAAGTTAAAGAAGATACAGAGAAGCAATTGAGTGTAGGGTTTCTTGAGGTTTGCAATTACCCTGAATGGTTGGCCAATGTGGTCATTGTGTCGCAAAAGGATGGTAGGCTTCGTATGTGTGTGGATTATAGAGGTTTGAACAAGGCAAGTCCTAAGGACCATTTTTCTTTGCCCAAGATCGATATCGTAGTGGAAAATACTTTCGAGCATGCCCTTCTATCTTTTCTGGATGGCTTCTTAGGGTACAACCGGATTAAGATGGCACCCAAGGATAACTTCTTTCATAACCAGCTGGGGGACATATTACGGTGATACATTTCGGTTTGAAAAATGCTAGTGCCACATTCCAAAGGATGGCCACTACCATCCTCCATGACTTGATCCATAACGAGGTCGAAGTTTACATTGATGACATGATAGTGAAATCGACCACTAGAGTGGATCATTTCCAAGAACTGAGAGTATTCTTTGAAAGAATCAAGTACTACAAACTGAGGTTAAACCTACAGAAGTGTGCATTCAGGGTTATTGCTAGAAAAATGTTAGGGTTCATGGCAAGTTAAAGGGAGATAGAGATCGACCCATCCAAAATTAAGGCCATAATAGAGATGCCTCCACCCCAAACTGAGAAGGAGATTAGATGATTTCTAGAAAGGATCCAATACATTAGTCGGTTCATTGTACATCTGACAGCCACCTCTGAGCCGATCTTCAAGTTGTTGGGAAAAGAACAGTCCAAAACTTGGAATCCACAATGCCAGCTAGCCTTCGATCGAATCAAGGCATGCTTGGAAAATCCACTAGTTGTGGTGCCTCCAGAACCAGGGAGACCATTGTTGCTTTATTTGTCGGTTCTAGAGAACTCTATAGGATTGATGATTACACAACACGATTCAGATGGTCGGATGGAGCAAGCAATATATTATCTGAGAAAAAAGTTCACAGGTTATGAGGCGAACTATACACCTTTGGAGAAAAACCTTTGGAGAAAAGATGTACAGCTTACTTTGGGTTACGAAGAGGTTGAGGCATTATATGCTTTCTTATCAGATCATTTTGATCTCACAGATAGATCCCGTAAAATATTTGTTTAAGAAGCCGGCATTAACGGGAAGATTAGCATGGTGGTTACTACTTTTGTCTGAATTTGAGATCATCTATGCCATTGTGAAGTCTATCAAAGGAAGTGTCATCGTTGAGCATTTGTCTGCCTACCCAGTGGATGATTTGAAAAATCTAGAAGATGTATTCCTAGACGAAGAAGTGGCGGTTGTCCAAACTAAGAAGGAGAGGTGGATCCCTAGTAATTTTTTTGATGGCACTACAAACCATAAAGGATGTGGAGCTGGTGTCTTATTCATTAGTCCTGATGGGATGTTCGTACCCAGGTCATTCCGTCTCGACTTTAAATGCACCAATAATATGGTTGACTATGAAGCTTACATCATGGGATTGAGGGTGGTTTTGGAAATTGGAATTCAGAAAATGAAGGTGTATGGGGAGTATTCCGTGGTGGTTTATCAGATTAATGAAGAATGGAAGACAATGGATAAGAAGTTGAAACCCTTTTGGCAGTATGCCATGAGCTTGGCACAACAATTCACGGAAATCAGCTTTGAGTTTTCTCCAAGGGATTATAATAGATACGCTGATGCACTGGCAACATTGGCTGCAATGATCAGCTTTGAGGGTCATGAGAGAATGCAACCCTTGGTAATAGAGCGGAGAGCGCAAAAAGCATATTTGGAGGAGGTGAATGCCTTAATGATAGATGGAAGGCCCTAAATTGCGCCGATAGTGGATATTATTAGAGATGGGAAGTATCCTCCAGAGGGTTCTTCAGGGGAGAAAAAATTCCTTAGGCAGTACGTCACTTAGTTTATTTTACATAAAGACATCTTATATAAGAGGTTGTATGATGGTGTGCAGTTGGTGTGTGGACGAAGAGCAAGAGCAAAATATCAGAGAATAAATCCACAAAGGGATTTGTGGGCCCTACATGAACACTCACATGCTTGCCAAGAAAATCCTTCATCTAGGATATTATTGGAACACGATGGAGGCGGATTGCGTGGAATTTGTAAAAAAGTGTCACAAGTGCCAGATTTATGCCAACTTGATACACTTCTCTCTGTCGAAGTTGGACACACTCAGTTCTCCCTAGCCTTTCTCTACCTGTGGCATTGACGTAGTAGCCAAGGTCTCCCCAAAAGCATCGAATGGGCACGAGTTTATTTTGGTGGCTATAGATTACTTTACTAAGTGGGTCGAGGCCCAATCTTACGCCAAGCTCACGGCAGCCAAAGTTGCTAAGTTTCTACAAGAACACATCATATGCCAGCATAGGACACCTCATGAAAGGCAACACTTTCGAGGTAAAGTGCAAGAGTTGTGCGACTGGCTTCACATCACGAGACATAGGTCTTCTCCTTATCATCCGCAAACAAATGGAGTAGTTGAGGTAGTAAATAAGAACGTGAAGACCATCCTTCAAAAGATGGCAAAGACGAATGCTGACTGGGCGGACAAGTTGCCCTTCGCTTTGTGGGCTTATTGGACCTCAATTAGAACATCAACTGGGGCAACGTCGTATTTATTGGTGTATGGTATGGAGTTTGTGCTTCCAGTTGAGATAAAAGTGACATCTTTGAGGGTTTCCATGAATGCCAACACCTAGAAGCTGAGTGGCTCCGGACCAGATACGAAGAGTTCAACCTTATAGATGAAAGGCAAATCAAAGCTGCAAATAATATAAAGAAATATCAGTAGAGGATTGCGGCGACTTTCAACAAGAAAGTCCGTCTTCGCCATTTGGCAGTTGGAGATTTGGTGCTCAAAGAGCAAAGGGCTAATATATGACCCCAGGGGCAAGTTCCATCCTAATTGGAGCGGACCTTTTGTAGTGAAGGAGATTTTGCCAGGGAAGGTTGTTCGCCTCATAGATGTAGATGGTGATGAGTTGCATTATCTGAACAACCTTGACCAGATGAAAAAAATACTTTGTATGACCACCACATTTAAAAAAAAAAAGAAAAAAAAAAAGAAAAATTATCAGAAGATGATTCTCTCCTTCGGCATAAAATCTCTCTCCTGTCCATCAATCCGACGGTTTCCCAAGAGTCTCCATCATAAAGCCCTTCATTTCACATCATGTTATCTTATTTTGTGATATTGCTTCTTGTGAACGTATCACTTTCTACACAAGTGTAGGATTTATAATCTGGTTGAAAT
This sequence comes from Protea cynaroides, assembly GCA_028583415.1. Lineage (NCBI taxonomy): Eukaryota > Viridiplantae > Streptophyta > Magnoliopsida > Proteales > Proteaceae > Protea > Protea cynaroides. The sequence goes on along the minus strand of CM053276.1, from coordinate 38,475,243 downwards.
CTCTGTCTGTCACTCATCACTTCAGTGACGTCCAAAGGATTTCGATAGCCCTTCTTTTAAGCCACAAATGGTGATTCCTCAGTGAATCCACCATTCTATATGATAAACCCCCAACTCTCCCCAATGGTGGACCATATGGGCAGTTTCTTGTCAATCCACTTGGATATCCGGTATCATATTTGCCTATGGATTTAGAGGGTTAGGCCCAGACATAGTCAGGCCCGCTTTGGCATTCCAAGTCCAACTCGTTGAGGTATACTTGGTCTTTTTGGATGCCCCTAATTCGGTCAATATGACCCATCAGTATTCCCTAAACTTAATGTGGAGGTTTTGTCTCTTTAAGGTTGCTTTCAGTGTTGGTAGAGCGCTAATGATCTATTAATTTATGCAGAAATGAATAAGCAATGGGAGGAGTTTGTGGGTGAAAACTCCATGTCTAGAATTGAAACTCGAGGAAATTCATGTGTATGGATTATGGGTTTAACACAAATCTTTCTATGTACCATCCTTGTTGTATCGTCAGTTGGACAATCGTCGGGTGCAGTCAGTGAGACTGCAGATGCCCTTTTTTCCTAAGGAATTAACCAAAGATTTGATCTAGAGCATTGCCGATGCGTGGCATTGCTAGGTCTGTCGCACCCCCATTGTGACGACCGCAACAATGTCTACTGAAGAGGTGGCCAGCAGCTCAAGTTGTTAGTTCGATCCGCCAGAGTCCACCCACATTCTGTTTTCTATCATGAGTATCAGAATTTGAGAGAGTTGTAATATTTTGATCAGTTTACCATTATCAGTATCCTTTGCTAAGGGTTTGATTAATTTCCTAAGGACAAGTTTAACTGAGTTCTTGACTTATTGATAATGATTAAGAATTCATTAATGTCAGATTTTAAATCTTGAAATGTCTTGAATCTTTGAGTTGGTATTATTCTGGAAGCGTGTACTAGTTTAAAAGTTTCCATCAAAGCTTCGCTTGCTTGCTAATACTTTGTCAGATACCTTGGGGGGTGATTCTGATTTCTTGTTTGCCGTCGGATCACTTAATCGAGTGCTCCGATTGTCTTTATTAGATAACTTGAGGGATGATTCAGATTTCTTGTTTGCTGTCAGAACATTTAGTCAAGTGCTCCGATTGTCTTTGTCAGATACCTTGAGGGGTGATTCTGATTTATTGTTTGCTGTCGGAACATTTAGTCAAGTGCTCCGATTGTCTCTGTCAGATACCTTGAGGGGTGATTCTGATTTATTGTTTGCTGTCGGAACACTTAGTCCAGTGCTCCGATTGTCTTTATCAGATACGTTGAGGGGTGATTCTAATTTCTTACTTGCCGTTGGAACACTTAGTCAAGTTGTGAGGACCAAAGATTTTTTATTGAATATTATTCTCTAATTTGAATTTAATTAGTGTGGGGTTAAAGTTGTCTACCCTCAATACACTCAATTGGAATCTGGAAGGTTCTCACCTTCAGATCCCATCCACTTACACCAGTGGAGGGTAAGAAACTATAGTTGCCACCTAGATAAGGTCTGAGACCTATAAATGTTGTCCTTCTTTGGAGGCACTCTAATGACTCATGCAACGGAATGGCTTTCTTGTCTCACCAAAGGCAGGTAAGCGCCAAATTATGAGTTGGGAAGGTGTTAGATACCCAACTCATCCGGTCATTGACCGGTCTCCCTAAATCCTATCTTTTCCTAAAGTTTATGTATACTTTGGGGCTATCTACATAGACTACAATATGTACAAGGGGATTCTAATAAGTTTCTAATTGCATTACATTAAGGATATACATGTCTACAAGTAACAATATGCGTATAAAAACGAAATATACAAGTGAAGAGAAAAGTATGACTAATTATACAAAGAATGATATACAAAAGAATAAATGGAAATGAATGAAAGAATAATAGAACAATAAAAACAACAACAAAGGTATGACCGGGTTTGGGAAACATCCCAAACTACCTACGTATTCCTATGCGGTGGGAGTCAGGCCAAACGTAGTTCAGGCAGGCGTAAAAGTACCAAGTGTGTGCAAAGGTGATGCTCCCAAAGCATTGGAATGCATCTGATGGTGAGACACTCCCATAGCTCATGGAACATGTCTCGGGGTGAGATGCTCCCACAAATTGTGAAACATAATTCGATGTGAGGTACTCCCTCCATTAGGAAGTCCCTTTGGTGAGATAATCCCATAACACATGGAACATACTTCAATATGACCGTGCGTAGAGTGAACAAACTCCCCCGCTACCTAGTATCTCTTGAGACCTGTCTCTCAAGAATCAAGTCAAACGTAGTTCCTATGGATTGACGAACCATGAACACCCACGACCAACACTAAGGAAAGGCAAACGCCTCAGCTCCCCATATATGGGGGTTTACTAAACCTCACTCACATCCTAAATTTGGGATACCCAGGTGGGCCACCCATTGGGCCACCAATCCTATGCATACATTTACCCAATCGTACATTTTCATTAATATATTTCGATACAACGATTTCCCACACTCTTAGATCCAATCTTAAGGTTGGGTGGGCCTCAAACTAAATGGGCCCACAAAGGTCGACATGAGATCTTGGATCCCGTGCAAGGGTTGGACTCGTGGGGGACCCCTAAACAATCACATAACGGAAAGGATGTATCCTAACATACATCTATTAAAAGATGGAGGGGTCAAAATGAGGATACATTACTTGAGGGTGGGGGTATGTGTGGAGCTAAAACAATATGTACATTAATCATAGGGACTACACAACAAATTAAATCTAAACATGAAAACAAATTCTAATCTTGGAAATTCATTAAATCTAAACATGAACATAGATTATAATCTTGGAAACTCATATAGATACTACATGATAAGCATTCAAACAATAGGCTGAAATCAGCACCAAACCATACACACAAAGATCATCTCCATGTGGATAGCAAGCATGTATAGGGATTGCAACAGGAAGATAGCGACAAAGGTTACACTTAAACAAGGAAAATTCCATCTACATTATTAAGTTGTTTTCCATTATAACCACGACAAAAGAGAAGGCCCATTAATGCTAATCTAATTAAACCTGTTCTATTGTAAACAGAAGGAAAGAAAGGTAAAAATTAACCAAACAAACTTCACCAATAATTGAACCCATACTTCACTTGAAACACATAGACCTACAAGCCCACTGTCATACCCTGAATTTACGATATGTAAAATTTTGGCAGGCGACCGAACCACTGATCATTTTAATTGTAGTCCACCCAGGATGCACGCTCAACCGATACACAACACCAACAAATCACATTTCCCATAACTCAATCACAAAGTAAATACATAGTAGAAACATACTTAACAAACTGAGCTCTAATTGTAAGGGTATAATAGTAACCTAAATCCATTTAAATGTTATCCAAGTCTCCAAACTCGCATTCATAGTTTCATAGCCCTTATACATTGGGCATTAATAACCAATAAAAACAAATATTCATAACTAAAAGTGTTAAATCAAATAATAACTAATTATGGCTCTCTACTGGAGCAACCTTCCATCCTTTGCAGCGTCATACTGCTCTCTTTCCGATGCTTGGTTCAATAACTCCTCGCTCCATCCCTTCCTGGTGCTTCAGTTCAACCGAAACATCGTCCTGCCATGCTTCCATAGTACCTGCAGTCACAACTAAAAAAAGTGGCGATCGCAAGGGTGAGCTCTCTAACTTGAGCTCAATGAGAAACAGACAAGTAGGCAAACACATGAATAAATATGCACACAACAAGGGTCTAGTATAATGTATGCTCAATGTGCTATGGTAAGGCCTAGCCACACCTTCCAGAGGCTGATTATCACCTCCATGCACTGGAGTGCTAGATACTCACAAACCTACCCATTAGCCCTGGTGCCCCCATACGACATCCCATCAGAATGGTGATTGGGTAAGCTCGGCTAGCGATGCTACAACGAATAATGCCGACCCTTACCCCCTCATGACTCCACCCTACTAGTATTTGACCCCCTACTGGCCAGGGTTACATACATGGATTATGCCTCTAACCAGTCTATATGACATCAAATGTACCCTTCCAATACCCTAGTAAGATTCCCAGACCATCCGTTTTGTCCCCCCAAGATATTGTCCTCCATTAGAATACAGAACGATACATGGCAATTAATGTGCTTGGCAGATTAGATCTGACGGTCCCAGACCCCTTCACCATATCCTACCCAACACCACACATTACCAGCACAGTTACAAACAAACATGTTGTTGACGCAATGCATGCAAAATAACAGATATTGGATGGCATGTTATTCTCGAAGTAAATATAGGCAAGTAGAATCAATCAACATCATATACATCAAACACACCAAAATTAGGTCAGGGTTTTGTTCCTCACCTTATAGCATTAGTAGTTGTTATCCACGCTAGAAAACAAGTGTTTGTAAGGTATTCTTCTACTTATACAAGACATGGGGTTATTAGTTATAAGTCCTACTTGGTTCACTTTGAATTTCCTAAGTCTGGGCTTTACCAATCGATATATAGGTCGCTACATTATCGACCGGCTCATGGTCCGGTAAAATATTTGAACCTTCTACCATTTGTCGGTCGATATCACAGTTATTACAGAGCATCGACTGTGACATCGTCCGGCTAACTCTCCGAGACCCTTCTAGAATTTGTCAATCGATATACCGGTCCTTACCATACAGTCCGATTTATCGACCGCCAGCTCCTAATGGCCTCTCTTCTAATCAATGAGTTAGGATTTCTTATTTTGACTCTGCCTTTCCTTTGCTAGGCCAATGTAGACCGATGATGGAACACCTCCCAGGTCTAAGTACCCTCCTAGCAAGTACAAAGGATTGGTTCCTAACTAAGACAGTTGTTAAGAAGAGCTAATCTTCCTTCCAGCAATTTACATTAATTTTACCATTGATTAAGAGTGTACGTTCATCACCCAACATCTACATCTTTTAATTAGAATATTATGGTTGCATCAGAGTCTATGGATATTAAGGTTTTACCTATAGTAACTTGATTACTATAAACCGACGGTGCACTTTGTTGGTGATTTTTCACACGATGGCTGCAGAGCTTGCCTTCTCCCTTTCCTTCTCCTTCCTTTATCCTTCCTTTCCCCTTCCTTTCCCTAGAGAACGCGTCAGAACTCTCCCTTTAAGATTGATACGTACTAAGAAGAGGGAAAAGGGCAAGGTTTTTTTTTTTATTCGTTTCAGGGTTCCTAGTTGAAGTCAAACTCCTAATTTGAATTGGGACTTCTAGGGAAATGGGAATTGGGAATTGACAAGTCGCAAGAACTTGGATCTAGATAGAATCTCCTTTCCTTTTCCAACTCCAAGTAGTTAGAGTGGTGTGGGTCCCTTCTAGGTTCATCCATAGGTTCTAAGAATATTCTAAAGAGTCTCCTAAAGTGAAACTACTTGTTGGTTTAAAGAATAGATCAACTCTGGCGTTACCGATAGATGGTACCGGTCCTTAGACCATCGGGATTTTCGACTGGCTGGTATCGACCGCCACCAGTTTGAAGGTCAAGTTGATTTCATTTTTGTCCCCCCTTTTCCCCTAGTGGTCCACTAATGGTACAACCTAGTTCCTCATAGGCTCATGCATCTATTTGGTCTATGGTGGAAAACCCTATTAACACTACAGAAATCCGGTTAAGCCGAGGTTTCTGGGTGCGGGCTTTACAACTCCACTTCCCTTAAAAGAATTTCGTCCCCAAAATTCCACTATATTTAGAGTCTACCTATGGTAATACCCCTCTTTATTAGAGCAGTTTACTAAGAGTCCTTATTTCGTCTACTTAGATAGCTCCTACGGTTCCCAATTCCCGATGTTTTCAGTTGCTTCTACTGGGTTTTGTAATTCCCCTTATAGTTTAGACTACGAGACTGGGGTTCCTATGTTTATTATTATTTATTTATTTATTTATTTTTACACGGGGGTCATATGTCATTGCCTTACTCCCATGACTTATTCAAGGTCTTTCTCCATCCCATCATAATCATCGGTATTTAGTTGTATTATGTCTCAAAGTTAGGTATATTTATGTTATTCTTCTTAATAACCTTGGTTTCTCTCCTAGTTGGTTATTACCTGTTTTACTTATTCGTTTTTTGGTTGTATTGTGCTTTGACCCAAACTAAGTCTTGAGTATTACTGTTAGACTTCTCATTATTCTTGGTTTCCTCTAACTGGTCAGTACTTGCTCTACTAGTCTTTAAGTAAATAATTAATGAGTTCCTATACTTTTATGTAGCTCCTAGCCACAGAATTTTTCAAGGCTAGACTTCACTACTTTACGATAGTACCTTAGTTAGTTAATTAGTGAAACACCTTGTGTCTTAATGAATTTTTAAAGTTGGCTGTATGAATCAACTTCAATGCGCAATCATAAAAAGTTTACTAACACAACTTCGGGGTTTTTGTAGTTACCTATTGGGGTTTCTCTCATGTTCTTCTTTTCGTTGCCAGTCGTAGCATCTCTTGTAGCTTGAGGTTGGATGCTAACTGGATATTTACCTTTTTCAATTGACTTCCTTGATCTTGCCTGAAGTGTTGAGCGGGCTTTTTCAGAATCTTTCTGGCTATAACCCTAGAAAGTTTGTCCTTGGACACGGTACTTTGAGGATTTTGGAGTGTGTTAACATCTGAGACGTCATCCTCCATAGGTTCCTCTTGCTCATCAGCAATGGGTACCTTTACTTCATGTTTTCCTTCCACTAGTATTTTCGGAAACAATACCTCTGGTACTGCCGACAGATAAGGACATTCCATTCGGTCATGCCCTCCGCGGCGACTGCCGGAACATTTAGATATGCCTTTAGGGAAAGTTCTAATTACTTCCACTGAAGGTTTGAGTTTAACTTTCTTCGTCGGACCATGGGTTTGATTGCGTCCTTGAGTTTCTCCTACTTGAAACTCCTGTCTCCCTTCAACTCCCATATTAAATTTATTCCATGCTTCATATGGGGTGCGTGAGGGTACAGCTTACCCTCCGAACATCTCCCGCAGGTTAACCTCTGCGTTGGATTACAGCTTTGGGTCATTCATTCCCCCTTGAGTCTGATGGTCCCCTTGAACCTTAAACCCTTCATATAGACCATTAAACCCACTGAGCATGTTTGGATGCAGTCCAATTGCCATGTAAGCATTCCAAATGTCTTCCGGAACCGAGTTCCTTAAGGCGGCGAAAAGTTCTACCTTTAAGGTCTTCTCTTGAGGTGCGAAGTATGCTAAGAAAGATCTTCGAAACATATTCCAAGAGACTACTCCATATTCTTGCAACAGCCATGCCTCAGTATTCTTCCACCAACGATACGATGATCCCTCCAGTTGGAACGTGGTACACAGCACTCTTTGGGCGTCAGTGCATCCCAAATTCTCGAACGTTTTGTCCATACGCTCGATCCATTCTCGGGAGTGAGCTAGGTCATCAATCATACCACAAAACTTTGAAGGTCTAACCCTTAGGAACTCTTCCATTGGGCTGTCTTGTCTTGGGTAAGTAGAATTAACTCTTGTCGTAGGAGTGCTTGCATTTCGGCTCCTAAAGTTAAAAGGTGTGGACCAAGCATATCGTACCAGAAATGCATCTCAAAACATCCTCCAAGAAATCTCATGGTGCTTCGACTTCAATTCCTGCTCCATGGCTAGCCACCACTGATACGGTGCTCCCTTTAACTGGTAAGCTGCGCATTGTACCTTTTGGGCTTCAGAGCATTCCAGTAGTCCTAGCGTCTTTTCCATACACTGGATCCAATATATGTGTTGATTTGGATCTTTAGCTAACCCGGTAAACTCCATGGGTTTCAACTTTAAGAACCGGTGCCATGTACGTTGCGCCCAAGCCTCTCCTTGGTAGCTTCCTTTTAAAGGAACCGTAGGCGGTTGGTTACTATTGGGACTTAAACTGTCATTCGATCCGTTGTGGGGTGGACTAACCCGGTTCATGGTACTGTATGAATTTGCACGTTCATACGGCACCGTTTAAAAATTTCTTAAATCGAATTTCCTTATAACACGTTGACACGGTTAGTAACATGGTTCTAATCACATAATAAGGCTCTATAGTGGATATCACTATTATGATTTAGTGTTATACTACACCTTAGTAGTATTATGACTCTATTATTCCCCATATTAAATTGTGACATTTAGTTTGAAACATATTTGTAACTAATCTTTGCGACTAAATCCCACAACACAGCATTCTGGGGCTATTCGGTCAATACACCGGATCTTACCATATTGACTGGTTCTCCGTCCGACAAATTCCAGAAAGGTGCCTATATTGCCGAAAGATATATCGATCAATAAGCTGGATGATGGTTCATCGGATTCATCAACCGGCTGAGGCAAAATCTAACTTATAAATTAGAAAACGTGGTCATTCTTACTTCACTCATTTTCAAACTTACCTGGAGCCTCAAGGTCGCCGCCGGAACTCTTTTCCCTCGCCTCTGGTATTCCCTCAAGTCTCCCAACTACATTCACTCGTCACCCAATCTTTGGTTTCCTTGTTCCAAAGTATGATTCTTCACTTTTTACCTCAATTTCTCATTTCTAGGGTTAGGAAAAATGCTCTTTAGAACCCTAGTTTCTTCTTTCTTGTTTATTTTCTTTCATGATTCATTCTATACTCATTTCTTTGTTGTTCTTGATTGTTGGAGTGTCACGCTAAATGCTATTCCTTTATTTTACATAGTGTTAAAGCTATATATGATCTATTTTTTCCAAAATACATATTTTCTTCTATTTCTCTCTTCTCTTCCAAATTTAAAGGTTTTCTCTCTCTCTTTCTTCTTTTTTTTTTATTTTTTATTTTTTATTTTTTATAGTATGACTATATCTCACTTATGACAATGATTTTTTATGCTCTTACTAACAATGTGCCATCCCATCGTGGTTTTACTACATTTTGGCCGTTGTACCTTATTGGTTGGTATACTGCCCTACTCCAACTCTAACAATGTTTTCTCCCCTTCTCATGCATTGTTCCATCATCTACTATGGATATGAATAATTTATCTCTCGAGACTAATCCCGTTATACTGAGCATTCTTACATGCATTTGAAAGTTGCCTATCCTAGGTTTAATTTTTTATTTGCTATATCCAATGGATTTTGGTTCACATTCTCTATGACTGTACACCTATATTTTCTGCAAGCTCTAACTTCTTTACTTATCAGGAGTTCCTTTACTCTATTATTTAATACTTTGACACTTTTCCCCTTTATACTTACTTCCAATTGCTTTGCATGGTTCAGTTTTCACTGCTCCCCGCTACATATTATTTTTCTTTTCTAACTCGGTTTCTTTATTTACTCCTTTCCATTACATGCTAAATAGCTTCATGTCAGGCTACAACTAAGAGGGCAAGGAATGAATCTCTTCCACTTTATGATGATGTGCACTTCCGTTCCCGAGAGGCACAGGCCTCCTATGCTAAATTTGAATGGAAATTTGTCATCTCATGAAGACCAGTGATCTTCTTAGAATTGGAGAGATTCAACGTCCAGGCCACCTTTGATGCCATGGGGTGGTCAACCATGCTTGGTTTGGATATTGGTACTCGTCTCGAGATGATGAAACATTTTTACTACAACTTAGAGGTTAAAGGAGGCATGGGAGAGTTTGAACATGCTAGGGAGTTGCGTATCTCTAGCAAGGTAAATGGTAGGGAGTTCAGTTTGAGTACAGAACAGTTGGCAGGTGATGGCAAAGAGGGTTCAAAGCAAGTCAAATTAATAAGCCCTCTTTGCTACAGGATCTTAATTCAGTCCAATACAAAAAATCTGCAGAGAAAAGTAATGAAAAAATCCACTTATCTTGAAATCTAACCGTCAGAATTAGATGAAACTTGGTATGGATGACCTTTGTAATGATTGTGAACACCTTCTGAAGTTTGGGGAGGGTCTGAAAAGAACTATAGGAGTTATGAGTCTCGAAAGCCTGCTGTACCTGTTTAAAGAATCAAGAGGGAACGGAATCTGGTTGAGTCTCACAACCGTAGGAGACTCGACCAGAAAATAAGAATTTAACTCTTCTTTTTTTCTGGAAAATCTAACCACCAGCCAGCTTCTACTCCTCTTATTTATAATGAGAATCCTTACAATTAAAATAGGAAAGAGATAAAACTACTAAAACTAAACCTCCTTATAACATAGGAAGGTTTTAATACAATGGAAAGAAAACTTTCTAAATCTGAAAATAAGAAAGTTTCTAAACACTTTTAGGAAACTAAATTTAAGAAAGTTCTTAGTTTCCAAACAATTAAAATTCCAAATAACTAACACTATATTTTAGGAAAGAAATAACCACTATATTAAAATCTGCTGTTGGTACTGTTCACGTGAACAGTACCGTGAACACTGTTCACGTGAACGAGTGTGGGTTGGTCAGCCAATTGGGCCTGGCCCAATTTTGGACTTTCGGCCCCTTCGGAGTAGACTTGGGCTGCATCGGCTCCCCCGGCTTAGAAACATTCGTCTCCGACGAATGGAGGAAAGACATATAGCGATCATAAAAATCAGGGTCGATGCGCTTGAAGTCATCTTCATGTATCCACGTGTTGTCACTACGTGGGTGCCATTTCCACTTGATTAAGAACGACTGGTAACCTCCACCATTGCGAGTTATAGTATACTTGGAGTCAAGAACATCTTCAATTTGTTCAGCGAAAGGAACGGCAAACTGTGAAAGACGTAAAGTATGTTCCGTATCTCCTTCATCAGAATGATGACCCGTGTAGAGAGTCAAATCAGCAACGTTGAAAATGTTACTGATAGCCATGCCAGGTGGGAGCTCAAGGACGTATGCATTAGTTCCTATTTTCTTGACACCTTGTAGGGACCCATCTTCCGTGGATGTAACTTGGTAGCTTCACCAGGAGTGAATCTCTCAGGAGTTATTCTCACCATCACCATGTCACCGGGCTTAAACTCCACATAACGGCGATGACGGTCTGCATTAGCTTTGTATGCTTCATTGCTAAGTGCTATTCGTCGTCGAACATCTGCATGTACTTCTGTGATATGACGGATAAATTCATCAGCTTCAATACTCACACGCACTTGAGGTGGGAGTGATACAAGATCGATAGGTCTCTTGGGTTGGATACCAAGCACTATCTCAAATGGTGTACGGCCCGTGGTCCGATTGACGGAGCTATTATAAGCAAACTCTGCTATGTCAAGAATGGAAGGCCACGTCTTCTCATAATCACGAACAAGGCATCGGAGAAGATTACCCAAGCTCCGATTCACTACTTCGGTTGCCCATCCGTTTGAGGATGGAAGGCAGTTGAGTAAAGCAATTTAGTATTTGTCTTCAACCATAATGTCTTCCAAAAATAGCTCATAAATTTCACATCCCGATCCGACACAATAGTCTCGGGTAGCCCATGGAGACGTACCACTTCTTTAAAGAATAGGACAGCAACATGCCTTGCATCAAAAGTCTTCCGACAAGGGAGGAAGTGTGCCATTTTTGAGAATCTGTCCACTACTACAAATATAGAGTCATAACGTTCCCTTGTGGATGGCAAGCCAAGGACAAAATCCATACTAGTGTGCAGCAATGGTGAATGAGGCACCGGTAATGGTGTATACAAACCAGAATTTTGTTTGGTGCTTTTAGCTAGTTGACATGCACGACACCGTTGGACCACATTTTGCACATCATGGGGTAAGTGAGGCCAATAGTAAAGATCTGTAACTTGTGCTATTGTCTTATCACGACCAAAGTGTCCACCTAAACCACCTCCATGTAACTCCCGAATTAGGTATTGGCGTAGGGACGTCTTTGGGATGCATAACCGTGTTCCCATAAACAAGTAGCCGTCTTGAATCGAGAACTTTGGATCGGTTTCACCTTGCTGTAATTTTTGGTATATAGTACCAAAATCTTCATCTGCTATGTACTCCCCTTTGATATGCTCAATTCCTATACTTTGGGCTGAAAAGGTACTCATCGTATTCACTTTGCGGCTCAATGCATCTACTATTTGGTTCTCTTTTCCAGCTTTATAGTTGAGGGCAAAAGTAAACTCTTGTAAATATGAGATCCACTTAGCATGTTTGTGACTAATGGTCCGTTGGAAGTTAAGAAACTTGAGTGCTTCATGGTCAGAGTAGAGAACGAACTCTTTCCCAATGAGGTAGTGTCTCCAATGTTTGACCACCTGTACTACAGCATAAAGTTCTAAATCATAGGTGGAATACCTCTTCTTGGCATCATTGAGCTTCTCACTGTAGAACGCCACCGGATGCTTTTCTTGCATAAGTACCCCTCCAGTTCCCGAGTGTGAGGCATCAGTAGCCACCTCGAACGGTCAAAATCAGGTAGGTGTAGGACAGGGGCTTCAGTTACAGCTTTCTTTATAAGATGGAATGCTTTGGTGGCTGCCGGGGTCCATTGGAACGGACCTTTCTTTGTCTTCATGCACTCTGTGATGGATGCCATGATAGAGCTAAACCCTCGTATGAACCTCCGATAAAAGGAAGCAAGACCGTGGAAACTACGAACCTCGGTGAGAGTTTTTGGGAATGGCCAATTAGTAATACTTTCAATCTTGGATGGATCAGCTTCTACCCCTTTGGATGTAATAATGAAACCAAGGAAGACTACCTTGGGGAGCATAAAAGAACACTTCTTCAAGTTCAAGTACAATTTCTCATCTTAAAGGACCCTCATTACTCGCCGTATATGATCTAGGTGGTCTTCGTGGCCTTTGCTGTATATTAGTATGTCATCAAAGTAAACAACAAGAAACTTACCGATGAACGGTCGAAGTGTTTGAGTCATTACTCTCATGAAGGTACTAGGGGCATTAGTTAACCCGAAGGGCATAACCTTCCATTCATATAATCCGTCTTTCGTTTTGAAGGCTGTTTTCCATTCATCGCCGGGACGAATACGGATTTGATGGTAACCATTCCATAAATCAAGCCTAAGAAAGACGGGAGCACCTGTCAACATGTCCAACATATCATCAAGCCGTGGAATAGGGAATCGGTATTTGACAGTGATTTTGTTGATTGCTCTGCTGTCGATGCACATCCGCCATGTTCCATCTTTCTTAGGTGTCAAGAGTGCGGGTACGGCACATGGACTCATGCTTTCTACAATGAAGCTCTTTTGTAACAGTTCATCCGCCTGTCTTTTGAGTTCTGCATGCTCTGTAGGACTTAGACGGTAGGTGGGCAGGTTTGGTAACACTGACCCGGGGACTAAATCAATTGCATGTTGTATGTCCCTCATTGGTGGCAACTCATTAGGTAATTCTTCTGCAATAAGATCTGCAAAATCAGACAAGATAGATTGTATAAGGTGGGGAAGGTTAATTTTTTCAGGGGGTACAACTTCCCTAGCCATGAGGGCTATCATTACACCTCTTTCTTTACTTGTTTCTTCAAAGTCTTGTTGATTGAGTATCAATAATGGGTGATCAATTTGCTGTCCAGCCTTTGAGGATGGTCCTTTTCCCTTGTTTTTGCTAGTAGTGGTTGGCTGGTCCTTCTTTAGAGCTTGAAGGATTTGTTTACGCTTCAGTTGTGCAGCTCGTAACCTGTTTTTCTCGGCTGGTACATTAATGGGTTTCAATATCATGGGCTTTCCATCAACATCGAAGTAACATTGGTTCTTGGTACCTCTAACCAACACATCATGATCATATAACCATGGCCTTCCCAATAGTACATCAGTCAATATCATGGGGATAACGTCACACCATACCGTATCATTGTAGACCCCTGCTTGTAACGGAATCAAGCACCTTTGACTTATTTCCAATGTATTACCGTTGAGAAGTGAGACCTTGTACGGTTGAGGATGAGTTTCAGCCTCTAGTTTAGCATCTATTACAAAAGCTTGTGACACGACATTAACACTGCTACCGCTGTCCACAATAATTTGAGCAAGCTTAGGTCCACTAGATATGCGGGTGGTAAAAATACAATGACGACGCCAATCTTCCCCTTTTGATTCAGCCACTAATATCCGACTCACAACATGTATTCCAAGGGATGCTTCATCTTCTTCAAAGTTATACTCCGGATCATCGCCTAGGGCAGCATTATCATAGGAATCATCTTCTTGTGGTTCCCACACTTGGGAATCAGCATTGGCTTCCACGAAGCCACTAAGGAATTGCCTTTCACTTTTCTTGGACAATCCCTTGCATAATGGCCATAGGCATTACAATGATAGCATTGAACACCGTTATTGGGGGTCATTGGTCCCTTTCCCTTTTCGCATACCGTGGGAGTAGGACGAGGTGCAGCCACGGTGCTCTTGGGAGTTGGCATGGGTTTCTTGCCTTCATTAAAATTTGGGGTATACCTTCTAGAGGTCTTTAGGAGTTCTTCAACTTGAAAAGCTTTATCAACACAGTCATTAAGACTTACAATATCAACCACACCCATTTTTTCTCTTATTTCGGTCGTAGTCCCAAACGGAACCGAGATATCATTTGATCATCATTGTCTCGTGAACCTGACCGTGCACATAATTGATCAAATTGGTATACATAGTCTTCCATACTCATATTACCTTGACGAAGATTGTTCAACTGGTCATGCAACCTTCTTTGGAAGGACCGAGGCAAATACTTTTCTTTCAATTCTTCCTTCATCTCCTCCCAAGTAGTGGGTTCTCTACGACTCCTCATGAGACTATATTCATAGTTACGCCACCAATCGCGAGCAACCCCCACTAGTTTAGAGCGGGCCAATTGCAGCTTTCTAGGTTCGGGTAGGCTAAACCAATCAAAGTAGTCATCTAGGGCATTCACCCAATCATGAAAAGCTTGGGGGTCTTGTCTTCCATGGAACTCCTTAAGATCCATTCGCACCTTATGGGTTTGATACCGAATAGGTTGATTGCCATCATAGTCTTCATAGGGTGGGTCTTGGTATTCTTCTCTAGGGACTCTTTGGGGAGCCCTAGGAACACGCCTTGGCATTAGGTTGGCTATGGGAATTTCTCTTCTAGGGGCTTCTAGTCTGGCCGGCCTAGGATTATCCCGTTCCTCCAAATTACTTATTCTTCCATCCATACTGTCTAATTTGGCATCCAATTTGGTCAATCGTTGGAGAACCAAATTAACAAGGTCATTGTGATTATTGGACTGATTAGGAGAGTTAGAACTCTCCTCAACCATGCTCTGATACCAATTGATGGCAAAGAGGGTTCAAAGCAAGTCAAATTAATAAGCCCTCTTTGCTACAGGATCTTAATTCAGTCCAATACAAAAAATCTGCAGAGAAAAGTAATGAAAAAACCCACTTATCTTGAAATCTAACCGTCGAATTAGATGAAACTTGGTATGGATGACCTTTGTAATGATTGTGAACACCTTCCAAGTTTGGGGAGGATCTGAAAAGAACTATAGGAGTTATGAGTCTCGAAAGCCTGCTGTACCTGTTTAAAGAATCAAGAGGGAACGGAATCTGGTTGAGTCTCACAACCGTAGGAGACTCGACCAGAAAATAAGAATTTAACTCTTCTTTTTTTTTAGAAAATCTAACCACCAGCCAGCTTCTACTCCTCTTATTTATAATGAGAATCCTTACAATTAAAATAGGAAAGAGATAAAACTACTAAAACTAAACCTCCTTATAACATAGGAAGGTTTTAATACAATGGAAAGAAAACTTTCTAAATCTGAAAATAAGAAAGTTTCTAAACACTTTTAGGAAACTAAATTTAAGAAAGTTCTTAGTTTCCAAACAATTAAAATTCCAAATAACTAACACTATATTTTAGGAAAGAAATAACTAACACTATATTAAAATCTGTTGTTGGTACTGTTCACGTGAACAGTATCGTGAACACTGTTCACGTGAACAGTATGGGTTGGTCAGCCAATTGGGCCTGACCCAATTTTGGACTTTCGGCCCCTTCTGGAGTAGACTTGGGCTGCATCAATATTGATGGCAAAGAGGGTTCAAAGCAAGTCAAATAATAAGCCCTCTTTGCTACAGGATCTTAATTCAGTCCAATACAAAAAATCTGCAGAGAAAAGTAATGAAAAAACCCACTTATCTTGAAATCTAACCGTCAGAATTAGATGAAACTTGGTATGGATGACCTTTGTAATGATTGTGAACACCTTCCAAGTTTGGGGAGGATCTGAAAAGAACTATAGGAGTTATGAGTCTCGAAAGCCTGCTGTACCTGTTTAAAGAATCAAGAGGGAACGGAATCTGGTTGAGTCTCACAACCGTAGGAGACTCGACCAGAAAATAAGAATTTAACTCTTCTTTTTTCTGGAAAATCTAACCACCAGCCAGCTTCTACTCATCTTATTTATAATGAGAATCCTTACAATTAAAATAGGAAAGAGATAAAACTACTAAAACTAAACCTCCTTATAACATAGGAAGGTTTTAATACAATGGAAAGAAAACTTTCTAAATCTGAAAATAAGAAAGTTTCTAAACACTTTTAGGAAACTAAATTTAAGAAAGTTCTTAGTTTCCAAACAATTAAAATTCCAAATAACTAACACTATATTTTAAGAAAGAAATAACTAACACTATATTAAAATCTGTTGTTGGTACTGTTCACGTGAACAGTACCGTGAACACTGTTCACGTGAACAGTGTGGGTTGGTCAGCCGATTGGGCTTGGCCCAATTTTGGACTTTCGGCCCCTTCTGGAGTAGACTTGGGCTGCATCAGCAGGTCTCCTAGGTATTTCTATGGCTCGGGACAAGGAGTACAGTACAAGTAAGGACAAAGATTTTGTGTCTGAAGCCCGGAAGATAGAAATCCGAAACAAGCTCCAACAGCCTCAAGATCCATTCCAAGTGAGCAACTTCTTCCCCCTTCCCAGAGTGTACTGCAAGATTATACAGTACAACATCCTGCCTCAAAGTGGCCATTTTGATGAGCTCTCCCTCTTTGGGCAATTTCTCACTTCCAAAGTGGTGGAGAGTCAACAAGTTTGTCTTCTATATATTAGTATGCGGACTATGATCTCTATAGCAGAGGACACCCGGGCTTCCAAGAAGGGACATCTGCCTTACGGCAAGCTTTTGACTACCCTCTTTCAACGGCTAGACATCAATGTCTTCGAGGAGTAACCGTATGAGGCTACGGTGTTCACACCCTTCAATTGGCATGCCATCAATAAGATGAAACTTCATAACGTGCCTTTGGATGATCCGTACTGGAGGAGCGTTGAGGCCCCAGAGTTCTCCCAGAGCAGCATGCATCATATGAGGATGAAGACGAGGTGCTAACCCAGGGGTACACAGAGGGAATGACCACTCGCTAGACTGATCCATCTCGGCCTCCTACTACCCTTGACGACCTCATGAACCCCATAACTTCCTATCAATCCCAACAAAAGAAGGATATGCATGATTTGAAGAACCATGTTCGATGGTTCTAGCACTCAGTGACCGGCTTCTCTGCTCGTCTTGACATATAACAGACGGCATTGATCAGGGCTGGTATTCTTCAAACGGAGGACATCATGGCGGCTGCAGTAGCGGCTACACAGCCATGAACCTTTCAGAGGCTGAACATACCTACCCCACCATTGTCGGATTTCGAGGAGTGATGGCTTCTATTGCTTCCTCCTTCTCATTTTCTTATCTTCTCATGAAAATTACTTGTAGGGATTTGGCATTACTTAATGGTTTCCCCTCCTCTTCCTCTATAAGGAGGAATTTTGTATATGTACTAGGAGTTTATCTACCTCCCTCGCACAATCAGTTTATTTTATGGATGGTTTTGATATTTCGTCACCCATTTATATACTGTTCTCATTTTCCTGTTATATGATTGACATTAATTTTTAATCTTCCCCTAACGGATTATGTTGGGTCTTATATTTCCTTAAACATGCATCATACAATTTGTTTCACTTTTACCTTTCATTGGTCTTAAAAGTTTTATTACTTAATGCTCAATTTGCTATAAAATGAGCTAGGGAAGTTCGTAGGTAGTTACCGCTACTAAAGTGTTGCACTGATACCAAACCTGTCATGCCCCGAATTTACGATATGTAAAATTTTGGCGAGCGACTGGACCACTGATCATTTTAATCGTAGTCCACCCATGATGCACGCTCAGTCGATACACAACACCAACAAATCACATTTCCCATAACTCAATCACAGAGTAAATACATAGCGGAAACATACTACACAAACTGAGCTCTAATTGTAAAGGTATAATAGTAACCTAAATCCATTTAAATGTTATCCAAGTCTCCAACATTCGCATTCATAGTTTCATAGCCCTAATACATTGGGCATTCACAACCAATAAAAACAAATATTCATAACGAAAAGTGTTAAATCAAAGAATAACTAATTATGGCTCTCTACTGGAGCAGCCCTCCATCCTTTGCAGTGTCATATTGCTCTCTTTCCGATGCTTGGTTTGATAATTCCTCGCTCCATCCCTTCCGGGTGCCTCGGTTCAATCGGAACATCATCCTACCATGCTTCTATAGTACCTGCAGTCACAACTAAAAAGAGTGGCGATCGCAAGGGTGAGCTCTCCAACTTGAGCTCAATGAGAAGCAGACAAGTAGGCACACACATGAATAGATTATGCACACAACAAGGGTTCGGTATAGTGTATGTTCTATGTGCTATGGTAAGGCTTAGCCACATCTTTCAAAGGCTGACTATCACCTCCATGAGCAGGAGTGCTAGATACTCACCATCCTACCCATTAGCCATGGTGCCCCCACACGAAATCCCATCAGAATGGTGATTGGGTAGTAAGCCCGACCAGCAACGCTACAATGAACATTGTCGACCCTTATCCCCTCATCACTCCACCCTACCAGTACCTGACCCCCTACTGGCCAGGGTTACATACATGGGTTCTGCCTCTAACAAGTCCTATATGACATTATATGTACCCTTCCGATACCATAGTAAGATTCTCAGACCATCCATTTTGCCCCCCAAGATGCGGTCCTCCACTAGAATACGGAACGATACATGACAATTCAGGTGCTTGGCAGATTGGATCTGACGGTCCCAAACCCCTTCACCATATCCTATCCAGTGTCACACATCACCATCATAGTGACAAACAAACATGTTGATGCAATGCGTGCAAAATAACAGATATTGGATGGCATGTTATTCTCAAAGTAAATATAGGCAAGTAGCATCAATCAACATCATATGCATCAAACACACTAAAATTAGGTCAGGGTTCTGTTCCTCACCTTATAGCGTTAGTAGTCTTTATCTGCGCTAGAAAACACGTGTTTATAAGATGTTCTCGTGCCTATACAAGACATGGGGTTATTAGCTATAAGTCCTACTTAGTTCACTTTGAATTTCCTAAGTCTGGGCCTTACCGGTCAATATATATTGGTCGCTACATTATCGACCAACTCATGGTCCGGTAAAATATTCGAACCTTCTGCCGTTTGTCGGTCGATACCACGGTCTGATGCAGTCCAAGTTTACTCCAGAAGGGGCCGAAAGAAGAAAGAATCTCCCAAAATTGGGCCAGGCCCAATTGGCTGACCAATCACTCCCACTGTTCACGGTACTGTTCACGTGAACAGTACCAGCAACAGATTTTTCACTCTTTTTTTATTTCTTTCCTAAAATATAGAGTTAGTTATTTAGAATTTTAATTGTTTGGAAACTAAGAACTTTCTTAAATTTAGTTTCCTAAAAGTGTTTAGAAACTTTCCTATTTTCTATTTTGGAAACTTTCCTATTCTCTAAAAAGGAAGTTTCTATTTTAGTTAGGATTTCCTATTATTTTGTAATCTTACAAATTATATAAGTAAGAAGTAAAAGAAGGCTGGGGCAGATTTAGACCAGAAAAGAAAAGTTAAACTTTGATTTCTGGTTGAGTCTCCTTCGGTTGTGAGACTCAACCAACAGCTTGTTTTCTTATTGTTTGTTCTTATTGTTTGTTCTCTGCTCATGTTATTGGCTGTTCTTCATACCCATTGGCGACAATTATTCTGTTAGAAGACTACCAGATCTTTGCTGATTTGGTGCTAAACATCATCAAAATTTTCAGAAACTTCTCCAGATCTGAGCGATAACCTGAACAGCAACCTTGCAGAATCTGTAGTTGTTTTAGTTCTCCTTCGATCGACTCTCAAATTTCTGCTAGTGTTCATAATTGAAGTTATGGGGGTCTCCCATCAATTTCAAGTGTTGTCAATGGCTGGATTTTTTAGATAAATTGATTTCTCTATTGATTATTAAATCTGTTTTGGAGTTGGGCTGTGTAAAGATCCTATAGCAAAGAGGGATCATTGATCTGAAGGTGTTGAACCCCCTTTGCCATCAATTGGTATCAGAGCCAGATTACCACCTGACATGGCTATCAGTAACATGGGTCCCTACAAGGTGCTGAAGAAAATAGGAGCTAATGCATACGTCCTTGAGCTCCCACCTGACATGGCTATCAGTAATATTTTCAACGTTGCTGATTTGACTCTCTACACGGGTCATCATTCTGACGAAGGAGATACGGAACATACTTTACGTCTTCCACAGTTTTTCGTTCCTTCCGCTGAACAAATTGAAGATGTTCTTGATTCCAAGTATACTATGACTCGCAATGGTGGAGGTTACCAGTCATTCTTAATCAAGTGGAAAGGGCACCCACGTAGTGACAGCACGTGGATACATGAAGATGACTTCAAGCGCATCGACCCTGATTTTCATGATCACTACATGTCTTTCCTCCATTCGTCGGAGACGAATGTTTCTAAGCCAGGGGGAGCTGATGCAGTCCAAGTCTACTCCAGAAGGGGCCGAAAGAAAAAAGAATCTCCCAAAATTGGGCCAGACCCAATTGGTCGACCAATCACCCCCACCGTTCACGTGAACAGTGTTCACGTCTTGTTCACGTGAACAGTTCCAAAGAAAGAAATTTTTCACTCTTTTTTTATTTCTTTCCTAAAATATAGTGTTAGTTATTTAGAATTTTAATTGTTTGGAAACTAAGAACTTTCTTAAATTTAGTTTCCTAAAAGTGTTTAGAAACTTTCCTATTTTCTATTTTGAAAACTTTCCTATTCTCTAAAAAGGAAGTTTCTGTTTTAGTTAGGATTTCCTATTATTTTGTAATCTTACAAATTATATAAGTAAGAAGTAAAAGAAGGTTGTGGCAGATTTAGACCAGAAAAGAAAAGTTAAACTTTGATTTCTGGTTGAGTCTCCTTCGGTTGTGAGACTCAACCAACAGTTTGTTTTCTTATTGTTTGTTCTTATTGTTTGTTCTCTGCTCATGTTATTGGCTGTTCTTCATACCCATTGGCGACAATTATTTTGTTAGAAGACTACCAGATCTTTGCTGATTTGGTGCTAAACATCATCAAAATTTTCAGAAACTTCTCTAGATCTGGGCGGTAACCTGAACAGCAACCTTGCATAGTTGTTTCAGTTCTCCTTTGATCGACTCCAAATTTCTGCTAGTGTTCATAATTGAAGTTAAGAGGGTCTCCCATCAATTTCAAGTGTTGTCAATGGTTGGATTTTTTAGATAAATTGATTTCTCTATTGATTATTAAATCTGTTTTGGAGTTAGGCTGTGTAAAGATCCTGTAGCAAAGAGGGATCATTGATCTGAAGGTGTTGAACCCTCTTTGTCATCACTGTCATTACAGAGCATCGACCGTGACATCATCCAACTAACTCTCCGAGACCCTTCTGGAATTTGTCGGTCGATGTACCAGTCCTTACCATACAATCCGATGTATCGACCGCCACCTCCTAATGGCCTATCTTCAGATCAATGAGTTAGGATTTCTTATTTTGACTCCACCTTTGCTTTGCTAGGCCAATGTAGACCGATGATGGGACACCTCCTAGGTTTAAGTACCCTCCTAATAAGTACGAAGGATTGGTTTCCTAACTAAGACAGTTGTTAGGAAGAGCTAATCTTCCTTCCAATAGTTTACATTAATTTTACCATTGATTAAGAGTGTATGTTCATCACCCAACATCTACATCTTTCAATTAGAATGCTAGGGTTGCATCAGAGTTTACGGAGATTAGGGTTTTACCTATAGTAACTTGATTACTGCAAAACGATGGTGCACTTTGTTGATGATTTCTCATACGATGGCTGTAGAGCTTGCCTTCTCCCTTTCCTTCTCCTTCCTTTCTCCTTCCTTTCCCTAGAGAATACGTCAGAATTCTCCATCTAAGATTGACACGTACTAAGAAGAGGGAAAAGGGTAGGGTTTTTTTTATTTGTTTCAGGTTTCCTAGTTGGAGCCAAACTCTTAATTTGAATTGGGACTCCTAGGGAATTGCCAAGTGGCAAGAGCTTGGATCTAGATAGAATCTCCTACTCTCCCTCTAAGATTGATACGTACTAAGAAGAGGGAAAAGGGTAGGGTTTTTTTTATTTGTTTCAGGTTTCCTAGTTGGAGTCAAACTCTTAATTTGAATTGGGACTCCTAGGGAATTGCCAAGTGGCAAGAGCTTGGATCTAGATAGAATCTCCTTTCCTTTTCCAACTCGAAGTAGGTAGAGTGGTGTGGGTCCCTTCTAGGTTCGTCCATAGGTTCTAGGAATATTCTAAAGAGTCTCCTCAAGTGAAACTACTTGTTGGTTTAAAGAATAAGTCAACTTTGGCCTTACCGGTCGATGGTACTGGTCTTTAGACCATCGGGATTTTTGAGCTGGTATCAACCGCCACCAATTTGAAGGTCAAGTTGGTTTCATTTTTGTCCCCCCTTTTCTCCTAGTGGTCCACTAATGGTACAACCTAGTTCCTCATAGACTCATGCATCTATTTGGTCTATGGTGGAAAACTCTTTTCACACTATAGAAATCTGGTTAAGCTGGGGTTTCTGGGTGTAGGTTTTACACCCACCTTATGCCATATAGACTCAAACCCAAGCCTAATTTGAACCAAACCAACCTAAACTAAACCCAGACCAAACAAACTCAAACCTAAAGAGACCAGCCCAAGCATAAAAACCTAAACTAACCTAACCTTAACTACCTAAACTTGAACCCAACCTGAACCTAATCAAACAAAACTGCAAGTCACGGTTTGGACAAAACTCCACTCATACCAATAAGATGGGTCAGAATCTCAAACGGAATCATGAACCCAGAATTAAATTCCACAAAAGCCCATTGCTCCCCTCATCATCAACCATTTACCACAAGGGGAAGAAACCAGCAAGTATCATTGTGAGACTCCCTCTGATGCATAGTTCATATGTGCTAATCAAACAGATTTAAATGTGGCCAGCATGGTAACTTGAAACACAAAAAAAAAAAAAAAAACTGGTATACGAGTCTCATTGGCATGCTTAAATGTAATTTGAATGGGAAAGAAATAACAATGTGATGTATCATAGTAATAAATGCAATAAATTGGCAGAAACGACCTAATGACCGAAGGGAGCGAAACCAGCCTGAAGCCCAATCAGCAGGTTGGTAACAAGCTGAAGAAGTGAAAAGAAATAGGTGAACTAACAAACCTATGCTAAGACTAAATGAAACTATTTCTATAGACAAAGGAAACACAACTCTTAAGAGTCAAAAAAGAAATAATCGGTTACATAGAAGAAAAGAAGGACATCCTATTTAACTTTAACCAACTAGCATGAACCGAATTGAATCAATTAGACTAACCAACACTTCTTAACAGGAGAAAGAAAGGAAAAAAAACATTTTAAAACCAAACCAACCTTGGACTGAACACACCCTGAACATACCTGCATTGAAACGAATCACCAAATACCCTAATGAAAAATAATATCTGAACCAACATAAATCGAAATGAACACCTGGTAAATTCCAACAAACATAGAGGGAAGCTAAACACCAACTGACCTGATCGTCCGTGACCAATATGCATCCTAGACAGGCATCTCACCAATGAACTATCGAAAGGAATAAGAAAGAAAGAACAAAACCCATGAAATCTCCACTTAGGTTCATACATGTAACAATATACATCTGGTGAAGACCACAGAAAATCGCAAGGAACCACATACCAAATATAGATTCGGGAAAACCAATTTATAAGCCAATAGGAGATCATTTACCCCAGACCAAATCAGAGGTACTATGATCCATCGTGAGAAACACAAAACTGAATAGAGACCAATACCAGAATCATAACTGGGTATCCATTCATAAGAAATGATCGTTTGGCCCAATAAGAAAATATTGAGAATGATAGAGGACTCACCGATACGATGTAGGAATTCACCAAAAATCAAAGAACCAACCTCGTTGCCAATGCTTCTTCTTCTTCTCAAACAACAACAGCTATTGCCGCTAATCTCTTCCTCTGTGCTGCTGCTACCGCAGTTGCCTCTCACTCATGCTCCATTTTTCTTATCCTTCATTCTCTCATGCCCAGCCGAAAAAAAATCAAAAGAAAACCCCAAGTGAAACCCCCTGCTCACCTTTGGTCTCTCCCTTCAAATCAGCCGACCAACCCACCTTTTCCTTCTCCTTTCCTGCGACCCTACCGCCGACGACCCTGGCCGACAAAGCTCTCGGATTTTCCCTCATTTTCCCTGATACGAAAGAGAAAGACCCAACCCCTTTCTTTTAGACCAAATCCACTAAACCCTAATCGGTTGGATTTTATAAAACCCCCAGAATTACGATTATATATATTCTTCTTCGTCTTTTTTTTCTCTTTATTTTTTATTTTTTATTTTTCTTTTATGATCATTTTTTTCATTCATTTTTTATCATCATTATTATTATTATTATTATTATTATTATTATTATTATTATTATTATTATTATTATTTTATTTATTTATTTATTTATTTTTTCCTAAATGACTATATTAACCCATTTCCAATGTGAGAGATGCCAAGCGAGGATAGGGATTCACACAATGGCAAAACTAAGGTACTGACACAAGTGCTTAGATTGTGTTTATCAGATACCTTGAGGGGTGGCTTTGATTTCTATTTGTCGTCCGAACACTTAGTTAAGTGCTCCGATTATATTTGTCAAATACCTTAAGGGGTGATTCTGATTTATGTTTGTCGTCGAAACATTTAATCAAGTGCTTCGATTATATTTGTCAAATACCTTGAGGGGTGATTCTGATTTCTATTTGCCATCGGAGCACTTAGTCATCAAGTGTTTCGATTGTGTTCGTTAGACACTTTGGCGAGTGATCTGATTGTTTTGTTGAACGCCTTGGTTGGTGATTCGAGTTTGTCAAAATGTTCAGATGTTTTGATTTCTGTCAAAACGCTTAGTCAAGTGCTCTGATCTGATATTTCTCTCGTCAATGCCTAGTCAGGTATGCTGATTCCTTCAACGGAACATCTAATCTAGTCAGAATGTTCCGTTTCTTGTCAGAATGCTTAGTCAAGCACTTCGATTTGTTTCTTTCTTTTTTTGTTGGAACACTTAGTGAAGTCCTCCGCTTAGATTCATTTTTTCTCGTCAGCGCTTAGTCAGGTATGCTAATTCCTCTGACGGAACATCTAGTCAGAATGTTCTATTTCTTTTCGGACCGCTTAGTCAAGCGTTCCAACTTGTTTCTTTTTTTCATCGGAACACTTAGTCAAGTGCTCCAGTTAGATTCAATTTTCCTCGTCAGTGCCTGATCAGGTATACTGATTCCTCCGATGGAACACCTAGGAAGAATGTTCAATTAATCATCAGGGTGTTTAGTTAAGCATTCGTATTTGATTCATTTTTCCTCATCAGTGCTTAGTCAGGTATACTGATTCCTCCAGCAGAACATCTAGTTAGAATGTTCTGTTTCTCTCTCTTTTCAATTTTTGGAAAAACCCATGGACCAAAATACGGTCTTTCTTTTCTACGCCCTCATTCACTTCAAATTTCAGGCGAAGAGGAGCAATCTGTAAGACCCATTTTTGGCCCATCTTCTTAGGAAGGGTATTTTGGCCAGTTTTAGGCTTCTTTATTTAAAAAGAAAAAAAAAAAAAAAACTTTGAAACGAAAATAAAAAATAAAATACAAAAAAGAAAAGGAAGGGGGATTGTTGGTTTAGTTTGAAGTGTTTTGTTTAGGCCCATTGTCATAGACTTCTTCTTTGAAGAAGCTAACTCGCTCGTGCGGCACTCGTGCAACCCTCCTATTCGTCACACAAGTCAGCCTACTCACTCAAGACTCCCTTGTTGCTAAGACTCTCAAGCCTTACTAGCACACAAAGAGAGAGAGAACAAGAGACACTTTTAGAAATGAAGCTTGGAATGCTTTGAGAATGCTCAACTCTTGTTATCTCAAGTGAGGGTGGCCAACCCCTATTTATACTTGGAGGCTTTACAAATCAATGGCTAGGATTTGTACATGTGTTATTAATCCAATGGTGTAAAGAATTGTCTAGAATTATCTCTAGAACTTTTTATACTACTAAATGCTTCTCTACTACTCTCTAAATATCTAATCTCCTTTCTAGAGTCTTCTTCATTTCTATGCAAGTATGGAAGACTCTAGTAGGTAGGACCTTCTAGTATGTACGTATTGGGCTTTATAGTGGGCTGGTCCAATGGAATAGTTTCTTTGTTTAAGGTGGGATAAGCCCACAAGTTTGTGACACCATGTTAGGAGAAGAGGCAAAATTTTGAGTGGGCTAGAGTTTAGGATGTATATTTGTAAATGGGCTTAGAGTTAAAATGGGCCCGTTTTTTGTGGTTGAATTAGGATTAAAACTCTTATTTTCCATATGGGCTTGGGCTTAATTCACACCAATGGAATACGGTTGAGGGGGAAAGAGGGAGGCACATGGAGAGTTCTAGGGGGCAATTTGGGTTTTGACCTTTCTCTAAGGGTGGGTATAAAACTGCCCTAAAATGGAGGGGGGGTCACTCGGATAAAGGGTTTTGAGAGGGATTCGGTTGAGAGGTGAGAGGGAAAAAAGAGGGGAGATCGTGATTCTCAGGGAAGAGGTGTTTTCGACTAAGGGAGTTGGACTAAGAGAAACCAGGAGGAGAATAGGGGTTGGCTGGGTGAGAGACAATCGAAGAGTGGGAGAAACTAGGGAGAGAGAGAGGTGTCGACCAGATTTGTAAGACGAGGTGTGTCGGCCAGGTTGAGGAAGGAGTGAGCAAGGAGGGGGAGGCAGCGGCTGCTATGTAGAAAATCGAAAGAAGAAGAAGGAAGCAGCTGTGAGAAGGAAACAGAGAGACAGAGAGAAAAATTGAAGAGGGAGGAAGAAGAAGTGAGCAAGAAGAAGAAAAGAATAGTTGTGATTGCAGCTGCAACTGAGGAAAAGCAGCAAAGGCAAGTGGAGAGGACCACCAGTAATAGGTAAGTCCCCCTCATTCTCTAAATTTCATTTGTCCATGATGACGGCATTGATGGCCTGCAATGTTTTTTTTTTCCTTTCTTCATCATTTGCTTCTCATTTCCCTTCCTCTCTTCTGATTCTCATATTGATATTGCAATTGGATTCTTTAATTTTGCCTAATGATGATCCACTGACCGTATGTTGGATGTCTAGCAAACTCATGTAGTGCTCGTTTTTTTCCCTTCCTTCTCAAGTTTTTCCATTCTCATTTTATCATCTCAAGGATAGGTTTCGGTAGGTTTAAGCTTTCTGCATCTTGTTTTTGCGAAAATAGGGTGTTTGGATGGGATGATATGGAGGTTTGGCCCTTTGTTTTTCTGATTCAGGATTGGTTTAAGAACTTTTTTTTTTTTAGTTAGTTCTTGTTATGTTTTATTTGTTCTTTCTATCCCTTTCTTTCTTTTTTTTTTTTTTTTCTTTTTTTTATTCTTTGTCGTCTGATCATATGTTTTATTAGTTTTTATAATTTTTTTTTTTGGGTTTACTTCTCCAAGGTCAGGTTCGGTTGGAGGTTGTTCTGTTATTCTCTTTAGGATTTTCCACATGAATAGCCTTGTGTTGTCATGGGTCTTGGTTTTTCTTAATTTTCTGAAGTTTGTCATTCTCTCTTTGAGTGGGAACTATTATGGGACACATATTATTGGACACACAAGTGGTATTGGTATTTCACCCGGGGCTTTCCTGTCATACTCTTTACATTTGTGCGATTTACTGTAGCTGGATTCATTCAATCCAAAGAATAGAAGCTCTCTTGGTCTGATTGCATGGGTTTTAGGACCTTACAGTGTGCTTGGTCACAAAGAATTCTGGTTTATCCTTCCCCTACTTCCTCTAGCATTGATGTTTTCTGGTTCTTCATTAGCTGTAATGGAAACTCCTATAAGACCCATACTCCAAGAACCCGGTCTAACATGGGTTATCGTATCGTGACAAGTCTTCTCATCATAATCGAGTCAGACAAAGTAGCTGAATGACAAAGCCACGCATCAAGGTACAAAACTAGCAACTTTAACTTTGACCAATCTAACTGGTTGAGCTTGTTTGGTCTCACGAGTAGTGCCACCGGTCAATGCCATAGGACAACTCAGATTCCAATCCGAGAATGGAATTTGGTGGGTCCTACTCCCTACTCTTGCATGGAAACCTTTTCATACGAGAGTTGGATCCTTATATGGACACTCTCCCTATATAAGAACCCTACCTTCCCATTCTTTCTCACTCTTTGACCATCCAAAACCTTAGAATTAAGAGAGATCTGAGAAGGGAGTTGTGGAGAACAAGAAGGCTGCAAAGGGAGGGATCGTTCTTAAAACAAGAGCTCACCATCGGCTTCCAGTCAACATCATCAAGAAATCAATGGTAAGCTCTCTATCATTGTAGAAAGGTTAGGGAAGACAAAAAAATGGAATCAACGCCCTGAATGACCAATTGTTGATTCGAAACCCTAGATGAATGTGTTGGTTCGATGATCACAAGGACTTCATGTTGGAAGCAACCAACCCTAACATATCTTGGACCATAGAACGATGTAGGATGAACCCTAGAACGAGTCAAGGGATCAACTTTGAAGAAAAGACAGACGGAGAAACAACCTGGACAATGTCCGGTGTGTTTTGCTGTGGGACTCATACTCACACGGTGAGTTGACCGGTGGGACATATAGTGCCACCGGTGACACCACTGGTCATATTCGAGAAGTCCCAGAAATTTGACTGGTGGGATAACCGGCGTGGCTACTGTTAGACCAGACAGTGCCACCAGTCAATGTCCGGTGGGACTATTACTACTCTGAATAGTCAATCCAGAGAAGCATAAAATATCAGAATTGAACCTAATATAATCCTATTGTTTGTTTAGGACTTGTAAGCAAGCAAAGTTAGTTTCAACCAAAAAAAAGTGTATAATATCACTCAAGAGGTGAGAGATAGAACCCCAAACTAATTGGTTAATAATTAATGAACCTTGTATGTTGTTTAGTGTACTGTGCATTTAACATGTTATCTAATAACTACTATTTTATTGTTTATGAATATTTATTTCTATTATGATGAGATTGAGGATAGACATGTGTTTGCTTAGTTGGTGTGTTGGGTGAAAATAGGTTGGAGCCTTGGACCATTTACCGCACTGATACTGCTTTGTATCGCCGTCTACCTTAGCATAACGTGGTACGGGATAGGGTATCAGGGGGAGTGCTGGCAATGTTGGTCATAGCCTTACCGTTAAGCTCTAGCTCTATCTCTAGCTCTATCTCGTAGTGAGAAGTGCTGGGATAGGGCCATGGATACACTTGTGATGACATATAGGATTGGTTAGTGATAGATCCCTAGTTTGTAACTATAAAACCTACACCTAGAAACCTCGATCTAACCAGATTTCTGTTGTTAAGAGGGTTTACCACTATAGACCAAATAAATTCACAAGTCATTAATAGGAACTGGGTTACACCACTGGTGGACTGGACTAGAAGAAGGAAAACAAAAAGGACCAACTAGGCCATTTACACAGGTGGCGGATGATGAGGCCGGTCGAGAAAACCAAACCAGTAGGATCCACCAGCATCGACCGGCCTAGGTATAACTTGCCTACGAGAATGGGATGAGTTGGCAGGATTCTAGGAGGCAATTGAGAATATTCCCTTAGCCTAAAATGGCCCATTAGAGTCCCATAGCAAGTAAGACAGCTTTAGAGTCAGTTAGGAAGAAAGAACTCCTGCTTTCCCTCAAACCCTATGACACATGGTTTCCCTCCATCGTTTCCCACCTCTGGTAGAGTTGCACTCCACGAGGGAGACTAAGAAGAGGAACCCTACTAGGTTTCTCTCTAATATAGTTATATACTCACTGCAAATAATCTCTGACATGTTTTGTAAGAGAGAGTGCTGTTGGAAAGGAGAAAGAGTGGGAAGAAGGAGGAGAATGAAGAAAGGGAGAGCCTACAAGTGCTGTGGAAGTTACTAGGCTTTCGTTCTCATGGGTTGATCTTTGCTGCAGGTAATATTTTGCACTTCATGCTGAAATCAATAGGTAGATTAGAATCCTGTAATTTATGTTGGATCCCAATAATAGGATGATGAAGGAAACCCTAGCAGAGAGGAAAACCAATAAGAAGTAAGTAATATGAATGGGTGAAGATATAGGCAAGTAAGCTTAGTATAAGAAAGGGGGAAAACTTCTCGTTAGTAATGAATTGACGATGATACTAGGCCGTAAGGTCAATAACAGAGTCTCCGTCCAAGGGAACTCGAAAACCCTGAAAGAAAAGCTCAGGAGCAGAGTCGGTCGGTAAGCCGGACTTGAAATCTGAGTGATCGACCAAGCTGAACTACCAAACAATCTTTTTGCCAGGAGCTGGTCGATGTCACAGTTGATACTTTGTACCGACCGACATATCGATCGACAAATGGCAGAATGCCAAGGCTTTTGTCAGACGTTACACCAGTCGTGATAATAGCTACCGATGTAACGATTGGAAAGCCCCAGATTTATATAAATCAAAAGTAAATAACGTAGGACTTTTAATTAAAAACCCTGCATCTTGTATAGGAATAGAGCATCTTGTGAGTACGGATTGTGCTAGCATCTAAGCAATATCAGGTGAGGAACAGAACCTTGACCTAATTTTGGTGTATTTAACATATATACATGTGCTGATGAATGATGTTGCATGCTTGTACATACGTTAAGAATGACATGTTATCCAATAACTGCCTTTTTGCATGCATTGCATTATTCTATGATGGATTATAGCTATGATGTATGTGATGCTTGGTAGGTCATGGTGAAGGGGTTGAGGGTCGCCGGATCCGACTTGCTAGGCAAACTAATTACCATGTATTGTTCCATATCCTAGTGGAGGACATCATCTTGGGGCAGGGGGCAAAATGGATGGTTTGGAAATCTTATTAAGGTATTGAGAGGGTATATATGATGTCATATAGGATTGGTTAGTGACAAAACCCATGTGTGTAACCTTGGCTAGTAGGGGGTCAGGTGCTGGTAGGGTGGAGTGATGAGGGGGAAGGGTCAAAAGTGTTTGTTGGAGGCGTCACTAGCCAGACTTATTGCTCGATCACCATTTTGAATGGGATGTTGTGTGGGAGCACCAGGGCTATTGGAGTGGGCTGGTGAGTATCCAACACTCCTGTGCATGGAGGTTATAGTCAGCTTCTGAAAAGTGTGGCTAGGCCTTACCATAGCCCATTTACCATACATTAGACCGGACCCTTGTTGTGTGTGCATAATCTATTCATATGACTGCTTGCTTGTTTGTTTTTCACGAGTTCAAGTTAGAGAGCTCACCCTCGCGATCGCCACTCTTTAAGTTGTGATTACAGGTACTACAAAGATGAATCGTGAAGATGTTTTAGTCAGACGAGAGCACCTTAAAGAAGCAAGCCGTGGAAGAAACGAGCCACGCAGTGGGAAGTGGACGTAAAAAATGATGCGTATAGATAGAAGACTACCCCAGCTTGGGGGCTATAATTAGTTATGCACTGTTTATGTTACTTAGATTTTTCTAGTGATTTAGTGCCCACCGTATTAGGGCTAAGAAGTTATGTTTCATTAATTTTTGAGACCTTGGATAACAGTTGAATAATTTATAAGTACTACTATTTAAATACAATTAGAGCTCAATTTACTTACTATGTTTCCACTACATTAATTACTCTGCATTATGGGTTATGGAAGAGATGATGGTGGATGTTAGTATCTGCTGAGCATGTATGTCATACCTCAATTCCACACTATTCAGAATGGTGTGATGAACCACTAATAAACCAACGGTTCAACTAGGATCTCAAATAGGCTGTGTCCGTTTGCTTAAACCATACACATCCACAACAATAATCAGAGTAAATACACAATAACGGAAGTCTTAAATATTAAATGAACTGAGAATCTAAATGTGACAAAATAAATAATTTAATCAATTATTTTCAAAAGGACTAAGACATAAACTTAAATAATTAATTCAAATACATTGTCCGTATAATCCAAATAAAAGTCTAATCGAAAACACAGGAGTTGCACTCACATGTCGAATCATGCGACTCCATCATCACTTCAGCGTCCATCGCCGCAGCTTGCTCGTAGACAGAAGCATTTATATAATCTTGAACAGTGGTACCTGTATCATCAACTAAAATATTCGACGTCGAAAAGGGTGAGCACACATCACGGCTCAGTGAGCAAACAAAACAATGCAACAAACATATCCATGCATTCAATTCATATCTATGGTCTGGTTTATAAGTTTGCAATGTGCTATAGAAAGGTTCGGAGGCCACCTCACCTCTATACACGAGTGTGTGAAGCCGCCCTATGAATATCGACATTGTCGTCCCACATGCACCCACCATGGAAACAGTGTACCCAATGAGTATCGGCATTGTTGTACCATATGCACCCATACCAACACGTAAGCCCCTGTTGGTGAGGGCTTGCAAACTGGGCTCACAACTAACCAATCCTAATGTCGAACAGTGTATCCAAGGCCTCACCCTAGCATCCCTCAATACGTCCATAGAGATAGAGCTAAGGCCCCCCGACAGAGTCAGAGACTACACGGTCCGAGACCACCTCCCCTGATGCCCTAATACGTAATAGCTCTGCTAAGGTAATGACGATACGACGATGTTAGTGGACAAGACTTGAGTAGAGATAGAGCTAGAGTCTGGTGACCAGGCTGAACCACAGTGTCACGTCCTCCCCCTGATGCCCCACTCGCATAAAGTACACTAACCACACACAAACATTCACATGCCTATTCTAGCAGCATCATCATCATCATATTAAAAATAAGCGAAAATTAAATATGCATGAACAGTAATAACAGGAATAGTGGATGACATGTGATATGGACATTACAATCATACAAACATAGAATCATTCACGGTATTGGACTTAATAAACAAAAATAGTTTATTATTAGCCAATTAGTTTAGGTCCTGTTCCCTCACCTGACGCTTGTTTGATAGTTCGCTCCGCGTTACAAGGTCCAAACGTGCTATCACAAGGTCCTACACGATATTAGGGTTTAGTTAGAATTGGTTTACGTTGGTCGAAAAACCAACAATGGAAAAACACATCTCACAGAGCTGACCGGTCACAGTACCGATCATAACACTGTGGGGAAACCTGCAACCGATATGGTCGGCCGGTACCCACAGGCCAGTCCACGAGAGGTACCGGTCGTGGTACCGGTCGCATATGGTGCGACCGGTATGGTTCGACCGATATGTCTCCGGGAGACCATACACTTGATTATCGCCTTCCGTCGGTTGTCCTCTATTGATCCTAGGGTTTCTCCTACACATCTTAGGTCTAAGCATTGAGTTAGAGTTGTTTCCAACTCCATTCAAGTCCTAGTTTCGATGATTTCAACCTAGAACTTGAATCTAGGGTTTATCGACTAAATTAGGGTTTGAAGGCGACATAGGGTTTAGATCAATACCTCGCTTTGCATGGTATTGATCCAACTACAACTAACCATTCTAGATTACTTATGGTAGAGGAAGGTTTGAGCACTTACCGTTGACTTGCGGTAATTTGTTCTTCGTCGAACGATAATGTCGGCTCTTCCCTTTCCTTCATAGCTTCTTTTCCTTCTTCAGCCTCTTTCTCTTTTCTAGGATTTGTGAGGATCATGGAAGAGGTTTAGGAGGTTTAGAGAGGTTTATATAGGCTAGGTTAGGTTTAGGAAGCCTCCTAGCATCAGGAAAGTCCTTCGGTTTGAAATTTGGAAAGTGGGATCCGCAGAGATCCATTTTCGGATCTTAGTGGTCTGCCGCGCAGGCTATACCGGTCAACCGGTACCAAGACCGGTACCATCGACCGGTATGAATTAATTCATACTTATTTTGGTCCATTTCGTACCTGTTTGTCATCTGCTCGTCCAGTCTGGCCCGGTGATGATTGGAAGACCTGTTACGACATGAATTCAAGGTTTAGATCGGGTTTATGGAGTGCGGGTCTTACAATGTAACCTGATTGGACTACGATTAAAATGATCGATGGTCTAGCCGTCCGCCGAAACTTTACATATCATAAATTCAGGGTGTGACAGGTTTGGTATCAGAGCATTGCTTCAGTAACGATACCCATCTACCATTACCATGACTCATTTGGCAGTGAATTGAGCTGTCACATCCCAATTTTGGTCTAACCAGAATGGTGTGATGAACCGCTAAATAACCAACGGTTCAACCAGGATCTCGAATAGGCTATCCCCGCGTTATCCAACTTACACACATCCGCAATCATAATCAGAGTAATACACAATAACGGAAGTCTTATAATAAGATGAACTGAGAAACTAAATGATATTAATAATTTAATAGCAAATTATTTTGTATTCAACTGAGACATAAATATTAAATATCAAATACATGTCTGAATAAATCTAATAAAGAAACCTATAAAATGTCTAATCAAATACACACGAGTTGCACTCGCAAGAGGAGTCGTGTGTATCCACTTCAGCTTCAGCTTCCATCGCCGCTACCGTCCCGTACGCAGAAGCATTTATAAAATCTTCAACCGTATAACCTGCATCATCAACTAAAAATATTCGACGTCGAGGGGTGAGCACACATCACGGCTCAGTAAGTAGCCAAAACAATGCAACAATACATATGCATGCAAAAAGTCAATTTATATCTTTGGTCCGGTTTTAAAGTTTGCAGTATGCAATAGAAAGGTTTAGGTAGCCAAAGGTCGCATTTATTGACTCTGCCTCTATACACGAGTGTGTGACGTTATCCGAAGATCACGTTTATCGTCAACTCACATGCACCCAACCATGAACAGTATATAACAAAGGTTAACGGTTATTGCTATATAATGCCATACTAACATGTAAGCCCCTGTTAGCGAGGGCTGTAAACTGGGCTCGTAACTAACCAATCCTAATGCCAAACAGTGTATCCAAGGCCTCACCCCAGCATCCCTCAGAATGCCCATAGAGATAGAGCTAAGGCCCCCCGAAAGAGTCAGAGACTACAAGGACCGAGACCACCTCCCCTGATACTCTACGACATAATAGTTCTGCTAAAGTAATAGCGATACGACGATGCTAATGCACAAGACTTGAGTTAGAGATAGAGCTAAAGTGCTGAGACCCGCCAAAGGTTAACGTTTATTGACGTTCTCATCACACCTCCCCTGATACTCGCTCGCATCAAGCACATCAACCATACACATACAAGCACATGCCTATTCCTATCATCATCATCATCATGTTATAAACGATAAAGTAAATATGCATGAACAAATACTAGAAATATTGGATGGCATAATGTATGCACATTACAAACATATTCGCATAGAATCAAGCATAGCATAGGACTCAAGAAATAGAAAACAGTTTATTATTAACCCATTTAGTTTGGAGTTAAGGTTCCTCACCTTAGCTTGCTAATAGATACTTTTCCAAGCTTTAGAATCACCTTTACAGTGTTATTATATTGCTAGAAGACCTAACAAAGTCGATAGAATTTAATTAGAATTTATTCAAAATTAAAACCATGTTGTTAACTGAGGGTCGGAGGTAGGGTCGATGCTAGGGTCGATGGGTCTATCGACCCTTCCCTCTTTCTGGACTTCCCGAATGCTGAGGGTCGATGGTCGGGAATACCTAGGGTCGGATGGTCTATCGACCCTGGGTGCGACCCTGGGTGCACTTTGGTCCAATTCCCTCTTTTAATCCATTCTTCGTGTTTGGGATCCTATGGCTTGCTCCTACATTCCATTCTACATTCATTCCATGGTCTGAAACCATGTATAACCCACCTAGATAGCTTTCATCCATTCTTCTATGGTTTTCCATGGAAACCTAACCATAGATTGGTGGTTTGGGTTTCTTCGAGATCACACTCTCAACAATTACTAACCTAAGGTCTGTAGAAATTCATGGAATTAGTATCCATACCTGAGAAGATTACTCCTTTTCTGAAATTCTTCTCCTTTTTGCTAAATTCTCTTGCTTGCCTCGCTTCTTCCTCTTTTCCTTCTCCTCTCTTTCTCTCAATTCAATTAGGGTTGTGAAAGGAGTGAAAGTGGCTTAGGGACGTCCTTTAAATAGACTAGGAACATCCTAAATAAGTCCCTCTGAGATTTGGAAAGAATCCCAATAAAAAAAAATATAGAAATTTCCTAATTTCTATATTCGGCAGAAACCGAGGGTCGATGGGAGGGTCGATGATCCCGTCGACCCTAGGGTCTTAAGCTGTCCGACCCTCCCTTCAAAAATGAGGGTCTGACTTTCTGTTTTGGGAGGTCCGACCCTGCTTAGCTGGGTATGCGACCCTTCCCTTATTTTAAGTGTTTTTGGGTCGATTTGATACCTGGGATCTCGATCTCCTTCACGCCCTTGGTCCATTTGACTCGACCATAATGGGTAAACCTGGTTCAAGGTGGTAAGACCGGGTTAGATTGACACGGGTCTCACAACTCCCCCCAACTTATAAAAATTTCGTCCTCGAAATTGTACGTACCTTCTGAATCAAATAAGTAAGGGTATTGCTTTCTCATAGCATTTTCTTCTTCCCATGTAATTTCTTTCATGTCTCTACTTTTCCATGTGACCTTAACATAGTAGATATCTCTGTTGCGTAGACGTTGAACTTTTCGACTAGTGATTTCTGTTGGTGTTACTTCAAATGTCAAATCATCAGTCAATTCTGGCAAATCCACTGTCAAAACATGCGTTGGGTCTTTGACATACTTCTTCAATAGGGAAATGTGAAATACGTCATGTACACTTGACATAGATGGTGGTAGTGCTAACTGATAAGTTATTTTTCCACGCTTAGCTAGAATTTCATATGGCCCGACATATCTTGGACTTAGCTTCCCTTTCTGTCCGAACCTCTTCAATCCTTGCATAGGCGATACTTTCAAAAATACTTTGTCACCTACGGCGAACTCCAGATCTCTTCGTCGAGTATCTGCATATTGTTTCTGACGGTTCTGAGCTGTTCTCACTCTTTCCTTGATGATGTCGACCACTCGACAAGTCTCTTCAACAAATTCCGGTCCAACAATACTACGTTCTCCAACTTCATTCCAAAACAAGGGAGTTCGACACTTTCGGCCATACAGTGCTTCATATGGTGACATCTGTATTGTGGCCTGATAGCTGTTATTATAAGCGAACTCGATCAATGGTAACTTTTTGTCCCATGATCCTTTGAAATCAATCACACATGCTCGTAGCATATCTTCCTAGAATCTGAATTGTACGTTCTGACTATCCATCTGTCTGTGGGTGGAATGCAGTACTGAACTTCAACGTTGTACCCATAGCCTTTTGCAGTCCTTCCCAAAATTTGGAAGTAAATCGTGGATCTCTATCGGACACAATGCTTTCTGGTACACCGTGTAACCGAACAATATTATCCACATACAGCTTTGCTAACCTTTCCAGTGTATACTGAGGTCGTATAGGTATAAAGCGAGCTGTTTTAGTCAGACGGTCCACAATCACCCAAACTGCGTCAACTACTCGAGGAGTCAATGGTAGTCCCGTGATGAAGTCCATAGTGATGCAGTCCCATTTCCATGCTGGCTCCGATAATGGCTGTAACAATCCTGCGGGTCTTTGTCATTCAACCTTTACTTTCTGACAATTTAGGCATTGAGACACGAACTTGGCTACATCTGCTTTCATTCCCCTCCACCAATATAATTTCTTTAGATCATGATACATTTTTGTACTTCCAGGGTGTATCGAGTAGATGGTGGTATGGGCTTCTTTCATCAGTCAGTGTCAAATGTCCATACTTTCTGTTTCAGGTACACATATTCTTCCTTTGTATCTCAGTACCTTCTCGTCATCCAAGGTGAACTCAGGGTTAGTCCTACCTTTCTCAATATCTTCTTGTACTGTTCTCAGATAAGGATCTGCTTTAATAGCTGTCTTCACTTCATCCATTATATCCGGTATAATCTTCAATGCCGCGAACATATTTGAAAACCGATGAATAAACCCTTGGTTGGCTGATCCATCCGTTGTATCTATCACAGCGCCCGTTGAGGTGCTCAAGGCCCAGATCCAAAATACTTCTCGTTGCCGTGATTGAATACTATTCCGGTAGTACACATTGCTGCAGTCGTGCTGAATTCTCCTTGAGATTTAATCATTGTTTTTCTGCTCAATGCATCTGTTACCACGTTCGCCTTTCCCGGATGATACTGGATATCACAATCATAGTCTTTCAATAATTCCAGCCATCTTCTTTGTCTCATATTCAACTCTTTCTGATTAAATAAATAAGTAAGACTTTTATGGTTCGACTTAATCTGGAATTTCTCCCCGTATAGGTAATGTCTCCATAACTTGACAGCATGTACTACTACCGCTAGCTCCAGATCATGAGTGGGGTAATTTTTCGCATGTACCTTCAACTGTCTTGAAGCATAAGCAATCACTTGCTCTCCTTGCATAAGCACACATCCTAGTCCCAGTCCCGACGCATCAATGTATAAGGTAAACGTCTGTCCTGGAATAGGAATAGTCAAAATTGGAGCGGATATCAATCTGGTCTTCAGTGTTTGGAAACTCTTCTCACATTTATCGGTCCACATAAACTTTTCACCTTTCTTAGTCAAACTGGTGAGAGGTACGGCAATCCGAGAATAGTCTTCTACGAATCTCCGATAATAACCAGCTAGACCCAAAAAACTTCTGAATTCTGAAATGCTCTTTGGTGCTTCCCATTTTACAATAGCCTCGATCTTGTTGGGATCCACTTTGATTCCTTCAGCGGATACTACATGGCCTAGGAATGCGACTTCACTAAGCCAAAACTCGCACTTTGAAAATTTGGCATATAGTTTCTCTTTCCTTAAACGCTGTAGGGCTGCGTTTAGGTTCTTGATATGAGTTTCCTTGTCCTTGGAATATACCAATATGTCATCAATAAATACTATAACTGACGTATCCAACATATCATGGAAAACTCGGTTTATAAGTTCCATGAACGTTGTCGGTGCATTAGTTAATCCGAAAGACATAACAAAAAATTCATAATGTCTGTATCTGGTCCTGAAAGCTGTCTTCGGAATATCACCTTCTTTAATCTTCAGCTGATGATAGCCTGATCAAAGATCAATCTTTGAAAATACTTTTGCCCCTTATAACTGATCGAACAAGTCAACGATCCGAGGTAGTGGATATCGATTCTTGATTTTTAGTTTATTCAACTCACGATAGTCGATGCATAATCGAACGCTACCATCCTTCTTCTTTACGAACAACACCGGTGCCCCCCATGGAGATATACTAGGTCGAATATAACTCTTGTGCAGTAGTTCTTGTAGTTGCACCTTCAGTTCCTTCAGTTCCGTAGGAGTCATTCTATAGGGTGCTTTTGATACGGGTGCGGCTCCAGGTATCAGGTCTATTACAAACTCTGTGGCTCGGTCGGGTGGTAATCCGGGTAGTTCCTCCAGAAATACGTCAGGATAATCCT
The DNA here is from genome assembly GCA_028583415.1 of Protea cynaroides. NCBI lineage: Eukaryota > Viridiplantae > Streptophyta > Magnoliopsida > Proteales > Proteaceae > Protea > Protea cynaroides. The sequence goes on along the minus strand of CM053276.1, from coordinate 38,435,477 downwards.
GCACGACGTCAAGGTCTTCCATTCGTGGTGCTTCCTTGGTTAGGTCGACCACTGACACTAGATACCCGACTGCTCCCTTGTCAAGGCACTTCTTAGCCTTTAATGCTGAAAGTATGAGCTTGCGTCTCCGGGGAAGTTTGGTTCCCGAGAAACTTAATTCTGCTCCTTCTTTGTCTTTGAACGTTAGCTTCTTTTTGGCGTATAATAGATTTGCAGAGTGCCGAGCTAACCAGTCCATTCCTAAGATGACATCAAAGTCTTCCATCTCAAGTTGTATCAAGGTTGCATTTAAAGTCTTCTCTCCAATGAGAACTGGACATGGTCCATAACCTTTCTCTAGTTCCACTTCTAACCCCATCGGTGACCGTACAAGTAATTTGTAGTCTAATGTTTTGATGGGTAATTTGGTCTTCTTTCCAAATGACACAGATATAAATGAATGAGTAGCTCCGGAATCGAAGAGTACTCTGGCGGGTACGCCATTTATAGGTACAATACCTGTGATTTATCTTTACTTAATCTACGTGCTCATTCAATGTAATTACAACTTTAAAAGTTTCAGTCATACCTGTGACCACATCGGGTGATGCGGCCGCATCCTCGGACGTGACAGCATATACACGTCCCTGATGGAATTGCTTCTTGGGCTTTGGGCACTCCCTTGCCATATGCCCGGGTTGGTTGCAGTTAAAACACCTCAGGACTTCAGAATTTGGCTTTGGCTGAGGTTGAGCTGCTGGAGTTGGTACTTCTTCTGCGGCGGCTCCTGCACCTGAGGCTGGTCCTTCCCATTCGGTTGATCCTTCACTTCCACCTTCAGCAATGATGGAGATGCTGCAGGAGATCAGGGATGCTCAGCGCAGATCTGATCTGAGGATGGACGAGCTGTTGGCTGCTCAACACGCATCAGACGCGTGGATGGGAGAGCTCCTAGAGGTGCAGCGTGCGACTGATCAGAGGATAGCTGGTCTCACAGCTAGTCTCCAGACGACCCAGACCCAGGTGGCCTGGTTGACTAGGGTCTATGCTGAGGACTATGATAGAGATCGTGAGGCCCCGCCTCCTCCTTCACCTCCAGCTTCTTGATTGTACTTTATTTTTCCTTGTACTACAGAGTAACTATCCAGGTTGTGGACTGTACTCTGCTTTAGTTTTGTATTTACGTTTTGTTTCTCTCACTCATTGTATGTAACTTGTTTCCCTTTTATAGACGCATTATTCTCTTTTTAAATTTGGTCTCAATCATCACTTGTGCTTACAATGTGTTTGTATTAAAGCTTTTAGTTTATCCTATCTCAGTTCACAATTGTCTCGAATGTATGTTAGTCGTCGGGCAAGGCCTGAGATGCTCTGATACCAAGTTATCACACCCCAATTTTGGTCTAACCAGAATGGTGTGATGAACCGCTAAATAACCAACGGTTCAACCAGGATCTCGAATAGGCTATCCCCGCGTTATCCAACTTACACACATCCGCAATCATAATCAGAGTAATACACAATAGCGGAAGTCTTATAATAAGATGAACTGAGAAACTAAATGATATTAATAATTTAATAGTGAATTATTCTGTATTCAACTGAGACATAAATATTAAATATCAAATACATGTCTGAATAAATCCAATAAAGAAACCTATAAAATGTCTAATCAAATACACACGAGTTGTACTTGCAAGAGGAGTCGTGTGTATCCACTTCAGCTTCACCTTCCATCGCCACTACCGTCCCGTACGCAGAAGCATTTATAAAATCTTCAACCGTATAAACTGCATCATCAACTAAAAATATTCGACGTCGAGGGGTGAGCACACATCACGTCTCAGTGAGTAGCCAAAACAATGCAACAATACATATGCATGCAAAAAGTCAATTTTTATCTTTGGTCCGGTTTTAAAGTTTGCAGTATGCAATAGAAAGGTTTAGGTAGCCAAAGGTCACGTTTATTGACTCCGCCTCTATACACGAGTGTGTGACGTTACCCGAAGATCACGTTTATCGTCAACTCATATGCACCCAACCATGAACAGTATATAACAAAGGTTAATGGTTATTGCTATATATTGTCATACCAACACGTAAGCCCCTGTTAGCGAGGGCTGCAAACTGGGCTCGCAACTAACCAATCCTAATGCCAAACAGTGTATCCAAGACCTCACCCCAGCATCCCTCAGAATGCCCATAGAGATAGAGCTAAGGCCTCCCGGTAGAGTCAGAGACTACAAGGACCGAGACCACCTCCCCTGATACTCTACGACATAATAGTTCTGCTAAAGTAATGGCGATACGACGATGCTAATGCACAAGACTTGAGTTAGAGATAGAGCTAAAGTGCTGAGACCTGCCAAAGGTTAACGTTTATTGACGTTCTCATCACACCTCCCCTGATACTCGCTCGCATCAAACACATCAACCATACACATACAAGCAATGCCTATTCCTATCATCATCATCATCATGTTATAAACGATAAAGTAAATATGCATGAACAAATACTAGAAATATTGGATGGCATGCTGTATGCACATTACAAACATATTCGCATAGAATCAAGCATAGCATAGGACTCAAGAAATAGAAAACAGTTTATTATTAACCCATTTCATTTAGAGTTAAGGTTCCTCACCTTAGCTTGCTAATAAATACTTTTCCAAGCTTTAAAATCACCTTTACAGTGTTATTATATTGCTAGAAGACCTAACAAACTCGATAGAATTTAATTAAAATTTATTCGGAATTAAAAACCATGCTGTTAATTGAGGGTCGGAGGTAGGGTCGATGCTAGGGTCGATGGGTCTATCGTCCCTTCCCTCTTTCTGGACTTCCCGAATGCTAACGGTCGATGGTCGGGAATACCTAGGGTCGGATGGTCTATCGACCCTGGGTGCGATTCTGGGTGCACTTTGGTCCAATTCCCTCTTTTAATCCATTCTTCGTGTTTGGGATCCTATGACTTGCTCCTACATTCCATTCTACATTCATTCCATGGTCTGAAACCATATATAACCCACCTAGATAGCTTTCATTCAATCTTCTATGATTTTCCATGGAAACCTAACCATAGATTGGTGGTTTGGGTTTCTTCGAGATCACACTCTCAACAATTACTAACCGAAGGTCTGTAGAAATTCATGGAATTAGTATCCATACCTGGGAAGATTACTCCTTCTCTGAAATTCTTCTCCTTTTTGCTAAGTTCTCTTGCTTGCCTCTCTTCTTCCTCTTTTCCTTCTCCTCTCTTTCTATCAATTCAATTAGGGTTGTGAAAGGAGAGAAAGTGGCTTATGGACGTCCTTTAAATAGACTAGGAACATCCTAAATAAGTCCCTCTGAGATTTGGAAAGAATCCCAATAAAAAAAAAATATAGAAATTTCCTAATTTCTATATTCGGCAGAAACCGAGGGTCGATGGGAGGGTCGATGATCCCGTCGACCTTAGGGTCTTAAGCTGTCCGTCCCTCCCTTCAAAACTGGGGGTCTGACTTTCTGTTTTGGGAGGTCCGGCCCTGCTTAGCTGGGTATGCGACCCTTCCCTTATTTTAAGTGTTTTTGGGTCGATTTGATACCTGGAATCTCGATCTCCTTCACGCCCTTGGTCCATTTGACTCGACCATAATGGGTAAACCTTGTTCAAGGTGGTAAGACCGGGTTAGATTGACACGGGTCTCACAACTATAGGTAATAAAACTCTCAAGATCATAAATGGTAAATGTGGAACAATCTGTGTGCTGTGTGCTTAAAGAATGATATAACCAAGCATAATAAGTTAAGGGAAGAATAGAAATTAATGTAAACATCATTCAGGGAAAAAGGAAAAAGAAATTTCGTACATAAGAGGAGATAAAGTATTCAAAACCATCCTCAACATAATTCAAGTACATAGAAAAGGAGAAAAGCCATATAAGTAAACATCTGTTCTTTGCATTCATCCCTCTCTAAAATTAGATGAAAGCGAAAATAGAAAAAACATCAAGATCAATCACTCCTTAGAGTCAGAAGATGGTGGGGCGGGTACATGCAGTCTCTAGAAAGTCCATGGCTGTGCTGTAGCCACTGTAGCCACCGCGATATCCTAGGTCTGTAAGATACCAGCCCTTATCAAAGCTGTCTGGGATACGTCGAGACGGGTAGAGAAGTCGGTCATCATATGCTGAAACCGTCGAACTTGATTTTTTAAGTCGTGCATGTCCTTCTTTTGCTGAGTTTGGTAAGAAACCATCGAGTTTAGCATGTCCATGATATCATCCAAGGTGGTGGGAGACCGAGATGGGCCAGCCTACCCTAGGGCTACACCTTCTGTGTACCCTTGGGTCTACACCTCCTTTTCATCATCCTTTGGTATCTGCCGCTTCGGGGGATCTCTAGGATGTCGACGAGCCTCTAGCACTGGATGATCCAATGCCACATCATGAAGCTTCATTTTGATATTGGCATGCCAGTCAAAGGGTGCAAACACTATAGCCTTGAAAGGTTCCTCTTCATGTACACTAATATCAAGGCACTAGAACATGGTAGTTTGTAATTTTCCATAGGGAAAATGTCCTTTCTTTGAAGCCCAGGTATCCTCTGCCGCAATGATCATAGTCCGCATAAGGATGTAAGGCAGACAGACTGGCTGATACTCCAACACTTTGGAAGTAAGGAACTGGCCAAAGAGGGAGAGCTCATCAAAATAACCATTCTGAGGCATGATGTTATACAAGATAATCCTGCAGTACACCCTGGGAAGGGGGAAGAAGTTGCTCACTTGGAACGGGTCTTCAGGTCGTTGAAGTCTGTTCTAGATATCTATCTTCTGAATCTTAGACAAGAAATCTTTATCCTTTCTTGTACTATACTCCTTGTCCCCAGCCATAGAAATACCCAAGAGAAGGCCAATTGCTCGGTAATCAAGTTAATGTCCTTACCATTTACTTTACTAGAAATGAGAAGCTCCCTGGCATGCTCAAAATCTCCCATGCCACCCTCAATCTCAAGGTTGCAATAGAAGTGCTTCACCATGTCGGTCGGGTACTGATTTCAAGTCCAAGTATAGAAGACCACCCCATACCATCGAAGGTGGCCTAGACGTCAAACCTCTCCAGCTCCCGAAAGTTCATTAGTCATCCCGAAATAACTGACTTTCGTTCAAATTTGGCATATGAGGCCTATGCCTCTCGGGAATGGAAATTTATGTCATTGAAAGGTGGAAGAGGATTGTTTCTTGGTCTTTTAGTTGATGCCCGACGGGAAGCCATCTAATCTATAACAGAAAGGAATGAATAAGGGGATCAAGTTAGAAAATACAACATAAAATAATGAAATTTCAAACATACAAGTAACTGGGAGGAAATGGCAAGGAAAAGATTTCTAACAAAATCAGAGTAACTTAATGGCACGACAACTGAAATAGAAGAGTTGCAAAGAATTAATGGTGATTTAAATAAATCACTACTAAACAAGGGGTTAGAGTTTTTTTTTTTAGAGAAAAGTAGATGCTCAATCATTAAGAATGTAAGCCAAAACTATTAGTTATAGTGAGTTAAGAATGAAAGCAAAGTGGATATTAAGGATGATGAATTTCAATAATTCAAATGGCTTAAATGCCTAGTACAACATAACCAAATTCAAGAGAGAACCAATCCCATCCACAACAAGTAATTGACCAATACATAATTTGGAAAAAAAACAAGGTTAGAATTATGGTGAGGCAAAGAATCCAAATAATAAGGTGCAACAGTAAGAAACATATTGGAAACATGATAGGATATGTACATTGTCAGTAGAGAATAGGGTAACATCAAAACCATTACCATAGGTGATGTATAGTTCAACCATGGAGAGAAAACCTTGAATTTGGGAAAAAGGGAAATTATGGAAACAATGCATGCATGGAATGTACATAAAAGGAATGAGCTATAGAAGAATAGCTCATTAACCATCCTCACATTAACCAATACAATAAGGGATTGAGTATTAAGGATAACCATGAAAGAAAATAAATAAAGGAAATGAGAAATTTGTTATAGAAGGTAAGGAATCATACCTTGGAATGAAGTAGTCGAAGATTGAGTGATGTTTGATTAAGGCTTGGAGTCTTGGGGGAGCACCGGAGGTGAAGAAGAAAAACTCATGGAGGCAATTTTGAGACTCCAGGAAGAATAGGAAATAAGTGGGAAAGAATGATCTACATTTTCGAATATATAGAGTCGGATCTTACCCGAACCAGTCGCGAAATTCAATAAACCATCGATCGCCTGCATCGATCACTTTATCGTCTTGCAAGTAGGCACCTTTCTGGAATTTGTTGGACGGAATGTCGGTCGTTATAGTAACATCCGCCGTAACGATCGGGCAATCCCTGAATATTGTGTTTTAGGATTCTGTCGCGATGATTGGTTGTGAAAATTTGAATTAAACGTCGTAATTAGAGTATAAGAAACGATCGAACCATGGCATTACTAAGGGTGCAATGTAACATCGGTTCATGAATAAGCGTAATAAGAACACACCATAAACGCCTGTATTATATGAGACAAAATTTAGAAAGAGAATAATGCACTATTAAGATGGGAAACAAGTTTTATATACACATCGAATAAAAAGAATATATATATCCAAATCAGAGTACGGTCCACAATCCAGACAATTACTCTGTAGTACAAGAAAAAATAAAAAGAATGCATCATGGAGCCGGAGGTGTTGGAGGAGGAGGTGCCTCACGATCTCGGTCATAGTCCTCAACATACACTCTAGTCAGCCAGGCTACCCGAGTCTGGGTCACCTAGAGACTAGCTGTTAGATTGGCCATCTGCTGATTAGATGCGCACTGGGCCTCCCTAATCTCACGCAACAACCCCATCACGTCATCTGGTGGTGGGTGTGAAGGACCAGCTGAGTGAGAAGGAACCGAGAAGGGCCAGCTCCAGTGGAATGCAATGGTGATGGAGGAGGTATGGCATCCACATCCATGTACATACGGTCATCATCCTCAGCATCACCCCCATGAACTCCTGCTGCAACCGCCTCAGCGTCTACTATCTCGACCCGAGTGTGGGGACGCACCAAAGCGTTCCTCTTCTCGTCACTGTCCTGCGCATCCCGCGTCCCCATCTTGCAGAAGGCCTCCCAGTCAAGGTCAGAAGAGAAGGTATCCTCATGAATCCTTTCATCCACTAAGTCGACATGCAAGCGAGTGAGTAGGGTAGTGATCAAATGCCCATAGGGCAGGTTGCCTATCTGACCAGGCGTCGTAGCACGGATCATCGTCATGATGATAATGTATGGAAGGCAGACGGGTTGCCTAGTGCAGATGCAGTATAAGAGATACTGGGTCAACTGGGAAATCCTCTCATAATGCCCACTCTGAGGAATCAGGTTGTGCTGAATAATCTTGCAGTACACCCGAGGTTCCGGCCGTAGGTTGATTGCCTTCATCTCCCAGCGATCACCTCTAAGAAGCTGGCGATCAATCTCTGCACGCATCATCAAAGATAGGAACTGGGGTTCCTTAGGTGCACAGTACACCAAGGGGCCATCGTTTGATATACCCAGGAGATCAGCCAACTCCTGGCAGTTAAAGGAGATTTCCACCCCTTTCACATATCTGGTAATCCTGAGCTCCCTACCCCTATCTGTATCATTTAGATCACCCACTACCTGAAGGTTGCAATGAAACTGCTTCACCAGAGCAGGACAGGTGCAAGCCTCATACGATATCACCGGGAGCCAACCCATGTCACCAAAGCACCCTCTACATTAAACAAGGCTAGATTAGCCAAGTTTACACAACGACCCCCTTCCACCTTTTTACGCTCATAATGAGCATACTGAGCCTCTACTTCATTTGACCGGAAGCGGATAGGATTATGAGTTCTGGGAACTTTGGTGTGAGCCATGTTATCTGCAAAGACACAGATAAATAAGCAAGATATTTGATATAGTAAAAAACTCAAAGATTTTGGCATTATAACAGCATGATTTGACCAAAAGCCTCACTTTTCACCCAACCAGTTGGGTAGGAGGACTTACATATGTCCCAAACCATCCTGAAACGCTCATGCAGTTGGAAATTCAAACTAGGAAGATCGAATTTGAAGAAATTTCGACAATTTGGAAAAATCTCGAAAATTAAGTCAAAAATGGAAAATTTCAAGTTTCTCAAAAACTAACCGATGAAAATCAAATTTTCTTGAGGGCTTTCATCCATTGGGTGGCCAATAGCAAAAGGCCCCAATAAAATCAAATTTTTATGGTTAGAAAAATTTTAATTTGAAGAAAACACTATAAATGGAGAAAAACCTAGTTTTGAAAGCTTAAAAATGAGGACCAGTAGAGAACATACCTGAAGGAAAGGAATGGAAGTCGTGAATGGAAGAAATGATCACCAAACACAAGTAGTTGATACTATAGCAACTCAGGGGAAGCGAGTTGAGTTGAAGGAAAAGAAGAAAGTGGGAAATGACTCCAAAAATCGGGTTTAAAAACCTGATTTGGGGTCGTGCGGTTGCAAAATTCTACTAAATATGCGACCACACGATCGACCCCATGATCGACTCCAGGCTCTCGGTGAGCTGACAGACATCGTGTGCTCAGACCCTGTGGTCGGACATATACCGACCCTACGATCGACTCCAGGCTCTCGGTGAGCTGACAGGGTTTTGTGAGGTCGCATACCTTGTGGTCGGACATAGTGCGACCCCACCATCGACCCTACGATGGAAAATACAGTATTTTGATTGAATGACTTGGAAAATTAGAATTTTATATTGATTAGTTGGATTTTGACATGGGAATGACGTATATTATGATTGCCTCACATGTTCTATGATTTTTTTCAGACACTACCACCACCGAAACTGGAAATGGCTGGGCAAAGAGTAACTAGGCGAGAATGTAACCCAATTCCACCACCACCACCTGTGGAGTAAGATAGCCATGAAAATCCTGAAGGACAAGGTAATCAAAATATGGCACCACCAGGAGCTAATGGCCAGGCTAATCTTACAAACTTGCCAGCCCCACCTACAGATTTGGCTACAACAGTTATGAACCAAGCACAACAGCTGCAGCAAATACAACAAGTACAAGCCAATATGCAAGCTGCTATGGGAATGGTTTTGTCAGCTGTACATACTACACCTATGCCAGCCAGACAAGCTAGCACAGTACCAGGGGGTAGCAACACGGTACTCTAAGCACCTCAGATTCTAGTTGCACAAGCTCCAGTACAGAACCCTAAGGTAGCCCAAGGCAGTTACCAGTATCAACCACCTGTGTATGGGGCATATGCTCAGTATCAGTTGGACCACTCTCGACTGATCGAGCGTTTCTGAAAATGAAACCTAAGGAATATAATGGCAAGCCAGTGGATCCTTTGTGGCCAGCCCACTAGATCGATGAGATGGAGAGGAATTTTATGATGATGATGGTTAATGAGGAGGAAAAAGTACTGTGTGCAACATTTGTGTTGAAAGGCGATGCACACCACTAGTGGAAGTCTACTCCGAGTTATCTGTTAACCAAGCATGCCCAATTGACCCGGGCTACCTATAAAGAGGCATTCTTCAAGAAATATTTTCCTAGAAGTTTCAGAGACGCTATGGAAAGAGAGTTCCTGAGTTTGTATCAGGGACAGATGACTGTGGATGCATATCAACAGCGTTATGAAGAGCTGTTTTTCTTTGCTCCCTCTAGCATGCAGGAGGAAAATACTAAAACCCGAAGGTTCGTCATGGGACTTAGGGGAAACATTCGAGAGCATGTTTTGGGGCTAGAAAAGAAAGTTATAATGAAGACGTATAGATTGCTCGAGTACTAGAATAGAGCCAAAGGGAGAGCTACTTTGCTCAGAATAGAGGTATCAAAAGGCCGAATGGAAATTCTTATAACGGAGGGAACACAAAGACATTTAAACCCTTCCGTACTCAAGGCTTTAATGCTACAGCCAAGACTACTCTAACAGTCCAACTTCAACAAAAACAAAATAATGAAGGAGTAAAATGCTATAACTGCAATCAAATGGGACATTATTCAAGGGAGTGTCCTAAGCCCAGGAAGCAGCTACAATAAGGAAAGGTTTATGCAGTTACATTTGAGGATGCTGTCGCATCGCCTGATGTGGTCACAGGTATGACCTGAACCTTTCATTTTGTATTACCTTGTGTGATCATGTAGACTAAATTAAAACAAATCACAGGTATCGTACCTATTAATGGCATACCCGCTAGAGTACTCTTTGATTCTGGAGCTACTCATTCTTTTATATCTGTGTCATTTGGAAAGAAGCTAAATCTACCCCTCAGATCTTTAGACTACAAATTACTTGTACGATCACTTATGGGATTAAAAGTGGAATTAAAAAAAGGTTATGGACCATGTCCAATTCTTATCGACGAGAAGATGTTGGATGCAACCTTGATTCAACTCGAGATGGCAGACTTTGACGTTATCTTGGGAATGGACTGGTTAGCCCGGCATTCTGCAAACCTATTATGTGCAGAAAAGAAAATGACATTTAAAGACAAGGAAGGAGCAGAGTTTAGTTTTGCAGGAACCAGACTACCTCGTAAACGAAAACTCATCCTCTCTGCATTAAAGGCTAGAAAATGCCTCGAGAAAGGAGGAGTTGGGTATCTAGTATCCGTGGTCGACCTCACCAAGGAAGTACCACGAATGGAGGATATTGATGTTGTGCGTGACTTTTCAGATGTATTTCCTAAGGAACTACCAGGACTACCACCCGACTGAGTGACATAGTTCGTTATAGAACTTATACCCGAAGTAGCACCAGTATTTAAAGCACCCTATCGAATGGCTCCTACTGAACTGAAGGAACTAAAGGTACAGTTACAGGAATTACTGGACAAGGGTTATATCAGACCTAGCATATCACTCATATCACCATGGGGAGCGCCAGTATTGTTTGTGAAGAAGAAGGATGGTAGCGTTCGACTGTGTATAGACTATCGGGAGTTGAATAAGTTTACAATCAAGAATCGGTACCCAAGGTGTTCTCCAAGATTTATCTTCGATTAGGATACCATCAGTTGAAGATTAAGGAAGGTGATATTTCAAAGACAACATTCAGAACAAGATATGGACATTATGAATTTTTAGTCATGTCTTTTGGATTAACTAACGCACCCGCAACTTTTAGAGCCCGTTTGATAAAACTTCTGCTTTTGGATTCTGGATTCTGGTTCAAATTTGGATTCTACTCCAGGCTACTCCAAGATTATTTTGAAGTAGAAACTTGTTTGATAACGCAATTCTGAAATGGATTCCAGAACATCTTTGAATTAGAAACATGTTTGGTAACACACTTATCCCACCAATCGAAGTCTAGAAAAACGGTTGTTGTAGTAGTGGGTGGTGGTGGTAGGTGGTGGCGGTGGTGGGCGGTGGTGGTGGTGGTGGTGGTGGCGGTGGTTGTGGTGGTGGGGGGTAATGGCCATGGTGGGTGGTGGGTGGTGGTGTGGGTGGTTGTGGTGGGGGTGGTTGTAGAGGTGGCGATGTTGGTGGTGGTGGTAGAGGTGGCAGCGGTAGCGGCAACGGCAGTGGTGGCGGTGGTGGTGGTGGTGGGTGGTGGTGGCGGTGGTGGTGGTGGTGCTAATGGTGGTGGTAACAGTGGCGGCGGCAGTGGTGGTGGTGGTGGCAGTAGTGGTGTTGGTGGCGGTGGTGGTGGCGATGGTGGAAGTGGGTGGTGGGTGGTGGCGGCGGCGGTGGTGGTGGCGGGTGGTGGCTGTGGTGGGTGGTGGCGACGGTGGTGGTGGTGGTGGTGGTGGTCAAGTGAGAGTCATGTGAGAATCAACTCTTTTCTTTCTCCCAAAAAATTGATCAAACAGCTTGGAGCAAGTATTTATGACTCCAAAAATTTGGATTCTGAAGCCATTCTGAATCCGGTTCACTCTGTGGGAGTTGGAATCCAACCAGACTTATCAAACGTGTTTCTACTCCAAAATGGCTCCCTGGGAGTCAGAATCCATAGAATCCAGAAGCAGAAGTTTTATCAAACAGGCCCTTATGGAACTCATGAATCGAGTATTCCATGATATGCTGGATACGTCAGTCATTGTGTTCATTGATGATACATTGGTCTACTCCAAAGACAAGAAACTCATGTCATGAATCTAAGAGCCGCTCTACAGCGACTAAGAAAAGAGAAGCTTTACGCCAAATTTACAAAGTGTGAGTTTTGGCTAAATGAGGTCACTTTCTTAGGCCATGTTGTATCTACTGAAGGAATTAAAGTGGATCCTAATAAAATTGAAGCCATTGTGAAATGGGAAGCACCTAAGAGTGTTGTAGAAATCAAAAGTTTCCTAGGTCTAGTTGGGTATTACTGACGATTCGTGGAAGACTACTCCAGAATTATCGTACCTCTCACCAGTTTGACTAAGAAAGGAGAAAAGTTTGTTTGGACCAATAAATGTAAAGAAGATTTTCAAACATTGAAAGCTAGATTGATATCTACTCCCATCTTGACTATTCCTATTCCAGGACGAACCGTTTACCTTATACACTGATGCGTCTGGGTTGGGTTTAGGATGTGTACTTATGCAAGGAGAACAAGTAGTTGCGTATGCCTCAAGACAACTGAAGATACATGAGAAGAACTATCTCACTCATGACTTGGAATTAACAGTAGTAGTACATGCTGTCAAGATATGGAGACATTATTTGTATGGAGAGAAATTTCAGATTAAATTAGATCATAAGAGTCTCACTTATCTTTTTAATCAGAAGGAGTTGAACATGAGACAAAAAAGATGGCTGGAACTATTAAAGGACTATGATTGCGATATCCAGTATCATCCAGGGAAGGCTAATGTAGTTGCTGCTGCGCTAAGCAGAAAAGCCATGATAAAATCCTAAGGAGAGGTTAACACGACTGCGGCAATGTGTATTACAGGAAAAGTATTCCATCATGGTAATGAGCAGTTCGTGATAGATGCACCGGACGGATCAACCTACCAAGGGTTTATTCATCGATTTTCAAATATGTTCGCAACATTGAAGATTGTACTTGATATAATAGATGAAGTGAAAGCCGCTCTTAGATCAGACCCTTATCTGAGAACGGTACAAGAAGACATCGAAAAAGGTAGGACTATTCTTGAGTTCACCTTGGACGTTGAAAAGGTACTAAAGTACAAAGGAAGAGTATGTGTTCTTGGAACGGAAAACTTGGACATTAGACACAGACTAAGGAAGGAAGCTCACATCACCGCTTATTCGGTACATCCTGAAAGTACAAAGATGTATCATGATTTGAAGAAATTATATTGGTGGAGAGGAATGAAAGCAGATGTAGCTAAATTTGTGTCTCAATGCCTAAATTTTCAGAGGGTAAAGGTTGAAAGGCAAAGACCTGCAGGATTATTGCAGTCACTGCCAGAACCAGCATGGAAATGGGATTGTATCACTATGGACTTCATCACCGAGTTACCATTGACTCCCCGAGTAGTTGACGCGGTCTGGGTGATTGTAGATCGTCTGATTAAAACAGCTCACTTTATAGCTATACGACTACAGTATACCCTGGAGAGGTTAGCCAAGCTATATGTGGATAATATTGTCAGATTACATGGTGTACCTGAAAGCATTGTGTCCGATAGAGACCCACGCTTTACCTCAAAGTTTTGGGAAGGATTACAGAAGGTTATGGGTACTACGTTGAAATTCAGCACTGCATTCCATCCTCAGACAGATGGACAGTTTTAGCGTACCATTCAGATTTTAGAAGACATGCTTCGAGCCTGTGTTATTAATTTGGGAAGGATTATAGAAGGCTATGGGTACCACGTTGAAATTCAGTACTGCATTCCATCCTCAGACAGATGGACAGTTTGAGCGTACCATTCAGATTTTAGAAGACATGCTTCGAGCCTGTGTTATTGATTTCAAAGGATCATGGGATGAGAAACTACCATTAATCGAGTTCGCTTATAGCAATAGCTATCAGGCTACTATACAGATGTCACCCTATGAAGCACTATATGGTAGGAAGTATCGAACTCCTTTGTTTTGGAATGAAGTTGGTGAACGGAGTATCGTTGGACCAGAATTTATTGAAGAGACTTGTCGAGTAGTCGATATTATCAAGGAAAGAGTTAAAACAGCTCAGAATCATCAGAAACAATATGCAGATACTCGACGTCGAAACCTTGAATTCGTCGTAGGTGATAAGGTATTCTTGAAATTATCACCTATGTGAGGCTTAAAATGATTCGGACAGAAAGGGAAGCTAAGTCCAAGATATGTCGAGCCATATGAGATTCTAGCTAAACGTAGAAAAGTGGTGTATCAGTTAGCACTACCCCCATCTATGTCAAGTGTGCATGATGTATTTCATATCTCATTACTGAAGAAGTACGTCAGAGATCCAACACACGTTTTAACAGCGGATCCACTGGGTCTAACTGATGATTTGACATTCGAAGTAGCACCAACTGAAATCACTAGCCGAAAGGTTCAATGTCTATGCAACTGTGACATTTATTATGTTAAGGTCACTTGGAGGAGTCGAGATATAGAAGAGATCACATGGGAAGAAGAGAATGCTATGCGAAGCAATATCCTCACCTTTTCGACTCGGAAGGTATGTGCAAATTTCGAGGATGAAATTTCTAATAAGAGGGGGGGGGGGAGTTGTAAGATCTGTATCGAACTAATCGGTCTTACCACCTTGTACCAGGTCTACCTATCATGGTCAAGCCAAGTGGACTAAGCGCGTGAAGAAACCATAAGACCAGGTATGAAATCAACCCAAAAACAGTCAATTATGAGTGTGTGGTAACATGCTTAAATAGGTGTGACCGACCACACCTCAAAATAGTCCAACTACATGAATTTTGGTCATGTGGTCGAACATTTCAGAAGGTGTGGTCGACAGATTCTGCGACCCCACCTCCGACCCCACGGAACCCAGTCAGAAACCTAATTTAGGAAACTCATTGGGGCATATTATGGAGGGTTTTCCTCTATAAATAGGACGCCCCTTAGCCTCTTTCACCCTTTTAGAACTCTAATTGAAAGTGAGAGAAAGAGAAGGAGAATTGAAGAGGAAGACTAAGGAAGAGGAAAATTCAGAGAAAACTCTGAATCTTCAGCAAGCTTAAGGTATGAACATATTCCCCATGTTAAATTGAGAGCCTAGAATAGTTCATGAAGAAGATAGGATTTAGGAGAAACCCAAATCATCCATCCATGGACAAATTCCAAGAGAATCCATGGAGAAAATTATGTGGACAATGGATGGTGTATAAAATAATAGTTTTGAGCCATAGAACAATCATAAGAAGGACCATGATGATAAGCCAAAGGATTCAAACATGAAGGAATGGAATTAAGAGTGAAATGTCGACCATAACATGTGTGGTCGCACTTGAGGTCGCATGATGTCCGACCCCATTAGACACACATGTCTGACCACATGCCCTCAGGAAGTTTTCAGGGAGGGTGTGGTCGCACGTGTGGTCATAGTATGTCCGACCCCTCCCTACGACCCCACGCCCTGTGGTTGCAGAAACTAAGACCACAAGTGCTGTCACACCTGCGACCCCTCAGTTTCTGTTAGTCTAAACACCTGGAAATTAATTCTAATTAAAAATCTATCGACTTGTTAGGTTTTCAAGTGATCTAAGAGTGAATTATAAAGCTTGAACGAGGATCTACTATCAATCAAAGGTGATAGAACAAGACCTAAACTAATTGGCTAATAATAAACTATTTTTATTTATTGAGTCCAATGCCATGAATGATTCTATGCTTTATGCGTGTATTGTGCATATCACATGTCATCCAATATTTTTATTATTACTGTTCATGCATATTTAATTCAGTTTATTTATAACATGATGACGATTATGATGCTAGGAATAGGCATGCGAATGTATGTGTGTGGTTAGTGTGCTTGATGCGAGTGGGGCATTAGGGGGAGGACATGTGGTTCATCCTGGTCACCAGACTCTAGCTCTATCTTTACTCAAGTCTTATCCATTGACATCGTCGTATCGCCATTATCTTAGCAGAACTATTACGTCGTAGGGCATCAGGGGAGGTGGTCTTGGACCGTGTAGTCTCTGACTCTGTCGGGGGGCCTTAGCTCTATCTCTATGACGTATTGAGGGATGCTGGGGTGAGGCCTTGGATACAGTATTTGACATTAGGATTGGTTAGTTGCGAGTCCAGTTTGCAAGCCCTCGCCAATAGAGGCTTACGTATTGGTATGGGTAGGGCATCAGGAGAAGTGTCATGCGGTGTTTGATCCAGGTACTTTAGCTCTATCTCTATTCTATGATGGGTGTATGTGGGATGAAAATGGTGTTTGATCTATTGGGCAGCTTCACACACTCGTGTATAAAGGTGCGGCGGCTACTTATCCTTTCTATTGCACATTGCAAACTTATGAACCAGACCAAAGATATGAATTGAATGCAAGCATTTGTTTGTTGCACTGTTTTGTTTGCTTAGTGAGCCATGATATGTGCTCACCCTTTCGACGTTGAATATTTTTAATTGATGATGCAGGTCCTACAGTAGAAGATTATATGAATGCTCCAATGTACGGGCATGTTGCGACGATGGATGCAGAAACTATGATGGAGTCGCATGATTCGTCGTGCGAGTGCAACTCATGCGTCTTTGATTAGATTATTAGTTGCATTATTCAGAAGATGTAATTGATTAATTTATTTTATTTTTTGTCTTAGTCTTTTGGAGATAACTGGATACTTTACTTATGTTATCACTATTAGATACTCAATTCATTAGTATTAAAGACTTTAGTTATTGTTTATTTATTCTGATTATGGTTGTAGATGTGTATGGTTTAAGCAAAAGGTCACAGCCTATTCGAGATCCTGATTGAACCGTTGGATCATAGACGGTTCATCACACCATTCTGGTTGGTGCAGAATTAGGGTGTGACAGAACCCATGTGTGTAACCCTAGTCAATAGAGGGTCAGGTGCTTATAAGATGCAGTGATGAGGGGGAAGGGTCGAAAGTGTTTGTTGGAGGCATCACTGGCCAGACTTGATGCCCGATCACCATTCTGAATGGGATGTCATGTAGGAGCACTAGGGTTAATGGAGTAGGCTGGTGAGTGTCCAACACTCCTGTGCATGGAGGTTATAGTCAGCTTCTAGGAAATATGGTAGGCCTTACCATAACACATTTATCATACATTAGACCAGACCCTTGTTGTGTTTGCTTAATCTATTTATATGACTACTTGCTTGTTTGTTTTTTACGAGCTCAAGTTAGAGAGCTCACCCTTGCAATCGCGATTCTTTTAGTTGTGACTTCAGGTTGTACGTAGATGAATTGTGAAGGCGCTCCAGTCTAACAAGAGCACCTTGAAGAAGCAAGCTGTGGAGGAGACGAGTCACGCAGTGGGAAGTGGCCGTAAAGGATGATGCATAGAGATGGAGGACTACCCCAGCTTGGGGCTATAATTAGTTATGCACCGTTTATGTCACTTAGACTTTTCTAGTGATTTAGTGCCCACCGTATTAGGCCTAAGAAGTTATGTTTCATTGATTTTTGAGACCTTGGACAATAGTTGAATAATTTATAAGTACTACTATTTAAATACAATTAGAGCTCAATTTACTTACTATGTTTTTGCTACATTAATTACTCTGTGTTTGGGTTATGGAAGAGATGATGGTTGATGTTAGTATCCGCTGGGCATGTATCTTGGTTAGACTGCGATTAAAATGATCGGTGGTCTAGTCGCCTGCCGAAACTTTATAGATCATAAATTCAGGGTGTGACAACAACCCTTACCAATAGGGGTGCATGTACTGGTATGAGGTAGAGTATCAGGAGGGTACTGACGGTTTAGTTGTAGTCTGTTATTAGGCTCTATCTCTATCTCTCTCTCATAGTGAGTGTTGTGGGGCGACGACGGATTTTGGTTGGAGCCTGACCGTTGGGTATGCTCATACTCTCGTGTATGGAGGTGTGGTTGTAGCCTATTCTTACTATAGCACATTGCAAACTTATCAGACCAAATGATTGAATGTTATCTCATGCATATTGCTTATTGCATTGTTTTGTTTCTCACTGAGCTAAGTTATAAGCTTACCCCATGATATTGTTTTCTTTTTAGTTGATGATGCAGGTAATACTGTTGAGGATTACATCAATGCGCCTTTTTATCAACGAATGGTGGCTCTTGACGTGCAGTCGGTGGAGAACGAGCATGACTCGTCTTGCGAGTGCCTCTACTGTATTTATCTATAGGTTATTTGCTATTTACACGGATTATTAAGATTGTATTGAGATATTATTTGCATTTGGTCATTTGGGATAATTGGATTAATTATTTATTTATCTTTTAGATTCTTATTTCTTTATTAAAAACTTTTGTTGTTATTTATTTATTCTGATTATTGGTTATGTATATGGTTTGAATGTTGGCATGGTTCTTTGTGATCCTGGCTTGAGCTATGGTTTGTTAGTAGTCACTCACGCTTCTAGTTCGACCAGAATTGAGGTGTAACAACTTGGTATGAGAGCACAAGGGCTCTGCCAATCAAACTTGTTATATGCATTAACTTGAGTCCATGAACTGATATAGGTAAACCTAAAAGCTTTAATATTAACCCACAGTAATAACATTGCATATCGAATCAGGAAGAAATTAAACAAGAGCGTAATGCACCATTAAAAGAAATGAATATATATAAACAAATGAAGTGTGCTCAAATGTAAGTAACAGAGTATAGTCCACAAGCTGAACAGTTACCCTGGAAAGAGGGAAAATATGATAACAAAAATAAAATATAAAGATAAAATAGAAGAAAATCTATCTTGAAGCTGGTGGGGGAGGTGGTGTAGGTATCTCCTCATCATGCTCGTAGTCCTGCTCATATGCAGTCTAGAGCCAATGCACCTGTTGTTGGGTGACTCGGAGGCTTTGAGTGAGCTCCATTACAAGTTGATCCGTCACCCGTTGAGTCGCTCGAATAAAGTCCTGACCCTGTCAAAGAGCCCGTTGATCCTATTGAATCACCCGCTGGTCCTCTCGAATGGGCTGTGGGTGTGACAAAATCTGCTCCATGACAGACTGTAAAGGTTCGGCCTTAGGAATGGGCTGGCGTATAGGGGCAGGAATGTCATCTACGTCGATATACATGTCTGCTTTGATACCCTCTACAACAACTGCTGCTATTGCTGCTGCTGCTGCAGCTGTTGCCCCTCTAAGTGGCCACTCATGGGCCTCCAACTCGTCGTCGCTGAGAACAATGTCATGTAGCTTCATCTTGTATATGGGCTCCCAATCTAAGTCCACCATCCTTGTCCCCTTGTAGGCCTCCTTGTCACTCATGTTCACCCCAAGATGTGTCAGAAGGGTGGTGATCAACTGACCATAAGGAAGGTTTGCCTTCAACCAGGGCGTCGTAGCATGGTACATGGTTTGAATGATGATGTAGGGGAGGCAGACCTCTTGTCTAGTGGCCACGCAATAAGTAAGATATTGACCCAACTGAGATACCTTGTTATAGTGCCCACTTTGTGGAAAGATGTTGTGTTGAATAATCCTGCATTAAACGGGAGGCAAGAGCCGTAAGTTGGCCACCTTCATGTGATGCCCTGGTAGTAGGATTTGGTCCCAAATGACCTGGTGTAGATCCTCAGTCATGTACTTATTCTCTTTAGGCACACAATAAACTAACTCACCGGTACTGGACACCCCCATGAGCTTAGCCAACTCCTCAGTGTTGAAAGAGATGTCCACCCCCTTCACCTTGCTGGTGATGCATAACTCTCTGCCCTCGAGCAAAATTATTGGGGTCGCCCTCCAACTGTAAGTTGTAATAGAACTGCCTCACCAAATCTGGATATGTGATTGCATTGTACTGAATCACTGGCAGCCAACCTAGGGCGTCAAATGCCGCCTACACGTCAAACTGCTCTAACTGTGCTAGTTCACATAGTGGCCCACCTCTATGCTCTTGTCCTGGAACTAAGAATACTGAGCCGCTGCCTCTGCCTCATAGAAATGGTAAGCGTCGAATAGCCGTGTCAGTGGTGGGGGACCTCAAGAACTGGGAGTAGCATTCTTGGCAAGAGCACTACACCGAGACATGTTTAGACCTATACAAACTAAGTAAAGGAAAATAGAAGTTAGAAAAATTTTAAAAATTTTAGTAGCATAATGGCAGTAAATTGGACAAAAGCCTCAAACTCGCCCTAATACGAAGGGCAGGAGGACTTACATGGGAGGAAAAACATTCAAGACAATCAAACCAAGCAAGAAATTCAAGCAAATATGAAGAATTTAATGAAAATTTGAAAATTTCCTCGAAAACCTAGGTCAAAATTAAATTTTTTTTTTTTGGGATTTACATGAACTACTCAACCCCGCATCAAATTGGTTGAGGGGTTTACTGCATTGGGGTCCCAAAACCATTCTTAAGTCGAGAAACAAAGTTTTCTACAGTTGAAATTTTTCTAATTGAAGAAAAACTATAAAAAGGGAAAGAAAACCCTAGAAATTGCCAAACAAGAGGTTTAAGAGAGAAAACTTACCTTTGGGATGATGATGGAGACTTTGAGCGGAGTGGAACGTTTGCTCAGTGTCCGAAGGGACAGTAGGAATGCACCAGTGGTGAGTGGAATCGCAACTGAAGAGAAAACAAGGAGAAGGAAATGAGGAAAATGACCCAAATCACGTGTTTTAAAGTGATTTTCAGTTGTCCGGTCGGACTTTTGGAGTCCCAGGTGCCACCGGACATGTGATCGGACACGCGACTGGACAACTTCTAGTCCTCTTGGATATGATGTCCAGAGGGATGACCGGTGGGACAAACTTACAGTCGAGCCACACCGGACAATCTGACCGGACAAAGTTCGAGAAGTTCCCGACTATGTGCGGTGGGATGACCGGTGGGACAAGGTATTGCAGACCTACCACCAGACCTGCCACTGGACAATTTTTTTTTTTGGGTGGTTTTTCCTAGAAAATTTTAGTTCTTAGTTCTAGTTTGGATTTTTATCTCGTGTGCATAGAATGGGACTAACGCTGTATCTTATTGATTTGTTATGTGCAAGTGTCTCATGCATGGTGGCAATATTTTTTTAGATTTTCTCAATGCAATATGCTGAAATGGCAGGCCGAACCCGTAGAGGCAGTGGCAATGTCCACAACTCGGTCCCATAGCCCACCTGAATAGAGACTGAGACAGACAACCAAACTGAGCAGACACCACCCCATAACAATCAAGGGGAAACAAACCAAGGGGCACCCGCCCAGGCCACACAAAACCCTTGACCTGGACCACCTCTAGGAGATATGGCCACGATTGTGACCAACCTAGTCCGCCAAGTACAAGAACAGCAGAGAGAATTGACAGAGTTGCAGGCTACACTAGGAACAACTGTGCCAACCATTATCAACACCACGCCAGTGCCTCCAGGCAGAGATAACACGACGTTGGTTGGTAGTAACTCTGCCCTAGCAAGCTAGCAACAACAACAATAACAACAGATTGAGGTTGTAAATACATCGGGACTGTACCAAGGGGTGTATCAGGGCAGATATAAAGGTGGATACCAGGGAGGGTACTTGTACTAGCCACAGACGTATGGAATGGCTGCACCATGGCAGAATGATCTAATGAAAATAGTAAAACGATTCTGAAGATGAAGCCGTAGACATTTCAGGAAAGGGATTAAATCCGCTTTGACTAGCACAGTGGATAGAAGAGTTGGAGAAGATCTTTCGTATGATGGTGTGTACGGAGGAAGAGAAGGTACTATGCACCACCTACATGCTGCGGGAAGGTGCAAACAATTAGTGGAATTCCACCCGTACCTATCTGCTGACTAAGCACGCTCAAGTTGCTTGGCAATATTTAAGGAAGCATTCTTCGTCAAGTATTTTTTGAGAAGCTTCCGAGATCAGATGGAGAGGGAGTTCCTCAACCTGCACCAGGCTCAGATGACACAGTTGATGCTTACCAGCAAAGGTACGAGTTATTGTTTCTCTTTGCTCTTGCAAGTATGCATGTAGAAGCAACCAAGATCCGACAGTTTACTATGGAGCTTAGAGGCAGCATCTGTGAGCACGTGCTGGGTTTAGAGAAGAATGTCTACAACGACACATTACTGATTGCCCAAGTTCTGGAGTCCAGCCAGAAAGAGAGCTTCTTTGCTCAGAATCGGAGATTGAAAAAGCTTACCACTGAGACATCAATTGGGGGAAGTTCGAAGCCTTTCCAACCATTCAGACCACAAACAATGGTCGGGCCAGCTAAGAATGCTCCAACTATGGCATCACAGGAAAGAGGCTAGGCTGGTAAAATCAAATGTGACAACTACAACCAGATGGGGCATTGTGCAAAGACGTGCCCACAACCCAAGAAGTAGTTGCAATAGGGAAAGGTATACACTGTGACCTCAGAAGACACGACCGTATTGCCTGATGTGATTACAAGTATGATTAAATTTAGTTACAACATACTTGTGTGAGCATATAGACTAAACATTAGTTATAACTATAGGTTCTGTAAGTGTAGCCGGTGTACCTGCCAGAGTCCTCTTCAACTCTAGGGCCACCCATTCTTTTGTGTCTGTCTGATTTAGGAAGAGATTGGATGAACCTGTCAAACCTTTAAACCAGAGCTTATTAGTATGATCCCCTTTGGGACTAGAGGTGGTGTTAGATGAATGCTACGGACCATGTTTGGTTCGTATTAATGGATGAAATTTAGAAACAAATCTGGTTCAACTCGAGATGGTAGACTTTGATGTTATCTTGGAGATGGGACTAGTTGGCTCAACATTCAGCAAAGCTGCTATGTGCCGAGAAGAAATTAACGTTTAAGGGCAATGACGATACATATTTTGGACTCACTAGAAGCAAGCTACCTAGGAAATGAGAGCTCGTCTTTTCTTCTCTCAAGGCAAAGAAGTGTATCAAGAAGGGTGGAATTGGTTATCTCGTGTCCGTGGTGGAAGTTACTGCAGAGATGCCACAAATGGAAGACATTGAGGTAGCGTGAGAATTTCCTGATGTGTTTCCAGATGATGTACTCGGGTTGCCACCAAATCAAGTAATCGAGTTCGTGATAGTCCTTCTACCAGGGTCAACACCGGTGTCAAAGGCACCCTATTGAATGGCCCTCATAGAACTGAAGGATATGAAGACTCAACTACAGGAGTTGCTAGATAAGGGTTTTATATGATCAAGTATATCACCATGGGGAGCACCAGTGCTATTCGTAAAGAAGAAGGACGGTAGTACTCGCTTGTATATAAATTATCAGAAATTAAATAAGCTCACTATCAAGAACCGATACCCATTTCCTCGGATCGACGACTTATTCGATTAGTTGCAAGGTGCAAAGGTGTTCTCTAAGAAAGATATTTGATTAGGGTATCATTAGTTGAAGATTAAGGATGGAGACATTCCTAAGACAACATTCCGAACCAGGTATAGATACTACGAGTTCCTGGTTATGTCGTTTGTGTAAGACCCATGCCCAAACCCTGTTACGAATTGACCACTTTGGGCATGTGTTGGGTCTTCTCACGTGCGAACGGATTGGACTTACATGACCGAAGATGATGACATACCTGTGAGGTGACACAAAACCACTAACTTGAACCTCCAATGTCATTTGAGCGTACAAAAGTGCATGTTGAGAAATCTAGGACCCAACCTATAGGACCACCAATTGCTTGGCATGAATGCACCTGAGCTGGCTGACCCAAAGAAGAGGTCCGGCTGGAGACATAAGTGGTGCGGCAGCACACCAGCAACATGTTGTGCCACCGCACTTCTAGGTGCGAAATTGGTTGGTGACCAACTGGATGCAAGTCCCACCGATTTGAATCCTATCTTCTCCCTCCATGGAGGGCCGACTATGATTGACTCTATTCATGGTAGGCGGACCATGCATGAGCCGAGAATGGAAAGAGAGGGAGGCGGATCTTCTCCATTCCATCTTGTGCTCCACAATATTGGTTTTGGCATTTGAGTGCATCTACTCTATTAGATCAGACCGAACCACATATTGGTGTAAGGAAACTTTGATGCACAAAATTGAGAAGGAGAGAAATGAGAGGAAGAAGAAGAAGAGAAGAAAGGAAAACCTTTCCTCTGGTAACTGCCCAGCCAAGAGAAGGAAGGAAGAGAAGAAGAAAAATACCTCTGCAACCACGAACTCACTGAAGACCCTGAGGGAGAAACACCTCTATAAGTATCCTTCCCCCTGAAAATGGTGAGTTTGTAACCTGATCCTCATTGATAATGGGTGAAAGATTTATTCAGACGATGGATGTTCCCATGACCGTATTAATGAAAGGAACATCCTCCACCATCAAGAGGAAGCATCTCAGTGCCATTAAGGTTCCTCTGTACTGTGATGGTGTTCTTCCATAATCAAACCAAAGGAGAGAACGCCCATCACCAATAATGGTGAGGTTTCAAGCCGTGTGAGCTACTGTCCACGGGATCAAATCGTGAACTGTAGTGCATACAACATAAAAGAAGAGATGATAACAAATCGAAGGGGACTAAGAAAGATATTATGGACGATTAAAGACCTTGGAGTGACCTTAGGAGACCCAAGACCATGATTCATTAGCGGATCTAAAGGATGGAAACTGGATCTAGATTTAAAAACCAGATCTGATATTTCAGTTAACTGTCGAATCGAAACGACATACAAACCATAATGTAAACATGGATTCAGGAGCTCAAACTCCTTATTCCTACTTAGAAAAAAATATGAAAAATACCTTGGAGAAAGTTGGTGGCCATCGGACCACGTTTCGACGTGCAGTCAATGGGACCATTCGCAAGACCTGGTATTCGTAACATGCGGTCGATGCTATCAGCTGCATGTCATTCTGATGTCGGATCTCAGCCAAACTTGGTGTCACACCCCAATTCTGATCCAACAAGAATGGTGTAAGTGAACCGTCATTGAATCAACGGTTCACACCAGGATCTCGAATAGGTCGTGTCCACTCATACAAACCATCACACATAACCATAATCAGAATATAATAGTACAGCGGAAGTCTTTTAAACATAATGAACTGAGAATCTATTGATAACATTAAATAAAATATCAAATTATCCAAATCCAAACAAATAACTATAATATCATTACATCTCTTTAATCCAATCGAAAATACTAAAAATAAATAAAAACCCAATCAAAGGTACACGCAAAAAGGGCACTCGCATGAAGCGTCATGCTCGTCCTCTCCTGCCTGTACATCCAACGCAGCAACACCACCATAAACCAGAGCATTCATGTAGTCATCCACAGTGTAACCTGTATCAACATTTAAAACATGTATATATACAAAGGGTGAGCTCACAACACAGCTCAGTAAGACAATCAAACAGTTTCACAATATTATGCATGAGTAACAATCAATTTTATGCTGTGGTCTTGTTTTAAGTTTGTAATGTGCTATAGAAAGGTTTGGTGGCCCCCGCACCTCTATACACGAGTGTGTGGCACCTCATGGTTCACACCCCCATTGGCCCACATGCACCTATCATGGAATAGAGATAGAGCCAAGATACCCACGTACCTCCCCTGATACTCTACCCATACCAGTACCTAAGCCCCTACTGGCTAGGGCTCGCAAACTGGGCTCGCAACTAACCAATCCTATATGTCATCAATGTACCCTCTATCCCAGCACAGCCGTCTACGGCATAGAGATAGAGCTAAAGCATCGTGGACAAGCCAGCGTCGACTCGGAGACCACAGTACCACATAACAATGGCCGGGACACTGTACCACGACCTTCCCCTGATGCCCCACCCGTACCGAGCATGTTAAGACAGAATACTACAAAAGGTGCTAATGTGAAGAGCGATCCCAGGCCCATGCCCCACTCCACACACTAACGAAAACAATCACATGCCTAACAATTACATCCTATCAATGCATGAACAGTAATAATAACCGAAAATAAAGGATGGCATGTGAATATGCACAAACAACACATCTCATATAATCAGGTGATTAACAACAATTTACTGTCCCTTAATTATTAGGTTTAGGTCAGATTCCCTTACCTAACGCTTGTTCGATAACTTGCTCCACGTCGCAAGGTCCAAACGATATGTCACAAAGTCCTACAATATTATTAGGGTCTCATTAGAATATATTGTTTAGGGTTTCAGGTTGGTCGGAAACCAACATGGTTACAAAACACCCTCACAAAGCTGACCGGTGGCATCTACCGGTCGCAGCTCTGTGGGAAAGACTGGCGATCGGTATGGTCAGCCGGTCCGCACAGACCAGCCTCCCGAGGGATACCGGTGGCAACATACCGGTCGCACCATGTGCAACTGGTATAGTCGACCGGTATGTCTCCGGAAGACCATACATGGGTTTTCGACTGTCGTCGATCATCCTCCATGGATTTCCAAGGTTTCTCCTATCCATTCTAAATCTAATCTTTGAGTTAGAGTTATCCCCAACTCATTCGAGTCTCGTTTCGATGAATATCATCTCGAAACTCGAATCTAGGGTTTGACGGAAACTTAGGGTTTATTGGCCAATTTAGGGTTTTAGATCAATACCTACTTTGCATGGTATTGATCCACCCACACAACTAACATAGGATAAGAAGATTGATTCGAACACTTACCGTTGACTGGCGTAGCGTGAGCTTCGTCGAACGGTAATGGCGGCACCTTCTTCTTCCTCCTATCTCCTTTTCCTTTCCAACCTCTTTCTCTTCTCTAGGGTTTGCGAGAGACAATGGAAAGGATTTGAGGAGGTTTAAGGGTGTATTTATAGGCTAGATTTAGGGTTTAGTAACCCTACTAGGATTAGAAAACTTTTAGGTTTCGAAATCAGGAAAGTGGGACCCTTAGAAGTCAATTTCTGGATTCTCGCACTTAGCTGCGCAAGCCATACCGGTCGACCGGTACCAAGACCGGTACCATCGATCGGTCAACATAAATTGATGACTATTGGTCGTCTTTGGTCCGATTTCATACCTGTTTGTCATCCGCTTGCCCCCTCTGGCCCGGTGATGATCGGAAGACCTGTCACGACACAAAACCAAGGTTTAGACCGGGTTTACGGAGTACGGGTCTTACAACTCCCCCACCCTTAAAAGAAATTTTGGCCTCGAAATTTGAACATACCTTGATCATTGAAAAGGTTAGGGTACTCCTTCCTCATCGTGCTCTCTTCTTCCCAAGTAATTTCCTCCATATTTTGGCTTTTCCAATGCACCTTCACATAATGGATATCGTTGGTTCGAAGTTGCTGGACCTTTCGACTTGAGAGCATCACAGGCACCACTTCGAATGTTAAGTCTTCAGTCAAGTCTGGGGGATCAGCGGTCAAGATGTGCGATGGATCTCTGACATATTCTTCAGTAATGATACATGGAACACATTATGAACACTGGACATAGATGGTGGTAGAGCCAGTTGATATGCTACATTACCACGTCGGGTCAATATCTCATACGGTCCCACATACCTGGGGCAAAGCTTCCCCTTCTTACCAAACCATTTTAGACCTCGCACCGGTGACACCTTCAAGAATACTTTGTCACCCACTGCAAACTCCAGATCTCGACGTCGACTATCCGCATAGTGCTTCTGTCGAACTTGAGCTGTCTTTACTCTCTCCTTGATTTGATCAATCACTCAGCAAGTTTCTTCAACAAACTCCGGTCCTACAATTCTTTTTTCCCCCACTTCGTTCCATAACAGAGGTGTACGACACTTCTTCCCATAGAGCGCTTCGTATGGGGCCATCTGAATTGTAGCCTGATAACTGTTGTTGTAAGTGAACTCGATAAGTGATAGCTTCTCATCCCAAGCTCCCTTGAAATCTATTGCATAAGCTCGGAGCATATCTTCCAAAATTTGAATAGTTCGCTCTGACTGTCCGTCCGTCTGAGGATGAAAAGCTGTGCTGAACTTCAACTTCGTTCCCATAGCTTTCTGTAATCCTTCCCAGAACTTTGATGTAAAACGGGGATCTCTGTCAGATACTATACTCTCTGGAACGCCATGAAGTCTGACTATATTATCCATATATAACTTGGCCAGTTTCTCCATGGTATACTGAGGTCTGACCGCAATAAATCGAGCTGTCTTGGTGAGTCGATCCACTATAACCCAAACTGCATCCACTGACCTTTGTGTCAAAGGTAAGCCAGTGACAAAATCCATAGTAATGCAATCCTACTTCCATGCAGGTTCTGGTAACGGCTGTAGTAAACCTACGGGTCTCTGCCTTTCCGCTTTAACTTGCTGACAATTCAGACACTGAAACACGAAACGAGCTATATCAGCCTTCATACCCCTCCACCAATATAGTCTTCTTAGATCATGGTACATTTTGGTACTTTCTGGATGTACCGAATATGGAGTATAATGAGCTTCAGTCATAACTCGGTCTCTGATATCGCAGTCTTCGCTCTCAGGTATACATAACCATCCACGATACCTGAGTACCTTGTCTGAATCCAAGGTAAAATTAGGATTGCTTGTACCCTTCTCTAAGTCGTCTTGCACTGTCTTGAGATGAGGATCCTGTAGAATTGCTACCTTGACTTCATCAACTAGATCCGACGAGATCTCCAAAGCTGCGAACATCATAGTGAACTTATGAATTAAGCCTTGCTCAACTGGATCTTCTGCAGTCTCAATTATATACTCTTCATCACCTTCGATTGAACTTGAAGCTGCGGCACATAATGCAGCATTTGTACTTGGTCCAGCCTCAGGTTTCGATGCCCACTTTCTGCTTAAGGCGTCAGCCACTACATTTGCTTTACCCGGATGGTACTGGATGTCACAATCATAATCTTTTAATAACTCCAGCCATCTCCTCTGTCTCATATTCAGATCCTTCTGAGTGAAAAGATAAGTTAAGCTCTTGTGATCTGACTTGATCTGAAACTTCTCACCGTACAAGTAGTGTCTCCAAGTCTTGATTGCATGAATAACCGCTGCTAGCTCCAAGTCATGCGTAGGATAATTCTATCATGCTCCTTTAACTGTCTTGATGCATAAGCAATCACCTGTTCTCCTTGCATCAATACACACCCAATACCCAACCCTGAAGCATCTGTATATAAGGTAAACGGAACACTTGGTTCTGGGATGGTCAAGATAGGTGCAGAGACTAGTCTTGACTTCAAAGTCTGAAAGCACTTCTCACACTCATCTGTCCGTATGAATTTCTCTCCCTTCTTGGTCAATCTGGTGAGTGGAACAGCGATCCTGGAGTAATCTTCCACGAATCTTCTATAATAACCAGCCAACCCAAGGAAGCTACGAATCTCCGCAACAGATTTTGGTGCTTCCCATCCTACTATAGCAGCTATCTTACTTGGATCAACCTTGATACCGTCTTTCGACAGCCAAAACTCACACTTCTTGAACTTAGCATAAAGCTTTTCTTGTCTCAGCCGTTGTAGGGCTGCCCTCAAATGTGCTGTATGAGTCTCCATGTCCTTAGAGTAGATCAATATGTCATCGATGAATACGATGACCGAAGTGTCCAACATATCATGAAACACTCGGTTCATCAGTTCCATAAACGACGCTGGAGCATTGGTCAACCCGAAAGACATAACTACAAACTCATAATGCCCATACCTCGTCCTGAAAGCAGTCTTCGGAATATCTCCGGCCTTGATCTTCAATTGGTGATACCCTGATCGGAGATCGATCTTTGAGAAAACCTTTGCACCCTGTAACTGATCGAACAAATCATTGATCCTAGGCAAAGGATACTGATTCTTGATCGTTAACTTGTTCAGCTCACGATAGTCAATGCATAGCCTTACACTTCCGTCCTTTTTCTTGACGAATAGTACCGGTGCCCCCAAGGTGATATGCTAGGTCGTATGAAACCCTTATCCAACAATTCTTGTAACTGGGTCTTCAACTCCTTTAACTCGGTCGGGGCCATCCTGTATGGTGCTTTGGACACCGGCGCCAAACCTGGCATAAGATCTATTACAAATTCTGTAGCCCTGTCCGATGGTAGGCCTGGAAGCTCCTCTGGAAATACATCTGGGAACTCTCGAACCACATCTATATCTTCCATCTTGAGTGACTCTGCCGTGATGTCGACTACAGATGCTAGATACCCCACTCCCCCTTTCTCTAAGCATCGCTTGGTTTTTAGGGCAGAGAGAATCAGCTTCCGCTTCCTAGATAGCCTGATCCCAGCGAAGCTATACTCCCTTCCCTCTTTGTCAGTAAGCACAAGCTTCCTTTCACCACATAAAAGGACGACCGAATGATGGCCTAGCCAATCCATTCCCAAAATGACATCAAAGTCTGCCATCTCGAGTAGTACTAGGTTTGCTTCTAAGTCTCGGCCCTCAATACATACCGTACATGGTCCATAATATTCGATCAAAGCCACTTCGACTCCTAGTGGAGAGCGAACTATCAAGCTTGGGTTCAAATGCTTGATTGGTAACTCCATTCGCTTCCCAAAAGAAATCAAAACAAAGGAGTGCGTGGCCCCAGAGTTAAATAATACTCTGGCGGGTATACCAGCTATATTTACAATTCCTGGAATTTTCTATCATCCCTTAGTTCTATATACGCATACACACAAATGATAAAGATAAGCCAAATAGTAAGGGATAGAGTCATACCAGTGACCACATCCGGTGATGCAGCTGCTTCTTCAGTGGTGACCGCATAAACTCTTCCTTGCTGGGGCGGTTGCTTTTTAGGTAGAGTGCAGGTCCTTGCAATATGACCCACTTGCTGGCAATTGAAACACTTTATATTTGGGTTGTATCCGGCGTTCTGTGGCACAGGTGGTGCCGCATTGTTCCTTGCAGGCACTGCAGCGGTCGGAGCCCTGTATGGGCGGAATGGTCTAGTATTACCGCCACCCGAACTCTCACTAGCAGGTCTCTTCACTCCCCTGTTCTGAGCAAAGAAGTTGTCCCTCTGACTGGACTCTATCACTCTAGCAACCTGCACAGCCTCTTTGTAAATCTTCTTGTCCAGACCCAATATGTGCTCTCTGATGCTTCCACGTAGTCCCATAGTGAACCTACGTGTCTTGGTCTCTTCCTCTTGCATACTTGCCGGTGCGAAGAAGAATAGCTCTTCGTACCTCTGCTGATAAGCATCCACGGTCGACTGAGATTGCTGTAGGTTGAGGAACTCCTTCTCCATTTGATCCCTGAAACTCTTCAGAAAATATTTATCGAAGAAGGCAGCTTTAAACACTTCCCAACCCACCAGTGTATACTTAGTCTCCAGATATGCCAGTGTAGAATTCCACCAAGCATTTGCATCTTCTCTTAGCATGTGAGTAGCAAATAGAACTTTTTCCTCCTCTGTACATGTCATCAGACGGAAATTCTTCTCCATCTCTGCAACCCACTGTGCTGGCCACAATGGTTTCCCTATTCTACCAGTGAATGATGAAGGCTTCAACTTCAGGAATCTATCCACCGCCCTACTCAGATCGTGTTGTCCCTGCGTGCCTGCTCCGTACCATGGTGGTGGGTACGGATAAGCTCCCGGGTAAGCAGAAGGCGACGGAAACTGATGCGGTGGTGGTACGTTCTGAGCTTGGCCCATCTGTCTTGGGCTACCCTGCATCGGTTGTGAAGTATTTCTCTCTCCAGACTCAGGCGTACCTCCCGTGGGAACAGAACCTGTTGGCCTGAGCATCTTTAGTACCTCGCTCAGGAACTCCTTCTGTTGAGCTTGCATCTGATAGACCAGGTTTGTAACAATGGTCTCAGAATCCCTGTGGGGCGGCCCAGGTAAATTTGTTGGTACTTCTGGGACCTGTTCCTCCTCTACTTCCGGACTTGGCTCTCTAACATGGTCTTGTTCAACCTGTTCTTCCACTAGGCGCATCCTGGCCTGATGAAGTTTCCGACCCCTACGACCGTTTCCTCCCACCATCTCAGACTATTCTGTTTGGATCTGAGAAGAAGACATAACACGTGAGAACCACAATAATAGCAGTGTTAGTCTTGAATAATACAAGGGGAAAAATAGTCGAGAAATAAAATTTCAATTTACACAATTTTTAAGAATTTTTAGAAATTTTTTTAGCTTTTTTGGTGCGTACCGGTCGCAATATACCAGTCGCACCTCTATGGAATATGCCGCGACCGGTATAGTCGACCGGTCAGAATTTAATTTCTGACCGAGACATTGCGGTCACATGTCTAGGAGATACCGGTCGACACTCTGTATACAGTGTTGCGACCGGTATAGTCGACCGGTTAGAATTTGAATTCTGACCGAGACATAGCGGTCGCACACCTGGGGTGATACCGGTCGACCGGTATAGGCAAAACCGTCGACCGGTATGCCCAAATTGGCTTTAAAATCGCAAAAAAGTGAGAAATTTCTCACTTTTTCTTTTCCTCTTTCTCTCCGGTGGCGTTTCTCCTCTGGGTTCCGAGTTGCTACAGTCCGACCGGTGCTATTTGAAGCCGATTCCTCCCATTCAAGACCTAGCACATCGTCTCCAGGTAGGTCTCTTCCCTCTCTCTCATGTTTTTAGATATTTTCCATATCGTCTATATGTAGAAACTTAGGTTTTTCTTTGTTCGAGATGTTTCAACCGTAGGAACTCTTTTCCTTCAGCTAGGAAAGGGTTTAGGGACCCCCAAGAGCAAAAGCCCTCAACCAATTTGGGGTTTCACCGAACGGTTTTGATAAAAATCGAATTTTTCACCTTTTTGACCTAGGTTTTCCAAAATTTTCAAAAATTCTTGATTTTTTCTCAATTTCTTGAAATTTCTCATTGTAATTGCCTGTGATTGATTTGTTGAAGAGTGTGGGGGTTACATAAGTCCTCCTCCCCATGTTTTTGGGTGAGTTCGAGGCTTTTTCCCAAATTACTGTCGTTATGCTGCCGAAATTTCGACAAAATCTAACATTTCTCTTCTTATTTTCAATTGTTTTGCAGTTTAAATGGCTCCTCGATGCACTCTCGGGAAACGCCCTCATGGCTCGAGTTCGCGTGCTCCCCAGCCACCAGTTTCTCAGCTTGACGAGCACTGGTTTCGTTCTCTTGAGGCACAAGCTCGATTCCCGTGGTTCGATAATAAAAGCATAGAATTCGGGCGTCGTGTTAACTTGGAGTAGTTAGACCGGTTCGACGTGTGAGCGGCGTTTGACAGGCTTGGTTGGTTCCGTCATTTCATACACCGACACCACCTGTCCAAACCTGGTTAAGCATTTCTTTGCTAACCTGGAGCTGCACGGAGATGTGAACGATCCCAACCAAGGTAGGGATTTACGCATCTCAAGCTATGTCCGGGGTGTTCCCATTTCCTTTAACACCCACCAGCTGGCCGACCTTCTAGGGGTTCCAAATGATGGAGACCTAGTATATTGCCCTCCCAAAGCGAAGGGCTATTTGACTGAGGATCTGCGCCGAGAGATAGCAGATCAGATACTCAACCCTGGGGCTCCAATGAAGGCGGCTAGCCTGAGACCTATACCCCGGGTCTACAGTCGCATCATACAACACAACATCGTTCCCCAGAGCGGTCATTATAGTGAGTTATCCCAGCTCACTCAGTATATTACTTATTGCGTCTGCACTGGGGAGCGGGTCTCTCTTCCATACCTCATCATTAGGACCATGCATCAGGCGACCCTGGCCGATCAGGCCAGTAACCTTCCCTACGGTTGTCTCATTACCGCCTTGCTACGTCGTCTAGGCGTGAGCATGAGAGGCGAGGTGACCGTTGAGGATACTATGACGTCCGATATAGACTGGGACGCCATTCAGAGGATGCAGATGGTTGATCTGCCAGTTATCGATGACGAATTGGAGGCTCGCCCTCGCCCACTTGGGAGGGTAGCAGTCGCGGCGGCAGCAGCAGCAACAGCCAATGCGGCCTATGAAGCCGAGCTCGAGCGGGATGATGACGAGGATAGGGCCGAGGGTGTACCAGTGCCAGCTCCACAGCCTACACCAGTAGCACCACCATCTACCTCTACCGCTGGACCATCTCAGCCTCCCTCCGACACCATGATGGGTATGATGATGGAGATCAAGGACACTCAGCGCGAGATGCACCGCGACTTGGCGCAGTTGGCTCGCAGTCTCAGGGTTACATAGGATCAGGTGCACTGGCTCAGGGTTGCTTACGAGCGAGACTATGACATAGCAGACCCTATTCCTCCCAGGCCCCCTACCCCATGATTGTCCCTTTTATTTTTCTTCTCTTTTGCATATGACTGTTATATAACAAGGTAACTGTCCGATTTGTGGACTGTACCCTGTAGCACTACATCATTTGATACTTGTTTCTTATTTAATGAAAGTTTATGTTTCACCTAACTAGTGTATGTGCACATGTTAAGTTCCATATTTAGAATAGTATATTATTCTCTTTCTTAATCAGTCTCAGGTATCAAACAACGCTTAGGGTGTGTTTGTATTAAAGATTTTTAAATTTTTTCCTAACTCAGTTCATCGACTTAGTTAAGTGCAATATGGTTTGTTGGACAGAGCCCGAGAGCTCTGATACCAAGTTGTCACACCCCAATTCTGATCCAACCAGAATGGTGTGAGTGAACCATCATTGAACCAACGGTTCACATCAGGATCTCGAATAGGCCGTGTCCACTCATACAAACCATCACACATAACCACAATCAGAATATAATAGTACAGCGGAAGTCTTTTAAACATAATGAACTGAGAATCTATTGATAAATTTAAATAAAATATCAAATTATCCAAATCCAAACAAATAACTATAATATCATTACATCTCTTTAATCCAATCGAAAATACTAAAAATAAATAAAAACCCAATCAAAGGTACACGCAGAAAGGGCGCTCGCATGAAGCGTCATGCTCGTCCTCTCCTGCCTGTACATCCAACGCAGCAACACCACCATAAACCGGAGCATTCATGTAGTCATCCATAGTGTAACCTGCATCAACATCTAAAACATGTATATATACAGAGGGTGAGCTCACAACACAGCTCAGTAAGATAATCAAACAGTTTCACAATATTATGCATGAGTAACAATCAATTTTATGCTGTGGTCTAGTTTTAAGTTTGCAATGTGCTATAGAAAGGTTTGGTGGCCCCCGCACTTCTATACACGAGTGTGTGGCACCTCATGGTTCACACCCCCATTGGCCCACATGCACCCATCATGGAATAGAGATAGAGCT
The DNA here is from genome assembly GCA_028583415.1 of Protea cynaroides. Taxonomy (NCBI): domain Eukaryota; kingdom Viridiplantae; phylum Streptophyta; class Magnoliopsida; order Proteales; family Proteaceae; genus Protea; species Protea cynaroides. Next base: position 38,400,322 of record CM053276.1, on the reverse strand, counting down.
AAGATACCCACGTACCTCCCCTGATACTCTACCCATACCAGTACCTAAGCCCCTACTGGCCAGGGCTCGTAAACTGGGCTCGCAACTAACCAATCCTATATGTCATCAATGTACCCTCTATCCCAGCACAGCCGTCTACGGCATAGAGATAGAGCTAAAGCATCGTGGACAAGCCAGCGTCGACTCGGAGACCACAGTACCACATAACAATGGCCGGGACACCGTACCACGACCTTCCCCTGATGCCCCACCCGTACCGAACATGTTAAGACAGAATACTTTAAAAGGTGCTAATGTGAAGAGCGATCCCAGGCCCATGCCCCACTCCACACACTAACAAAAACAATCACATGCCTAACAATCACATCCTATCAATGCATGAACAATAATAATAACCGAAAATAAAGGATGGCATGTGAATATGCACAAACAACACATCTCATATAATCAGGCGATTAACAACAATTTACTGTCCCTTAATTATTAGGTTTAGGTCAGATTCCCTTACCTGACGCTCGTTCGATAACTTGCTCCACGTCGTAAGGTCCAAACGATATGTCACAAAGTCCTACAATATTATTAGGGTCTCATTAGAATATATTGTTTAGGGTTTCAGGTTGGTCGGAAACCAACACGGTTACAAAACACCCTCACAGAGCTGACCGGTGGCATGTACCGATCGCAGCTCTGTGGGAAATACTGGCGACCGATATGGTCAGCCGGTCCCCACATACCAGCCTCCCGAGGGATACCGGTGGCAACATACCGGTCGCACCATGTGCAACCGGTATAGTCGACCGGTATGTCTCCGGAAGACCATACATGGGTTTTCGGCTGCCGTCGATCATCCTCCATGGATTTCCAAGGTTTCTCCTATCCATTCTAAATCTAATCTTTGAGTTAGAGTTATCCCCAACTCATTCGAGTCTCGTTTCGATGAATATCATCTCGAAACTCGAATCTAGGGTTTGACGGCAACTTAGGGTTTATTGGCCAATTTAGGGTTTTAGATCAATACCTACTTTGCATGGTATTGATCCACCCACACAACTAACATAGGATAAGAAGATTGATTCGAACACTTACCGTTGACTGGCGTAGCGTGAGCTTCGTCGAACGGTAATGGCGGCACCTTCTTCTTCCTCCTATCTCCTATTCCTTTCCAACCACTTTCTCTTCTCTAGGGTTTGCGAGAGACAATGGAAAGGATTTGAGGAGGTTTAAGGGTGTATTTATAGGCTAGATTTAGGGTTTAGTAACCCTACTAGGATTAGGAAACTTTTAGGATTCGAAATCAGGAAAGTGGGACCCTCAGAAGTCAATTTCTGGATTCCCACACTTAGCTGCGCAAGCCATACCGGGTCGACCGGTACCAAGACCGGTACCATCGACCGGTCAACATAAATTGATGACTATTGGTCGTCTTTGGTCCGATTTCATACCTGTTTGTCATCCGCTTGTCCCGTCTGGGCCGGTGATGATCGGAAGACCTGTCACGACACAAAACCAAGGTTTAGACCGGGTTTACGGAGTACGGGTCTTACACTTGGCCCGTAGCTTCATATAATTTATTTTGATTTATTTAAGGGCTTAGAACCCTGTAATCACTTTTCTATGAAGTGAAACCCCTTACGCTTCAAGTTTGCCAAAGGTAGGTTTTGGTTTATACCCTAAAACAACCAACCACTCACTCCCTCTGCAAGTTGAGACCTTAAACCTAACCTATAGGGACTAGGTAACACCTTTGAGCTGCTGGCATAGTTAAATGGCCACGCGAAAGCTTGCGGCCTCACGCACGAGCTGCATGCCTTGCACCTAGTGAGGTGCGGTTGCAGCCATCTGCTACAAGCCATTTTGGCTGTTGCACCTTTCCGGCTCGGCCAGTAGCTGCTACTCGACCTTGGGATCCCTATTATGCTACTAAAATACCCTTGACCTCGTTGGAAGAAGTTTTTCTTAGTATTAAGACTTATTAAAAGTGGATTTCTATCTAATGAACGTGTTGTCTTGTGGAGAACCAACCCACTCTTTACCTATTTCGTGTGGACAACAGGTCTATTGGGTTAGAATTACCCTAAGACTATGAAAGGTAATAAAATTAAGTTAATAATGGACTAATAATGCTTTGCTATGATAAATAGACAGTAGACAATGGGCATGAGTTATCAGACAAATATATATTGTTGTGACAATGAGCATAATAAGCTTAAAGATAAACCGAAACAATTCTATTGAATAATGAATTAATGAATATTACCACTTATGATTTTATTAGAGATACGAAGACTCCAAAAGGAAGCTACATGATCGATTTTGCGAATAGTATACTCTCTAGCTTTTGGTAAGGGAACTAAACCCTTGGATGCATATGTTTTCGTTATTTATTATGTTGTATGATTGTGTGAGATTGATAACATGCTCTTGTGTGATAACATGCCATCTAATATATTATTCTGTGTGATCATGCATATACATCCTTGTGTTTGGGATCAGCAGTGCTATGTACTGGGGAAACGAGTGGAATGGGACGCTCGTGACCCCATGAACGCGACTGATTCATGTTTGATTCATGATGTTTGGTTAAGTCAGTGAAGAGGAAGGTGGGTGGAATGGGACGCTTGCACCACTTCTTACTGGCGCTTCTTTACATTGACCGTATGTAACTTTGCCAAGTCACGATGTCTTCAGTGGGAATTGGAAGGGGTCAGAAGCTTAGAGATGTTACGGTCCAGTAATATGGCTAATTAGGTGGACATGACTAGTTGAACATTAATCACCCGTATAACTGTACCTTAACCATTGGGGGGTTATGTAATGGCATGGGTTCAATAAAAGGGTGATATGAACATAGCTTCAATGCTCCCCATGGCCGGCATGACACGGGTGGGTGGACGAGTTGACTAGTGGGATTATCATCTCCTCAAGTGCCCGGCGTATTGGGACTTGGGATGAGTTATGGTCAAGCCGATCAAAATTATGTACCCATACTTCGGGATGTTGTTGGGTTCTGTGTGAGGCGGCATCATTCATAGTGGAGACCCATGCAGTCTGGAGACTCCATGTATGGGTTGTCTTGAGCTAGTACTTGTAGTTATCATACATGACCGTAGTTGATAGTTGCATGCATTTACTTGTTGCACGTTTAGTTTTTTACTAAGCTCGGTGGTTGAACTTATCCTTGTGTGCACAACTATTTAAGATCATGCAAGTTCTTCGTTCGTTGCTTCAGGTAGCCTGTCATCTGGTGTGGAGGATGAAGACAGTGAGCCTAAGGAGGAGATCCGTGATCCTTAGGACGTTTCATGTAGTTGCTCATGGGCTTAAGCTATGCCTATGATTTTAGTTTCTGTTATATTTGGGATATTTACTTATTTGGGATACATTTCAAATAAACCTTAAACAATGGTTTCTTTAATGTTCTTTTATTTGAACTTAGATTAGTTTTGGAACTTTGAACCTTTTAGATGTCAGCAGAATAATTGGCTTTTAATTTATAAGACTTTCGCTACATAATGATTCTCTTAATTTATGATAAATGTTTTAATTGGGAATGAGATTTTGGGATGTTTATGTTATTCTGATAATTCTTGTAAGTATTGCTTGGGGTTGATATGTGGAATACTGTGACATGGAAGGGGATTTTTTGTGCCCTAATAGGATAGAGAGATCCCATTTCATTCCATAGTACTGATATGTTGGGAATGGGGTGTGACAAACTTGGTATCAAAGAGTGTCGTGCTATAATCACTATCAATCATATTCACATGTAAAAACATAAATGCTAATATTAGTTGAAACAAAATAACACATAAATGAGAATAAGCTATAGGCAGAGACCAAAGAACAAATACAGAACTAAAAAGCATAAAGAACAAACCAGATGAGATAAGCTTTAACAATTGTTCACATAATTTAAGCGGGAAGGATAGATAGTCATAAGTCGAATCCCTTAACCCTAAAACAAAATGAGGTGAGTAAAACAAAGGCTTAATTATGAGTCCAAACTTTGAAGAAACATGAAAATGAAAGCTTGAAAAGCATCATGTCCATCGGTAAACCCGGACTCACTCCATAGAACAAGCCAATTGAACCGAACTGGCAAACAGATGAAGGATACTATTGTTGATTCCTTCTTGGGTTTAACCACTTACAAAACCCCAACCACGGATCAAGCTCTATGCTGATGAGCTCTCACATGCTCAGCCATAGTCTCCACCTCTATCTTAGTAGAAATAGGTGAAATTAAACCTGTCGAAGTCAACGCATTCTGTAAAGAGGATACCTCTCATCTAGTAACCTCAAGAGTGTCACAGGATTGCAACATAGCATTCTCAGTGCTATCATTTACCACTCCACACTTGAGATGTGTTGCAGTATATGCCTCTTGTAAGATGACAACCTTGTCTGTGTCTTTTGATGGTACTCCTGTAACTCATACACTAGAGTGCGAGCACGTACCAATACATTTTACAGCTCCGCAACTCCAAGAACCCCAGTCTGAGGAATCATCAAATGTGATACATCATCGTAAACCTCTCACCACTGTGACATACCTTCTCGCTCAATTGGTAATGATGTAGAATCTTCTGAACCTTGAGCAAGAGAAGAATCTATGGGGATGTATGTCGGATCACTACTATCATCCATTGAAGCTGACTCAATCCTAATTGAGGATGGAATGGATCTACACTGAATTTTCTTAGCCAATGGTTGCCAAGATCATGGATTTGGATGAGGAATTCCCTTTAACTTGTTATCATTAAGAACAACATCATGAAGGCCAAGCCTGTACAGTGATTTCCAACTGAAATCAGAATGGACGAACCACTCTACATAATCATCTTGAGGAAGGTCTATCCCCAACTGAATGAATAAGTGAGTGAGCAACCTCCCATAAGGAAGACTGTCAGACCAAGAATAGAGTGTTGTAGTGATCAGTGTTCTCAAAATCAAGTAAGGAAGACAGAGATGTCACTGCACAGTGACACAATAAGTGACAAACTCGCAGAAATGCACAATTGCGTCCCTATGTCCGCTTCTGGGTACAATATTGTGCTGGATAATGCAACTGTATACTCTGGGAATTGATTATTAGTTATTTTCTCTTAATCCGGGACCTAACATCATCTGCTCCCATATCAACGCAAGCTCCTCCTCAGCCACAATTGGAATCTTTGGCTCCACATAAACAAGTTCTCCATATGCAGAGACATCCAAGAGATGGGCAAGACTATGAATGTCCAAAACAACCTCTCGTCCAGTTACCTACCGGAAATCTATAAGGACAAATCATTTACGCTGTTTTCCATACCTTGTTTTACCTGAAGGTTACAACAAAACTGCCTTACAAGGTTAGAACATGTGGGTATTTGGTACTCAAGAATTGGTAACCAACCCATATCACTGAATGCTCAATGAATAGAAAATCTCTCCAATTCATCACATCTCACGAAACGACTTGATTCTACTAGTCTATGCTTAAATTGATGCCAATTTCTGGCTACCTCTACTGACCTAAACCATCACTGGCCATACCCTGATGACCAAGATGATGCATGTCTTGTTGCCCCTACAACAGATAATTCCTGCCCAAAATAAATTAGAATTTATAGAGAAGTCATTGCAACCGGGCTAACCCAAGGCCATGGAAATCTGTCGAGATACGGAAATTTGAATGTTAGCGTACAAGATGACATGAGTGCACCAATAGACAATAATGATTAGAAGAGATTCTAAATGGTGTCGATTATCGATGGAGAAAAGTCAATGTAAATATTTGAATAAAATGGAAAAAATCTGAAGTTGAAATGAAATTATTGCTTCAGAAACTAATATCTTTTGAATCGAGGTTTAATGATCTATGGACAGATTTGGTGATAAGCACATCAATGATTGAAGGAAAATAAGTAATCAACAAACTGATTTCGAAGTTTTGAAGGAATAGCGATGAAATGTGATTTTCAACTTGATGAACATGAATCAGTAGAGATGAGATTAAACATGAGGTTAAGTATGATAATGACTCCCTAACATGATTTTAGGACAAAACCCCATCGTTCTAAACCACTATGAGGGATATTACACCAAAAATCAAAACAAAAAATGGCCTAGGGTAGAAAAATGAGAAATTGGTATGAAATTTACCTTGGCAATGTATAAGGAGGTTGAACAGTGAGATACAAGCCTTAAAATCACCATAGAATCCTCAAAGGGAGGTAATAACACAAGAGTGTATGCTTCTTTAATCACACGCCAAACCAAAACAAAGGAAATGTGAAAATTATGTCGTACCTCTATTATACCTGAAGAGGTCGACGTGTAGTTGGACACTGCTACTGCACGCCCCTGCCGCACATGTTGTGCAGCCATACATCCTATCTTCTACTATTGTCACTCCATTGAATGTTTATTAGCTTGTACATCTGCAATGCCCTTGTTGAACCATTATTGTTGACTTCGAGCATACTGATTTCATTGCATGATGTTCTTATAGAAACATTCCTACTCGTGACGTAACTAACGCTTTAAATTCTTCCAGGTCCAAATAAAACCTTGAAGCAAATGGCTCCTAATAACCACAAGAGAATGCATGCTAAGAATGTCACCCTGCTAGAGGTTGTGATTATTGAAAGGAGCGCTGAGCCTACGCCCCCAGTTGAGGTGACTTAGGAGCACACGATATTGATGCCTCCTATACCAAAATCCCCAATGATTGAAGATGTAATAGAGATCTTGAGGGGCATAGCGCGAGATATCAAGGATCAGCAACAACGAATGAATGAGGAACTCCTGTCTGCCCTTCAGAGAGGGCCTAATCCTCTAGTAACTCTAATGTCTATGCCTGCCCCTATAATGGAGTCACATGCCATGGAAAACGCACCTACTTTGGTACCAGTGGTGGTTATCCAAGAAAGCACCTTTATGCAGGTAGCACTATTTGTTGTTGTTGTACTTTTAGCTACCGAGGCATCTACTCAAGAAATATTTACTCCTGTAAAGAGGGCAGGAGCCGTGTAAGAGTAAAATTCTCACTTCAAAAATAGAAGAAATAAATATGATTGCCGATAGGATCACGGATATTCATCTTTCCTCTAGAAACATATATAACGTTTTGCACATACGCGTAGAATCTGGAAATTGTGCACGATTAGTTAAATTACTACATACCATTGGTGAACATTTTAGAGATGAAAAACTTTGAATCAAATCTTGTAAACTTAGATGAAAACCACATAGTATATTTTAGATGATCAATAGAAAAGTTGAGAACTTTACCAAGACCTTGAAGTCAAATATAAAGGGTGGTAACCATTAAGACACCAAGCTAAACTCTCATGTTACCTAGAACTATGTTGAATCAAATTTGACAAAAGTTATCAATACAAACTTAAAGAAGTACATCAGAGATCCACCCACATATTGATTGCAGATCCTTGAGACCTAGCAGAGGACCTGACATTTGAGGTTGTGCCAGCCGAGATCACAAGTCGAAAGGTATAGTGACTACGAAACCGAGATATTTTTATTGTCAAAGTAACTTGGAGAAGTCAAGACATGGAAGAGATCACATGGGAAGAAGCCACAATGTAGAAAGAATATCCTCATCTTTTCAATTCAGAAGGTACGTTTAATTTTCGAGGATGAAATTTCTTTTAAGGGTATGGGAGTTGTAAGACCCGCACTCCACGAATCCGATCTAACATGGGTTATCGTGTCGGGATAAGCCTTTCCATCATTACCAGGCAGACGAAGCAGCCAAATGACCAAGCCATGCATCGAGGTACAAAACTGACAAGTTTAACTTTGATTGGTCTAACTGGTTGAGCTTATCAGGTCCTGCGCTAACGCGCCCATGCAACCAAGCCGTAAGCATGAAAACACTAAAATACGCCTTCTGGGCTCCTTCCGTAGTATCATGGGCAATTCCACCAGATAACCCAGATTCCAGTCCAAGAATGGAAATTGGTGGGTTCCACTCCCTACTCTTGCATGAAAACCTTTCCATATGAGAGTTGGATTCTTAAATGGACACTCTCCCTATATAAGAACCCCACCTTCACATTCTCTCTCACTCTTTGACCATCCAAAACCCTGGAATTGAGAGAGAGATATGATAAGGGTGCTGTGGAGAAGAAGAACGCTGCAAAGGGAGGGATCGCTCTTGAAACAACAACTCACCATCGGTTTCCAATCAACGTCGTCAAGAAACCAAAGGTAAGCTCTCTATTATTGTAGAAAGGTTAGGGAAGACATAATAATGGAATTAATGGAATTAATGCCATGAATGGCCAACTGTTGATTCAAAACCCTAGATGAATGTGTTGGTCCGATGATCACAAGGACATCAAGTTGGAAGCAACCAATCCTAACGTATCTTTGACCATAAAACAATGTAGGATGAACCCTAGAATGAATCAAGGGACCGTCTCTGAAGAAAAGATAGACGGAGAAACAACCTGGATAATGTCTGGTGTATTCTCTGGTGGGACTCATAGTCACACCAGTGAGTTCACTAGTGGGACATACAGTGCCACCAGTAACACCACCGGTCATATTCGAGAAGCCCTAGAAATTTGACCGGTGAAATGACCGACGTAGCTAGTGTCAGATCGGATAGTGCCACGGTTAATATCTGGTGGGACTATTCCACTCTGGACAGTCAATCCAGAGAAGCATAAAATATTAGAACTGAACCTAACTTAATCCTATTATTTGTTTAGGACTTTTAAGCAAGCAAAGCTAGTTTCAACATCTTAGAGAGTGTCTAATATCACTCAATAGGTAAGGGACAAAAATTCAAACTAAATGGTTAATAATCAATGAACCTTGTATGTTATTTGGTGTACTTTGCATTTAACATGTCATCCAATAACTACTATTTTACTGTTTATGCATATTTGTTTCTATTATGATGAGATTGAGGATAGACATGTGTTTGTTTAGTTGGTGTATTGGGTGGAAAGAGGTTGGAGCCTTGGACCATTCACGACACTGATACTGCTTTGTATCACCGTCTACCTTAGCGTAACTTTGTGTGAGATAGGGTATCAGGGGGAGTGATGGCGGTATTGGCCGTAACCTTACTGTTAGGCTCTAGCACCATATTTATCTCATAATGAGAAGTGTTGGGGTAGGGCCATGGATACACTTGTAAAGACATGTAGGATTGGTTAGTAACAGATCCCTAGTTTGTAAGTCCTCACTAGTAGAGGTGTACGTACTGGTATAAAGCAGACAGTTTGGTTGTAGTCTACCATTAGGCTCCAACTTTATCTCTCTCATAGTGAGTGTTGTGGGGTGACGACGATTTTGGTTGGAGCCTGATCGTTGTGTGTGCTCACACTCTCATGTATGGAGGTGTGGGTGTAGCCTATCCTTACCATAGCACATTGCAAACTTACCAGACCAAATGATTGAATTTATCTCATGCATATTGCTTGTTGCATTGGTTTGTTTCTCACTAAGCTAAGTTGTGAGAGCTCACCCCATGGTATTATTTTCTTTTTAGTTGATGATGCAGGTAATACTGTTGAGGATTACATTAATGCGTCTTCTTATAGACCAATGGCGGCTTTTGATGTACAGTCGGTAGAGAACGAGCATAACTCATCATGCGAGTGTCTTTACTGTGTTTATCTTTCGGTTATTTGCTATTTGTATAGATTATTAAGATTGTATTGAGATATTATTTACATTTGGTCATTTGTGATAATTTGATTAATTATTTATTTATCGTTTAGATTCTCATTTCATTAATAAAGACTTCTGCTGTTATTTATTTATTCTGACTATTGGTTATGTATGTGGTTTGAATGTTGGCATGGTTCTTTATGATCCTAGCTTGAGCCGTAGTTTATTAGTGGTTCAATCACACTTTTGGTTCGACCAGAATTGGGGTGTCACAACTCCTCATTCTTCAAATGGTAAAAGGAAAAGACCATTGAATTTTCATGTTAGATGCCCTTCAAGACTGTGGTGGGCTCTAATTTTTCTTCTTGCAACCAATCTTCCGATGGAATTATATGTGACTTTAGTTCATTAGAGAGGAATGCTCATCCTTCTCTTTCTTGCAATACTGGTGCATATTCTGGTTATAGAGCATCAACTTTTAGTCAACAAGGGTACAAGTTCTATGGTCTTATTGATTTAAGCTGCAAGGTCAAAAGTGTGTGATTTTCTTTTTCACACTTCATTTCTGGATTTTTTTTTAAATACTTGAATCGATTTTAAAATATGAGATTGGTTTGTTCTTAATGCTTAAATGGCCTTGCTGTGATGTTTGACCCGATCTATGTCTCCTTGAGCTCTCACTTTGTGCTAGAATTTGATTTAATCTTGTGTGGGGAGTTGGTTGTCTAAATGATTTCCTTTCTGGCATTTAATAGTTGATTTACATGTTGGATTGGGTGGGTTTGATTATTTTGTGAAACCAAGTTCAATTATCGGTGAAGAATTTTTTTTTTTTTTTTTGCTAGAGATCCAAGATTGTATTAAAGATAAAAGAAAGAGTACAAAACTCCCTAATAGGATGAAAAACCCCCCACTTTCAGCAATGCCATCAACAGGGGCCACCCTGGATGAACTGAAGAAAACCAAATTTAATGAAAGCGAAATCGAGGTTTATGGGATGCATTCCATACCACCTCCGTAGCCACAATCTGAGGACAAACATTCCATAACTGGGATTTGCTTTCTTTTGCTACAGTTTTTGCCAGAATATCAGCTACACAATTAATCTCCCTAAAACAATGAGTATATCTCACTGAACAACCGATTAGATTAGCTTGAACAGCCATCCACTCTTGCATCAACATCCAAGGCACAACAACAGCTTGAACTACTCCCACCATGGATTTAGCATCAGCCTCAACCCAAATCTGGTTGTATCCCAACCGTAAAGCAGCTTTGAGTCCTAATATCATATCCTTAATCTCTGCAATATAATTTGTGCAAACTGGCGACACTTTTGAAAAGACAAAAATAACCAGTCCACTAGATGATCGCACAACCTTACCCGCACCAACCAAATCAGGATTCCCCAAACTACACCTATTGGTATTGACTTTACACCACCCAACCGGTGGATGATTCCAGTAAAGCGACGATACCTTTAATTCCTTTAGAGAGCACTTACGTAAGGTAAATAATCTTGCCAACCTAAGGTCCATGGATGATCTTATTATATAAGGCAACTAGAATGATAGATCCGAGTAGCACTTTGATATTTTCACCCACAACAGCTTGATATAAGCATTGATACTTCTATGAATGGAATCATTCTGCGCCCTCCAAACTGTTTACAAGACCACAAAGAAAATGCCACTCCAAATATGTTTTAAATTCATCCCACCTTCTTTTCGGATCCATCACTTCAGCATCATAGGGTAAGAATCAAAATTAGGAATAGGCACCTCAAAAGCAATTGTCACCTGTTCCCAGATTTTCCTAGCCATAATACATTGACAGAATAAGTGATCAGTAGATTCATTGTGTGCTTTACAAAGATGACACCTTGAAACAGTCATAATACCCTTCCTTTTGATAGCTTTATGAGTAGGCAGACGATTTGAACACCAACACCACACAAACCATGATAAACTAGGGAACATGAATTTTCTCCACACAACCACAGCCCATCTTGGCCTGGGTTTTTGGTTTCTCAAGAGATGCCAAGCCGACTTAATTGAGAATTGAACTGTATGAGAGCTTGTCCAAACAATACGATCCTTTCGACCAGCAACTATAGGAATTATTGGTGAAGTTTCGTTTGTTTTGTTTGCTGTCCATACTTGATTCGAAAGATTCTCTTATTACAAATCCATGCTCATTTGTGACTTAAGTTTCGGATTCTAGTGCCATACATTTTGCTAGTATGCTTTGTCATGAATCAGATTTTCATGTGTTATGATTTGTTTAAAATTCTTGAACTGAACTAGCTTGTGCTTGAATCTTCCATGCTAAATTTTGGCGTATATTTGGTTTTGCTTGGTGTTTTATTATATGCTTAGATGTTGCTATAAATTACATGCATGGGATCACCCAATGTTATATCCTCTCATACTTAAGGATTGAATTGAATGCATGAGCCTCATCCCCCATGTGATATATCCTGCCCTTCATGTGTGTATTAGTTTAAGAATCCCCTTCCCCAACATTGTGAAACTTTAGGGTGACTCCAATGAATCCATTCTGCTTGGGATTTTCAAATCCTATCCTGACTAATGTGGGCCCTGCCTAGGTTATGAGCCCGCTCAACCAATAGGGTTGGTCCCAAAAATTGTTTTCATTGTTAAAAGAAAAATACAAAAAAAAAAAGAAAGAAAAGAAATAATTACGAAAAATTGTGTTCATGTTTCATCTTTCGAGCGATGGTTTGGATCATGTCTGATCCCGAACCTAGCTATTATCTAGATTCATCTGTGGCCTTAGGCCAGTCTCTTCTCAAGTTTGAGATTTGGTTTGCGAAGCAACCAACATCATTTTTCAAATGTTAGTTCACCCTTGCCGAGTGCAGGGAGCTAAGGTCCGAGTACCTCTTGTGATGCCATTTGGGATCCAACAGCCCGTTAATTGTTGGGAACTACGTTTGACTTGATTCTCTGAGGAGATCCGTAAGCAATGGGAAGTAATCACTTTGCGCGTAATCATTGGAAACTACGTTTGACCTGATTCTCTGAGGAGATACATAGGCAGCGGAAAGTATGTAGTCACTTTACGTACGGTCACACGTGCTTCCTTTGTTAAGGGAGGACCTTACACACAATCACAACCTCGCCGGAACTACGTTTGGCCTTATTCCCATCACATAGGGATACGTAGGCAATTCCAGATAGTTCTCGAGCTTGGTCATTCATCTGTTGTTATTTTTTTTATGTTTGTTTGTTTTTATTCATTATTTGTTTCATCATGTTCATATTCGATGATTATTTATTTGTATTCCATATTTTGTTTCATATTCATTATTTGTTCATTCATTTTTGTGTTCGTATTTTATTTTTCAAACTTGTGTGGCAGTACCCTAAGTTAGCAGAATTTAGAAACTTGGTCTAGTGTTTCCCACTTGCCCACTTAGGCTAGACTAAATGACCTAAACATACATAAGCCTAAAGAATGTAGGAAGGGATAGGACAGAAGGGGATTGATCCACTGACTGGGCGAGTTGGGTGCCTAACATCTTCCCAACTCGTAACTTGACGCATACCCTTCTCTGGTAAGATCTGTAAGACCCACACCTAAAATCCTCTACTAACTCGGATTCCTCCTATGCTAGGTCTTAACACGACGACTAATGGAGCACCCAATGCAGAACCGATGGGGGTATCTGAACCATAGGTAAGCTTCATTACTCAAACCTGGTAAGGTTAGGTGTCATGGTGGACCCTAGGTGGCCTTGACGCGCATCTCAAAGCATCCGAGCCAATTGGCTGGCCAAAATACCATATTTTGGTCTAACCAGATGCTCTATCGGATGAAGCACTACTTGGTTGTCAACATCCGATTGAGCACGAGTTAGAGTCCTCTCTCCACAAGTTCTATAAAAAGAGGACCTAACCTACCTTTAGTTTCTTTGGAACCTTTGGAGAGTGAGTGGGAGAAGAAAAAGAGGAAGAGTGGAGCTCAAAGAGAAGAACTCCAAACCCTAGCCTCATTCTCCTTGGAGGTAAAGTGCAATGAACACCTCTCTACTTTCCTTCATGAGTAGATGGTAGGAATCATTGGCAGTTGTCCACCAGTAATGGTCTCCATTAATGGAGACCAACCTTAACCTAGAAAACCTAGGTTGTGTTCATTCACTCCATCAAGGGAGTTATTAGAGCCATAAATGGCTCCCATTGTACCTAATAATGGTGGGAAGATGTTTCCCACCAACTAAATGAAGGTAGGATCATGGGGGATCCAGTCCCCAAGCTTGGAGACCAAGTCTCGTCAGTAACTTGGTTTATGGGTACGAACCGAAAGCACCAATTGAAGGCCTAGTTATGACCATCCCTCCAGGTGACTTAAACCAAGCCTCCGCCAAGGAAAATGCCTTGGCTAAGTGACCAAGCAACAATCGAAGGACCCTCTCAGAGGCATGACCCTCCAGTGACCTTCCCTCGGTTAGCCTTGGGTCCGATTTATCTGTACCTCTGGATAGGCTTAGAACTAAGCAGAGGCAGTGTCAGATGATATCCTACCCGACAAAGCCTCCGGATTACCTATTGGAACCCCACTATTTATGACAATGTATTAAACCAGATGGTCTACTGGATGCTTGACCATCTGATTGTACCCTCTGGTTCTGATTACTCAAAAAATATTCTAAGTGTTAACTAGATGGTAATTCCAGAGGGAACACTACCCGGTTATATCCTCCGATATAGTCTATGTTAGCCAGTTTGCCTAGTTAAGATTAATAGGACTAACCGTTTTGTTTCCAGCTTATCTTGGGACCCGCATATGGACATGTAAGGCTTGTCCATGCTGATTAAAAGCTATGTAACCAATTAATGAATAATTATCTTTTTAAATAAGTATTGGACTTGGGCAAGGTTGAAGCTTTCTATCAAGCTTCATATTACTATTGCACTTCCAGTGAAATTAGGTGAGGGGTTTAGTCCATAGACTTAGGACATTTTCACATGTGTACTTTATGCTTAGTAACATGCTTAAGTTGTATTGAATTACATGTTATTCATGACTTGTATATGTATAAGCATGCATTGCATTATAATAACTATGAATGTTGTTGTGTGATGTTTGGGTATGATGGAGATGTGGCGTATTGGAGCACAATACAAGGGCCATGTTGATGATGCTATACCCTAGCAGGGGCACAGTAATCCATGGGAGTGGAGCTGGGGATTTCCATTGGGGAATAGCCTTTCTTTTAATAACACATATGTATTGCCATGTATGTTGGTGTGTGACATTTTGGAGCATAGGTACACGTATCATGTTGGATAGTTGGCACCTTAATAGAGACACGGTGACCCATTGGAGTGGGGATCCAAGGATCTCTGTTGGGGTGTAGCCCATGTATGATGGTTTGTGTGGCACATTGGAGCGCAGACACATGGATCATGTTGGATTGAAATACACACTAGTAGGGGCACTGTAATCCATTAGAGTAGGTAGGGATTTCTGCTGGTGGGCATTGTAGTGGTTTTACCGACCTGCTAGTGGGGGCATGGTGATCCATTGGAGTAGAGCCAGGGATCTCTACTAGCGAGAAGCCATGAATAATTAAATGAATATAATAGACATAGGTGGTGCCATTACCCTATTTCCTACACCCTTACAATAAGGATTAAGATACTAGCATAGACTTATACTTCCAAAGGTTGGGTGACCCGAGGGAAGAGTTAGTGATGTGTTGGAGCACGGTTACTAATGTGAGACAGAGTTTATGATGGAAGGTGATGAGCCTGAATGGGTTGGAGCCCTGGATGAGGGTTTTCTTATATAAGTTGCTTAACGGCCCGGGGTCATTTATTCAGCTCTATCTTTGCCTGGTAAATGAGAGTTGGAGGCCAACGGCCATAGGCAGGACTGAGAACGTTGGGTTGAATCTCAATATGATACCAAGTAGTAACACAAGTCATGAGACCTAACTAAAATGAATTGCATCTCATGTCTTGTATGTTGCATGCATGTGATACTAGATTTCTCACTGAGCTAGGATGGGAGCTCACCCTTGTATCGATACATCTTTTTTCAGATTCTATTGTAAGTGACTATTCTATAGCTGCTTTTATGGAGTCTCTTCTGACGAGTGTTGTAGCTAGAAATGATGATGTTAGTGGAGAGCACGGTGAGGTCTACATCTGCAGTGACTGCGCCTATGCATGACATAGCCCTCCCTTACTCTTTCCCTTCCTTAGTACACTTATGATTTTTTTGTTAGTAGACGAAGAGGTCTATCAAAACAATGTAACAGATTTACTCACTTTGGATTTGGCTATGTGTATATTTGGTATTGTAGTATTTTAGTGAAGAACAATGGTTTGTAATTCATAATTGATACATATTATGGGTAAGATATCACTTTAGTGCATCTACTACATATTAATGCTTCCGCTAATGTTATTATTATTTCTTCATTATTATGGATATTGCTTGTATAGATTGTGGGATTTACATTGTAACAATTTTGGTAGCGATCTTAGATCTATTCAAGTGCCATAAGGGTTGACCTGGATATCATGCCCGATTCTCCTGAATGAGTTGTGACAAGATCAGAAACCAATCCATTGAGTCATGAGTCATAGCGTCTCTCCAAGTGAGAGACAACTTATAGGTCCTAGACCTCATCTAGGTCGCGACTCCAAATTTTCACCATCCACTGGTGTGGATGGACAAAGTAACAAGGCAAGAGCCTTTGATCGTGGAGGATCAAAATCCATTGTCCTCACATAGCTCAAGGAAAGGTCTTTGCTATGACAGCCAAAGACACCGAGAGCTCTTTTGAAGTAGTCATAGGTATTTTATAACTTTAGTGGATAGCAGCATTTGCATGGCATGTTGTCACATTAGGTTGAATGCATGTATAGGTATGCTTCCTATTTTCGGTGTCCCTGCACGGGTACTTTTTTATTCCGGTGGCAATGCACTCGTTTGTGTCTCCTGTATTTCCCACTAAGTTGAGAATGCCATCATGTAAGATGAGTCATGCATTGGAGGTGCACACCACCTTGGGTTCCAAGGTTGAGCTAGACACTTACTTCAGGCTATGCCAAGTCCAGATAGATGACAAGACGATGGAGGCTAATCTCATCAGTTTGTACATGAAGAACTTTGATGTAATCTTGGGCATGGACTGGTTATCTGAACATCAAGCCAATGTCATATGCTCCAAGCATCAAATTTTGTTTCAGCCCACCTATAAAGGAGTGTTTGTGTTCATGAGAGACTGTACCAAGAAACGACGATAACTATTCCTGTCAACCCTTCAAACCCAAAACTTCTAGGGCAAGGTTGTGAAAGTTACTTGGTGTCAGTATTGGATACCGAGGCAAAAATACCTCGATTGGAAGATTTACTGGTGGTCAACGAGTTTCAGATGTGTTACCCGAGGAGTTGCCAGGACTGCCACCAAATAAGGAGACAGAGTTTGTAATTGATCTACTCCTAGGATCAGCTTCAGCCTCTAAGGCCCCATATAGAATGGCTCCCACCGAATAAAAGGAACTAAAGGTATAAGTTTAGGAGTTATTGGATAAGGGATTTATTAGGCCAAGCATCTCACCTTGGGGAGCTCTGGTGTTGTTTGTAAAGAAGAAGGATGAGAGTGTCTGGTTATGCATTGATTATCAAGAGTTGAATAAGCTCACCATCAAGAATCAATACCCTCTACCCAGGATCGATGATTTGTTCGACTAATTGGAAGGTGCATGTGTATTTTCAAAGATTGATCTTTGATCAGGCTACCACCAATTGAAGATAAAAGGTAGTGATATCCCCAAGATGGCATTCAAGACAAGATATGCCCACTTCTAGTTCTTGGTAATGTCCTTCAGATTGACCAATGCAGCTGTGTCCTTCATAGAGTTGATGAACCGAGTGTTCTATGCGTTTTTAGATAAGTTCGTCATCGTCTTCATTAATGACATACTTATCTAGTTACCAGATGATACCACTTATGCAAAACACCTCAGGATGGCATTACAGAGATTGAGGCAAGAAAGATTATATGTCAAATTTAAGAAGTATGACTTTTGGCTCAAAAGAGTAGTTTTCTTAGGCCAATATCGTCACCACCGAGGGTATAGTAGTGGATCCCAGTAAGGTTAGTGCCATGATGGATTGGGCTACACCAAAGATAGTTACAGAGATTAGAAGTTTCCTTGGTTTGGCTAGGTACTATCGGTGATTCATTGAAGACTTCTCCCGAATAGCGGTACCACTGTTGGGATTAACAAAGAAGGGGTTAAAGTTCATGTGGTTCTATAAATGTGAGGAGAGTTTTTAGATTCTCAACCAAAAGCTCATCTCTGCACTGATTTTAATCAATCCCTCAGGAAAAGCCTCATTTACGGTGTGCACGGATGCATCAAAGTTCGATTAGGTTGTGTGCTTATGCAAGATGATAAGGTGGTTGCTTATGCCTCCAAACAGCTTAAGACACACGAAAAGAACTACCATACACATGATCTAGAATTAGCAATGATTCTCTTTGCCTTAAAGATATGGCGGCATTACTTATACGGGGAGGCACTCAACATAATGTTAGATCATAAGAGTTTGGTGTACCTGTTCAATCAAGAAGAGTTGAACATGAAACAACGGAGATGACTCGAATTATTGAAAGACTATGATTGTAATATCTAGTATCACTCGGGGAAGGCTAACGTGGTGGCCGATGCTCTGAGCCAGAAGGCATTAGTCTCGTTAAAGGCAAAAGACCTTGAGTGAGCAGAGCACATTGAGGGGCATCATATGGCCCATACCGTGGTCACTACCCCTCCCCCAGCCATTGAGGCCTTTACCAAGGATGCCTTGGTGTTGGAATGGGTAGCGACAACAGTAGGATTGTTAAATGCCATGACTATACAGCCCACCCTATTAGATGTGGTTAAGGTGGCTATTAATGGTGACACACACTTGAAGACCCTTAAATAAGAGCTTAAAAAAGGGAAACAGGATCCATATTTTTCAATTGATGGCATGGGGATCATGGGATACAGAGGGAGAGTGTGTGTACCAGATTTCGCATAATCCTTGAAAGAGGCCATCATGATAGAAGCCCACTCCTCACCTTACACCATCTACCCTAGTAGCACCAAAATGTACCAAGACTAAAAGAAGGAATTTTGGTGGAAGGGCATTGTAAGACCCGCACTCCATGAACCCGATCTAAACCTTTATTTCATGTCGTAACAGGTATGAAAACGAACCAAAACAGAGATATTTTTATACCGGTCTCATGGTAACGGTCTATGGTACCGGTCGACCGGTATGTCTGCCCAGGCAGATTAGTTAGATTCTGAAATGGATTTCTGTGGGTCCCACTTGCCAAATCTCAATCCTAGAGACTTTCCTAACGTAAGAAAACTTCCTAAAATCTAGTCTAGCCTATTTAAGAACCTCTAAACCTCCTTAAACCTCTTTGATTGATCCTCACAAACCCTAGAGAGGAGAAAGAGATTTGAAGAGAAGAAAGAGCTAAGAAAGGTGGAAGAGGAGCCACTGTTGGACGAAGAACACCATTGTTGAGAACCAATGGTAAGTGCTTAAACTTCTCTCTAAGTTAAGCATTATGGATGACTGATCATGACTGATCAATACCATGCAAGGCTAGGTATTGATCAAAGTCCCTAAATTCTCGTCAAACCCTAATTCAGTTGATAAACCCTAGATTTGAATTCTAAACTAAAATTTCGTAGAATGTAGGCTTTGAATGAAAGATAAAAACAATCCTAAAACTTTGCTCAAGCCTAGAAGGCATAGGAGAAACCCTAGAAGCCATAATGGGTGACCGACGGGAGATGAACACCATGTTGGTGGTCTTCCGGAGGCATACCGGTCGACCATATCGGTTGCACCATATGCGACCGGTACAGCTATCGGTACCTCTCAAGAGCTGGTAATGAAGGGTCCGGTCGACCATACCGGTCGCACCATTTCCCCCTAGTGCAGCGACCGGTACCTGCGATCAGTATGCACTGTTTAGGGTATATTTTGACCAAGTTGGTTTCCAACCAACGTAAAACCCTAAGGAACTAATTATAATTAAACCCTAACATCGTATAGGACCCTGTAATAGCAAGATTGGACGTTTTGACGCAAAGCAAGTAAGCAACCGAGCATCAGGTAAGGGAATCGGACCCAAACCCTTATTAACTATTAACATTAAAATGTTGTTAATAACTATTGTTCTATGGGGTGTTGGTTATGCATATTCACATGTCATCTTTACTTTCAGTTATTATATTGTTCATGCATACTTGCTATGCTAGGTTGTGATTGTTAGGCATGCGATTGTTTTCATTGGTGTAAGGAATGGGAAGGGCTTGGGGTCTGGGATCATTCCTTACACTAGCACCTTTTCGTATCGCTACTATCTTAGCATGCTTGGTGCGGGTAGGGTATCAGGGGGAGGACGTGGCACTGTGGTCTTCGGCCTGGCCACCAGACTCGAGCCCTATTTCTATGCCGTAGGAAGCTGTGCTGGGGTAGGACCTACTGTGATGACATATGGGATTAGTTAGTTGCGAGCCAAGTTTACAAGCCCTCGCCAATAGGGGCTTATGTATTGGTATGGGTAGGGCATCAGGGGAAGTATTTGCAGTGTGTGATCCAGACACTTTAGCTCTATCTTTATTCCATGGTGGGTGCATGTGGGAAGACAATGGTGTTTGATCCATTAGGCGGATTCACACACTCGTGTATAGAGATGCAGTGGCCGCCAATCCTTTCTATAGCACATTGCAAACTTAAAACCAGACCATAATGTGAATGCATGCATGTTGCTTATTGCATTGTCTGATTTTCTTACTGAGCTAAGTTGTGAGCTCACCTTTGTATATATATTTGTATATATATATATATATATATATATATATTTAGATGTTGATGTAGGTTATACTATGGAGGACTACGTAGACGCTTCAGTATATGGTGGTATTGCTGCTTTAGAAGTGCAAGTAGGGGAGGATGAGCATGACGCTTCATGCGAGTGCCCTTTCTGCGTGTACCTCTAGGATGGTTTATTTTATTTTATTTTATTTCAGTTGGATTCATAAATTGTGTAAAGATATTTTATTTACGTTTTGGTGTGGAGAATAATTGGTTACTATACTTACAATGTAGAACTCAGTTCATTTAATTTAAGACTTTTGCTGTATTTATTTATATTCTGATTATGGTTATGTGCAATGATTTGTATTAGTAGATACGGTCTTATTAAGATCCTAGTATGAACCGTTGATTTAGTGGCAGTTCACTCACACTTTTGGTTCAGTTGGAATTGAGGTGTGACAACTTGGTATCAGAACTCTTAGCTCTGTCCAACAGACCACATTTGCACCTAACAGAGTCAATGAACTGAGATAGGAAAAATTAAAAGATTTAATAAAAACACACCTTAAGCACCTGTTTGATGCCTGAGACTAAATATGAAAGAGCATAATATACTATACTAAAGGTGAAATTAATAAATAGTCATGCTCTAGATAGGAACCATAATGACAGGTGAGAATAATTATAAACTTCCACCAAATTGGAAAGGAAACTGTATCAAGAGTAGAATATAGAACATCCAAAGAGCTAGAAGTTAATTGTACCATAGGGTACAGTCCATAAGCCGGACAGTTACCCTGTTATAATAAAAACTGTACTAAGAGGAGAGAAAAATAAGGTGGTTCATCATGGGGTTGGGGGCATCGGAGGAATAGGGTCAACAATGTCATAGTCACGTCCATATGCGATCCTAAGCCAGTGTACCTACTCCTGTGTGACTCTGAGGCTGCGAGAGAGGTGCCCTAGGTCACTGTTCATCTCGCGCTGGGCATCCCAGATCTCTGTAAACATACCCATCACGGTATCAAGAGGAGGTTGAGATGGTCCTGCTGTAGGTATGGGCTAGGGTTCTGGTGCAGGAATATCCTCCATCGGTTCATCATCATCACCCCCTACCTCTGCTGCATAAGCTGCATTGGCTGCTGCTACTACTGCTATGGTTGCTGCTACCCTCTTAAGTGGACGTGGACGAGCCTCTAGCTCCTCGTCACTGATCAGCAGGTTGTCCATCTTCATCTGGACAATGGCATCCCAGTTAATGTCGGATGTCATGGTATCCTCAACCTCATTCTCATCCCTTAGGTTCACTCGAAGGTGCTGCAGGATTGTGGTGATCAGTTGACCATAAGGAAGGTTGCTTATCTGGTCGGTAGTAGTAGCCTGAAGCATAGTCCTAATAATAATGTAAGGTAGGCAGACCCTGTCACACCCCAATTTTGGACTAACCAATGGTGTGATGAACTGTCATGAGAACCAACAGTTCAAACCAGGATCTCGTATAGGCTATGCCAACCATATTAAACCAAAATACATTCCACAGTAATAATCAGAGTAAATAAATAAATAGCAAAAGTCTTATTAATAATGAACTGAGAGTTTACAGTGATAATAAAATATTTAACAAGTTATCTTCAAGTAACCAAAACATAATTAATACTGATTACAAGTATCACGATATGAAAGTTAACCACTAAGCGTAAACATCGTGAAATACTAGCTTGACGAGCCATATTCGTCCTCCACAGCTTGCACGTCCATAGCCGCTGCATGTCCACACGTTGGTGTATTCATATAATCTTCAACCGTAATACCTGCAACATCAGAAACTAAAAAGAATTACGCGCGCGAGGATCAGCTCTCCAACTTGAACTCAGTGAGTGAACAAAACAATGCAAAAACATATGCATGCATTCAATTCATATCTTTGGTCTAGTTTATAAGTTTGCAATGTGCTATAGAAATGTTTGGTGGTCTCCGCACCTCTATACACGAGTGTGTGAATCCGTCCAATGGATCAAACACCATTGCCATCCCACATGCACCCACCATGGAATAGAGATAGAGGTAAAGTGTCTGGATCAAACACCGCTAACACTTCCCCTGATGCCCTACCCATACCAACACGTAAGCCCCTATTGGCGAGGGCTTACAAACTGGACTCACAACTAATCAGTCCTAATGCCAAACAGTATATCCAAGGCCTCACCTTAGCGTCCCTCAATACGTCCATAGAGATAGAGCTAAGGCCCCCCGATAGAGTCAGAGACCACACGGTCCGATATCACCTCCCCTAATGCCCTACGACATAATAGTTCTGCTAAGGTAATGGCGATACGACGATGTTAGTGGGAAAGACTTGAGTAGAGATAGAGCTAGAGTCTGGTGACGAGGTCCAAGACCACCATGCCACGTCCTCCCCCTGATGCTCCACTCGCATCCAATACACCAACCACACACATACATTAACATGCCTATTTCGAGCATCATCATCATCATCATGTTATAAATAAATAGAATTAAATATACATGAACAGTAATAGCAGGAATATTGGATGACATGTGAGATGCACATTACAAGCATACAAGCATAGAATCAATCATGGCATTGGACTCAATAAAGTAAACAGTTTATTATTATCCAATTAGTTTAGGTCTTGTTCCCTCACCTTTGATTGATGTTTGTTCCTCTCCCAAGCTTTGGAAGTCACTTTGAATCTATTAGGAACCTAAACAATTAATGTATTTAAGTTAGGGTTCAAGTTTACCAAGTTATAGTAGTCAAAAACCTTGTTTGGTCTCAAAATATGCTTGCTGTTATCGTGTGGTCGCACGTGTGGTCGGACCTGTGGTCACAATATATGAGACCACACACTGTGTGGTCGGACCCTGTGGTTGCATTTTATGCGACCACACCATGCTACCACACCTTTCCTGAGAACTTCCCGAATAGCTGTGGTCGACCCTCTGGTCACCCTGTGGTCGACCACAGGCTGTGACCACATGATGTTTGGTCAATTTTTCATCTCAATCCAAATTCTTCCTGAGTCGATTCCTCGGCTCATCATTTGGGTTCATCCTATGGTTATCCTATGGCCATTATCTATAATTTCTCATTATCAATTATTCCTAACCTATTTTCTCATGGTTTTTCTTAGAAATTCCATAATCGAAATCATTACATTAGATTTAACACATCAACTTGAAAAGAACCTATTTTATCTGATCTACCCCATAGAGTCAAGCAATACCTTAAGCTTACTATAGAGAGATAGAACTTTTCTCTACAAAACCTTATTCTCCAAGCTTCTTCTCCAAATCTCCTTCTTTCCCTTCTCTTCCTTTCTCTTTCTCTCTTAGGTTTAGGATTTCAATTTGAGTTCTAAAAGAGTGAGAGAGGCTAAGGGACATCCTTTATATAGAGGAGAAACCTCCATATAGAGTCCCACTTTAATTAGGAAAGAGTCCCCCTCAAATTAGGAAAGTTTCCTAAACACGGAGTCTGTTCAGCATCGTGTGGTCGCAGAATCCGTCGACCACACGTCCAAAAATATGCGACCACACGTTGTGTGGTCTCATGTGTGACCATATGTATCAACCACATGTATCAACCACACCCCTCAAAACTGCCACCACACGTCCAAATTTACTGGTTTTTAGTTTTTGATTGGTTTCTTCCACACAAACTTAACCAGTCAACCACGCCAATTAAATTTGACTTGTTGCTTACCTTATCTTGTGGTTTTTCATACAATTGGTTCACTTGAGTCGATTATGATGGAAAGACCGGTCGCGACACGAGAACGTAAGGTTAGACAAGGTTCGTGGCTTGCGGGTCTTACAGATCCGTTCTCTTGTGTAGACACAATAAGTCAAGTATTGGGTGAGCTGAGATAACTCACTGTAGTGGCCACTCTGAGGGACAATATTATGCTGGATAATGCGACAAAAGACTCGAGGGAGAGGTCTCAAACTGGCAGCTTTCATGGGTGCCCCTGTGTTAAGGATCTGCTCCGCAACCTCTTGGCGTAGATCATCAATAAGGTAACCCTTCACCTTGGGAGCACAGTAAACCAGGTCACTATCATTAGGGATCCCCAAAAGGTCGACGAGCTGGTGGGTGTTGAACGAAATGGGAACACCTTTGACAAAGCTAGTAACGCGGAGGTCCCTACAGTGGTTGAAGTCATTAAGATCCCCCTCAACCTCCAGGTTGGCGTAGAAGTGTTTTACCAGGTTGGGTCGGGTAGTCACTGTATAGGTGATCGCTGGCAACCACCCAAGTGCACTGAAGGCCACTTCGACATGAACTGCTGGAGTTGTTCTAGGTTCACGTAGTGTCCGGACTCTATGTTTTCTCCTCAAACCATGGGAAACGAGCTTGTGCCGCCGCCAAGCAAAACCACCACTCGTCAAATTACGAAACAGGCGGGTGCGGGCGATTCATGTCTGGAGCATATGCGTGCTTACTAGCACCACGATGCCGAGACATTGTTTAACTACGAAACAAAATAATACAATGAGAATTAGTTGAGATTTTTTTGAAATTTCGATAGCATAACGACAATATTTTAAACAAAGGCCTCAAACTTGCCCCAAAATTTGGGTAGGAGGACTTATGTAATCAGTTAGCAATAAAAGAGACTAAACAATTATCAAACAAGCAAGAATTTCAACATTTACAAGAAAAATCGATTTTTGACCAAAACCTAGGTCAAAAATCCAAAAATTTTGATTTTGAGTAAACCATATGGTGGAACCTCAAATAAATTGAGGGCTTTTGTTCATAGAGGTCCCAACATTATTTCTAAGTTGAAGAAAAAGAGTTCCTACGGTTAGAATCTTCTAAATCAAGAAAAACCATAGGTTTTGAGCAAGAAACCATGAAAAAATGATGTAAAATTGAGTGAGGAAAGAAGAAACTTACTTGGAGAGGTGGTGTAGTACTCTTGAGTGAGAAGAATCACTTCTATAAGCACCAGTCTGACTATTGCAACTCACCAAGTCAGAAAGGAATAGCCACCAGAGAGAAAAGGAAAAGGAAAAGTGAAAATGACTCAAAATCCTGATTAAAAAAAAATTTAGGGTATACCGATCAACGGTTTTGGGCTATACTGGTAGACCGGTACCCCCTGGGGTATGCGACCGGTACCTCCCAGTTAGCGAATGGATTTTGTCCGCCTGACCATACCAATCGCACCACACTGTACAGTGCTGCGACCGGTATGTTGCAACCGGACAAAATAAAATTTTGGAAAAAGTTAAATTGTGTTTAATTGCTTCCATTGCGGTTTTTGCCTCACAACTATTGTTTTGGACAAATGCTATGGACCACACCCAGTTCACATTAATAGGCGAAACCTGGAAGCAAATCTGGTTCAATTCGAGATGGCGGACTTTGACATCATCTTGGGAATGGATTGGTTAGGCCATCATTCAGCTAGTTTATTATGTGCCGAAAACAAGCTTGCTTTCAAGGATGATAATGGGAAGGAGTTTAGCTTCACCGGAACTAAACTACCTAGGAAGCAGAAGCTGATCCTCCCTACTCTAAAAGCTAAGAGATGCCTAGAGAAGAGAGGAGTCGGATACTTAGTGTCTGTAGTCGACATCGCTACAGAGGTGCCAAAGATGGAAGATGTAGATGTGGTACATGTCACACCCCAATTCCACACTATTCAGAACGGTGTGATGAAGCGCTAATAAACCAACGGTTCAACCAGGACCTCTAATAGGCTGTGTCCTTTTAAAATAAACCATACACATCCACAACCATAATCAGAATAAATACACAATAGCGGAAGTCTTAATATTAAATGAACCGAGGAATCTAACTATGATAATCATAAATAAAATATCAAATTATGTTGTATCAACCGATACATAAGTAAATAAAATATCAAATTACATTTCCTTAATAGTTTAAATAAAATCTAATCGAAAACGCAAGAGTTGCACTCGCATGAGGAGTCATGCGTCTCCACTATGTCTTCAGTCTCCATCGTAGTAACTTGCCCGTACACAGAAGCATTCATATAGTCTTCCACAGTGGTACCTGCATCATCAACTAAAAATATTTGACGTCGAAAGGGTGAGCACACATTACGGCTTAGTGAGCAAATAAAACAATGCAACAAACATATGCATGCATTCAATTCATATCTGTGGTCTGGTATATAAGTTTACAATGTGCTATAGAAAGGTTCAGTGGCCACCTCACCTCTACACACAGGGTGTGTAAGCCCACCCAACGGATCAAACACCATTGTCGTCCACATCCACCCCAACATGGAATAGAGATAGAGCTAAAGTGTCCGGATCAAACACCGCATAACACTTCCCCTGATGCCCTACCCATATCAACACGTAAGCTCCTGCTGGTGAGGGCTTGCAAACTGGGCTCGCAACTAACCAATCCTAATGTCAAACAGTGTATCCAAGGCCTCACCCCAGCATCCCTCAATACATCCATAGAGATAGAGCTAAGGCCCCCCGGCAGAGTCAAAGACTACACGATCCGAGACCACCTCCCCTAACGCCCTACGACGTAATAGTTCTGCTAAGGTAATGGCGATAAAACGATGTCAGTGGACAAGACTTGAGTAGAGATAGAGCTAAAGTGCCCGGATCAAACACAGCATAACACCTCCCCTGATGCCCCACTCGCATCAAGTACACCAACCACACACAAACATTCACATGTCTATTCCTAACATCATCCTCATCATCATGTTATAAATAAAATAAAATTAAATATACATGAACATTAATAGCAAGAATATTGGATGACATGTAGAATGCACATTACAAGCATACACGCATAGAATCAGTCATGGCATTGGACTCAAGAAAATAAAAACAGTTTATTATTAGCCAATTAGTTTAGGTCTTGTTCCCTCACCTTTGCTTGAGTGTAGATCCTCTTTCAAGCCTTAAGAATCAATTTTATATCAATAGGAAGACCTAACAAGTCGATAGATTTTAGTTAGAAGTCATTTTGACAATTTTAGGCTTGCTGTTAAGCGAGGGTCGTAGGGTGGGTCGCAGGTAGGGTAGCAGTTTACTGCGACCCCCAGGGTTGGGTCGATGCTAGGGTCGGATGTTCCATCAACCCTGGGTGCGACCACCGCATCCCTGGACTTCCCGAATGCTGGGGGTCGATCCTGTGGTCTGGTAGGGTCGATTCCCAATCGACCCCATGTGCGACCCCCCGTGGTTTGAGTCGAGAATTTCATTTTACAGTCCATTCTTTCATGTTTGGGTCCTATGGCTTACTTCCACAATCCATTCTATGCTTGTTCTACGGCTTAAAACTCTAGGTTTCTTCCTTACTTTGCCTACCTTGATTTCCTCCATGGATTTCATTGAAATCCTTCCATGGATGGATGATTTGGGTTTCTCCTAGACCATACCCTCTTCATGAACTATTCTAAGGTCTTAAATCATTAATGGAAACGTAACCATACCTTAGGTTTTGCTGAGAGTCAGAGGTTTCTCTGAATTCTTCACCTTAGTCTTCTTCTCCAACTTTCCTTCTCTTCTCCTTCTCTTCTCTTTCTCTCACTTTCAATTAGGGTTTCAAAAGGAGTGAAAGAGGCTTAGGGACGTCCTATTTATAGAGGAGAACCTCCCAAAATAAGTCCCATTGAGATTAGGAAAGAATTCCCTTAAAATTTGAAAAGTTTCCTATTTGCGATTTCTGTCGGCAGAGAGGGGGTCGATGAGGGGGTCGATGATCCCGTCGACCCTCAGTTCTAAATTGTCCGACCCCCACTTAAAATATCAGGGGTCTGACTTTTTAATGAGGGGGGTCCGACCCTGCCTATCTGGGTATGCGACATCAGGGGTCTGACTTTCTAATGAGGGGGGTCCGACCCTGCCTATCTGGGTATGCGACCCTGCCCTCTATTTTACTATTTTTGGGTCAGTTTAATACCTGGTTTTGCCATTTCCTTCATGCACTTGCTCCATTTGGATTGACCATGATAGGTAGACCTGGTACAAGGTGGTAAGACCGGTTAGTTCGATACGGGTTTTACAAATCCCCCCTGCTTATAAAAATTTCGTCCTCGAAATTGTACATACCTTCCGAGTCGAATAGATGAGGGTATTGCTTTCGCATAGCATTCTCTTCTTCCCATGTGATTTCTTCTATATCTCTGCTTCTCCAGGTGACTTTAACATAATAAATGTCACGGTTGCGTAGCCGTTGCACCTTTCGGCTAGTAATTTCAGTTGGTGCTACTTCAAATGTCAAATCATCAGTCAAATCAGGTAGATCTACTTTCAAAACGTGTGTTGGATCTCTAACATACATCTTCAATAAGGAGATATGAAATACATCATGCATACTTGACATAGATGGTGGTAGTGCTAACTGGTAAGCCACTTTCCCACTTTTCGCTAGAATCTCATATGGTCCGACATATCTCGGACTTAGTTTTCCTTTCTGTCCGAACCGTTTCAAACCTCGCATAGGTGACACTTTGAGGAATACCTTATCACCTACGACGAATTCAAGGTCTCGGCGTCTAGTATATGCATATTGCTTCTGACGATTCTGAGCCGTTCTTACTCTTTCCTTGATAATGTCGACTACTCGACATGTCTCCTCAACAAATTCTGGTCCAACAATACTACGTTCTCCAACTTCATTCCAAAATAAAGGAGTTCGACACTTCCTTCCATACAGTGCTTCATAGGGTGACATCTGTATAGTAGCCTGATAGCTATTGTTATAAGCGAACTCAATCAGTGGTAATTTTTCATCCCATGATCCTTTAAAATCAATTACACAAGCTCAGAGCATGTCTTCTAGAATCTGAATGGTGCGCTCCGATTGTCCGTCTGTCAGAGGATGGAATGCAGTATTGAACTTCAATGTTGTACCCATAGCCTTCTGCAATCCTTTCCAAAACTTTGAAATAAATCGTGGATCTCTGTTGGACACAATGCTTTCAGGTACACCGTGTAACCTGACAATGTAATCCACATACAACTTGGCTAACCTCTCCAGTGTATAATGAGGTCGTATAGCTATAAATCGAGCCGTTTTAGTCAGTCAGTCTACAATCACCCACACTGCGTCAACTACTCGGGGAGTCAATGGTAACCCTGTGACGAAATCCATAGTGATGCAGTCCCATTTCCATGCTGGTTCTGGTAACGGCTGTAACAGTCCTGCTGGACTTTGTCATTCAGCTTTCACCTTCTGACAATTTAGGCATTGAGACATGAACTTGGCTATATCTGCTTTCATTCCTCCCCACCAATATAATTTTTTTAGGTCATGATACATTTTTATACTTCCAGGGTGTATCGAATAGGTGGTGGTATGGGCTTCCTTCATTAGTTGGTGTCTAATGTCCAAACTTTCTGTTTCAGGTACACATATTCTTCCTTTATAATTTAGTACCCTTTCATCATCTAAGGTGAACTCAGGAATAGTCCTACCTTTTTCTATGTCTTCTTGTACTGTTCTTAGATAAGGGTCTGATTTAATCGTTGTTTTCACTTCATCAAGTATATCGGGTACAATCTTCAATGTGGCGAACAAATTTGCAAACCGATGGATAAACCCTTGGTTGGTTAATTCACCCGATGCATCTATCATAAACTGTTCATTACCGTAAATGAATACTTTTTTGGTAGTACACAGTGTAGCAGTGGTGCTAACCTCCTCTTGAGATTTCATCATTGCCTTTCTACTCAGTGCGTCAGCAACCACATTAGCTTTTCCCGGATGATACTGGATATCACAATCATAGTCTTTCAATAGTTCCAGCCATCTTCTTTGTCTCATATTCAACTCCTTCTGATTAAAGAAGTAAGTAAGACTCTTATGATTTGATTGAATCTGAAATTTCTCTCCATACAAGTAATGTCTCCATATTTTGACAGCATGTACTACTGTCGCTAATTCCAAATCATGGGTGGGATAGTTCTCCTCATGTGTCTTCAATTGTCTTGAGGCATAAGCAATTACTTCTTCTCCTTGCATAAGTACACATCCTAATCCCAATCTTGACGCATCAGTGTACAAAATAAATGGCTGTCCTGGAATCGGAATGGTCAAGATTGGAGTAGATATCAATCTAGCCTTCAATGTTTAGAAACTCTTCTCGTATTTATCAGTGCAAACAAACTTTTCGCCCTTCTTAGTCAAACTGGTGAGAGGTATGGTAATTCGAGAATAGTCTTCCACAAATCGTCGATAATACCCAGCTAGACCTAAGAAACTTCTAATTTCTGCAACGCTCTTTGGTGTTTCCCACTTTACAATAGCTTCGATCTTGCTAAGATCCACTTTAATTCCTTCAGCGGATACAACATGGCCTAGAAAAGCGACTTCCTTTAGCCAAAACTCACACTTTGTAAATTTGGCGTAAAGCTTCTCCTTCCGTAATCGCTGCAGAGCGGCGTTTAGATTCTTTATATGAGTTTCCTTGTCCTTGGAGTAAACCAATACATCATCGATGAATACAATAATTGACGTATCCAACATATCATGGAATACCCGATTCATAAGTTCCATAAAGGTTGCTGGTGCGTTCGTCAATCCGAAAGACATGACCAAAAATTCATAATGTCCATATCTAGTCCTGAATGTTGTCTTGGGAATATCACCATCCTTAATCTTCAACTGATGGTAGCCTGACCGAAGATCGATCTTGGAGAACACTTTGGCACCTTGCAACTGATCGAACAGGTCATCGATCCGAGGCAATGGGTACCGATTCTTAATTGTTAGTTTATTCAGTTCTTGGTAGTCTATACACAATCGAGCGCTACCATCCTTCTTCTTTACGAATAATACTGGCGCTCCCCATGGTGATATGCTAGGTCGGATATAGCCCTTGTCGAGCAGTTCTTGTAGTTGTACTTTTAATTCCTTCAGTTCAGTAGGAGCCATTCGATAAGGTGCTTTAGATACTAGTGCGGCTCTAGGTATCAGGTCTATAACAAACTCTGTAGTGCAGTCGGGTGGTAGTCCTGGTAGCTCTTCAGGAAATACATCTGGATAGTCACGTACGACATCAATATCCTCCATTTGTGGTGCTTCTTTGGTAAGATGGACCATAGATACTAGATACCCCAACTGCTCCTTTCTCAAGGCACTTCCTAGCCTTTAATGCAGAGAGTATGAGCTTTCGTTTACGGGGAAGTTTGGTTCCCGCAAAACTGAACTCTGCTTCTTCTTTGTCTTTAAATGTCAGCTTCTTTTCGACACATAATAGGTTTACAGAATGCCGAGCTAACCAGTCCATTCCCAAGATGACGTCAAAGTCTGCCATCTCAAGTTAGATCAAGGTTGCATCCAAAGTCTTCTCGTCAATAAGAACTGGACATGGTCCATAACCTTTTTCTAATTCCACTTATAATCCCATAGGCGATCGTACAAGCAGTTTGTAGTCTAAGGATTTGAGGGGTAGATTTAGCTTCTTTCCAAATGACACAAATATAAAAGAATGAGTAGCTCCTAAATCAAAGAGTATTCTAGCGAAAATGCCATTAATAGGTACAATACCTGTGACCACATCAGGCGATGCGGCAGCATCCTCAGATGTAACTGTGTAAACTCTGCCTTGTTGTAGTTGCTTCTTGGGCTTGGGACATTCCCGGAAATAATGTCCCACTTGATTGCAGTTATAGCATTTTAACCCTTCATTATTTGGCTTTTGTTGCTGTTGAGCTACTGAAGTAGTCTTGGCTGCAGCATTGAAGCCTTGAGTACGGAAGGGTTTGAATACCTTGGTGTTCCCTCCGTTGTAAGAATTTTCATTTGGCCTTTTGATTCCTCTATTTTGAGCAAAGTAGCTCTCTTTCTAGCTCGACTCTATTACTCGAGCAATTTATACAGCTTCATTGTAAATTTTCTTTTCAAGTCCCAGAACATGTTCACGTATGCTTCCCCTAAGTCCCATGACGAACCTTCGGGTCTTTGTATCTTCCACTTGCATACTGACTGGTGCAAAGAAAAACAGCTCCTCATAACGCTGTTGATATGCATCGACAGTCATCTGTCCCTGATATAAACTTAGGAACTCCTTCTCCATAGAATCTCTGATCTAAACTTAGGAACTCCTTCTCCATAGAATCTCTAAAACTCCTAGGAAAATACTTCTCAAAGAATGCCTCCTTGTATATATCCCAAGTCAATTGGGTGTGCTTTGTCATCAGATACGTCCGTGTGGACTTCTACCAGTGGTGTGCATCGCCTTTCAGCATGAATGTTGCACACAATACCTTCTCTTCTTCATTCACTGTCATCATTGTGAAGTTCCTCTCCATCTCATCGATCCAATGTGCTGGCCACAACGGATCAGCTGGCTTACCAATATACTCCTTGGGCTTCATCTTCAGAAAATGCTCCACCAGTCTAGAGTGGTTTAGTTGATGCCGAACATAAGCCCCATATATAGGTGGTTGGTATTGATATCCACCTGGAGCTACTTCAGGGTTTTGTACTTGAGCCTGCATGATGGGAGTCTAACGTGTGTGGGGTACTGTGTTACTTCCCCTTGGTACTGTGCTTGCCTATCCTGCTGGCATCGGTGTCGTCTGTGCAGCTAGAAAGGTCATGCCTATGGCAGCTTGCATAGTAGCTTGTGCCTGTTGTATTTGCTGCAGCTGTTGGGCCAAATTCATTACGGCTGTAGCCAGGTCTGTAGGTGGAGCTGGCAGATTTGTAGGATTTTTTTGCCCATTAATTACGGACGGTGCCGTGTTTGGATTCTCCTGTGTTTTCGGGTGTATCTGGTTGTCTTCCCCCACAGGTGGTGGTGGTGGGATAGAGTTACGGCTTTGTCTGGTCACTCTGCGTCCAGCCATTATCTGTTCTGGTAGTGGGAATGCCTAAAAATCATAGAATACGTGAGGCAATCATTATATACTTCATTCTCATATTTAAATCCACTAACTAATGATAATTTCAAATTTTTCAGATCATTCTGTCAAAAATACTATATTTTTCACTACAGGGTCAATGGATGTCCGACCCTCAGGTATGCGACCCTGAGAATCACTGATTCTTACCGAGAGTCGGGGGTCGATGAGGGGTCAGAGGGGGGGTCGGATGTTTTGGTCGAATTCTCCGATCCTAGGACTAAAAATCAGGTTTTTAATCCCGATTTTGAATCCATTTCTCATTCTTCCTCCTCCTTTCCGACTCGGCTCATCCCTCTGAGTTGCTACAGTGACAACTCTGACCCATTGGTGATATTTGTTTCTCATTTCGAAGTCTACTCCTCTTTTACAGGTATGTTCTCTACGATTTCATGTTTTTGGGGTTTCTTAACTAGGTTTTGCTTGTTTATATCGTTTTCTTCCAATTAAAT
Organism: Protea cynaroides; assembly: GCA_028583415.1. NCBI lineage: Eukaryota > Viridiplantae > Streptophyta > Magnoliopsida > Proteales > Proteaceae > Protea > Protea cynaroides. The sequence continues at coordinate 38,366,489 of CM053276.1, read as the reverse complement.
TTTTTCCAACCGTAAAAATTCGATTTTTATTGGGGGCTTTTGTTGTTAGTGACTCAATGGACGAAAGCCCTAAAAAATATTTGAGTTTCATTGGTTGGTTATCGAGAAACTCGAAATTTCCCATTTTTTGCCCTAATTTGTCGAAATTTTTAAATTTCTTGAAATTTCTTCAAATTCGATCTCTTTAGATTAAATTTCCAACTGTATGAGTCTTGCAGGATTGTTTAGAATTTATATAAGTCCTCTTGCCCACGTGTATGGGTGAAAAGTAAGGCTTTAGACCAATTTACATCGTTATAATGTCAAAATTTTTGGGTTTTTCATCTTTACTAAGCCAGTATCTGTTTTTCTTTGTTTTTGCAGATAGTATGGCTCGTACCAAAGTACCCAGGGTTCATGACCCAGTCCGCTTCCGTTCTAACGAGACGGAGACACAGTATGCCCGCTACTCTCGTAAGAAGGTAAAGGGAGGTCGCCGGGTGGACTTGGCTAGCCTGGCCTTGTTCGATGTGGAGAGAGCTTTTGGTGACATGGGCTGGCTTCCTATGAGCACCTATGACGCCTGCACTCGGCCAGATTTGGTGAGACAGTTTTACTGTAATCTCCAAGTGGTGGGGGATTACAACGTAACTGAGAGGGGTAGAGAGCTCCGGATCACCAGCTACGTCAAGGGAGAGATTTCATTTGATTATCGGCAGCTAGCCGACTTGTTGGGCATTTCATACGACGGCCCCTTGGTGTTCTGTGCTCCTGGAGAGCCCCACTTCTTTTCATTGGAGATGAGAGCTGAGATTGACCGTCAGATCATCAGAGAGGATCGCTGGGAGATGAAAGCGATTTACCTACGTCCAGAGCCTAGGGTGTACTGTAAGATTATTCAGCACAACCTGATACCTCAGAGTGGGCACTACGAGAGGATCTCCCAGTTGACCCAGTTTTTACTGTATTGTATCTGCACTAGACAGCTTGTCTGCCTCCCTTACATCATTATGCGGACGATGATCAGTGCCACATTGCCCGGTCATACTGGCAACCTGCCTTATAGACGCATGATCTCTATGTTGCTTACCCGCCTGGGTGTTGACATGGTGGATGAGAGGAATCAGGAGAAATCCTTCTCATCACCTCTGGATTGGGAGACCATCTGTAAGATGGGCATGCGGGATGCCCAGGTCAGCGACGATGAGAGAAACGCTCTGGTGCGTCCACGTACTCGAGTGGAGATGGCTGAGGCTGAGGCAACAGCAACAGCCACTGGAGCAGGGGTTCATGGGGGTGATGATGATCATTTGTACATGGATGTGGATTCCATACCTCCTCCATCTCCTACTCATGCTCCGGGAGCTGGTCCTTCTTATGCAGCTGGTCCTTCACATGCAGCTGGTCCTTCACACCCTCCTTCTGATAACATGATGTGGATATTGCATGAGATTCAAGAGGCTCAGCACATGTCTGATTTGAGGATGGGAGAGCTTCTAGATGCTCAGCGCATGTCGGATCAGCGGGTGGGAGAGCTTCTAGATGCTCAGTGCATGTCGGATCAACGGGTGGGAGAGCTTCTGGATGCTCAGCGCGTCACACCCTCCTTCTGATAACATGATGGGGATATTGCATGAGATTCGAGAGGCTCAGCGCATGTCTGATTTGAGGATGGGAGAGCTTCTAGATGCTCAGCGCATATCGGATCAGCGGGTGGGAGAGCTTCTAGATGCTCAGTGCATGTCGGATCAGCGGGTAGGAGAGCTTCTGGATGCTCAGCGCGTGACTGACCAGCGGGTAGCTGATCTCACAGCTAGTCTCTAGATGACCCAGACTCAGATAGCTTGGTTGACTAGAGTCTATGTTGAGGATTATGACAGAGATCGCGAGGCACCGCCTCCTCCATCACCTCTAGCTTCCTGATGTATTTTCTTTTTATTTTTCTTTTTTACTTCAGAGTAACTATCCGGGTTGTGGACTGTACTCTGCTTTGGACTTGTATATATATATATATATATATATATATATATATATATATATATATATATATATATATATATATATATATATATATATATATATATATATATATATATATATATATATATATATATATATACGTTTGTTCTTCCTTTGAATGTATATAAATTTGTTTCTCATTTAATAGATGCATTATTCTCTTTCAATTTTGTCTCAAACAACACAGATGCTTATGGTGTGTTATTATTACAGCTTTTAAATTTTATCCTATCTCAGTTCACAAACTTTTGTGGTAGTATGTTGGTTTACAAGACAGGGGCTGAGAGCTCTGATACCAAGTTGTCACACCCCAATTCCGTACTATTCAGAATGGTGTGATGAACCACTAATAAACCAATGGTTCAACCAGGATCACTAATAGGCTGTGTCTTTTTAAAATAAACCATACACATCCGAAACCATAATCAGAATAAATACACAATAGCGGAAGTCTTAATATTAAATGAACTGAGGAATCTAACTATGATAATCATAAATAAAATATCAAATTATGTTGTATCAATCGAGACATAAGTAAAGAAAATATCAAATTACATTTCCTTAATAGTTCAAATAAAATCTAATCGAAAACGCAAGAGTTGCACTCGCATGAGGAGTCATGCGTCTCCACTATGTCTTCAGCCTCCATCGCAGCAACTTGTCCGTACACAGAAGCATTCATATAGTCTTCCACAGTGGTACCTGCATCATCAACTAAAAATATTCGACGTCGAAAGGGTGAGTACACATTACAACTCAGTGAGCAAACAAAACAATGCAACAAACATATACATGCATTCAATTTATATCTGTGGTCAGGTATATAAGTTTACAATGTGCTATAGAAAGGTTCGGTGACCGCCTCACCTCTATACACAGGGTGTGTAAGCCCACCCAACAGATCAAACACCATTGTCGTCCACATCCACCCCAACATGGAATAGAGATAGAGCTAAAGTGTCCGGATCAAACACCGCATAACACTTCCCCTGATGTCCTACCCATACCAACACGTAAGCTCCTGCTGGTGAGGGCTTCTAAACTGGACTCGCAACTAACCAATCCTAATGTCAAACATTGTATCCAAGGCCTCACCCCAGCATCCCTCAATACGTCCATAGAGATAGAGCTAAGGCCCCCCGGCAGAGTCAAAGACTACACCGTCCGAGACCACCTCCCCTAACGCCCTACGACGTAATAGTTCTGCTAAGGTAATGACGATAAAATGATGTCAGTGGGCAAGACTTGAGTGGAGATAGAGCTAAAGTGTCCGGATCAAACACCGCATACCACCTCCCCTGATGCCCCACTCGCATCAAGTACACCAACCACACACAAACATTCACATGTCTATTCCTATCATCATCATCATCATCATGTTATAAATAAAATAGAATTAAATATACATGAACATTAATAGCAGGAATATTGGATGACATGTAGAATGCACATTACAAGCATACACGCATAGAATCAGTCATGGCATTGGACTCAAGAAAATAAAAACAGTTTATTATTAGTCAATTAGTTTAGGTCTTGTTCCCTCACCTTCGCTTGAGTGTAGATCCTCTTTCAAGCTTTAAGAATCACTTTTATATCAATAGAAAAACCTAACAAGTCGATAGATTTTAGTTAGAAGTCATTCCGACAATTTTAGGCTTGCTGTTAAGCGAGGGTCGCAGGGTGGGTCACAGGTAGGGTAGCAGTTTACGCGACCCCCAGGGTAGGGTCGATGCCAGGGTCGGATGTTCCATCGACCTTGGGTGCGACCACCGCATCCCTGGACTTCCCGAATGCTGGGGGTCGATCCTGTGGTCTGGTAGGGTCGATTCCCAATCGACCCCACGTGCGACCCCCCGTGGTTTGAGTTGAGAATTTCATTTTACAGTCCATTCTTTCATGTCTGGGTCCTATGGCTTACTTCCACAATCCATTCTATGCTTGTTCTACGGCTTAAAACTCTAGGTTTCTTCCTTACTTTGCCTACCATGATTTCCTCCATGGATTTCATTGAAATCCTCCCATGGATGGATGATTTGGGTTTCTCCAAGACCATACCCTCTTCATGAACTATTCTAAGGTCTTAAATCATTAATGGAAATGTACCCATACCTTAGGTTTTGCTGAGAGTCAGAGGTTTCTCTGAATTCTTCACCTTAGTCTTCTTCTCCAACTTTCCTTCTCTTTTCCTTCTCTTCTCTTTCTCTCACTTTCAATTAGGGTTTCAAAAGGAGTGAAAGAGGCTTAGGGACGTCCTATTTATAGAGGAGAACCTCCCAAAATAAGTCCTATTGAGATTAGGAAAGAATTCCCTTGAAATTTGGAAAGTTTCCTATTTGCGATTTTTATCGGCAAAGAGGGGGTCGATGAGGGGGTCGATGATCCCGTCGACCCTTAGTTCTAAATTGTCCGACCCCCAGTTAAAATATAAGGGGTCTAACTTTCTAATGAGGGGGGTCCGACCCTGCTTATCTGGGTATGCGACATCAGGGGTCTGACTTTCTAATGAGGGGGGTCCAACCCTGCCTATCTGGGTATGCAACCCTGCCCTCTATTTTACTATTTTTTGGTCAGTTTAATACCTGGTTTTGCCATTTCCTTCACGCACTTGGACCATTTGGCTCGACCATGATAGGTAGACCTGGTACAAGGTGGTAAGGCCGGTTAGTTCGATACGGGTCTTACAGTACAAGAGTTTCCAGATGTATTTCCAGAAGATCTACCCAGACTACCTCCTGACAGGGCTACAGAGTTTGTAATGGACCTTATGCCAGGGTCGGCACCGGTGTCTAAAGCACCATACAGGATGGCCCCTATAGAATTAAAGGAGTTGAAAACCTAGTTACAAGAACTACTAGATAAGGGTTTCATACGACCAAGCATATCGCCGTGGGGAGCGCCTGTATTGTTCGTAAAGAAGAAGGATGGTAGCATACGACTATGTATCGACTACCGAGAGTTGAACAAGTTAACCATCAAGAACCGATACCCTTTGCCTAGGATCGATGATATGTTCGATTAGTTGCAGGGTGCAAAGGTTTTCTCGAAGATTGATCTTAGATTGGGGTATCACCAACTGAAGATCATGGCAGGAGATATTTCGAAGACTGCTTTCAGGACAATGTATGGGCATTATGAGTTCCTTGTAATGTCGTTCGGGTTGACTAACGCTCCAGCATCGTTCATGGAACTAATGAACTAAGTGTTTCATGACATGTTGGACACTTCGATCATCATATTCATTGACGACATCTTGGTCTACTCAAAGGATAGGGAGACTCATGCAACACACTTGAGAGCAGCCCTACAACGGCTGAGAAGGGAGAAGCTCTATGCCAAGTTCAAGAAGTGTGAATTTTGGATGAAGGAAGTGGCCTTCTTGGGTCATGTAGTATCTACAGATGGAATCAAGGTAGATCTAAGCAAGATCGCAGCTATAGTAGGATGGAAAGCACCAAAATCAGTTGTCGAGATTCGTAGCTTCCTTGGATTGGCTGGTTACTATAGAAGGTTTATGGAAGACTACTCAAGGATCGCTGTTCCACTCACTATACTAACCAAGAAGGGAGAGAAGTTCATATGGACAGACAAGTATGAGAAGTGCTTTCAAACTTTGAAGGCAAGACTGGTCTCTGCACCTATCTTGACAATCCTAGCACTAGGCTTGCCGTTCACTGTATATATGGATGCATCAGGGTTAGGACTTGGATGTGTATTGATGTAAGGAGAGTAGGTGATCGCCTACGCATCAAGACAGTTGAAAGAACATGAGAAGAACTATCTGACGCATGATCTAGAATTAGCAGTGGTCATACATGTAATCAAGACTTGGAGGCACTACCTCTATGGTGAAAAGTTTCAAATAAAGTCAGACCACAAAAGTTTGACTTACCTTTTCACTCATAAGGACCTCAATATGAGATAGGGGAGATGGTTGGAACTGTTAAAAGATTATGATTGTGACATCCAATACCATCTAGGTAAAGCGAATGTGGTGGCTGATGCCTCAAGTAGGAAAAGGGCATTGAAACCTGAGGCATGACTCAATACAAACGGTGCACTGCGTGCTATAGTCTCGGGCTCAATAGAGAATGAAGAAAACCATATACTAGAGACAACTAAAGATCCAGTGGAACAGGGCTTGATTCATAAGTTCACGTTGATGTTTATAGCCTTGAAGATCTCACCAGACCTAATAGATGAGGTAAAAGTAGCAATCCTACAGGATCCACACCTCAAGACTGTGCAAGAAGATCTAGAGAAGGGTAAAAGCAACCATAACTTCACCTTGGATTCAGACAAGGTACTCAGGTATCGTGGATGATTATGTATACCCGAGAGTGAGAACTCAAATATCAGAGACAAAATTATGACAGAAGCTCATTATACCCCATATTCGGTACATCCAGGAAGCACCAAGATGTACCATGATTTAAGAAGATTATATTGGTGGAGGGGTATGAAAGCAGATGTAGCTCGATTCGTATTTCAATGTCTAAACTGCCAGCAAGTGAAGGCAGAGAGACAAAGATCCACAGGTTTGCTACAACCAATACCGAGCCAGCATGAAAGTGGGATTGTATCACAATGGATTTCATCGCTGGCCTACCCTTGACACCAAGCTCAATGGATGCAGTGTGGGTGATAGTCGATCGACTTACCAAGACAGCCCGCTTCATCGCTATTAGACCTTAGTACACCATGGACAGATTGGCCAAGCTATATGTGGATAACATAGTTAGACTTCATGGTGTACCAGAAAGCATAGTGTCTGACAGAGACCCCCGCTTTACATCAAAGTTCTTGAAAGGATTAATAAAGCCATGGGAACCAAACTGAAGTTTAGTACAACTTTTCATCCTCAGACAGATGGGCAGTCAGAGAGAACCATTCAAATCTTAGAGGATATGCTCCAAGCGTGTGCTCTAGATTTCAAGGGAGCTTGGGACGAGAAGCTATCGCTCATCGAGTTTACTTATAACAATAGCTACTAGGCTATGATCCAAATGGCCCCATACGAGGCACTCTATGGGAAGAAACGTCGTACACCTCTATTATGGAATGAGGTGGAAGAGAGAAGGATCGTAGGACCAAAATTTGTAGAAGAAACTTGTCGAGCGATCGATCAAATTAAAGAAAGAGTAAAGACTGCTCAAGTTTCGACAAAAGCATTATGCAGACAATCGACGTCGAGATTTGGAGTTTGCAGTAGGTGACAAGGTATTCTTGAAGATATCACCGGTGCGAGGTCTGAAATGGTTCGGTAAGAAAGGGAAGCTATGCCCCAGATATGTGGGACCGTACGAGATACTGACTAGACAAGGACATGTGGCATATCAACTAGCTCTACCACCATCCATGTCTAGCGTTCATGATGTGTTCCATGTTTTTTTTACTGCAGAAGTATGTCAAGGATCCATCGCACATCTTGACAGTAGATCTACCAGACTTGACAGAGGATTTAACCTTTGAAGTGGTACTTGTGATGCTCACAAGCCGAAAGGTACAACACTTCCAAAGCAAGGATATCCATTACGTCAAAGTGCATTGAAAAAGCCAAGATGTGAAATAAATCACTTAGGAGGAGGAGAACACAATGCGAAAAGAGTACCCTAACCTTTTCAATGAACAAGGTACGTGAAATTTTGAGGCCAAAATTTCTTTTAAGGGTGGGGGAGTTGTAAGACCCACACTCCATGAACCCGATCTAAACCTCTATTTCATGTCGTAACAGGTCTTTCAATCATCATTGGACCAGACGGGACGAGTGGATGACAGTCAAGTATGACCAAAACATAGATAATTTTTATACCGGTCTCATGGTACTAGTCTATGGTACCGGTCTATCGGTATGTCTGCCCAGGTAGACTAGTTAGATTCTAAAATGGATCTCTGTGGGTCCCGCTTGTCAAATCTCAATCCTAGAGACTTTCCTAACGTAGGAAAATTTTCTAAAACCTAATTTAGCCTATTTAAGGACCTCTAAACCTCCTTAAACCTCTTTGATTGATCCTCACAAACCCTAGAGAGGAGAAAGAGATTTGAAGAGGAGAAAAAGCTAAGAAAGGTGGAAGAGGAGTTGTTGTTGGACGAAGAACACCATAGTTGAGAACCAACGGTAAGTGCTTGGACTTCTCTCTAAGTTAAGCATTATGGATGACTGATCATGAGCATTATGGATGACTGATCATGACTGATCAATACCATGCAAGGCTAGGAATTGATCAAAGTCCCTAAATTCCCGTCAAACCCTAATTCGGTTGATAAACCCTAGATTTGAATTCTAAACTAAGATTTTTTAGAATGTAAGCTTTGAATGAAAGATAAAAACAGTCCTAAAACGTTGTTCAAGCCTAGAAGGCATAGGAGGAACCCTAGAAGCCATAATGAATGACCGTCGGGAGACGAACACCAAGTTGGTGGTCTTCCAGAGGCATACCGATCGACCATACCCGTCACACCATATGCGACTGGTACAATGATCGGTACCTCTCGGGAGTTGGTCATGAAGGGACTGGTCAACGATACCAGTCACACCATTTCCCCCAAGTGTAGTGACCGGTACCTGCGACTGGTATGCACTGTTTTGGGTATATTTTGACTAAGTTGGTTTCCGACCAACGTAAAACCCTAAGGAACTAATTCTAATTAAACCTTAACATCGTGTAGGACCCTATGATAGCAAGATTGGACATTGTAACACAAAGCAAGTAAGCAACCGAGCATCAGGTAAGGGAATTAGACCCAAACCCTAATTAACTAATAACAGTAAAACATTGTTAATAACTATTGTTCTATGGGGTGTTGCTTGTGCATATTCACATGTCATCTTTACTTTCAGTTATTATATTGTTCATGCATACTTGCTATGCTAGGTTGTGATTGTTAAGCATGTGATTGTTTTCTTTGGTGTATGGAATTGGATGGGCTTGGGGTCTGGGATCATTCCTCACACTAGCACCTTTTCGTATCGCTACTATCTTAGCATGCTTGGTGCGGGTAAGGTATCAGGGGGAGGACGTGGCACTGTGGTCTCTGGCCTAGCCACCAGACTCGAGCCCTATCTCTATGCCATAGAAAGTTGTGTTGGGGCAGGGCCTACTGTGGTGACATATAGGATTGGTTAGTTGAGAGCTTAGCTTGCAAGCCCTTGCCAATAGGGGCTTACGTGTTGGTATGGGTAGGGCATCAGGGGAAGTGTTGGCAGTGTGTGATCCAGACACTTTAGCTCTATCTGTATTCCATGGTGGGTGCATGTGGGACGGCAATAGTGTTTGATCCATTGGGTGGATTCACACACTCGTGTATAGAGGTGCGGTGGCCACCAATCCTTTCTATAGCACAATGCAAACTTAAAACCAGACCATAATGTAAATGTTGCTAATGCATGTTGCTTGTTGCATTGTCTGATTTTCTTACTGAGCTAAGTTGTGAGCTCACTCTTGTATATATACATGTTTTTAGATGTTGATGCAAGTTATACTGTGGAGGACTACGTAGACACTCTAGTATATGGAGGTGTTGCTGCTTTAGAAGTGCAAGCAGGGGAGGATGAGCATGACGCTTCATGCGAGTGCCCTTTCTGTATGTACCTCTAGGATGGTTTATTTTATTTTATTTTATTTTATTTTATTTTATTTTATTTTAGTTGGATTCATAAATTGTGTAAAGATATTTTATTATATTTTGGTGTGGGGAATAATTGGTTACTATAGTTACAATATAGAACTCAGTTCATTTAATTTAAAACTTCCGTTGTATTTATTTATATTCTGATTATGGTTATGTGCAATGGTTTGTATTAGTGGATACGATCTTATTGAGATCTTGGTGTGAACTGTTGGTTTAGTGGCGGTTCACTCACACTTTTGGTTCAGTCGGAATTGGGGTGTGACAGACATGAAGACAAATGTAACCCATTTCGTCTACAAATACTTTATTTGTTAGCTAGTGAAGGCAGATCATCAGTGACCACCTGGATTGCTTCAGCTATTGCCAGTCCCCAAGTTGAATTAGGACTACATCACTATGGACTTTGTGACTGGGTTGCCCTTGACATCAAACTCTATCGACGTAGTATGGGTGATAGACCACCTCACCAAGGTGGCGCACTTTATGGTAGTCTATACCACAGGCAAGTTAGCCAAACTATATGTAGATAACATAGTGAGACTACATGGGGTGCCAACAAGCATCGTGTTAGATAGGGATCCAAGATTCACATCCAACCTATGGGATAGCTTACAGAAGGTGATGGGATCACAGTTGAAGTTTTGCACCACGTTCCATCTAGAGATAAATGGGCAGACGGAATGAACAGTACAGGTATTGGAAGATATGCTTTAAGCCTGTGCATTAGATTTCAAGGGTAGCTAGGACAAGTACTTATCCCTGGTTGAATTCTCCTACAATAACAACTTCCAAGCTACCATTGGCACTGCTCCATATGAAGTGTTGTATGGTAAGCTATGCATGACTCCTTTGTATTCGAATAAAATGGGAGAAAAAAGAATATTGGGGCCAGATATTATACAAGAAACCTATGATAAGGTGGATTTGATCAGAGAAAGAATAAAGGCAGCTCAGAATAGACAAAAAAGTTACGCTAATGTACGACATAAGGACCTGGAGTTTCAAGTTGGGGACAAAGTGTTCTTGAAAGTGTCACCACATCGAGGCATTCGTCGCTTTGGCAAGAAAGGAAAGCTCAGTCCTAGGTACATCGGCCCTTATGAGATCTTGAAGCGAAGCGGGAAGCTGGCATACCAGCTAGCCTTGCCCCCAACATTGTCTGAGGTTCATGACGTCTTCCACATATCTATCCTTGTAAAGTACATGCATGATCCTTCGCATTTATTGTGTGTTGAGGCCCCTTAGATAGACCAGGATTTGTCTTGTACGGTGGAGCCTATGGCGATCTTAGATAGAAAGTTCCAACAGTTGTGTCACCGCTCTATTCCGCATGTGAAGGTACATTGGTGCAGCTATGCCATTGAGGAAGCCACTTGGGAAGGCAAAAACAAAATGCGAGAAAAGTACCCACATCTGTTCGAGAATCCAAGTACGTCTTAATTTCAAGGATGAAATTCTGATAAGTTGGGGGGATTGTAAGACCTGCACCCGAAATCCCCTACTGACCTGGATTTTCCCTATGTCAGGTCTTCCCACGCAGCCAGCTGATGTCACTGATGCGGACCTGATGGATACATCCAATGTGTAGATGAGTCTTCCTATTTGGGCCTTGAGTAAAGAGTTAGGTCTCAGGTGGGTCTAACATGCATCCCAATGCGTGGGACCCAAGGAAACAAGGTCAGGGCCATGTTTTAGCCCTACCGGCAACAGAGCTGGAGGTAGTGAGACCATAATGCTAGAAAATGTAAACAGTATTTCTTTGTATTATATTTGTGCCTTCATTTGAGGCATTATTGTCATTTCACATGTGTTATTAACATAATAATATTTAGTTAGGTTGTGCTTGGGAGGATACAATGTATTCATAAAGCATCTAGTAGAATGACCTGCTTATATAGGGTAGATTGGGTGCCTAATACCATCCCATATCCGTAACCTATCTCCTAGCAATAATCTTTATGTAGACGTTTCACCTTAATCAGGGCCCAAACTACGTTTTACCTGATTCCTGAATTAGTCACTCGAGATACGTAAACAGTCCAAGAATATAGTCTCGACCTCAGTCATACATATTTATACATATTTAATATGTATATGGGGTGCTGGGCCCATTAACCAAGTGGCAACTCCCCATTATAGTTTGGAATACAGACCAACCGATTATCCCCGACATAAAATTACTGAGGGTCAAATAATGGAACCCATGACCATCAGTGCACCATTCCCGAGCAAGCATGAGGGGTGGTCCCGCTCATTGTTTTGGGTGGGGAGATGACAAGTGCTGCAACCACAACCACATCTAACTGCCAGGGGGGATATGTTGACAGAGTCAACAAAAGACCAAGTTTAAGCTAAATTGGGAGAAGAAAGCCTTATCGATCTCTAAACCCTTCTCTTTATTGATAAGTTAAATTTCAAAAACTCCCCAATACTTAACCTATAATTACTCACACTCTCTGACTCATGCCTATAGTCAGTCAAACTCTCCTACTCATAACTTCTTTTCAAATTTCTCCAAAAAATCAAACCTCCACCTCTCTTTCTCCCTTGATACTTTAAAATCCTTAAATTACCCCTACTTTCATCCCATCGCTGCCCAAATTCTCTATATTTTACATCTCTCTCTCTCTCTCTCTCTCTCTCTCTCTCTCTCTCTCTCTCTCTCTCTCTCTATCTATCTATCTATCTATCTCTCTCTCTCTCTCTCTCTCTCCCTCTCTCTCCCTGTTCTCTCTCCCGATTGTCCTGTCATTCTTTTTCCCCTTTCATGAAGTCGCAAACCCTCATCCCATGCTCCTATAGCATTTTTTCAGTCCTCACAAATCCCACAGCCCACCTCTCTCCTTTGCTTGTTTTTGGCCCTTGTAAACAATTTGAAACATCAAACATTAAATAGAAAAATGAAAGTGTGTGTTACCAAACACACAACCCCCCATCGATAAAAAAAAAAAAAAGGGAAGCCTAACACATTCTCGACATGAAGGCAAATGATATAATGATGCCAATTAAAGGTGCTTTCGTAGACCAAATCCATTGTTCTAGTCATGGTTGTGGATCACAGGTTGACACTGACCTGAGAGGGGAGGGGGGTGAATCAGTGTCTTCAAAATTCTTCTCTTATAATCCCTTGAAGACAAATGCTACCCAGAGCTGACACTGCACTCATTGACCACAACCACACTATTACAGAAGCAATCACATACAGTCGTATGCACAACCACCTTGCTATCACAGAGTGGCCAGGTTTACCATGTTGTGCACACCCATCCTGCAGGCCATTCCACACACTTCACAATATACAACATATACACAATCTACACAGCATCCACAATACAGATATATGTGGTTCACCACCATAGCATGTGATGGCTAGTCTACAGAGTAATGCCCTACGGGCTCCATATATACTCAATACGCTACTTTTAGCTGTTTACACAACAGGGAGTACATACATCCAGTGTACCCAGCATAAAACTAGGAGGGCATGAATGTGTCAATAATTCAGATATCGATGTACCAGTATTCAACAAACGCTGCACACACTATGCTTAACCCGCACCTATGGGAAGCTAACATTAATAGTTTTTAGGTTTATAATGATGCCCTCACAATTCAAGAACAGATTAGTTAGATATATTCATTCTCCATGTAAACTAGCATACATTAAGTACATAAATTAAACAATGCAACTCATACAAGGTTAGGAATCTTACAACCCTTATCTAGCATTTTTTGATACTCTGGGAAGACTCTAGGACGTCTCTGTGAAGCCTGGCATAGTCCTCAGGTCCACTAGAGTCTTCAATTTATTGCATACACCATACTTTCCTTCTTTCTCTTCTTCAAAACATCAACACACCCTTCAATACTTCTAATAGCTCACTGTAATCTCCAATAACCCCCAATATTGGGAGAACTCAATTCTTCATGCAAACCATTGCTAAAACTTATTTTCCCTCTTTATCACAAGTAAGCAAAAATACTAAAACCTTTCTCTCCCTCTTCGTTTCTCTGTTTTTTTATTTCAGCTAGACTTTGGGCTCAATTGATGGCTCCCCACCATTTTGATCCTTCAATGATCTTGAATAGAGTCCCCAACAATCCATGGGAGGTAGGTAGAAGGAATCAAAGTATTAAAACACCAACCTACCACCAATATAAAAGGAATCTTTTTATAGCCTACGGTGCACCTACATCACACTAGAGCACCACTGTGCTATCACAATAGATCGCTATGTCGAGTCGCCACTGGTCGCATGGGGAATCTTTGATGTAGGCCGTTAGATCAAACAAAAAGGCAGGATGGCCTAATGGACGTCCGATCGTCATAAATCATGTCAACAATATTGGATTTTATCTTAGCTTTAAAATCAGGATCTAATTGATGCCTATCATATACCTACACTACACTGTGAGGCTGTCGCTGCGGATACGCCAGACATGCTTGTCAAGTTCTGATTGGTGGATTAGAGCATCTTCGCAATCGGCTATTCGATCATTGATGAAAAAGGCAGGATTGATCCTGCGCCGTAGGATCTATTAGATCGCGATAGGTAATATTGGATTCATTAATTGCCATCGGATTTGAATCTGCATCTTCGTTACATCATATGCGTGCATCATGGAATCAAGAAAAGTATTTGTGCTTCGTGGTTCATAACACAAACCTGCCACCATCCAATCATGAACCGCGTGGGAGTATCTAACTCTATCCACTACGTTACACAGTAGCCCGTACTTTAGATAACCGTCAGATCCGGATCTGATTGACGCGGCTCATCTTTTGCCAAGATCTTGAATCTCCCCTTTCAATATACCAAAAATGCCCCTGAACAACCTGGTGAATGGCCTCTGAAAACGAGTATTTTTAACAAGTTTCATACCCAGTGAGGCATTGGCAGAGAGATGCCTCTCTCTCTCTCGGATTTTTATTGAACATTTGGTCCACAATATAGATATACGTGGTTCACCACCATAGCATGTGATGGCTAGTTCACGGAGTAATGCCCTACGGGCTCCGTATACACTCAATACGCTTCTTTTAGCTGTCTACACAGCAGGAAGTACATACACCGAGTTTACCCAGTATAAAACTAGGAGGACACGAATGTGCAATAATTCATGTATGGATGTACCAGTGTTTAGCACATGATGTACACACTACGCTTAACCCGCACCTATGGGAAGCTAATAGTAATAGTTTTTAGGCTTAGAATTATGCCCTTACAATTCAAGCACAGACTAGTTAGGTATATTCATTCTCCACCTAAACTAGCATACATTAAGTACAAAAATTAAACAATGCAACTCATACAAGGTTAGGAATCTTACAACCCTTGTCTAGCATTTTTGGTACTCTGGGAAGACTCTGGGATGTCTCTGTAAAGCCTGCCATAGTCCTCAGGTCCACTAGAGTCTTCAATTCATTGCGTACACCACAATTTCCTTCTCTCTCTTCTTCAAAACATCAACACACCCTTCAATAATTTCAGCGGCTCACTACAATCTCCAACAACCCCTAATATTGGGAGAACTCAGTTCTTTATGCAAACCATTGCTCAAACTTCTATCCCTCTTCTCACAAGCAAACAAAAACACGAAAACCCTTCTATCCCTCTTCTTTTCTCTGTTTTTCTATTTCACCAAGACTTTGGGCTCCGTTAATGGCTCACCACCATTTTCATCCTTCAATTCTCTTTAATAGAGTCCCCAACAATCCATGGGAGGTAGGTAGAAGGAATCAAAGCATTAAAACACCAACCTACCACCACATAGAGAGTTTTTTGCCTAAAAACCAAAGCAGTTTCTTCCACTTCGTCCCCAAACCATTCTCATTGTGTAGAGCATTTAAAATAGAGCTCAATGTAACTTGGATTGTCCAATTTGGACTCCAGATGGCCGAGATATGGCCATTACAATTTCAGCCAATCAAAACAATATAAAAGGCATCTTTTATAGCCTATGGTGCACCTAAGTCACATTGGAGCGCCGCCTCCCTGTCACATCAGATCGCTATGTTGAGTCTCCACTGGTCGCATGGGGAATCTTTGAAGTAGGCCGTCAGATCAAACAAAAAGGAGAGATGGCCTAATGAACGTCTGATCGTCATAAATCATGTCAACAATATCGGATTTGATCTTAGCCATAAGATCTAGATCTAATTGATGCCTATCATATACCTGCACTATACTGTGAGGCTACCGCCACTGACACGCTAGACATGCTTGTCGAGTTCCAATTAATGGATTAGAGCATCTTTGCAATCGGTCGTTCGATCACTGATGAAAAAGGTGGGATTAATCCTGCGTTGTAGGATCTGTCAGATTGCATCAGGTAATATCAGATTCACCAATTGCCGTCAGATTTGAATCCGCATCTTCGTCACATCGTATGCGCTCAAGAAAAGTATTTGTGCTTCACCGTTCATAACATATACCTGCCTCCGTCCAATCATGAACCGCGTGGGAATATTTAACTCCATCCGCTACATCACATAGTAGCCCGCACTTTAGATAACCGTCAGATCCGGATCTGACTGACGTGGCTCAACTTTCACCAATATCTCGAATCTCCCTTTTCTAATATACCAAAGATTCCCTTGGACAACCTGGTGAATGGCCTCTGTAACCGAGTATTTTTAACAAGTTTCATACCCAGGGGGGCATTGGCAGAGAGGTGCTTCTCTCTCCTGGATTTTTATTGAACAATTGGTGCGTTAGTTGGAGGTGTACGGGTATATGCGAGGGCTTGCTGCGGGGTGGTGGCTGCCTATGGCATGTGGCATGGTTGTAAGGGGGCCATGCTGCCCTGCGGCTGTGCTGCTGTGCTTGTAGGGTGCGGCATGGCTTGTTGCATGGGCATGCCATGGCTGTTGCTGTGCTACCTTGTGTGCATGGCAGTGGGCCTGTGGCTGTGCCATGCGCCATGTGGCATGCCACATCAGTGGGACCCATACAAGGTGGACCCACACTCTCTTTTCCTCTTTCTCTCTCATCTTTTGCTTTCTTCATTTCTCTCTCTTCTTTCTTTTTCTGCATTAGTTTCTTTTTCGTCTGCTCTCCTGCCACATCAGCTACATCATCAATGGGGCCCACTCTCTCTCCTTTTGCTACACCATTAGTGGGGCCCACACTCTCTGTAGAACATTGTAGAATACGTACCCAAGGTTGTCTCAACTCTGCCACTTGCACAGATACTCTCTCTCCTAAACTGATGCTCTCTCTCCTCATTTATCTGATTGTAAGCTCATCCACACTGCCACATCAGCCAAGTTGCCAACAATGACAATACATGGCCAACAATCTCCCCCTTTGGAATTGTTGGCAACTCATTTCTCACAATGAAGCTCTCTCCCCCTTTGACAACAAGTACAAAGGGGTCCAGCCGCATAGGGGTGCCTACCGCTTCTTCTCTATCTTATGGGCTTTCCACAGATCATCCAACTCCTTATCTTATCAAAAAGAGAACCAATGATTCCCCCTGAGTCCATGCAGCTCAACTCATTCTCAAATCTTTAGTAGATTTTCATTTAGAATATCACAACCATAGAGTGCATATCTATAATATTTGTGATCTCCCTTTATCACAAAGCTTCTCTCCAGCTTCAACAACACCAACATTGCAGTCCACCTAAGGGCATTATTGTGACACATAGTGAGCTTCCCTTCACTATAAGCATCTTATTGCTTGGTGAGAAAACCATGAATGAATCAATACTCTTTGCCAGAGTGTATACTAATTCTGGGGATTTTTGCCCTGAAGCTACCAACTTGCCACTACCAACTCTTCTAATCTCACATGTTTAGTTGTTGAAGATTACTTCATATTCCTTGTCATACAGCTTCATCTCTTGAGCAATCTCTCCCAATGTGGGATACAAGCACCTATAGGAGTGCCTATATGCATCTTTCTAATCCTATAAGTGTGAGTGTTTAGACTACATAAGAATGCCCATGTGCATATTCTTAGTCCTATGAGTTGAAAACTCAATTGCTCCACTGGCCCTCATATCCACGCATCATTGCACTCTGACCTTGCCATAGAAGACTGTACCAACTGTTTCTAATAAACATGCTGATGCAAAGAAGTACTTCTTGTTGCCAAACTCACACAATTACATAAATCTGACATCATCACTGATTGCTCTGTCCTTTGATTGACATAAAATTGCTCATTTGATGATTGCTTTACCAAAATACAACAACACAAAGGACAATACTATCACCTGATGATTCTAAGCACTTGAAGGACTCCTCTACCATCAATAGAGTCCGTCTAGGGGTAAAAATAAACATATAGTAAGCCCCCCTCTCCATGTGCACCTCAGTGCACCTAGTGCTTGGGAGGAGTGCTCCCTCTCATACCCAACTTGGGTGATGTAAGGGTGGTGGGTGTAACTGTACATTTCTCTGTGTGCTTTTCTCTCCACACTGCATGACCAATAATCCTAGTCCTCTATCTGGACTTCTCCATAGATGCTCTCTTCTAACAATGCCTATCAATCTGCTCAACCATTGCTCTTTGCCTTTATCCATTTACATTAACTGAAGACCTCTTTGTTGTTTTCTTTCTCCACACACTATACAAGGCCATATGATATTGATCATTGAACTGAGACTGCTTTTTGAATTGCCTTCTTGAACCTCTCCTTTTTCTAGTTCTAGAGAACTGATAGTCTCTCTCTGTTTGAGCAAACTGAGGGGTGAGCACTGCCATGCATCGGTTGGCCAAATGCCCAAGTATATGGCATCCGAGGCATTCAACTGGCCTCATTTGGGGTGACATGGCTGTCTACTTGCCATAACTACTAACACAAACTCTGGATGTGCAGTTTGCACTCCTATGCCTATACCCATTACACCTGTGACAATATTTATAAAAATATGGTTGTCTCACAAGGGAATGTCTATGCCAATTGGGTGTAGGTCTATGCCTCATGGAAGATGCCATCTGCCTTTACTGGGGTTTCTGCTATTTATGCCTTTAGTAACTAGACCTGCTCCATCTACTCTATTTAACTGGTCTCTGTTGGTAAACTATGTTAACACTGTCACTTTGCATACTACCTATGTTCCCCGTCTGAGCTCTCTGTGGGGAACACCTCCACACTGTGCCTGGTGTGCTGGAGGTTTTGCATCATTATGCCTTTGTGCTTTCTTCCTCTATCTTCTACTTTGGGTTTTTATCTGTGCTTTGCTTGAGCTATGTCTTTGTGGTCTGTTCATATTTACCTCTATTGTCCTCCTAGATGACTCACCCTGCTCTGAGGTAGAACCAGAACTGATAGTGGATGGTCTCTGACAATCTACAATCTGAGTTGTACATCTGATGATCTCCTCAACCACTGGTAGGGTGCAAGCCTGTCTCATCTGTTCCTCTATCAGACATGCTCTCAATGTAGCGGTCTCCCTCTCAAGGTTCCTCCATATCTCATCTCTACTAATGACTTGAGCCTCTAAGGTGGTAATGATAAAGCAGGATTCCTTCACCTTTGTCTTCAAACTTGAGATGATCTCATTTGCACTGTAAAAGCCATATGAGACGACTGTGAGTCTCTCCCTCTCAAGTTTCAACTCATCTTGAGCTACTCTTAGCTCTCCTGTCAAGTCAACCTCTGGAATAGGATCCTCCAATAGTAGAGCACTTATCTGAACTCCTAATGTTTGTCTCTAAGGTAAAGTCTGTATCCGCTGATGTACGAGCCTTGAGGGAAAACTCATCTCCATATATACTCTGTAGTCTATTCCACACTGCCATTGCTGTATTACATCCATTGGCTCTAACTCTTACACAATCTGCCAAGCCATCTATGATTGTCACGTTAGCTATAGAGTTATATTGGGCATCCACATTCCCAGTACTAACTGCCTGCCATACATCAAAACTAAGAGACCCTAAATATATTTTCTTCATTCTCTTCCAGAATACAAATTCTGTTCCATCAAACATTGAGGGCTTGCTAAAACCTTCCCCTGGAGACATGTCTCTTCCCTGATCATTCAGCTACTGATCAAGTCATCACTGAGCCTGGCACTCTGATACCAATTGTTGATCACAGGTTGACACTGAGAGGGGGGTAAATCAGTGTCTTCAAAATTCTTCTCTTATAATCCCTTGAAGACAAATGCTGCCCAGAGTTGATACTCCACTCATTGACCACAACCACACTATTATAGAAGCAATCACATATAGTCATATGCACAACCACCTTACTATCACCGAGTGGCCAGGTCTACCATGTTGTGCACCCCCATCCTACAGGCCATTCCATGTACTTCACAATATACAAAATATACATAATCCACACAGCATCTACAACATAGATATAAGTGGTTCACCACCCCAGTATGTGATGGCTAGTCCATGGATATTAATGCTCTACGGACTCCGTATATACTCAATACGCTTCTTTTAGTTGTCTATACAGCAGAGAGCACATACACCAGTTTACCCAGCATAAAACTAGGAGGGCATGAAAGTGTCAATAATTCAGGTAACGATGTACCAGTGTTCAGCACACACTGCATACACTACACTTAATACACACCCATAGGAAGGTAATAGTAATAGTTTGTAGGCTTATAATGATGCGCTTACAGTTCAAGCACAGACTAGTTAGGTATATTCATTCTCTACTTAAACTAGCATACATTGAGTACATAAATTAAACAATGCAACTCATACAAGGTTAGGAATCTTACCACCCTTGTCTGACATTTTTTGGTACTCTAGGAAGACTCTGGGATGTCTCTATGAAGCCTGCTCCACACTTTCCTTCTCTCTCTTCTTCAAAACATCAACACACCCTTCAATACTTCCAGCAGTTCACTGTAATCTCCAACAACCCCCAATATTGGGAGAACTCAGTTCTTCATACAAACCATTGCTCAAACTTATTTTCCCTCTTTCTTACAAGTAAACAAAAACACTAAAAGCCTTATTTCCCTCTTTATTTCTTTGTTTTTCAATTTTAGCTAGACTTTGGGCTCCATTAATCACTCCCCACCATTATGATCCTTCAATGCTCTTTAATAGAGTCCCCAACAATCCATGGGAGGTAGGTAGAAGGAATCAAAGCATTAAAACACCAACCTACCACCACATAAAGAGTTTTTTGCCCCAAAAACCAGTGTAGCTTCTTCCACTTCATCCCTAAGCCATTCTCATTGTGTAGAGCATTCAAAATAGAGCTCAGTGCAACTTTGATCGTTTGATTTGGACTCCAGATGGCCGAGATATGGCCGTTACAATTTTGGCCAATCAAAACAATACATTGAAAGAAGACAAGCGAGGCCATATAAAAGGCATCTTTTTATAGCCTACAGTGCACCTACGTCACACTGGAGCACCACCACGCTGTCACAATATATCGTTATGTCGAGTCTCCACTGGTAGCATGGGGAATCCTTGATGTAGGCCGTCAGATTAAACAAAAAGGCGGGATGGCCTAATGGACGTCCGATCGTCATAAATCACGTCAACAATATCGGATTTGATCTTAGCCGTAAGATCAGGATCTAATTGATGCCTATCATATACCTGCGCTACACTATAAGGCTGCCGCCACTGACACGCCAAACATGCTTGTTGAGTTCTGATTGGTGGATTAGAGCATCTTCCCAATCAGCTGTTCGATTACTGATGAAAAAGGCAGGATTGATCCTACACCGTAGGATCTGTCAAATCGTGACAGGTAATATCAGATTCACTAATTGCCATTGGATTTATATCCACATCTTCGTCACCTTGTACGTGCGCAGCATGGAATCAAGAAAAGTATTTGTGCTTCGCAGTTCATAACACAAACCTGCCTTCGTCCAATCATGAACCGTGCGAGAGTATCTAACTCCGTCCGCTACATCACACAGTGCCCGCACTTTAGATAACCATCAGATCCTAATTTGACTGACGTAGCTCATCTTTTGCCAAGACCTTGAATCTCCCTTTTTTAATATACTAAAAATGCCCTTGAACAACCTGGTGAATGGCCTCTGTAATCGAGTATTTTTAACAAGTTTCATACCCAGGGGGTATTCGCAAAGAGATGCCTTTCTCTCCTGGATTTTTATCAAATAGTTGGTGCACAAGCTGGAGGTGTATGGGAATGCGCGAGGGCCTGCTGCGGGGCTATAATTATGTAATCTAACGTTCTAATTAAGACTGTTTAGAACACATAGGTTTGAGTTCATGAACTTTGTGGAATCAGCCCAAGTGTAAAGCTTTAAAATAAAACTAAAAAGATTAGGGATGACTGATTATATATTTGATAAAACCTGAAATCAGGCCCGGTAGACCATTTGGTCAGCCGGTCAAGCTTAGAAGAGGATTGTTAAATAGGAATTTTTGGGGGTTTTACTTCCTGCATTTTCAGACCTTAAAGGCACCTGAAATTTAGATTTCTAACTATGTTTTCAATTTAATTTATTAGTTTAAAGTTAAGAATAAGTTAACTTCATCCCAAATTCCATTTTTATAGGGCCGGAATTGGGAATTGTTAACCTTCTTGCTGTCCTAGTGTAAGAAGTATAGCAAATGGCATATTTGGGGCTGGAAAGAGAAAGAAAAGATTACTTAAGTTGTTGTCTTAGGTGAAAGATTGAAAGTCAGTAATGTTAGATGAGGGGACTTATCTACTTATACTTGTTGTATGTAACTAGACTTGCCATGTGATTAATTTATGCATGTGGTATATTCTATTGTGCTGAAATTGTGTATTAAAAAAAATGACATGATTGTTTTACTAATTAGTATGCTAACTTTGTCATGCATCTTTAATTTATATTTCCTTGGTTAATGCTTCCTAAATGTGATTATTGGTTATAATGAATGGAAGTGATGTTGGCTGAGATGAATGAAAACATTATGGAGAATAGTCTATGTAAACGTGCATGAAAAGTTATCAAAGAACCCAATAAGACAAGGAAAGTGAATTCATTTTATATTTGGAAAGTAAAGCATATGTTCAGAGAAAAGGGGAAAGCTGTCCCAACTTGTTTCACAAGATAGACTGTTGGCGTAAGGCTAAAGTATAAAAGTGTAATATGACTAGTACAGAACAAGGAAGTGAAAGAACAAGATAAATAAACTTAGAACCCGTGTTTGCTGCTCCCTTCTCATTAGGGGTAAAATAATGAGTGGAGATGCGTTGCACCTAGAAGTCTGGGACTTCATTGCCTTCTATATTTAGTTGAGACATTAGGGACGTTGACAGTCCATTTGGAGGATTGAGAGTTTTGGGAACTCACCGCCTTTGGGGCGAGATGTCTGGGATGTCATTTGTACATGTGGCTATTTAGGCAAGATGTCAAGGACATTAACTACTACGTTGGCCTGCGGCCCTGCTTGCAAGGTCGTGGCTGCCTGGGTGGCCTGCAGCTTGCTGTGGCTGCCCATGGCATGTGGCATGGCTGTGGGGGAGCCTTGCCGCCCTGCGGCTGTGCAGCGGTGCTTGCAGGATGCGGCATGGCTTGCTGCATGGGCATGCCATGGCTGCTGCTGTGTTGCCTTGTGTGCATGGCAGTGGGCCTATGGCTGTGCCATGCGGCTGGCCATGTGGCATGCTGCATTAGTGGGAACCACACATGGTGGACCCACATTCTCTCTCCTCTTTCTCTCATCTTTTGTTTTCTTCATTTCTCTTTCCACATCAATTTCTCTCTCTTCTGCTCTCCTGCCACATCAGTTACATCATCAATGGGACCCACTCTCTCTCTCTCTCTCTCCTCTTGCCACACCATCAGTGAGACCCACACTCTCTGTAGAACACCATAGAACACGTACCCAAGGCTTCCTTAACTCTGTCACTTGCACAGACACTCTCTCTCCTGCACTGATGCTTCCTCTCCTCATTTATCTGACTGTAAGCTCATCCACACTGCCACATCAGTCAAGTTTCCAACAATGACAACAGATGGGCAATGGATTCCTCCGTCTTTGAAAGAATAGTTAAAGAATGGACGGACAGATGGGAAGCACACGAAGTGGCTCGAGCCACTAGCCACAAGAAATCCAGAAAAGTACCAAACAAAACATTTCTGAGCTGTCATTACATTGCGCGGGTCTAGAACTTGTCGTGGATTAACGCAGCTTAACTTGGAGATGGAAATTATGGTTCTTCAGTTACAGCAGAACCTATCAGGGAAACAGTAGGAGGGTTATTTCAGAGCGTGAAAACACCCACAGAGAAACGTCTCTTTGGAAATTTGAATTGTTGCCTGTCTTGTCTTCCACGAACTGGTTTACATTTTTTGATTAGTAATTCAAAATTTGTGGTGAGACATTGGGAAAAGCAGAAGATGTAGCAAATCCCAGAGAGACGATTAACACCATAGAGCGTTCATAAAAGCAGAATGTTGGCAGAATGCAAGATGGATTGCTGATACACTCATATCAGAGGGGGAATGCCGTACAGAGATTGGGCGGATTTACGACGGGGAAAGGTGTGGTGGACTTGTGGGAGCACATTGCAGGGTTTCGTTACTTAACGAAAACAGAACGGAAGGGGAGAGATAGTGATGGGGTAGTCGGGAGAGAGAAGAGGGAGGGTCTGTTGCTGGAGGGGAGGTTAGGGGGAGAGAGAAGGTGTTGGGGAGGGACGAGGGGGGTTTGAGAAAGAGAGAGAGAGAGAGAGAGAGAGCAGAATCGATCAGTGTGAGTCCTTCCTTCCTCCTGCTTCTGTATAAATAGAAATGGAAACCGAAAAAAAATTAAGGGCCTAGTTACAAGGCAGAAAGGGAGAGAAAGTCAAGATCTAGATATCTAGATCTTCTAATTCTAGTCCACATCGGACACTGATCTAATGATCAGTGCCTACGCAGTCCAAAATAGATGGGTAATGGGCCTATGTAATCAGACCCATCACTTATATTATTAAGCAACACTAATTGATGACTGAGTTTAAATAAGTGGAATCATTCCTTACCAGTAATAACCCAACCGTTACATCGTTAACAATCATCAGAACACCTACTAACACCAATCGCAACAAGAGAAAATGCAGCTTCTTCAAGTCCTTTTAAATTTTTTACATATTTTTGTTCTTCATAGTTGCTTTTTGTTGATACTTTTTTAAAAATTTTCATTTTTTTTGCTAATGCTTCAAAGCTTTCAGTTACATATCTCCTTTTACAACTGACCTATAGAAAAAGCTTCAACCGAGATAGCATAGCACCTCTTTCATCCATGGAGCTTTAGCTAACAATAACAAAAGCAGGGAAAAACAATTCCAACAAACATTGTATTAAATAACATGGAAGTCTTACTAAACACTAAACCAAAGGATTTCTTTGAAAATTGATTATTTTCCCCTTCATTAGAGATGTTTCACAAATGACCGCAATTGTCAATCAGGTATCCACTTTAAAGGAAATTTGGATACAACTACCTATAGGTAGAAGGGGGTCAATTTATCGATATAACATAATCCAGAGTAATGGCAGCGAAATTCTTTGGCACTGAATAAGGTGTTCCAGAAGAAAAGCTAACAGCTTATTCCAGAGCTCAATGCTGTCAAGGATTCCCAACTACTGCAGGAAAAAAGGGGTTCATCTTCAAAGGATTTCTCTCCAATATTTTTCTTTTCTATTTGAGCCGTCAGTCATCAGCATTAGCTATACCACTGCATGCGTATATTTACCTCCTGGTATCCACCATTTATTGCTAGGAGCATCGGGGTGTCTAATCCCATAGTCATGAATGAAGCAAGTGAAAGTAAAAGAGGCAGCTCTTACAGTCGTGTATGACTGCATTCCTCTCTTTCGGAGAGTCATGTGATCAATCTTGCCTCAATCTGTCCATTCCGGTTGGACTAAACTGGTTGGTTCCTACCAAAATATTTCTTAATTTCATGCAACAATGTAACTAGAATGTTTGCTAAGGTAGAACAAACATATGAGGGCATTGATTCTACACAAAATTTCAGAAGATAGATAATGAAAATTAGATGACATAACTTCTGTTTTAAGTTGAATAAATTGAAAGAACCAAAGTTGCCGAGCTCAACAACTTCCCCCAAAAAAATAAACAAATAAATATTAATTAGTACCAGAAATTTTCCTTTCTTTACTAACCAAAAAGAAGGAAAAATTTTGTTTGGGAGGGGGGAAACAAAAAATGATTGCTCTAGAACTCTAAAATCCAATTCCTACTTGTGCTACACACTGTTACTGTTGTTATCATTAAAATTTTGCAGAAAATTGGAAAAAGAAAGAGTAAACATTAACAATGTAAGCCACAACACATGCAATTATAAAATATATACAGTATTAATGGTGCATTTACAAAGAGAGAACATCCCCTTAGAATGAATAAGTGCAAAGAATGAGGATACTGTTGTTCTAAGCATGCCAAAGAATAAGCTTTACCTTGTTCTACTAGTACTAAAAATTTCAGTCAAGAAGACTATCTATTTATCCTTTTTTTTTCACGTTTGATCAGTAAAAACTTTATCCAGGAAACTAATAAAACGTTTTGAATACACTTTGGGTTCAACAGCAGATATTGACAGAGGATCAAACTGCAGTGATTTGTATGCATGCTCAATTTTCTTTTTTATGTTGTATTCTTGCAATATATCAATGATACCAAGATAGAGAACAACATCATAAACCTCAACAAGTTCGATTCCTGTTGGATCAGCCCCGACATGCGGAAGTTTACGGTTAGCTTGAGCTGGCATGTTCACTCCTAGCTGCACCCGCAACCTGCAGAAATAAGAAGTGGCTCACAGTTAAATAAGGAAAAAACCGTTTTGGCTGAGGTGTGGCTCAAATTAAATAAAAAGCAAATCAATTGTTAGTTAGTAGCTAGTCCAAGACAACATTTAGATTAGAATACTGCTCAATAGGCAATGTATGACAGCAATCACTTGGTCGTTATGATGAATTTCTGGAAAAATGATAGATTAGGATGCCCAATAAGAGTTTATTCAGTTTTTGAAACAGCCATTCCAAACAATATCACAACCAGAATAATCAATAGTAAATTTTAAAACAATCACATTCAAGTACTTTTTAACCTTTCCGAGCATGGCCTCTTCACCAGAGAGGAAGAGTAAAGTGAGGGGGGGGGGGGGGGGGGGGTTTGAGGGGGACCAAGTTAACAAACAAAAATCAGGTATATTTTAAGGTTAATTGAAATGATGCTTCCTAAATTTCAACCTAGTACCAAGTGAAGTGATTGTACTTCATTGGTATTGTCCAACAACCATACAGTTGATAGTGAAAATCAAAGAATCAAGAAATGGGGAATAAGATCATGCAACACTTGGCCTGAGGGTAACTTTGGCTGACTAGAAGATCACAGTTGTTGCTGCCAATCTCAGAAGTAGTACTACCACCCCCCCAAAAAAAAAAAAAAAAAAAAAAAAAAAAAAAAGAAAAAAGAAATGCAAAGCTCCCATCAATTGAGAGACTTCAATCCCCCACCACCAAATGGCAACTTAAAACATTATTTCTAGCAAATAAAGGGATGAACTATCACTTAATTAATTTGATTTTACTAAAATTATCCATCTAATTTAATGCCACTTTTCAACATTGGCTTTCACATGATTGAGAAATAACTTTGTTCACGAGATTGAATTTTTGGGGTGTAATTACATTGTTAGCCCATCCTTTAGACTTCTCCAATGCAATTATTTTGTGGATCCCTTTTTTAAATATTTGGTCTTACAGGATTGATATGTCACTCCTAATCCAAATAACAAACAGGTGTTCAGTTATTACCCTATCTAGACAACCCATCCAACTGAACCATTGTAACCCTCCTCAACTGGCTATCTGATAATGGGAAGTTTGATCGCATTGCACCATGAATAAGCATACTGATTAATCCAATTGATAGATTGACACGAAAATAAATACATCAAGTCTCACTAGGAAAATAAATGCACTGTCTCGGCAAGATTACGCCGAGATCTCGGTTTTCTAGGAGGCCGAGACGCCTCCAAGAATTGAGATTTTAAACCTTGCCCATAACATAACTGGCCACATAGAGGTAAGGCGGCCCCAAGGAATAGCCAAGGGCTGCCACCCAGAGATTCTGCCATAAGCATTGAGCCTCCGGCTTAACATCACAATGACAGGAAAACTTACCGAGAGCGAGGTGGAGGCATTGGCGGATGACGGTTCTGCCGGCTCTGTCTCCGGCTCAGCTCAACCAAGAATATTGGCATGTATGGGTCTGACAGAGGATGGGGCTCCACCAGCCAGACCATACATGGTCAAGGTGCTGGAGCCGGAGGCAAAGGCAATGCCTTAGCCTCCGGCACAGGTCCGCCGGCTGAGTTCGAAAATCCAGACTTAGTGGGGACGATGGAGTCTTCTTGGGGAGCTTTGACTCCCCATTAATTCCTAGCATCTTTAAGTGGTGAGAAACACCCTCCCACCTTTGGTGTACTTATTGGAGTCATCAAGACTCCATAACAACCTCCATTATAGGAGTGGGTAAACAAACCTAACTTCCTAGGGTTTGGTTGGTCTCCATTAATGGTGGAACCACTATCATCTATAGTTTTCAATCCAACACATATGAGAAGGGGAAAGGTGAACCAACCTTGGTGGAGGAGGGAAACCAACGTTTGAGCTTAGCGCTTGAGCTCCAACTTCTACACCCAACAACACTCTCACCCTCAAGAGTCTAAAAAGGAAACAAGGAGCTTTGGGCTCCCTATTTATAGAAACCTGAGAAAAGAGTGTAACAATAGCATATGAGCTGGCGGCAGGGAGCTAGATGACGCTTCTGCCGGCAGGGCTAGAATATAGCCCCGACCATCACTCATTGGGCTCCACGCAATGGGTTGCATGCTGAGCCCATCCAAGGCTTACTACTGTTACTATAAACCACATGGTGTAGGTATTAAGACTCACCTACGATCCAGGTACGTTCATCAAGTCCGCGTCTGTGACGTCAGTTGTCTGAGCAGGAAGATCAGACACAAGGGAAATCCGGGTCAGTAGGGGACTTCAGGTGCAGGTCACAATTATTACACCGAGAGTACAGAGAGGCAGAGGCGGAGGGTGCCGGCGCAAGGTGGTGGCGATAGCACTAGATGGTGGCAATGGCAGTGCTAGGGTACAAACATTAAGGGAGATCCTTGCTCTGATACCATGTCGGAATAATGGTTTGACTTGTCTAGAATGACAGAGATCATGCTTCATTTATAGAGCAAAAGGATTTACATGAAAGGAAAGAAAGAAAAGTAAAAGAAAGTAAGTGAGGTAGGTGAGGAATGAGTTAACACTAATTTTCCCACATACATCGAACTTAGACATTACAATAGTATCATATTGAGGATATGCAAGATACATTAGAATACGTTAGGATACAAACAAGATAGACATGAAAATACTTAGGGAAGATGCAAAAAATAATTTTGAAGCATAATATATCATAAATAAGTAGTAATTAGATTTGATTATAAGATGTTAGTGTTAAAATAGTAGTATGAGCGGTATATATGTAAATTACATGCTTTTGTGGTGTTTAGTTAATACCAACATGGCCTGGAGTATTCTTGTGCATTTCTACTTAGATAAATATATATGTATTGTTGTATAGGTTGTATAGCAATACAACTTTCTCCTTTATCTTCTTCTCTTCTTCCTCTTTTCCTTCCTTTCCCTCCATTGACCTGAACTGGTACTTCATCTCATCAGTTCTAGCATAGTTCTAATTTTCAGCAAAGTCTCACTAAGATCTTAAGATTCTCGAGAATCTTGACCTTGTTGAGATGAAACTCCATACGAGTTTCAACACCTACATAATCTCAACCGAAATCTCGATATTCGACCCATCATGATAGCTTTCGGTCGAAATTTCAACCGAAACCTGTTTTTCTAGATAGAAACCTGATTTTATTGGTTTGGTTTTGTACTGGACTGAGACTTAATGAACTGTGTAGAATGGTTCAGGGAACAATACACAACACTCATCACTTATTTATAACTAATATCATTGAAGCAAATGTTTTTTATTCTTTATATTTCATTTATTTAAGATATTATTGATAAATAAACAAACACCTCCATTTAAATCCAATAAAAATAATCTAAAATTCAAATTCTAAAAGCATAAAGAGTCAACCGTCCAGTTTAAGGACAAAAATCGCATTTCCAATTGCGGGGACGATTTTTAACTTTCAAATGTTAGGGTTTTTCAACAATATAAAAATTTCATAAATTTTATTATGGTAAAACATCACTAAAATTAGATGAGCACCAAAATATTCACTTATTTCAATGCCAACAAATTATTTTCATTCAAACGACTTTAAACTGCATTTGCGTACCCCAAACAAGGTTTGACCAAAGCGTAACTCCTTCAATATAAGTCGGATTCAAGCAATCTTAGATTTTCTGGAAAGCTAGTATTTTCTGGAAAGCTGGTTATGCTAGCTTTCCAGAAAATCTATTGCTGAATGGGAACTGATCAAGCTCTCTAGTAACAAGGATTAGAAAGTAAAACTTAGAAATAAAATAAACTAGACTAAACTCCTAACCTTGGTTTCCTATCAACCCATATTATAGGACCGTTAAAGAAGTTTCTACAACGAAAACAAAACCCATTGGACCATTATCCCAATACAGGTGCAGCCCATCGCAATACTTAAAAGACTAAAATAAGCCCTTTTCTGTGATTTTCCTGCACCAAATTGCCTCCTTAACATTATCCTTTTTGGTTTAAAAGATGCAGGATCTGTAACATGACCTCTTAGAATGCCCTAATGCAATCATGGGCTCTTAGTCTAGGAGAGTTTAATGCTGCTTGGGGAGGCTGTTGGTAACCTTACTTACTTACCAGAAGTCGGGAAAGTGGGAAGAAATGCTGGCAGCTGGGTCCAAGGCTATCACTTGAAGAATATGGATGAAGATGAACAAGAGGGTTAAGGGGCATAGGGCATTAGATAAGATTCAAATGTCAGCTTCCATTATAAGGAAT
This sequence comes from Protea cynaroides, assembly GCA_028583415.1. Classification (NCBI taxonomy): domain Eukaryota; kingdom Viridiplantae; phylum Streptophyta; class Magnoliopsida; order Proteales; family Proteaceae; genus Protea; species Protea cynaroides. Next base: position 38,335,922 of record CM053276.1, on the reverse strand, counting down.
TTGAAGGATACAGTGCATCAACCATCCAAAGATAATAACCTCTTTTTCTGTAAACAGTAACATCAATGATCACTTTCGTTCAAGGCCTTGTATTCTACTAATAAATCCAATCTTGGGGGAAGGGTGGGAAGGAACGTTAGTATGAGATTATCCTTCAACATGATCTGAGAGAAGGGGATACCGATACCTTCCAGTATCAGGGAGAAAAAGATCAACTTCCTCATCACCAGCAGCTGCTGCTCTCAATGTACTTCCCCTGATATGAGGGCCTGGGAGAGTGTTAACAGAGTTGGGTTCATGCGTAACCAGGAGCAGACCTTTTGGAGGGATCAACAGCTCCTGTGAGGATGCACCTGACCGAACAAGTTGACATGTTGATCAGCATAATTATTCTCTTTAAGAAATTCATTATTTCAGTAAATTAAGGGACATGATTTTTGTGGTTTGGTGCATGTGTGTTTTGTGTGTGTGTGTGTGAGAGTGAAAAAGTACACATCCAAGCATTAAAACTTTTGCTTACTATTAAAGCACCAATATAAAAAAAAAAAATAAAAAAAAAAAAAGCTATTTATATATGCACATATAACAATCTAAGTAGAAATCAAATTTGGAACTTGACTAATTTATTATGCTGGTGCCAATCAAGCTCCTGCTACTACATTACAACAAGCTAGTTTGAGAGCAAAACTGTTTGAAATAGGAGTTACAAACACATGAATGCACTTGCTAATATGCACCATGTGTCCTACCAATAGAATTCAGCAATAAATAGAATATGAACAGTAAAATATAAAAGAAAATCAAATAAAATTAGAGAAAAGATATTCATAGTGGAGAAGGATGTTTACCTTTATCAGAATTTTCATGACGTAGTGCATCTGGAGATTCTCCGATGGCCTTCAAATGCTCAGGAGCTCTAAAATGAAGTCCCAAAAGGAGGCTATAATCAATGATGCATTGCGATTCAAGAAACATGCAATCTAGAGAGATTTGCCTGTACATAAAAGTAAAATGATATTAAAGGTTGGAGACTCATTTAATACATTGAAAAATATTATATGGAAAAAAGTTATTTTCTGACTTCAATTATGGAAGTAGTAGTCCACAGATAAAAACTACTTTGGCAGTGCTGCAGCAAAAACCAAAGAAAACACTAAATGAAGAATTAGTAGGTAAATTGGTAGAACAATTTATCTGGAAAGATTTGCATCATGTTGGAAAATCCCAAACTCCTAAGTTGGTTATGATGATAACAAACATATTTAACCCACCAGTCAGAGGTCGACACGTGTCCGTCCACATGGCGTGGCGGGAAACGTATCGAGACAGGTGTCAACTCCAGGGCGTTGCCAAACAGTGGGAGGAAGTACATGCAAGTCGGCATGTACTAGGTCTCCAAGTCGGTAGCTCGAGTTGGAGATAAAACTCCTGCTATACCACAACTTGGAGAATTGGACTTGGGATGGACACTCAAAGAAGCGGATATTCGATGACTACCTGGAAAGTCGGTAGTGGTGACTTGACCTAACCGTAGGATCTTCATTCTACGGTGACAGGGCATGATCAGTTAAGAACCATCAGAAGAGTTAGACTCCTCATCAAACTCTATCATTGGGTAACGTGTTCAACTCAAACAGTGAGTACAATCTCTACATAACCACTCGACGGTCACAGGTAATGGGATCCAATCTTCATTCACTTCACCATCCCCGCTTTAAGAGAATACTCAGACAACCCCACACCCTAAGGAGCTTACATCCTTCCAGTAAGCTCCATACTGTGCTCTGTCACTGACTTGACCGTCGGAGTGGACGTCGGACTACCCAGTCCGTCCTCCGACAACCTTTTCTTTCTTGCAGGTGGTAAGACACGTCAACCGATCCAATTTCAACAGCAACAGTTCAGCGCCCACCGTTGAGCCTGACTATTCTTCAAAGGAAGTTTTCAGTATAACTTTAGTTCATTGAGATGGTGAACACGCAAAGCAGTATCGGCAGGAATGACCAAACTGACGGGAATCAGTCCCGCAACTGCGAGCCTGCTGGAAACAATGGTTAGGAATCGTCCTATAGATCTAGAGATTCCACCACCTCCAGCACCGATTGCTCATGATCCGACGAACCAGTACATCACTCAAGAGCAGTTCCAAACCCTCACAGACCAGCTTGTGACAATCACCAGGATCCTCATGCCGCCACCTGCTCCATTACGGCACAACCTAGGAAAGCATGCCGGAATCCCAAGACGAGGGTCTCGGGAGTCCAGCCGATCTCGACAATCACAGTGATCAGTGCGGCTCCCTCCTAACCTCTCGAATGACGAGATGCAGCCTAATCTTAGATGAAGACAATGACGATAATGAATTAGAGGAAGAAGTATCCTCCAATTACTCTAGCTGGTCAACAGTACATGATCGCCTGGGGGAAGGGGGGTCTCAACGGTCACAAGAGGAAATCCCTATTCCCCAAGACGACCTCCAGAGACGAGTGGATGCCGCCAGAGTACAGCATGCAGCCGTAGAAGCCCGAGCTAACGTTGAAAAACTTGCAGCGGAGCACGCAGCTACTGCCAATGCAGTCCTCGTAGCCAAACTCGCATCTTCCAAGCAACAGGTACACACGGGCCCCGCTCAGATACCTACGGCTGTTACTGTACCTGCTGCTGTTCCATAGCCTGGCTCCCTGGAACACTATGTACTGGCTTTGCAAACTAAGTAAACCAAGTAAAACGAGATGGAGAAGAAGCAAGCCATCGCCGCAAATGCCCACAGGAAGAAGGAATACCATGCCTACATGGCCTTCTGCAAGGAAATCATGGAGGTACCTCGACCTAAGCACTTCTCGATGCCAAAGATCGATCCATACGACGGAACTACTGATCCACAGTTGCATCTCGACAATTATGCTTCCATGATGTTACATGAATACGAAAACGCTATCCGTTGCCGAGCATTCCCATCCACTCTTAAGGGACCAGGTCGACTTTGGTTTAATAATCTTCCGGTCAACTCGATTTGTAGTTTTGAAGAGTTGAGTGGCCACTTCTTCGACCACTTCGAGACTCAGACCATGCCCAGGAAGACCTTTAATCATTTGATGGCAATGAAGCAAAAGCCGGACGAATCATTGAGAAGTTTCCAGACCAGGTTCAATAATGAAGCTCTAGAGATTAAGAACCTCAATTAGGGTGTCAAGTCCACAGCCCTCCAGAGCGGGATAGCAGATAAGTACTTGTTGAGGTCTCTCAGGAAAAGGCTACCAACCAATTTCTGCGACCTTAGAGCTTGTTGTCAAAAGTACACCGCTGCCGATGATGTAGAGATCCTTGCAAAGAAGCAGGGTAAAGAGATTGCCGGCTAGCAGAAGAAATGTACCAACACCCAAGCTGGTAATCAAACTTCCACATAACTGTCCAAGAATCAGAAATCGGGAAACGATGGGTTCCCAGGGAAATAGGTCGCGAAGGTCGAGTTCAATTGGAATGCCTTCACACCCCTGAACACCTCCATGGCAGAGATGATGTACAGCTTGAGGACACTGCACAAGAGTTACCTAAACCGCCAAGGATGAAGTAAGATCCGAAACGTAGGGCGCCGAAGAAGTACTATAAGTACCATCGTGGCAACGGGCACTTTACAGATCGGTGCAGATCTCTCAGGTATGCGATTGAAGACTTGGTCAAACACGGCCACATCAAGGAGTACGTAGCAACGCCTCATTTTGATGGTCGGAAAAAGGGGAAACAACCTTTGGACTGTGTAACTGATGCGAATACAGGTCAAGGTAGCAAAGATCAAGATGAGTTTGAAGACGATCTAGACTTGCCACCGCTGAATAAGATCGATGCCCTAGGAGGATGGGTCGGAGTCATAGCGAAAACGCTACTACAGAACCCATCTAAAGACAAGTCGGGTAGTACAGGTCGCAGCCCAACTCGTCGACAACATAAGGTGCTATTGGAATATAAAATAATCCAGGTATCGGATCCTTTTTCTTTAAGACATTCTGATGTTTGGGGTCCCTCTCAATGTGTCTCAATAACTGGGTACAAATGGTTTATGACCTTCATTGATTGCAATACTCGGGTCACCTGGGTTTATTTGCTCTGCCACAAAAATGAGGTTTTATGCTGCTTCCAACTATTTCATCGAATGATCCATATACAGTATAATGCACAGGTTGCCATCGTCCGTACAAATAATGGAACTGAGTATACTGATGGCTCCTGGTGCTATGTGGCTGAGCACAGTATTATCCATCAAACTAGTTGTGTTGATACACCTGCGCAAAATGGAGTGGCTAAGCATAAGAATCGTCACTTGTTAGAAGTTGCTCGATCCTTATTTTTCAGATGCATGTCCCTGCTGTGTACTGGAGTGAAGCCGTTCTTACAGCAGCCTACCTCATCAATCGAATACCCTCACAGATTCTTGAATACCATAGCCCTATGGATTTACTCCTGGGTGCTTCTACATTTGTTGTTCCTCCAAAGGTATTGGAAGTGTGTGTTTTACTCGTAACAATCACCTCCATGGCAAACTCGACCCCCGTGGCCTTTGGTGCATTTTCATTGGCTACTCTGTCACCCAGAAAGGGTACAAATATTAACACCTGTCCTCTCGCCGAATGTTCTCCATGGATGTGGTCTTCCATGAAACTGAAGCCTTTTTTGTGGCCCCTACACTTTTTCAGAGGGAGTCTCCTGGTTCTAGTGAAGATGTGTTTGGACTCCTTGAAGATCTTTCGAAGTACCTTCCCATTGCTGCTGCCCAGGTGTACTAGTTAATCAAGATGAAACTATTGTTTAGTCAGACACAAAGACAGTTCCAACCTGATCAAGATGCTACTGTTCATACAGACACAGATACTGCAGCAGAGTTAGTTCCAATAGTTTAAGCTTCTTAGGAACCGCCCCCACTAAAGGTATTTACTCGGTCCAAGTCCAAACAATAGCAAAGGCATGATACCAACACTACCACTACACCACTCCAATTGGCATGTCCTGATATGAATTATGTTCCTCCTCCATTTGGTGAGCCAATTCACTAGTTTCAGACCCTATTGAGTTGCTTATTGCTCTTCGAAAAGGTGTACAATTCTGTACTCAACATCCCATTTCTAACTTTGTATCTTATGAATCTTTGTCTCCTTCCTTTCGTGCATTTGTTTCCTCTCTATCCTCTATTTCCATTCCTTCAAACTGGCAAGCAGCTATTGCTGATCCCAAATGGAAGGCTGTAATGTTAGAAGAGATGTACGCTCTTAACAAGAATAAGACTTAGGATCTTGTCACTCTTCCTCTGGGAAAGAAACTTGTAGGATGCAAATGGACCTTTACAGTAAAGCAGAAAATTGATGGTATTATTGACAGGTACAAGGCTCGATTAGTTGCCAAGGGATATACTGAGACGTTCGGGATCGACTATTAAGAAAATTTTGCCCCTGTTGCCAAGTTAAATACTGTTCACGTCCTTTTCTCATGTGCAGTCAACCTTTATTGGAGTTTACATTAATTAGATGTGAAAAATGCCTTTCTACATGGGGAGATAGAAGAGCAAGTGTACATGGATGTCCCTCCTGGTTTTTCTGGACCTCTGATAGTTGGTAAGGTCTATATGGTCTTAAACAATCTCCTTGGACCTAGTTTAGACGCTTCCATAGAGCCATGATATCTATGGGGTACAAACAGAGTAACGCTGTTGATCACACTTTGTTCATCAAGAAGAAAGGCGAGTTAACGGCTGCTCTTATTGTGTATGTAGATGATATAATGGTGACAGGGAATGACACTGCTGAAACATCTCACTTGAAGACTTTTTTGGGTACGAAATTTGAAATTAAAGACCATGGCTCATTAAGGTATTTCCTTCGGATTGAAGTTGCTCGGTCTACTCAAGGTATCTTCCTCTCTTAACGGAAGTATATTGACTTATTATCCAACACTAGGATGCTTGGTTGCATGCTTGCTGACACACCACTTGAGGCCAATTATCGTCTGTCACAAAAAGATGGGGAACCAGTTGATAAAGATGGATATCAAAGATTAATTGGCCGGTTAATTTATCTTTCTCATACCAGACCAGATATTGCCTCTATAGTCAACATGGTTAGTCAATACATGCACGATCCCTACTCTAGTCATTTGGATGCTGTGTATCGGATCCTCCATTACTTAAAATCTGCTCCTGGTCGTGGTGTTCTTTTGGCTCCTCATATGCACCTTGAATGTGTGGCCTACACTGATGCTGATTGGGTTGGTTTACTGGACGATAGACGCTCGACCTCCGACTATTGTACTCTAGTAGGGGAAATCTAGTCACTTGGCGAAGCAAGAAACAAGCTGTAGTTTCTCGTTCCAGTGCAGAAGCCAAATTTAGGGCTATGGCTCATGGTATTTGTGAACTTCTTTGGCTTAAAGGTCTCCTTCATGACCTATGTGTGCCTATTCAACTTCCTATAAATATTTTTTGTAATAGCAAATCAGCCATTAACATTACTCATAACCTAGTCCAGCACGATTAAACAAAACATGTTGAGATAGATCGTCACTTCATTAAGGAAAAGCTTGAGCAAGGTCTCATTTGCATTCCCTTCGTCAAATCCAAAGATCAATTAGCTGGTTTTTTACCAAGAGCCTTCCTGCCAAGATGTTTCATCTTATTGTGGCCAAGTTGGGAATGATCGATATCTATTCTCCAACTTGAGCGGGAGTATTGGAATATAGAATAGTCCAGGTTCAATGTAACCTACTATTGTCTAGGTTTGATGTAACCTATTATTGTCCAAGTTTGATGTAACCTACTTTCTTCACCTCCTCTCTTTCTATTCTTGTAAATCTTTCACTCTATAAATACAATATGACCTCTGTCTTTCAAGATAAATTAAGCCATATTTACAACAGGTACATAGTCCCATTGACATTCAAAAAGTAAGGGCTGAATTGACAGGTCGCATGCAGAAGTTCTATCTGGATAAACAGTCGGGGGCCAATTCGGGGGCCGACTATGAACCTAGAGGAAGCATGTCCGATTTGACAAGTCGCTTCTCTAAGCTAAACCTGAGAGGTTAGTCGGGGGCCGATCTGGGGGCCGACTTATCTCTCAGGGTTCCAAGACGACTTTTAAATCGTCACAGAAGCATCAGTCCTCCACTCAGGCGAGTTGGCATGCCTGAGAAGAAGTATCAGCTACCCCTGGCAGAAGGAGAATATGCGAGCTGGGATTTCTACAGCACCCGCATTGTCATCCCAGACCATTAAACTAAAGCAATCATTAAGGGCCCAGCCACAGGTAACACATCAAAGAAGGGTCGTAAAGAATATACCAAAAGTGTCTGTAGCACCACCAAGTCTTCGGTTCCGCTCAACACTGGAGACGTCATCACCTTCTCGGATGAGGACCTCCTCGACATTGAGGTTCCTTGATGGATTCATAATTTTATATATTTATTCTCCTTACATTTAGTTTATTTAACATATTTTATGTCTTATGGTACTCATTCGTGATGATTCTTATATATAAGACATTGGTGGGTAAGTGTAAGTAAATTATATTTAAAATCAGAAAATTCCAGCAAACTTAATGTTAACGTTCTGAACTCCATGCAGGTTTCTGACGTGGAAAGAGTTCCAAAAACCAAACGTGGTATAAAAATCTGATCTGGAAAGCTGATCTGAATCCGAACCAGAGAAAGAAAGTTACCACACGTGGAAGGTTCAGTATTAGAAAGCCTTGATTGATTATTAAAAATCTTGAAGAGAATATACACCACTATGAAATCTTACAAAGATTGGTAGATTTGGGGTGGCATTTGATTAATAATGGAATGATTTTTATTTAATTTGGGCAAGAGGATTTTACCTAGTTTTTATTTCCATGTAATAAGGTTGTCAATTCTAGACATACCAGTTTTAGTCTTCTCTACTTTGGCTATTTAAGCAATGTAAAGGCTACGTAATAAAGGACCCAAAAAAATTATTGAGAAGATAATTTTATTTCTTTCGTGCTTTTCTTTTCTTTCATGTCTAGCTAAGTTCTTTAGTCGATTCAAGGGAATTTCAATCCGGTTAGTAAAATTGTAAGACTTTGTTCTTAATCTTAGTTATTTTTTTATCCAAATATCTATGTTTCTTGATTCTTCGTGTGAATGATTACATGATTCAGTTTATTAAGAGGCCTATTAATTTATTGAGTTGTGTGGTTTATAGCCAACCTGAATCCATAATCCGTACTTGTTATGGTGCTCAGGAAGAGTAGCAATTAAGCAGAACAATTATGATCCAAGTTTTTGTTACTTGTTTAAAGGAAACATAAAATGAATCAAATAATCTGACGCTTGTTAGATGGTTGTTCATCTTTAATTCCCTCCAAGAGTGTAATGCTATCAATAGATTCATGAGGATTGCTTAATACCAATTGATTTATTGATAAGAATTAATTTGTATGCTGGGCTCAAATTAACGAAATTAGGAAAAGTAAGGATTGTTTGGCTTTTTGATAATCCTTGGTTAAATATTTGAGTAGAGAATAATCTATATATGAGGTCAGTGATCAATTTGCAACCGTGAGTAATTTTCCTTGAATTGATATCGTCTTCGATTGAATTTTTGTTACTTAATTTTGTTTTTTTTTTTTTCTTAGAAATTATTTTCATGTCAATTAAATTGCAGAAGAAAACACCCATTTTTCTTGGTAAGTAAACAATTTAATTAACTAGTCTCTGTGGATCAACCTTTACTTGCCATTGCTATTCATTGTAAGTAGAGTAATTTATTTTTTGTTGCGCTCAGCATGCATCAAAATTTGACGCCGTTGCCGGGGATTAGTTTTAAGCAGATTGTAATTGTTTTCATTCTCTTTATAGTTTCGATTAGTCTAGTTTAATAATAGTCATTTGTGTTCTTACCTTCGTGTGAAATTTTTTTTTATGTTTCAAGTGTTCGTAGTTTTTCCGACAGGTATTGCTTGCGCATGAAATTTCAGACGACTTAGGGGCGCTACAAGAAGCTTATTTCGAAGAACATAAATAAAAAAAAAAGATGAAAAAAAAGCATGATTTAATATTTTTAATTTTAATTGGGTTTCGTGCACTTTGTGTTGTCGGTCAGAATTTTTCTTTGCAATTTTTTTTTAAATTAGCTTTTATTTTTATTTTTATATTTTTTGATCCATTGTATGGGTGTCTTGGTTACAATCTTCTAACTCTGATGAATTGATATTTGATCTAGAACCCGAAAGAACTTTGCACCGATTAAGGAAAGAAGCTAAGAAAATCCTAACAGAACAGGTTTCAACATCGCAAGGAACAATTGTTTTTGATATAGCTTCTAGTGAGCTAATAGTGGGGGAAGCCATGGCTGATAATAGAACTTTGAAAGAGCTGACTGCTCCTAATTTAAACCAACCCCTGTGTATTGAGTTCCCAAATCTAAAAGCTGCATTTGAATTGAAATCGGGACTAATACATTTATTACCCAAATTTCATAGTCATGCAGGAGAAGATCCTCACAAGCATTTGAAAGAATTTCACGTGGTATGGTCTAGCATGAAGCTGTAAGGTATTTTAGAGGCACAGATCAAGCTGGGCGCTCTTCCATTCTCTTTAGATGAATATGCTAAAGATTGGTTGTACTACCTTCCCTCTGGTACAAGCAATTCATGGGATGAGATGAAACGCCAGTTTTTAGAGAAATATTTCCCTGCATCCAAAGCAGCAAATATAAGAAAGAGATATGTAGAATTCGGCAATACCATGAAGAAACATTATATGAGTATGTTGAGAATATTACGTATTTCATTTTTTGTCTAGATTCATTGTACTACCTGTATTGTACAATTGTACTACCCTCATTGTACTACCTGTAATGTACTATCTGTACTACCTCTTTCTTTCTTTGTATTCATTCTCATATTATAAATAAGAGGACCTCTGTCTATTACAGACAAGTCATTCCATCATTCAACATGGTATCAGAGCCAAGTTAGCTCTACCGCCAGATCCCTCCGCCGCCAACCTACCACCGACGACCACCGACTTTCTTTCTTTTCTTTTCTTTTTCTTTTGTTTTTTTTTTCTCTCCCCATTAGGGGCAGCAACCAAAGAGGGAATCATACAATGATATAGGTACTGCCCTTCTTTTTATCCCTCATTACGGATCATTTTTTTATTCTCTTTATTGGAAATCAATTTTTTTTTATCAGTCTGGATATTAATAATATGGTTCAGTCTGGTCGGATATCTATGAGTTTCTGAGTTTACCCCAATAAACAAAAAAGTGGGTGCAAACCAGAATTGATTTCCATATATTATGTTGCACATGGGACAAGTTAGGATATCCAACAAGTGATATTTTTACTTTGATCTCCATATATTGTGCTATAACCAAACAGGGAGGCTGTTCATATTATTTTTGGGTGTTTGTTCTTAAATACACAACTCAAGGATGACATCTGAAGTAACCTCTTCTGGGATAGAGAGTTTTAAAATGGACAATCTCACTATTCCCACTAATACCACTAAACTTGATGGTGGTAATTACCTAATGTGGTCTCGGGCCACCCAACTCTCAATTACAACTCGGGGATTATTGGGATATCTCACCGGCACCAAGGAAAAACCTCTGACCAAGGACATTGTTTTGGAGAAATGGCATGCTGAAAATTCATTGGTAATGCAATATCTCCTCAATTCTATGCAACCTATTATAGTCGAGGGCTATTTGTTATTGGATACTGCTGCACAAATTTGGAAGTCTGCTAAGGACACCTATTCCCAAGTTGGAAATGCTGCTTTAATTTATGTCATTCAAAAAAGTGTTCATGAAACTATCCAAAAAGAATTGACTATATCCCAATATTATACTATGTTGAGGAGCTATTGGCAAACTATTGATTTTTATGATTCTATTCATGCTAAATGTGAAGAAGATGCTACCCTATTTTACAAAAGGGAAGAGAAATACAAGGTTCATACTTTTTTGGCAGGACTAAATGTGGAGCTTGATCTTATTCGCTCACAGATTCTCAGCAGGGACCCTTTCCCCACCCTCGAACAGACTTACTTCATGGTTCAGTTAGAGGACCAACGACGAATAACAATGTTGTCCCCTTCTATTCCGGATAGGTCTGCTCTCCAGACAAATACTCAGACATACAAGAATCCTCACGTTTCCCGTGATGCTATCAAATGTGAGTATTGTAGCAAGCTTTGGCACACCAAAGACACATGCTGGAAACTTCATGGCAAACCGACAGATTTTGAAGCAAAACGCCGGAAAAAAGGTATGCACAAGGCAAAGTCCTCCCATGTACCTCAGGCACATCAAACTGAAGCAAGTCCTCCTATTGGTCCTATGCCACAACTCTCTGCACAAGAACTTCAGACTCTCCGGCATCTCCTTCAACTACCTCCTGCGACTACAAATCAATCATCCACATCTGCATCTACCAATCTAGGTTCTTTTTTTGTTCAGTCAGGTATTTTCCATGATGGTCATTGTGCTTTCTCTATCTCTAGCCCTTGGGTTATAGATACTGGAGCCACTGACCACATGACTGGTTCGTCTGAGTCCTTTTATTTATACTCTCCTTCTTCTGGACATAATACTGTGAAGGTCGCTGATGGATCCCTCTCTCCTATATCTGGAATTGAATCCATCCACTGTTCTTCCTCCCTTGATTTGAATTCCGTTCTATATGTTCCTAATTTATCCACAAATTTACTCTCCATTAGTAGTCTTACAAAGTATCTAAATTGTAAAGTAACATTTTTTCCTACCTATTGTGTGATTCAGGATCTGGAGAACGGGAAGACGATTGGACATGGTAGTGTGCATGGTGGCCTGTACTTGTTTGACAATGGTCGTTCAACACCTTCCTCCCATTCCGCAGTTAGTACCCTTCAGCAGTGGCACCGCCGTCTTGGGCACCCTCTTCTGCTATTCTATCTCATTTTTTTTCAAAATTATTTAAACAATGTAATAAAGACGAGTTATTATGTGAGGCTTGTGTTTTGGCCAAATAGGCTCGTATTTCTTATTTACCTTCTGCTTCAAGAAGTCCTTGTATCTTTAATTTAGTCCATTCTGATGTTTGGGGTCCAACACGGACTACCTCTATTTCTGGTCATAGGTGGTTTGTAACATTTACTGATTGTCACACTCGTACTACATGGGTCTATCTGATGTGTCAAAAAAATGAGGTCTTTGCATGCTTCCGCCATTTCCACAATATGATCAAAATGCAGTTTCAAACTCAGTTGAAGATGCCGTAGTGACAATGGTAAGGAATATCTTAAGGATTTTTTCAGCAATACTTGACTGATAACGGGATAATTCATCAGACAAGTTGTGTGGACACTCCTGCTCAGAATGGAGTCGCTGAAAGAAAGAACCGCCACTTACTCGAAACAGCTAGAGCACTAATGTTTGAGAGACATGTTCCCGCTCAATACTGGAGTGATGCTGTCCTCACTGCTCATTATCTTTCTCCTTTCAGTTCCGTACTCTAGGCTCAACAAGTGTCCACTGTCTTTTGGCTCACTGGTGCCGTTCCACCGGTCTAATGCCTTTCAATGTCTCCTACCCTTCATACATTACCTTACTTTATCGCTTTACCCTTTCTATTTAGTACTCTAGGCTCAACAAATCTCTACAGTCTTTTGGCTCACTGGTGCTATTCCACCAGCCTTTTGCCTCATAGTGCCTCCTATACTTCTTGCCTTTCATGTGAGCAATATACGATATCGATAGTACCACTGGCGATACTATCGTTGGTGGTAGTAGTTGAGGGCAGAGATTTGATTTAGATTTTATTTTTATTTTGTTTCCTTTAGTGTTCGGATTAGGTTTCTTATTTAATCTCTTGTAACCTATTATACAAATAAACTTTTGCATTGAATCAATAAAGGATTTGCCGTTTCTTCTTCTCTTTTTCTCAAAACTATCATGGTATCAGAGCAAGATCTTTGAATCGATCCAGAACTTCATTACAGATCTTATAGCAGGTATCGGCATCTCTGTTTCTTCCTATTTGCACTTCATCATCGCAAGTTGCAGAAATCTACTCATTGTTTCTTCCTCCTCTTTGCATCGGAAAAGGAACCACATCTACTCATCGAAACTACTCATTGAATCTGTTCATTGAAAGTGACAACACTCTCTAGTAAGTACAATTTATTTTTAAGAGAAGACGAAAAAGAACTGCATCTCATGATCACAATCTTGCAATCTTTCTTTTGTGATAATAATGTCGTCTGTTGAAAAGGACAATTAGACCATTAGCATCAGGTTATTGATCATCTGTGATGGAAAATTTTTTAATTAGCAAAGGTAGATGGGGTTATGTGAGTGGTTCCACAGTCAAACCATCTGATCCTAAGGAAGAATCTTATGCCACAGCCATAGTAAAATGGGAGCAGGAAAATGCTCATGTACTAACCTGGATTCACAATTCAGTCGATGCTAACATTGGCATGAACTGTTCCAAGTATACAACTGCAAAGGATGTTTGGTCATATCTCAGTCAAATGTATCTGGAATCCAATTTTGCAAACGAATATCAATTGGAAATGGAAATAAGACGTGCAAAGCAGGATGGTAAATCAATTCAGGATTTCTACAATCAGATGACGAACTATTGGGATCAATTAACCCTCATGGAATCACAGGATCTTCAATCCCCTGACAATTATATTACCTACAGTCTACAGAGAGAGATAGTGATTGGTACAATTTCTTATGGCTTTGCGGAATCAATTTAAACCACTTAGAGGATCTATTCTACATCAGACTCCTCTTCCTTCTGTTGATGCTACCATTTAAGAATTGATTACCAAAAAGATTCGGTTCAAGGTTTGCTCATGCCGGCTCCTCTCAACCATCTGTATTTGCAGCCTTATTTGCACCTCTACTCCTTAATCCTATGTCCAACCTTGTTCAGGTTATTGGGAAACCGAAAACTAGGGTTGGAATTGATGAGTGCAGTTCTTGTTGACAGAAAAGGCACTAGAAATCTAGTTGTCCCAGACTCCAAAGGGGCCGCTTCTCCACTCTGAACCCGCAGTTTAAAGCATCACCTCGTCCTAGCTATCCGTAATTTTCCCAGGATCCCACATCACTTGCAACACCAGCATCCACTCCAACGGCATCCAGTGATCATCTCCCAGCTTCCATGGTTCAGTCTATGATTTAACAGCTATAGTCTATGCTACCTTCGTCTTCTTCAGATGAAATGCATGTCTCTGCCATGACTATTGCTCACTCAGGTTTGGTTGGATCATCCATTTCTAGTCTAACCTCTAGTCATTAGATTTTTTTATTCTGGCTCTTCTCATCATATGACTCCTAACATTTCTTCCCTTAATAATTATCACATTCCATCTTCTCTTGTAAGTATCTTAACCACCAACGGTTCTCCTCTGCATGTTGAGTCTGTTGGGTCTGTTTGTTCCTCTATTCGTACTTTACCTAATGTTTTTCATGTTCCTCAATTATCTCTTGGTTTACTTTCCATTAGTCAATTGATTAATTCTGGATATGATGTTCTTTTTCGTCTTTTGGCTGTATTGTGCGAGATCGAAAGTCACAAAAGCTGGTAGGGACTGGACATAGAGCTAAAACATTTTATGTTTTAGAAAATTTGCACATTCCTGTTTCTTCTTCCTCTACTCTTTCTTCTTTTCATTTGAACTGTAACTCTTCCCCTTTTTATTTGTGCCATTCTAGACTAGAACATATATCTAGTACTATTTTGAAACAACTAAGTGTTGATGGTCATTTGAGAAAATTTTCATTACATAATAGTGATGTGTCCTCTTGCAATGGATGTAACTTGCTAAAATATTTGCTTTACCATTTAATACTAGCACATCTTTGTCTTCTTCCCCTTTCTCTTGTTCACACTGATGTTTGGCAACCCTCTCGGGTTCCTACCAAAGGTAGATTTGTTTACTATGTTTTTGTTTGTGGCATAATTCCAAATTTCAGCCAAAATTTTGGTTTCGGTCCAAAATGTTTCAGAAATT
Organism: Protea cynaroides; assembly: GCA_028583415.1. Lineage (NCBI taxonomy): Eukaryota > Viridiplantae > Streptophyta > Magnoliopsida > Proteales > Proteaceae > Protea > Protea cynaroides. The sequence continues at coordinate 38,320,902 of CM053276.1, read as the reverse complement.
GGCTGGTCCAAAACGAAACTACGACTCGAAACTGGTTTGTGCATTATTTCGATTATTTCGGTTCAACCGAAAACACTGTTTCGACCAGTACCGGTCGAAACAGTGCTGAACCTCTTATAAAAACACCAGATCTCGGTCGAAATCAGTCTGTTTCGACTGAATTCAACCGAGAGCCCTAATATTTAGCCAAGAACACTTTAAACTCCATTTTCTCTCCAAAAACTTCCATTCTTCTCTCAAATCTTCTACCATTTACTCAATCTAATGTCTAGAAGCATGATTTGAAGATTTGAAGAAAAAGGTAAGATTTCTCTTCCCTAAACTAAAATTTCTCAAGATCTTGTTTGTAGGGTTCATGGGTTGCTTTGAAATTATTATATGTTGCATAAATGAGAATGGTCTACAAGTCTATGGAGTTAGATTTCATGTACTGTTATTTATATATGTTATTTTTTTCTGTTTTGAAAACTTCAATTTTTGGAACTATTTTTTGAATAAAATATGGTTAATACATGATGGATTGAGTTCATTTTATGTAGGTTAGACAACATTGGCCAATCTACGGATTCATGGAGTTGGATTTATTTTTCTGTTTTTAAATTATTTATTTTATTTTTCGGAAATCATATTAATATTAGATAAATTGAAAATAAATACAAATCAATAGTAATAATTTTCTATTTTAGGTTTGAAAATTCTGATAAATACTGAAATGCATTTTAAAATTTGTTTAAGTTGAAATTGAGTAATGTTTTGATGTTGATCGTGTATCATATATATTTTAATATTAGATAAAATTAAAAATAAATAGTAATAATTTTCTGTTTTAGGTTTGAAAATTATGATAAATACTGAATGTATTGTACAATTTGTTTAAGCTGAAATTGAGCAATGTTGTGATGTTTATCATGTTTCATATATATTTTATGTGTTGATTAATTATGTAATAATTATTTAAAAATTACGAAAAATTAGTTTTAAATAGGGAAAAATATTAGACTAAGTTGATATAGTAGTATATGATGAATTGCATTTTCTTTTTATCATAGTCTGATGTTTGGATGCTAATAATGCATGTATTAATGACTTAATGTACGTATTAACAACGTACAAGACTACAAATCTACAATGAGTGGGTCACAAGGGCAAGGATCCTCTTGAGCCGGAGATATCCCCTGGAGGCATGGGGTGCCCCTCGACGCTAACAAGAGGACATCCCAATGCAACTACAGCCACAAAAGAATTGGAGGTGGTGAAGCTACTCGCCTGAAATGGCAACTTGCTGGTGGGGATGGCAATGTCACAGGATGTCCTAGCGTGCCTAGTGAAATAAACAAAGAAAAGCTATGGTTCAGGTGATGAAGGGTGGGATAGAAAAAGAGAGATAAAAGGGCTGCCAAGCAAAAATTTGAAGAGGCATCCCTAGAGAGGACGAGCTTACCAGAACATGGTGAGTAAGATTATGATAGTAATGAGTTTGACCTAGACTTACTGGACCCTGATGCATTGCAGATGAGGCAGGGTATGACAGCCAATAGCAATTCATTTTCCATGGAGGAAGATAGATATAGGCAACTGGCCAGAGCTGGTTCATCAACACATGTAGGAGGTGGGGGATCTTCATCAAGACAGGGACAGGAGAAGAGGAGGAGACATAAAGATCCCCAGCCACAGGTCCCAATTCCTCTTAAGAGGTCTCAGAGTGTGAGGACCTCTTCTACATCAGGAGCAGCTAGAGATTCACGGCCCCCACTACCACATCATGCCCCAAAAATTCAGATCCTGGAGAGTGATCCTACAGTTTTCCCCAGGGGTGATAAGAAGCAGAAGAAGTTGAAGAATTTTTGGACCAACACAAAGAACGCTGGGTCAGCTATCTCTAGGTGGATTTTTTTTATCATAATATACCTACAAATGCCGCCACAGGGCGTAATTACCAGAATATGTTGGATGAGGTAAGCAGGGCTGGCCCAGGATGAAGGGGCCCACACCTTATGAGTTGTACACCCATCATCTACCTTCACAGAAGAAAGAAATTAAGGAATACATCAAGCAGTTGCATTAATACTGGGAAACATATGGAGTCACCGTCATGTGTGATGGGTGGACTGACCTACTAAACTCTCCTTGATCAATTTCATGGTATCCTGTGATGGGAGAATAGTTTTCTTGAAGTCTGTGGATGCCTCCAAACATAAGAAGGATTCTTCATATATTTACAACTTGCTGAAAGAGGTTGTGAAAGAGGTGGGGGTGCAGAATGTGGTGCAAGTTATCACTGATAATGATAATGATTTCAAGAAAGCTGGGGACAAATTAATAAATAACCCCAGATATAATTTACTTTGGACTCCACATGCAACCCATTGCTTAGACTTGATGCTAAAGGATATGGGCAAAATCAAGTTAGTGAAAGAGGTTGTAGACCAGGAAAGACAAGTAAATACATTTGTCTACAACCATGGATTTGCCCTACAGTTGATGAGTAAATGTTGGGGGGGATTTGGTGAAGGCAGGTTTGACACGGTTTGCCACAAATTATATCGCTTTAAAGAGCTTTGAGGGAAACAAGGCTGGGCCTAGATCCATGTTTGCTTCAGAGGAATGATTTGAGTGGCCCCAGGCTTCTACTCCCCGTGCTCGGTTAGCTCAGTCAACCATTTCAAATGACTTATTCTGGGATGACCTGAAAAAGGTGGTACATATATTGGAAGCAGTAGTCAAAGTCTTGAGAATGGTTGACTCACAAAAAAAGCCAACCTTACCACATCTATGGGCAACAATGGAGATGATGAAGGGACAAGTGGCAGATGGCTACAGAAGAGGCAACAAAAAGTTTCTCAAATCATTGAGAAACGTTGGGAGAAGCAGTTGTCACATCCACTACATAGGGCTGGTAAGGATTTATTTATTTGACATAAATTCAATTAGATTATAAGTCTATAACTCCGTTTTAGTTTCTGATAATGGTATTTTCTTTCTTTTTAGCATATTATCTTAACCCCAGATACCAATACAACAACAATTTTGGGATGAATCAAGATTTAATAGAAGCAGTCCAAGATGTTATAGCAAAGCTTAATCCTGATGCAAGAGCCCAATCCATTGCAAATTAGGAGGTGAGTTTTAACTTTTAAGTGTTTACTTACTTTAAGTTTATGGTTTATTGCAATATTGCAAAATTGCTGATATTTAAACATGTTTTGAATTAGATAAAAAACTTTAATGATGCAACTGGGAGTTTTGGCAGGGAAGCCGCCAAAAAGGGACGTTCCACCACTGCCCCTTGTGAGTCGAATCACCTTAATTTGTTGTCACTTGTCAATAATGTATTATTATTTCACAAATTATAATGTATCAATTTCAATTCTCATGTAATAAACTAATAATATTCTTTTATGTTCTGATGCAATTGAATGGTGAGTCTTATATGGAAGAGACTTCCCAAACCTGAGTAGGATAGCAATTAACGTGCTATCACAGACGTGTTCCACTTCCGGTTGCGAGCGTAATTGGTCTACATTCACCCTCATACACACAAAGAGGCGGAGTCGATTGGGTGTTGATCGGCTAGACAATCTTGTATATGTCCACTACAACATGAGATTAAGGGAGGAACACCTACAGATGGGACTAGAGAAAGATCAAAACTCAATCAAGTTGACAAACATATTCGAGACCAACCAAGTCAAAGACGATGATTATGAGGATCCCGATCCCCCTTATGAGTGGGTGAGAGATCAAGGTGAGCCCCTGTTAGATGAGCAAGGTCCACCAAACCCTGAGGTTGCTGCACATCTTGGAGTTAATGTTGGTGAATATATGTCAACCGAAGGCAGAGTTCATGCAGAGCCACGCTCTCCATTTGAAGAAACCAGCTCGTTTTCATCGAGAGGCAGCGCTCCTTCAGGTTCCCCCATACAATCAGAGAGCAAAATTGGTACTAATTCATCTAATGATGGTGGTGATGGTGGTGGGGGTGGCGGCGGCGATGGTGGTGGTGGTGGTGGTGGTGGTGGTGGTGGTGGTGGTGGCGGTGGTGAGAGATATGGTAGCTTACGGTAGGAGGAAGATGATATGGGGCAGCAGTAGGCTTAGCAAGACCCCATGAGATTCACAGGGGAATCTCAGTATCGCGGATCCACACAGGATGAGGACCATGGCGGACATACTGGTAGAGGATATACTTTAGGTCCACGCAGGCTCTTCGATCCTCAGGATGAGGATGCAAGGATGATTGAGATGGATTTAACAAGCTTGTCTACCACGATGGACGGCATGAGTTTAGGGGACTGTAGTGCCGGCTCCGGATCGGTTTCGTTTCTTGCATATGACACCTATGCCTCTGCCCTTGGCTACTATGAATATGATCAAGGCCAGTTCTGGCTCTTCATCTTTTATCGACTCCATCTTCAGGTATCCTACTAATGCTCAACATTCAGCTCTAGCTCTAGCTCCAGCTCCAGATCCTCCAGAATCATTTCCTAGGTTGGGGTACCTTGCTTTTGTGGATGAATCAACATACATGTGGTGTGTCCAAGACTTCTTCAACAATTGGTACAATTAAATGAATTGGCCAGACTATGTTGTGAAATTGGAAGTCCGTTATCGGCAGCAATAACACGGTACTCGAGTTGGGGATTAAATGCGGCACGAAACTCATCGAGGAATTGACTTTGAGTGACCTCCATAGTTCTTAATTTCTTATGTAATTTGATATTTAAACCTCTGAGAATGTTGTTGAATGATGTAATAGACTAATAGTAATGTGACTATGTGAGTATGTGACTAATGTCATATGATATATTTTCTGCTTCTGCATACTTTCATTTCCATAGCAGCATACATTATTATAATATGGTGTATATGGCACAAAAACTATTTAGGATTTTTTTTAGTGACAATAATTCACTGGATATGTAATGAAGGTTAAAAAAGCATCACAGGAAAAAATTGGGCTTAAAAAACCTTCTTTTTTTTTCATCCAAAATTGCATTTCGAAACAACAGAAAAAAAAATATTAGATTTCGGCCTGGTTTCGGCCATTTTGACCAAAATTTCGGTTTTTGGCCTGGCCAAAACCAGGTCCGAAACCAAACTTCGAAACTTGGTTTGTGGATGATTACAGTAGATATTGTTGTTTATTCTTATGACTCGTAAATCTGATATCTTCTCCATTTATCGCAATTTTCATGCTATCGATAGTACTGTCAATGGTACTATCGATATTGCAGTACTATTGATATCATTTATCGCTCACACTACATACTCATCATTCAATCCAACTCATGGCATAATGAATCACATAAAATTATAGCGTAGGGCAAAGCAGTTCACATAATTCAACACTATATTCACATTGCAATTGTCACAAATCATATTATGTATTCCATCATGTTATTTAAATCAAAACGTACAATTGAAAGCATACAACAATAGCATACAACAGTACCCTACAATAGATGTAAATCCCTCGCCTTGTGTCTCACTTGCAATGAGTTAAATATTGAAATATTTTTTCAACAGTCCAAGGGTTCAACACATTTTAACAGAGCCAAAAATAGAAAATTCAACCAGAAGGCATGCAGATCATTCCAGGAATTTAAGGGTTCGAATTTAAGGGTTCAACACAAGCTGCCTACTTACTACAAACTACATTACCTGGATAAAACAAAACTGGATGCCATTTTGTGTTCATTTCTTGTATAGTTGTGCATCTAAATTTTATGTCAAATGGGGAAAGGCACTGTGTTCTTCCTGTATTTGGACCTAGTATTCGCTGATTTTTTTTTTCTTTTTTCATCCAGGATTTAGGATAGCCCAGCTATATGTTTCCGTATCACAAATATTATCAATCATGTATAACTTAACAACTTTTGTAGGACAATTTTTTGATCATAAGTCAACACCTTGCTAAAAGGGGTTTGAAAGTAATCAGAACCATTTTAAAAACTTCCTGAAGACTCCAAAACCAAGCAAGCATATAATGTGCAGCAATGGGTGCATGTAATTGTTAGGGATTCACTTCCTATGAGACCTTTACAGGGTTGATGAATACAAATCCCCTATTTACCAATCACCAACTGGGATGACCAAGTGAAGACATGATTAGCAAATGTTGTATCACAACACTGTCGAATCTGGACTTACTTAAAAAGGAATTTACGCCATGATGTGTCCATTTGAAATACATATGACAAATCAAGATCTTTCAGTGTTGTAGTCTCATCAATTTCATGTTTGTTTGTACATCTTCCTTGAGATGAACCTTTCAAATCATAACGACGGTGAATTCGCAGTTCAGTGCAGAACATGTTCCCCATAACAACAAACCGCACCTGCAAAAGAAAGATAATGAAGCCAAAGTCAATCACTATATATATGGGATTTTGCTATTTAAGGTGTCTAATAATTTGTAACCTTATTTCTATGCCCTTCTAGAATAACACGCTTCTTTCAATGAGAATAAAATTTTATCATTTCACTTGTGTACTCGAAACACATGCAAGACAATGGCAGCTCTTGAAAGTTGAAGATGACATGGTGGTAAGTAGTAAGTACACTTTCAAATAATTTTAAGAATATTTTTTAACCCCTAACTTAGAGAATTTTTGGGAATAAGACACGGAGCAATCAAAAGAAGGTTGCATATTTTAAATACACCTATTAGGTGTCATATATATATATATATATATATATATATATATATATATATATATATATATATATATATATATATATATATATATATATATATAATGAGCTAAGAAGATAAGCAATTTTTAATCAAAATACCTTTCGCCCATGTTTCAGTGTCATCTGATGCAGCCCGAAGAATTTTGTTATCAGGGTGTTGTCATGGGCTCCCACATGATTGTAATAGTTAGGAAGCATCTTCAGCAAAATCTACAGAACCAATATTTAAATTCTCAACAATCTTCTAAAGTAAGCTAGTTCAGCCATGTTCCATCTTAAAATAGATACTACAATAAATTGAAACTAGGCATTCCTAGTTCCAACCATAAGCATATTTCATATGCTAAACCTGTCAACCCACATAACAGATACTGAAATAGTAGTTAGTAATAGGAGTCTCAGTTTTTTTCAGGCAACACATAGCTACAAGAATGATCTGATGAATTTAGATACTATCGTACAGAAAAGAATACACCATCATCTATGCTACAATGAGAAAAATTCGAGACAGGTACTTTGAGCAACTTTAGCTCACATCTAACAATTAACAAAATAAACATAGGATCATGTCACAAGAAACAAAATAATATTATCCAGGAAAGAATTATACTTCTGCCTAACTAAATTAAACCTTATTCCTACAGCATGGACCAGCTAAATGATCTAGTTCCTCCACTTTATCAAAAGCCTCTTGCATGATCCCAGAAGCACTTGTATCTCTTCTACCTACTTTTAACGGTCATTTTAGCCGTCCACCTTGTCCCTTTATTGAGGTTTACTTGTTCCATTTATCTCCTCAATGGTGCAGTTATCGTTCTTCATTGAAAATGACTAAACCATCCAGTCAATCTTCCCACATATTGTCATTTATTGGTGCCACACTATGGCTGCCAGATGCATTTATGTCTGATTATATCCTCTCAAAACTTGCTACTCGTCCACTCAACTTCCACATATGAGCTACAATCATTTTTTTTATGTGCTATTTCTTGGTTGCGTAACATTCTGCTCCGTAAAGTTCTTGCAAAACTTGTCATAAAATCCTTACCCTTCCACATTCATGGCACGAGCAAATAGCTTGGAACTCAAGAAGCACCTCTCCATTTCATCCACCCCACTCTTCAGTGTTATCAATATGGATGAAAGTTTAGCTCTAAGCATCCAAGAAAGAACATACTTCTGTCTCTTTATAAAAACAAAAAGCATATATTTACATGTAGGTTTAACATTTTCTTTCTTCGTATGCAACTGAGACATATCCATGAACCCTCCCACCCAGGCCCCAAAAATGAAATTTGTGTATTCTTATTCCTTCCCCCCCCCCCCTAATGTGGTTCTAATCACCTAAGGTATTAGGAAACAGAACACCAAATATTTTTTAGAATTGCAGATGTAGGAGCCAAAACCAGAAACTGAGATTTGATTCAAATAGAGAAAGACAACTCTGACGTGGACAAAAAAACTGATCGAACAGACTAACATGGAAGAAGAATGAACTCTTAAAAGTTCAAACCAGATGCAATGGTCAGATTCCAAGATATGGTGTAGTCCCAAACATAGATTAAAATCTCAGCGAGATCGATTTTCTCAATGATCTCGAGGGGGTCGAGACAAGACACCCCCTCGAAACCAAAACTCGACCATCTCGACCAGTTCTCGAGCTGGTCTCGACTGGTCTCGACCAGTCTCGACCAACTCGAACCAATTTTGTATATAAAAGCTAAGTTTACTGTTTTCAATTTTTGCCTTCTGTTTTGCTTCTCCTCTTCTCCAAGTTGGTGTTCAAAGCTTGGAAGGTTGCTGTTTTTGCCAAATCACTCTACCAAAATCTTGTGGGAGCTTGGTACGAGGGTGAAAATCCGTAATTCATCGTCGGATATACTATTTAAGGTAAGGTTTTTTTTTGCCAAAACTTAGTTTTTTTCCATAAACATGATCAATACATGTTAGATAATGATGAGATTTTTTTATGTGAGACATATGAGCCCGATCTACAAGCTCACCCTTATGAAATTTTTTTCATTCATATATACTTATTATTTTGATTTTCTGTTAAAAAAAACCTATTTTCCAGCAATTAAAAAATGAAAAAAAATGATAACTAGTTATTAGATGGTGTTCAAAATAATATATGTTGAACACCGTTGGCCGATCTACGCCGTCACATAATTTGCTGTTTAAAAAAATCTATTTAATGAAAAATACATTTTGTAAATATTAATCAGTTGACATTCAAAATAATATATATTGAACACTGTTGGCCGATCTACGCAGTCAGGGTTTCAGGTTTTTTTTTTTTAGTACATATTTTTATTTTTTTTGAATTTCTGATTAAAAAAATCTTATTTTCTAGCGATTAAAAAAAACTTATTAGGAAAAATATTATTAATACTTATCTGTTGGTGTTCGAAATATTTTATGTGGAACACCATTGGTCGATATACAGTCCATGGTATCGGATTTTTTTTTTTTTTTGAAAAAAAAATTATTTTTATGTAATATCCGAAATTAATAATAATATTTAAATAATTCTATAAAATAGGGGAAAATTAGGAAAAATATTCTGTTTTCATATAAAAAATGAAGAAGCAATTTCAATATGTTTTGAGTTGTATTTACATATGTCACAATTTCTTAAAGAAACAACCAGCAAGTATACAACCAGAAATTAAAAGAGAAGAAGACTGAGAAGGAGAGAGAGAGAGAGATTTCGGCATAGCAATGTGCTATAGCCCAAATCGTTAAATAGCTCTCCTCTCTACCTTGTATTTATAGAGAAAGAAAATAAACAGATTTACAAGGAAAGTCTCTATTCTAAGAAGAGACAATAATAAAAGATTATAATAAGATTACAATAATAAAATAAAAGAAAATAAATCTGTAATTAATTAAATAAGGAAGAGAAAGGGGAGCAGCACCAGATATCACTGGCACTACCTAGCGCCAGCTATATCTAGTGGGTCCCAGTGGGTCCCATGGGTCTATGGGCCTATGGGCCAACTTCGTAACACCCTCCCTCAAGTTGGAGTGTACAAATCAGCCAATCCAAGCTTGTAACAGTTCAACCGGTATGCTGGTCCAAAAAGAGGTTTAGTGAGAATATCCGCAAGTTGATTTGAAGATGAAACAAATGGAGTGACAACAAGCTTCTTCAAAACCGCATTACAGACAAAATGACAATCCACTTTTATATACTTGGTACGTTCATGGAACACTGGATTACTGGCAATATAGATCGCAGTCTGATTATCACACTTTAAGGTCATAGGCTGAGAAATAGGAAATCCTAACTCTTGTAGAAGATTCTTCAGCCACATTAATTCAATAGTAGTCTGTGCCATAGCACAGTATTCAGACTCAGCACTGGATTTGGACATGATGGTTTGCTTCTTACTTCGCCGAGTGACGAGATTGCCACCAACGAAAGTACAATAACCTGTAGTGGAACGTCTATCACCATCTGCCCCAGCCCAATCAGCATCTGAAAACCCAACAATGTCAAGATGGTGATGTCGGGAATAAACAAGATCTGTACCTGGAGATTTCTTGAGATAGCGCAAGATACGACAGGCTACTTCCCAATGGACAACTTTAGGAGCTTGCATAAATTGACTCACCACTCCAACAGCATAAGAAAATTCAGGTCTAGTAACAGTAAGATAAATTAGCTTCCCAACCAACCGTTATATTGATGAACATCAGAATATTCAGGACTATCACATGTTTCGAATTTCTGATGTGGATCCATAGGAGTTTCAACCGGCTTGGTGCCAAGAAGACTTGTTTCTGCAAGGAGATCAAGGACATACTTGTGTTGGGAAAGACTGATACTAGTACGGCTTCGAACTACTTCAGCCGAGTAGTTCAAGGCGTAGCATTGGAACTGCTATGTAGGCTTTTGTTTACCGAGGGTTCGAATCCCTCTCTTTCCGCACTTTCACCCAATTCACTTCACGTTACAGACTGCAATATATCAAATCAAATAACAATGGATACCTTTATTCTAACAGTTAGAATACTAAGAAAATAATGAAGAAGTCATAAGTCCTTCATTTAAAAGTGGGTATTTAGGTGATACTTAAGTTCTGTAATACCCAACTTATCATTCCCTATAAATATAATGTCGTCCACATAGACAGCAATGATAGTGACTGTAGCCTGTTGACGATGTACAAAAACAGAATGATCTAAATAGCAAGTAGTGAAGCCAAGATTAGTAATGACAGTGCTAAATTTATCAAACCACGCACGAGGAGACTGCTTTAGTCCATATATTGCTTTTAATAACTTGCAAACTTTAGTGGAATTCCCTCCCTGAGCAACATACCTCGGAGGTCGGTCCATGTATACCTCCTCATGAAGATCCCCATACAAGAACGCATTTTTGACGTCCGTTTGATACAAGGGCCAATCAAAATTGACAGCCATGGAAACAAGTACCCGGACCTAATTGAGACGGGCCACAGGAGAGAATGTCTCAAAATAATCTACCCCATAGGTTTGAGTGTACCCCTTGGCAACTAACCGTGCTTTCAACCGTTCAACAGAGCCATCTGAATTATGTTTCACAGTATAGACCCATCTGCACTTCACAACTGAGTGGCCAGGTGGGAGGTCAACAAGAGTCCAAGTCTGACGAGAGGTCAGAGCATCTATTTCATCATTTATAGCAGCATGCCACCCTGGATGGGACAAGGCTTGGAATAGGGTAGTGGGTACAAAGGTAGCAGCCAAAGAGTCAACAAGTCGCCGTTGAGAAGTGGGTAGATGGACAGTAGTAACAAAGTGCTCAATGGGAAAGGTAACCAAGGATTTCTGTGTACAAGTTCTTTTACCTTTTCGGAGAGCAATAGGTAGGTCAGAGTCAACCGCAGAACCAAGGACAACGTCAGCAGCAGCCGGAGCAATAGTCGTAGTAGGTGGAGCAACCTGAGTGCGACGTGTATAGACTAGTAAGGGTTGCGAAATTTGGGGTGGGATGGAGGACGATTCAAAAACAGATGGGATGGAGGTGGGTTCATCATCAGAAGGAATGAGAGGTAAAGGAATAATAGTGGAAGGGAAATTGGTGGGAACAGGAATAGGGTAGTATGGCTTGTCTTCAAAAAATGTTACATCATGACTGACAAAATGGCGCCGAGTAACAGAGTCAAAACACCGGTAACCTTTCTGAGTACGAGAGTAGCCAAAGAAAATACATTTGATAAACCGGGGAGATAATTTGTCCACTTTAGGATGTAAGATGTGGACAAAACACGTACTACCAAAAACACGAGGAGAAACTGAAAATAAGGGAATATTATGATAGAGAAGTTTTAAAGGAATTTTATTGTGGAGGACAAGAAGGCAACTTGTTAATCAGGTAGCAGGCAGTTAAAACAGCATCACTCCAATAATACTTAGGAACATTCATATGGAGCATGAGAGACCTGGCAATATTCAAAAGATGTCTATTTTTACGCTAAGCAACCCCATTTGTTGAGGAGTGTAAGCACAACTGGTATGGTGTATAATGCAACAGAAGTTAGAGACGGCAGACTGAACATATTCAAGGGCATTATCAATATGTAGAACTTTGATAGGAGTACTGAGTGGCAATTTCTTTATGAAAACCCTTGAAAATATTAATAAATTCAGACCGTTCTTTTATTAAGTAGAGCCATGTCATGCGGGAATAATCGTCCACAAAGGTTACAAAATAAGATAAACCAAGCCGATTGGGAATTCGATAAGGTCCCCAAACATCAGAATGAACTAAAGAAAACGGGGAAGATTGCCTCGGTGTAGAACTAGTTGGAAAAGAGGAACGATGATGTTTCCCTAGTTCACAAGCCTCACATTGTAAGGTAGAGAGTGACTTGCAACTAGGGCCAAGAGCCTTTAACTTAGAAAGAGATAGTTGGCCAAGCCGATGGCGCCATTGAAAAAGGGTGGAAGTAGATGTTGTAGCAGCGGTGGGAACGGGTTCAGGTAGCTCCAAATAATACAGACCAGCATGCTCACGCCTGCCACCAATCGTCGCCTTGGTCCTGAGATCCTGAAAGGTACAATAAGAAGGAAAAAAAGTTGCAACATAGTTAAGTGATTTTGTAAGTTGACTAGTAGACATAAGGTTAAGAGGAAATTTGGGAACATAAAGGACAAAGGACAAGGATAAGGACGGGGTAAGGGTAATATTCCCACGTTGGGAGGCCGTGGTAGATGATCTATCGGCAAGGTAAATGGTGACAGACTTTGGTGTATCATTAAGGGCTGTAAGGGTAGAAGGTTGTCCTGTCATGTGATAGGTAGCGCCAGAGTCTATAATCCATGGGGTAGAAAGGGTGGTTAGATAACAAGGCAGTTGTACCTGTGTGGGCCAGGGTGGTAGCGGGTAATGGTCCAGTAGCCTCTAGATGTTTAATCCGACGGAGCAAGGCCTCATACTGTGCATTGGATGGCCAAATGTCTAGTAGGAGGAGCCTGGATGGGATATGAAGCATCTTCAATAGTAACATTGTTGGCAAGGGCATCGGCCCAATCAGGACGACCAGTTATATCCCAACAGTTTTCCACCATATGGTTAGTCTTGCGACAATTGGTACAATATCTATTAGCTTTTTCAGAAGATGTCTGCCCATTGCCACGTCCAGGAGGACCACGGCCACGACCACGAGTGGATCCACCGCCACGGCCTCTGCCACGGCCAACAAACAAAGCAGAAGTGTCCTTGACAGGAGAGTCACTTTATGGGACCAATCGCTGAAGGCCAAAGAAGGTCTCACTAAGGGTAGGGATAGAGGCTCCTGCAAGAAGTTGACTTTTGACACTGATATTCCGGGGAAAGGCCAGCCAAAAATTTAGCAATGTAGAACTCAGATTGTTGAGCTTTGATTTTGCTCAAATCATTGGTAAGAGGCTACACGGCCTGTGTTTCTTCAATAAGCCCTTTGAAGCCTCCATAGTAGTCACTCAGGGATTTTTCACCAATAGAGTAAGTGAACATATGCTCATATAGGTCATAGATGCGAGAGACATTCTTATCTTGCCCATATGTCTCTTGCAGATCAGCCCAAATGGCCTTGGCTGTATTGTGGAACATTACAGTGGTTAGGATGGAGATATCAATACTGTTCCACAACCATGTTTGAACCTGGGAATTATCTCTTAACCAGGTATTGTACAGTTTGACAGATTCACTGTCTTTCACATCACAGACAGGAGGCTCATCATATAACAGTATGGCTTTGTCTTTAGAAAGAATAAAGGCTTTGATAGCCTGAGCCCATAACAGATAATTAAAAACTCCTTTCAACTTTATGGAGATGATTTGAGCCTCAGTGGGATTAGGATCAATCATCATGATAAAGAACAAAATCTACAACCAATGTATATAAAAATAAAATAAAAAACGTCTTATCGGTTCAGCCAACCGATTGGCCAAGACTTAGTGTGGGTGAAGGTAGATGCTGGTAGTAGGGTAATTAACAAGGTCCAAAGCTCGGTTCCGCCACTGAGAGGCCAAAGGAAAAGAGAAGCTCAAAGGGGGTGATGGATGTCAAAGAGAGGATAATAACATTACCAACGGGGTGATCAAGAACATAAGTCCACAAGTAGTAGTATTTAGCAATAATATTCATAGATGTAATCTCGATCACCAATTAGTAGTAGTAAAACAGAAAATTGTAGTTACATAGAGAGAGCAAAAATATCAAAGGCCAATCAAACCAAGAGTTCTTTGATCAGTGATGGCCAAGGATTTAGTGCTCTGATACCATGTAATAATTTCTCAAAGAAACAACCAGCAAGTATACAACCAGAAATTAAAAGAGAAGAAGACTGAGGAGGAGAGAAAGAGAGAGAGAAAGAGAGAGAGAAAGAGAGAGAGAGAGAGAGAGATTTCGACACAGCAATGTGTTGTAACCCAAATCATTAAATAGCTCTCCTCTCTACCTTGTATTTATAGAGAGAAAATAAATAGATTTACAAGGAAAGTTTTATTCTAAGAAGAGACAATAAGAAAAGATAACAATAAGATTACAATAATAAAATAAAAAAAATAAATCAGTAATTAATTAAAGAAGGAAGGGAAAGGGGAGCAGTAGTAGATATCGCTGGTGCTACCTAGCGCCAGCTATATCTAGTGGGTCCCAGTGGGTCCCATGGGTCAATGGGCCTATGGGCCAACTTCGTAACAGCATATTTGGTGCTTCTTATGTTCTTCCATTTTAAGTTTCGTTATATTAAACCTATTAATTTAAGTTTGTTCATTTTATCATTTTATGTAACAGTGCTAATGAGAGATAATGGCAGCTTCGAGGTCTGGTAAGGGAGGTAATGGTGGTCGTACTGATATGGCATGGCAATATGGGACTGCCATTGACGGTAATAGAAGGAAGACCCAGTGTAAATTCTGTGGGAAAGGCTTATGTCTGGTGGGATCATTAGACCTAAGTAACACTTAGTGGGACTACTATAGATGTGAAGTGTCATATGGTCCCTGTCACAGCCCATTCTGGGGAATCGGGTGTGATATCCGGGTTAACCCAAATAGCCAATCCGAATCTTCCAACGATCGACAACTACAGTGATCTACCATACCAATCCCACAGTCTACACAAGCAATAACCACAATAATAATGAAAGTAATCAGAGTAATAATAACAGAAGCAGTAATAAATGACAGATGACAACTATTTGATCATAACATAAACAAAGTCTTATGATGTTTCACCACAATAGTCTTCACAAATACCATAATATCTCATATACAATTATTTCAAATTAAAGAGTAAATCTGTAAACATTGTTTCAGATAGATCTCAATGTGTATCCACATTAGAGTAAAAAGTAAAAGGAAAAGTATAGAGAGGGGTGCATCAAGTGTAAACGCAGTCACTGCAAGTACAGCTCTCACCAAGCTCTCCCGTAGCATCCTCAGCACCAGTGGCATCACCAACCAGTGAGTCCTCTATAAACTCGGCCACGGTATAATCACCTTTATCAACATCTAGAAAAGAAGTATCGATACAAGGGTGAGCTCCCATCCCAACTCAGTGAGAAGTCAAGTATCACACGCATGCATAATCAAATGAAATGAAATGAGTTCAGTAATTAGGTCTCTAGCAATGTGCTACTATGGTGTCGTATTGAAATTTAGCAAACGCTTTCGGTCCCGCCTACGGCCGTTAGCCTCTAATTCTCATGCACCGGGCAAGGTAGAAGAAGAATACGAGATCCCAGATCACTAAACTCCATCTACAAGTGAACCCCCATCCAGGTCCTCAAAACCCTTCAGGCTCGTCACCTCCCACCATAGACCCCGTCTCACACCAACTACCGTGCTCCTACACATCACTGACTCTTCCCTCGGGTCACCCAACCTTTGGAAGTATGAGTCTATTCCAGTATCTTAACCCCTACTGGAAGGGCATAAGATACAGGGTAATGTCACCACCTATGTCTATCATGTGCATCATTTTTAAATAAGACTGCACCCCAGCAGAGACCCTTGGCTCCACTCACATGGATTACCGTATGCCCGCTAGACTGCTAGCAATTCCAACATGATACATGTGGTCATGCTCCCCCACACCACATGCACCATCATACATGGGTGATTATATACATGTAAAAATAAATAAGGCCATACCCTAACAGGGACCCCAGGCACCACTCCCATGGACCACCATGCCCCCTAGGTAATAGCATCAAAATAACATGGCTCGTATATTGTGCTCCCACATGCCAAACAGCCATCATACCCAAAAAACAATCATCATACAAAGCATACATAGTTATTGTTATACAAATACATCCTCAATAAACACAGTTATTGGATGGCATATTATAAATATAAACAAAGCATGTTATAAACGTAAACAAAGCATGTTATCATCACAGGCATAGCATGTTATTGACATAAAAGTAGACATGTTAAAATGCCCTAATTACTACGGACCAAACCCCTTACCTGATTGCACTTAAAGTGCAACTGCAATGCTAAGCCCAATAATAGGCAAATACTTTGTCTAAGTCCAAAACCTATTTCATTGGATAATTATTGGGGTAACTTTTAACCCATATGGACAAGTTCTTCAGGTCTGTACATGGGTCCCAAGATAAGCTGGGAACCCAATGGTTGGTCCCACAATTCCTAGCTAAGGCAAACTGGCATTCAAAACCAGAAACGGATGGAGGACACGGACGGTACATCCTCTGGTTCTTCCCTCCACCAAGACACTTAGAAGAATCTCACAGATTTCCAATAAACCGGAGGGATAGACGGATGGTGTGTCATCCGACCCATCCTCCAGATATCCTCCTACTGATTACCGAGAATAGATGGTATGTAATCCGGAGGCACTGCCAGGTGGTGTTCCTTCGGCATATCCTCTAGATACCATTATGCTCACAAGGTAAATTATACGGAGCCTCAGATGGGTTCCGGAGGATAAGCCTCTGGCGTCTTCAAAGGATATGCCCCCGGTGTGCATCCTCCGAAGCGAGTGCAGAAGTTACTCGAGCCAGAGTTCTGGACTTCCATCTTTGAGGCATTTCATTCCCAATGTCCATTCTATGGTTCCCAGTCGATGGGAATCATCTTCCCAGGCTAGGGGACGAAACTAGAGTCGTCATTGACTCAATCCATTCCCCAACCAAGGTGGGTGAACATCTTACCATCTATGGTTGTCTCTTGGTCACTTTATTACTGGCAGCCATTAATTGTGTTAATTAGTGATTGAATGTTCCACTATAAGCCAACCTTGGTTGCTAGAAAAGAGAGAGGGAGAGATATGGACTTTCAACCAAGGTCGAACCACCTATGACACTAGGGTTGGTTTACCTCCATTAATGGTGGTCACTAATGGTGGAATAAACTCCATTGGTCTACCATTAGTGCTAAAGGAGAGAGAAAAAAGAGAGAGTGAGGTAGACGTGAGGTAGACTTACCTCACTAAGAAGAAGCTAGGGCACAAACTTGAGCTCCTTCACAAATCCCAAAGCCCTCTCCATGAATCCCAAGGTTAAGAAACGAAATAAGGGTTAGTGTTCCCTATTTATAGCATATCCCGAGGAGAGAGAGTGTCCACATACTTGATTCTCTTACACGAACCGGGGGAAAGCTACCTGGTGTGTTCCATCCGTCAGAGCCTCCGGTTAGGCCAAATGGTAGTCCCCTCGGTCAGTAGAATGGCTGCCATGCATTGGGATACATGTGGGGCCACTCAAGGTCCATCCTAATGCATTTACATTGTCATGTATAGATATAGGGACTCACCTAAGATTCAAATGTATCCATTCGATTTGTGTTGGGTGCCTCGTCAGTCTGAGTGTTGAGACCTGGCACAAGAGGAATCCGGGTTAGTGGAGGATTCCGGGTGCAGGTCTCACAGTTCCTATGGAGATTTCCAGGGCCATCGACAAACATATAAAAGGAGGACAATAGAAGAAGGCAGAGAAAAAGAAAGTTAGGGTGCAATTCGAGGCACCATGGGAGGTAGTATGGATGATGACTCTTCTTCTGATGATGGCATGGATATTACTGGAGATATGAGACGGGCAGTAACAACTAGTAGAGTCACCCATGATATGAACCGGGATAGATCGAGGGCTATGATGGGAAAGGCAAGTGGCAGTGGTAGTAGATTAGCTCAGTAGCCTCAGCCACATACACAGAGAAAGGGGTTGGCTTCTATGTTTAAAAGATCACATAGTACTAGAGCATAACCCTAGCCGCCACCTAGGGATGACAATTATGCTGAGATCCTATGCCAGGACCCAGAAGCTTTTAGTAAACCTAGGAACAAGCAAAAGAAGCTAAAGTTAATGTGGAAGAATGCAACACAAGCTGTTGGGAATGCCTATGCTAAGTGGTCCTTATATCATGGTACCCCAGCACGTACCACTACGGGCCCATACTATCAAACCATACTTAATGCAGTTGCTGAGGCTGGTCCTAGGATTAAAAGTCCCACTGCATATGAAATAATGAATGTGTATCTCCCTAGATAGAAGAAAGAATAAGAAGATTTGATAGAAAATTTAAAGAAGATGTGGAGTACATATGGGGTAACCATTATGTGTGATGGTAGGATGGGTCCTACTAGAAAGTCCATCATCAACTTCCTGGTCTACTATGATGGGAATATAGTGTTCCTCAAGTCTATGGATGCATCTGCTGTGACGAAAGATGTTGATTACATTTATGGACTGTTGCAGAAAGTGGTGGCTGAAGTTAGGGCTCAAAATGTTGTCCAGATTATAACGGACAATGGCAGTAACTACAAGAAGGCAGGAGAGATGATGACGGTTAAAAGGGAGTATAGTCTCTTCTGGAATCCATGTGTTGCTCATTCCATTGATCTTATGAAGGATATGGGCAAGCTATCCAAAGTAAAAACTGTGGTTGAACAAGCTAAACAGGTAACAACATTTGTATACAACCATGGCTATTCTTTGAACTTGCTCAGGGAGAAATGTGGAGGGGACTTGGTCAAACCAGGCGTTACCAGATTTGCTACCAACTATATAGCACCGAAGAGCTTTGAAGCCAAGATAGTAGACCTCAGATCGATATTTGCATCTGAGGACTAGTTTTGCTAGAGGGAATCAAATTCATCTAATTGGGTGCAACCACAGTCTACCATTACTTAAAATGAATTTTGAGAAACCTAAGGGGCATAGTAAAAATTCTGGAGCCAATGGTGAAGGTGCTGAGATTGGTAGATACATCATTCAAGCCCACTATGCCACTTTTATATGCTGCCATCGATATGCTGAAGGAGCGTGTTCAAAATTTTATCAAGATTATCAAAGATCGATGGGAAAATCAATTGATGCACCCATTGCATAAGGTTGGTGAGTATATTTTATAATGTCTTTAATTTAGTTCAACTTCTAGAATTTAATCATGTGACTCATATTTTGTAGCATACTATTTGAACCCCAAATATCAATATTCACATGTACTTGGGCACAATTCTGAGCTTAAAAATGCGGTCAAAACTGTTGTGGTAAAATTGGAGCCAAGTTCACATGTACAATAACTTGCCAACTTGGAGGTGAGTTGTATGGTTTAATAGCTAAATTATTTAAATATCCATATATTATAATGGCTAATTTTTATAAGTTTCCAAATGGATGTAGATTAAAACGTTCAGAGATGACCTTGGGAGTTTTGGAAGTTTCGCCACAGTGGCTGAGGAAGTACCGATTCTGGTATGGAATTATGGAAATTGCAATTTCTAAGTAACATAGTTTGTTTAATATGTATATTGACATGAAAATGAGATTTCATTCATTAAAATGTGTTCTTCTTCTTGTGCAGTTGAACGATGGGTGTTGTATGGCGAGGATGCATCTGAGTTGAGGAATATAGCAATCAAAATCCTATCCAGACATGTTTCGCATCTGGCTGTGAGCGAAACTGGAGTACCTTCTCCCTTTTCCACTTTAAGAGGTGGAATAGATTGGGCTCTAAACGGCTCAATGACTTGGTGTATATGCATTACAACATGAAACTGAGGGTACAAAGCATACGTCGATCACAACAAAATGATCAAACCCCGATCAAGCTCGTCGACATCTTCTAGCTATCTTCCGATGAGGAGGATCCCTTAGTAGGGTGGTTGTGAAATAGAGCAGTACCAGTGATGGATGAGTTTGGCGGGAGGCCCGACCCCACTTTGGCTAGTCAGATCGGTGTTGATATTGAGCAGTTTCTATCCTCGAACGAGGATCGTGTAAACATACAATCGCCTCGACTGTTTGACCCCTCAGCTGGTAATGGCACAGGCACTGGCTTTGATGATACAGTTAATGAGACTGGTTGGTCAGCTTCCGATAGTGATAACAGTGATGGTGGTGATGGTGGTTGTGGTGGGGCCTCATGTGACTAGCATGCTATCTCTAAGCGAGAGTTTGACCCTAGACCGACTGTACCCATTGTTAAATGGACGAGCAAGAGCCCGTATACTCACGCCACACAAGATACAGACCACGGTGGGCGCCCATCTTCATCACGGCCTACGACTAGGTATTTACGTAGGTCTCGTCGCCGTTTGCAACTAACCCAAGAAGACAACGATGATTACACTGACTTGGTTCTTGAGGTTGAACCTGAGGTTGATAGCATGTCCACAAGCTTTAGAGGAATGAGCAATGAGGATAGCACTGGAGACGAGCAATGGCAATAGCAGTGGAGTTGGCACCACGTCGGAGTATGGTTCTTATTCCGGTAGCAATTACCGCATGCTTCCCAGCTCACATGGTTCTTCCGCTGATGTTATTTCATAGACTGGATCCCACTTTGTGACAGTCTCTTCACTTACCCCACTGCCCAGGGATTCATGCCTTAACCGCCAATGTACAGTGACTACATTTTTCCACAGTTTGCTACAATGTACCCAATAAATAGGTATCCTTATAACGTTGATGATGCCATGTATAGGAGACATGTGGACGACCAGCAGCACTTCTTCAGCCATGAGATGTCATGGCACAACTTTGTTTTTCAATCCGAGCTATATTTTGCACGGGGCAAAACGTGGAATTAGACATTGGGATGGAGTGATGGGAAGATGGAACTTGGGCTAGAACTTAGGATCATTGTATTTTAGTAGTTGATCTTGATCACATATTCACATGTACTATTTGATTTTGAGTATTTCAGACTTTGAGACTTTGAATATTTGTGTCATTGTATGGATTTTTGATTTTCGAATGTATGATTTTCCCACAATGTGATTAGTTTTACAATTTTATGCTTTAAATGTATTCATATATGTTAAAATAGTATTTCTTTGGAGTATATAGCCTTAAAATGAGCATAAACATGTCGAAACTCCCATTTTTAGCCTTTGGGGAGTTTTAGCAGGATCTCGCCGAGATCTCAACTCCAAAGGGTCGAGACACCGTCGAGTTCCGAGATTTTAATCCTTGGTCTCAAATATAGGAAGTTAGCAAATCAGGTCAGAAAATAGGTGGAGCAGAAACAGAATTAGTAACTATCATAATAGCAACTAACATATTTAGAAAGTAACAAATAGAAACTTGTTACCGCTAATGATACCATATGCCGCTATGTGCACATGAGCCCCACTAGTCCCACCTTGTTATTTATGATTTATTTAGATTGGTTATTATAGTTTCCCTTTATTGTTAAGATTTATTTTCGAAGTTGTCTAGATTTACTTTCCTAATTAGCTTATAATTGTAATTAGGGAAATTTCCTAAACTGTTGTTTTTCCTCTTTGATTATAAATAAAGGAACCACAGGAGGAAGAGGTGTCCATTCGGTTCTTCCTCTTCCTTGGAGAATCGATCCTCACTTCTAGTTGTCTATTTCTCTCTCTTCCGGTTTCACTTGTTCTGGTTACTTCTTTATTGCAAATTGTTACATGGTATCAGAGCAGGTGCAGTTTTTAGAGTCGTTTAAAGATCTCCGTTCTAGTGAGCAGCCACTAATACTGTTGCCGTATTTTGTTATTAATTTTCTAGTTTTCTATTTGCTGATCAAATCTAATCAAAATCTTCTACTGAATCTAATTGGTTGCTATTAAAACTACTGCTACCTTATGATCTGCTGCTGTTCACATTAATCTGACACAACTGATCTTGATATACTGCTGCTTCAGCCCTTTTATTTTATATTCTCCGGAAGTGCTGAAAATTGGAATCAATGGCTGGATCGACTCAATTTGCTGCTGAATCGACTTGATTTTATATTCTACCTTATGATCAAGTGCTGCTGGATCGACTCGATTTGCTGCTGAATCGAGTGCCGCTGAATTGACTCGATTTTATAATCTACCTTATAATCGAGTGCTGCTGAATCGACTCGATTTGCTGCTGGTTTCTGAACTACCCCATCTTATCTTCTGATATCCTTCTTCTTATATCTTCCTTGATTTCTATGCAGTATTCCTGCTGTCGTTCTTTACTTCTCCTTTGCTACTTTTCACGTTACACATGGGTTGGGTGTAGAACCGCAAGAACTCCCTCGTTACAAATCAGTTCGAGTTGAGACTTGGGGATTCAGTTCGCCTTCCTAAAGCGACTTCGTCCTCAGGTTTTCATCCTTAGTAATTGTTAGTTAACAAAACCAGATCTGGAACTTTTATCTGCAACCTAGTCTGCCGCCAGATTCTGATTTCAAGGTTCTTATTCAAAGAATCTTCTTTGTTTCCTGGTCTGAATTGTTGGGTTTCAAGGGGATATGGGTTATGAATCTTTGTTCAGAATTTCGGTTCGATTGGAGCTAAAGAGGCTAAGTTTGATCAGTTTCTTTAAACCTGGTTTTCCGCCTCTTATTCAGTCTTGAGGTTGAAGACAACCAACCTTTCACGATTTGTTTTATTGCCTATATTGTCTTGCTTTCCTATTTTACCCCCTTCCTTTCCCCTTATTTCAAAAGTTATCCTTCTTTTGTGTTAATACCCAATCTACCCTCACCTCTTTAAATAGAATTCCTATTCTGTCCTAAGGCCTTGTTTGGTTTCTTCAAGTTATTGACTCTTTAAATAAAATGCCCATCATATATTAGGTCCTGTTTGGCTACCACAGTAGTCTTATCTGAATTTACAGAAGTGTCACTCACCATTATAAACTTTCTTTTAATTACAGTTCTGCCATTGCACTTCAATAGGGTTTGCCTTATATATCACCACTTTGCCACTTTGCAATTAAGGGTCTGTTTGTCTGCTTCAAGGGAGATTAAAATTATGATTATTTACAATCTTACCATTCATTCTTTTCTTGTTAACTATCGATGGCCCCTTGAACAATGTGCCAGTAGCTCTTGTCTGTGATATGTTTGGAGTATTACTTTGATTGGGCAATCCCATAAATGTGACCATAATTTACAGAATTTCCATTGGACTTCAATATTTGCAATTTATTGCTTTCGAGAGTCCCTAAATCACATTGATGGAATTTGCATGGAATGTTGATTATTATTTCTCTTATCTGGCATATCTAGGATTTTATTTGCTACCGGAATGAGGTGCTTGAAGATTATTGGGCTCTTATTTGTGGGTGTTCTCATTGGGTGTTCCCCTCCATTATTTATCCACGTGGAATGCTCCACGTGAGGGGGGACTATATATATCTGCTTAAGTTCATTGAAAAGAGCTACCTACTATATACTCGTGTTGGGAGCGTACTACTGTTGCACGCAATGCAACCTACTGTTTACTTGTTGTGACTACTACACTACTCCTTCAAGATCTTCTTCAAAGGTCTTATTCAATATTTGTTGGTCATGGTTTCAAGAACTACTACTCAAGAGATTTTTTATTGCTGCCTCTACTACCTAATGTAGCCTCTACTACCTGATGTAGCCTCTACTACCAGCACCTAATGTGATCTCTACTACTTGGTTCACAGTGACCTCAAACTATGCTACTGTTGCTAGTTGGTTCACAATAACATATACTGTGTTGTTGCTACTTGGTTCACAGTAACCTATATTATACTGTTGCTGCTTGGTTCACAGTAACCTATACTGTGCTTCTTTATTACTATTGTTGTTATTGCTGCATCTGTTGATATATTATTTGAAGAACAGAAGAAGTAGCTCTAACATTCCCACGTGCTCCAGCTTGAGGGGGGTGTTAGCGCTAGCGATACCATGTGCCGCTATGTGCACATGAGCCCCACTAGTCCCACCTTGTTATTTATGATTTATTTAGATTGGTTATTATAGGTTCCTTTTATTGTTAGGATTTATTTCCTAAGTTGTCTAAATTTACTTTCCTAATTAGCTTATGATTGTAATTAAGGAAGTTTCCTAAACTATTGTTTCTCCTCTTTGATTATAAATAAAAGAACCACAGGAGGAGGTATCCATTCAGTTCTTCCTCTTCCTTGGAGAATCGATCCTCACTTTTATTTGTCTATTTCTCTCTCTTTCGGTTTCACTTGTCCTGGCTATTTCTTTATTGCAAATTGTTACAGAACTGAAACTGAAAATAGAAACAAAAATCAGATTTGGATGGCGTTGGTGCACAAAATAGAAACCCAAAGAAATAGAAACTGAAATGAGAACAGCACATCAGGCTAGAAATAGAATAGCTACGGGGTTTCAAAAAATAATCGATGGACATAATTCTGGTTTTTGAAACACAGTTGAAAAGAGAACAAAATTAAGATCAGAATATGTTTAATGAAGGAACAGTAGAGAAGAAACTTGTTAACAGAATTTCAATTTAAATTAAAAAAACAGGATTAGAACTAGCACGAGCAGGAATGAAGAAGTCAATCACCTCTTCTTCGAGTGCCCCCTTTTCAAGAAAGTTTGGGAAAAGATCCTCAATAAATGCTGGCCCTACAAAAGAAGAATCTTACCTTTTGACCTTGAGTGGAAATGGATGAACAAGAAATTCAAGGCCAAAACTCCTTGTGACACCATAGCCAAGCTCGCCTTCAGTGCAACTATTTACCACATATGGTTTGAAAGAAATCTTCGTCGATGGGCAAACAAGTCTAGAAGCTTCAACCAGATTTGGGAGGCAATCAACTTTGATATCCATGGCAATGTTATGCCTCTTAGATTACCTTGCCCGGATACTGCTAGAAATAGATTTATTTTGTCTTCTTGGAACATGGGCACTCGTTGATTTTGAAGAGTTCCAGTTGGTTTTTCCTTGCTTCTCTTTTTCTTTTCGGCTTCTGGCCTAGTTCTGTAAGGAGCCTGGCTCTATCCTTTGGATACCCAGGTTTGTTTCTCTCCCTTTCGGGGTGTTGTTAATATATTCTTTTATTCACCCAAAAAAAAAAAGTGCAAAAAAACCTGTTTCACAGAGAAGAATAAGAAAGGAAAAAAAAAATGTTCAGGAGTCACACCTGAACTTCTTGAAAGAAAGGAATCCCTCCAAGCCCCAATTCTGGAATCCCACTTGGTTTTTCTAATGAACCCACAGTAGGGAAGTCTGAATCACCACAGAACCGAAAAGCAAAAACTTTTTTCATTACTCAAAATCATACTAGGCTGCGAGGCCCTTACATGCTTATATAATGTTTGCTGAAAACTAAAGCAAAACAGAAAATAGAAAGTACTAGAAATTAGAAACTCTATAAAACAGAAACTAATACCTAATCTCATATAGGACTTAAATCCCCATATTTGGGCTTAATACAATAGAAAACTCAAAATTACTAAGCCCGTGACCCATATATCCCATAGGGAACTTGAAATTAAGTCTAATTTGAACCCAAGTTCAGTTTGACCAAGAAAACTGAACCAAACCCAAAACAACAAGCTCTTCCTCCTGTCCCCATGCTGGAATTCTGGATCAACTCTCCCCAACTTGAAAAAATCCTCGACCTTGAGTTTTGGAGAGATGAGAGATCAACTTCTTGTGGTTAACATCCATCTTCAAACCATTAAAAAAAAAAAAAAAAAAGCCTCTGGCAGCTCTCGGATGTCAGGAATCTAATCTTCAAGGCAAGGTGCTCTCTCTTGAAGAACTCTGGCAGAATTACAAACTCTAAGTGATCAACTTTATGATTAGTATCTACTGTAAATAATGTTGTATCCATGGAGTCCTTCGAAACTATTTCTTCAACCCCTTCATCCATCGCCTCAACCTCTTCAATCTCGATTGTACCCATTTCCTTGATTTCTTCATAATCTTCCTCCTCATCAGTTTCAGCTAATGGGGGCGAGCATATAACATTAATTCCCAAGTCATCATATAACTAATCATCAATGGGTTGCATGTCTACTATATCATCTTCCTATGGTTCACAAAATTGGGCCTCCAAGTTGACATCAATTGCAGCTATGATGGAGTTTCCCTTGCGCTTCTGTGAACAAAACTTGCAAAGTGTCAAAAACCATTGCAGTGTTAGGCTAATAGGATTTGGTGTTGCCTCCACTAGTCATGGGTGTTGGACCGATAGGCAATCCAAGAGGGGGGTGAATTGGGTAATGCGGAATTATTGTCCAGTTTATTATCTTTTTCAATTCAACCAAAATACCAAAAGATATGTTGCAAACAGGCTACCATGGAAGAGATAAAGAGAAATAGAGAGAGAGTGCACACCAATTTTTATGGTGGTTCAATAAGAGCCCATCGTCCTACGTACACTCCTCAAGCACCCTGCTTGGAATCCACTAAAACACTCTACTGTTCTTGGTAGGAGAAAACCCTACACATGAATAGTTTTCCGGGAAACCTATCAACCCTTATACAATGATCACCCCATTATCAATCACACAAGTCAGGGACTCAATTCCCAATTCACACAATCAATGAAGTAAAAGAAATGGCTTCACAAAGCCAAGAATAAAAACAAATTACCTTTTGAAGGCAAAATATACAAGTTTGAAACTCAATCAACCAATCCCCAATGCTCAAGCTCTTCTCAGTTGTTCTTTAGATGAATTTCAAGTTAATAGACTTTTCTGATGTACAAATTTTGTGCTCAGAAGTCACAAAACCATTCCCAACAATCCCTACTTAATGAAGATGTTGCAATAGTCATTTTTCAAACCGTTGGTGTAACACCCCAGAATTCCTGATTTAATTGTTCCATTATTTAATTTTGTCTGAGGTGACAATTGGTGTCACTAGGTGACCTTCAGAAATATAGGTGATGGTTAGATGATTTAATTATTCAATTATTTGTTTCTATCTGAGGTGACGTTTGGTATCACTAGGTGAGGTTCAGAAATCTAGGTGATGGTTAGATGCTTTGAGTCCCATACTAGTGAGATGTATTGTATTAATTTTCGTGGGCAGAAGTGGGGCCCACCATTTTTATTTTAGTAGGTCTCTTTTGAAATTCAAAAGGGTGACTCATTCTACATTGAAACTAGATCATATGTTGGCCCCCGCGGGGGGGGGTGGGTTTGTCTCTGTGGACCAGGGGGGGCTCTGCGGGAAGAAGATTGTACCGTGAGAAAAGCAAGGAGGTCAACCTGTTTCAAATATACAACATGGATTCTGGCAATGCAATGTAGTTGGACCCTAATGTGTGTTATCTGCAGGGAAGGCAGTTTCACCTTTCTTGCTGGTCATTATAATTTTTGGTAACCCAATAAAAGGAAAGAAGAGAGATCATTCATGATAGGGAAATAAAAATAAAAGAAGGCAGAAAGGGGTCATGAACAGTAACCGTGAACAGTGAGGAAAAAAAAGAGGAAGAAAAAGGGAAGAAGAAGAAGAAAAAAAAAAAAAAAAAGGGAGAACAGCACCATTAAATTAGTCAGTACTTCCCCTATTTTATTCGTCATATTAATATCGATTTTTTTTAAATAAACCTAATATTTCCAATTCTGGACCCAGTTAGAACTAGTGTATACATATACCTCTGATTTATATATACAGCAGTCCCAGATCTGCCTACACTCAAGACAGTTATTTTTCAGTCGAGTCTCAACCCCCAGATTTTCCGTGTATGTGTGTGTGTGTGTGTGTGTGTGTGTGTGTGTGTGTGTATATATATATATATATATATATATATATATATATATATATATATATAGAGAGAGAGAAAGAGAGAGATCATGTCAGGTAATAGGCATGCTTATTCGTATCGAATTATCTCAGCCGTAGGTATGTGTATTTAATTAAATTCATGTACGGAAGTGCTATGCAGATTTTATGTGCAGTCTTCCTTAACATATACAGAAATTTTTAAAAATGTTTATTACTGAATTTCTTATATCAGATTTCAGGTTTGCAATGATTGATTGTTTTCTTCTCTTCAATCTTAGATTCATACTATATATCAGTCCATTTTTTACATAGTAGTCCAGATTGTAAATCAGTACGTATATGCAGACTTATGCAGTCCAGTTTTTCATATATCGGTCCCGTTTTTATACCAGCTCCATACTTTTATATGTATCAGTAGCAGATTTTGAATATATCAGTACATATGCTATCTCTGTATATAAGTATATACTGATTATGTATGTCAGTTCCAAATCAGATCTATATAACAGATATAACAGTATACATAGTAATATCAACAGATTTTTATATCATCATGTATTACACGCATATTCTTATCAGTCTTACATCTATGTGGCATCTTTGCATATCAGACTAAGGTTGAAATTTCAGTCTTGTTACGATGTGAGCCCAAAAGGGCCCACTCGATATCCCTAGGTGGTAATTACAGCCAGCGATATCGAGTGGTGATATGTTTCCTTTTTGGGTTGTTTGATTTATTTCCTTATTAGCTTATTGTATCTCTCCTTTTATGTCTTCTCTTATTTTAGAAACTTTCCTTGTAATTGATGTATTTCATTCTCCATAAATATAAGTGGTAGAGAGGAGAGTTTTTTTATCGATTTTGGCTGTAGCACTCTGCTGCTGTCGAAATCTTTTTCTCTCCTTCTCTCCTTCTCTCCTTGTTATCTTCAATCTTCTTCTCTCTTTTTCTGGTTGGTGAACTTGCTGGTTATCTCTTTATGGAATTGTTACATGGTATCAGAGCACTAGATCCTTGGCTATCATTCATCAAAGCTTCGGTTTGATAGGCCTTCGATATTTTTGCTCCAACTATGTACTCCTTGCCTTGGTGATCAAGACTTACTTCTAAGACTACTATGCTGCCAATGGTTTGATCTTTAACTTCTCGATCACCTTCTTGTAGAGAATGGTCTAACTAGTCTATCAATAGACAAAGGTCTTCTTATTTATAATGTGAGAATGAATACTGTTAGGGAATTATGCCACGTTGGGTTCATTCCCTCGACACGTCGGACTCAATATCAGCGCCACGTGGAGATTCGCCATTCGACGAAGGCTAAAATCGGTACTACCCCTCAAGCACAGGAAGAAAGGGTAAACTCGGTATTTCGGGATTCCGCACTATTCACTATAAATAGGGCGAATCCCGAGGTTTTTAACACACAACATATACTGCTCATTTATTACCCCTTGAGATTCACGCTCTGACACATCGGTCGAAAAATCTCACCTCACCCCACACTTTATAATATCTTAGTGGGCTCGACACCGAGCCCATTGACTGTTCACAGAGCCTAACTTTGGCATCGGAGTGGACCCGGGGCATCCAGCCCTCCTCCCTTCTTTGCCTTTTCTTGTCTTGCAGGTCCAGTCAGCGAGGAGGACCCACAGGACGGATCTGGGCCGAAACAGTTTGGCGCCCACCGTGGGGCCCGTGAGTTCCGATATCTTAAGATAAAACCAGGGAGGAATCTCCAATCATGAGTCCACGACGGACCAGAAGTCACAGGGTCAGTCCTAACCCCCCATTACTCGATCAACGTGTGAATCCGGAAGAAGGAGACAGTCGAGTTCCGACCCAATCAAGATCGCGAAAGCGGGCAGCAGCCCAAGCGCCCACACGAGGCATTCGTCACCTACGAACAGTTCAAACCGTTGCGCGGCAGCTCGCAGATTGACGAGATTCGTGCAAGGATTGCAAACTCCAGCCGTGAAGCCTCATCTCGACCTCCCATTGGCATCGTCCCCGGGGTGGCACCGCACCAAGAAGACGACCTCCATCGGGACCCACCCCGAGATCGGCCAAGGCGGAGCGAAGGCCGACCCGCACAGCCGGGAGCCAACACTCGCCCCGCCCAGCCGCGGCACAGGCTCGACCTCGCACCATGGGAGAATTCCAGCTCGGGACAGACTTGGTCCCCGGCCGAGGCCAATACCCGGTGGTCGATGAAGAGGACCTAGAAGAGCTCTTGGTCCCTCGGCGCATAGTACTACCGGAAGGAGCCGTTGGGACAGACAAGCCCAATGCCCCCATGGACCCCGCAGTTCTTTGCACAAATAGCGGACCGATTGGCGCCCTCCACCGAAAGGTCGAAACAATGGAGAAGGCGGGAGTGTCCCAAGATGAAGACAGGGATTACGCCCCCTGTCGACTCTTACGATGGTTCTACCGACCCCATTGAACACTTGAACAACTTTGTTGGGGCAATGGTCCTGCACGCAAACCCCGATGCAATCATGTGTAGAGCTTTCCCGCTCACACTCAAGGGGGCGGCACAGATGTAGTTCAATAACCTCCCACCACGGTCAATCGACTCATTCAAAACCATGGGTAAACTATTCCGGATGCACTTCCAGGGCAGCAAGGTGCAGCGGAAGACAAGTGCCCATCTGATGAATATGCGGCAAAGATCCGGAGAAACCCTACGGGCCTTCTTGGCCAGGTTTAACTTGGAGGTGCTCAAGTCAAAGACATTGACGAGGCGGTTCACTTCGCTACGTTGAGAGCAGCAGTCACCGACACAAAGCTCAGATTTTCCATCGCTAAGAAGGAACCTGCCGATCTACAAGAACTCCTAGCGAGATGCGAGAAATTCGCCAGCGCCAACGAAATCTATGAAGCCAGCAAGAGAACACTGAAGGATGTAGTCAAAATTCTAGAGCTAGTGGTGAAGGTGCTGAGATTAGTGGATACAGCATTCCAGCCCACCATGCCACATTTATATGTTGCCATGGATATGTTGAAGGACCGTATAAAAACTGTGCTTCCACGTGGAAACAAACATTTTGTGAAGATTATCAAAGATCGATGGGAGAGTCAACTGATGCACCCATTGCATAAGGCTGGTGAGTATATTTAATAATGTCTTTAATTTAGTTCCACTTAATAGTTGGTACTCTATTTTAATCTGACGACTCATATTTTGCAGCACATTATTTGAACCCCAAGTACCAATATTCACATGTGCTTGGGCTCAATTCTAACCTTATCGGTGCGGTAAAAGATGTTGTGGCAAAATTAGTGCCAGATTATACTATACAAGCACTGGTCAATCTGGAGGTGAGTTGTATGGTTTAAGTGCTGAATTATTTGAATATCCACATATTACAATGGCTAATGGTTATAAATTTTGAAATGGGTGTAGATGAAAACGTTCAGAGATGCTCTTGGGAGTTTTGGAACTCCCGATGCAGTGGCTGGACGAGATAAGACCGATCCTGGTACAGAATTATGGAAATTGAAATTTTCAAGTAACATATCTTATTTAATATGTGTATTAAAATGTGTTTTTCATCTTGTGCAGCTGAGTGGTGGTTGTTGTATGACGAGCATGGAGCTGAGTTGAGGAGAATAACAATCAAAGTCCTATCTCAGACATGTTCCGCATCTGGGTGTGAGCAAAATTGGAGTACTTTCTCTCTTATCCATTCAAAGAGGCGGATTAAATTGGGCTCTCAACGGCTAAATGACTTGGTCTACGCCCATTACAACATGAGACTGAGGGTACAATGCTTGAAATTTGAACAAAGAAATGAACAAGAGCTGATCGAGCTAGCCAACGTCTTCCAACCATCTTCAGATGAAGAGGATCCCTATGTGGAATGGGTGAGAGACAGAGCAGTTCCAGTGATGGATGAGCCTTAGTGGGATGCCCGACCCACCGTGTGCGCCTTCCGGATGAGTTCTAATCTTGAGCGGTTTATGTCTTCGGATGAGGGTCGTGTACACGCACAGTCGCCTAGACCATTTGACCCCCCAACTGGTACTGGTAGTGACTCAGAAGGCAATGATGATACAATGGATCAAAGTGACTGGTTAACTTCTGATAGTAGTGGTGATGATGGAAGTGGTGGTGGTGATGAGGGTGGTGGTGATGATGAGGGTGGTGGTGGTGATCCTAGACCGACTGTACCTATTATTAGATGGACCGGTGAGAGTCAGTATATACACGCTACACAGGATCCAGATCATGGTGGATGCGCATCTTCATCACGGCCTACGACTGGGTATACACGTAGGTCCGTCGGCCAAGAACGTCCTTTGCAACCAGTAGAAGAAGAAGAAGATTATTTCTTTGACATCGTTCCTGATCCTGATATTATGTCTAATGTTGAAATTGATAGCATGTCCACAAGTTTTAGAGGACTGAGCATTGAGGGTAGCAGTGGACAGGAGCAGGGGCAGTGGAGTGCTCATGGATTTGGCACCACTTCGGCGCACGGTTATTATTCCAGTGATGATGACCGCATGATGGGAAGTGCATATGATTATTCCGCTGATACTAGTAATGCTACATCACAGACTGGCTCAAACTTTGTAGACAGTCTCTTTTCAGTCCCAAATTTGCAAAGAACCACGCCCCTACACCAGCCAATATATGCTCACTTTACTCCACATTATAATAAATTGTATCCAAGGTTGGGTATCTTTAGAAACTTCCCGGATCATGTGTATGAGAAATATGTGGAAGACTACCAGACCTTCTATAGCCGAAGGATGTCGTGGCAGGATTTTATTTATCAGACCGAGATATATTTTCTTCAGCAAAATCAATCTGATCAGATGGAACATGCATGCCACTCTACATATGATTAGACATTGGGATGGACTAATGGGAATGTATTATTTCATTTTGAGTATTTAATTATTTCATATAATGAGTACTTGTAAATTATGTCATTTTGTAGGATTTATGATTTATGAATGTATGATTTTTCGATAATGTGATTACTTTTTATGCTTCAAATGTGTTTATATATGTTGAATAAGTATTTTTCTGTAATATATAGCCTTAAAATGGCTCTAAAATGGACTTAAAACATCAAAAAATGGCTTAAACCATAAAAAAAAACCTGTCGAAACTCCCATTTTTACCCTCTGGGAGTTTCGGCAGGTTCTCACCGAGACCGAGATCTCAGTAATCTCGGTTTTCTCAAGGGTCGAGACACCCTCGAGAACCGAGATTTCGAACTATGGCTATGACTGGTTGCATAGAATTGAGGAGGTACTATATGACTAAGGAATTCTCAGCAGTCCATTTTTTCAAGGCGGCACCTTCAGTCGGTATAGGCTCTGTACCTGTAATATAGTCAGATAGCCCTCGAGCAGTAATGGAAAAGATGTATGGATCGGGACCACATCAAATAGTTGCCACTATCTAGTTTGGCGACATTAGTAGGAATTATAAAATTTTCTAGTTTGAAGAATTCAGATTCGGCAGAAGTTACCTCAGACATGATAAAAAAAATTGTATATATAAACAAATGAACCGTGTACCAATCCTTTATGGAGAACGAGAACACATGTCCAGCAAACACGATTTTCAATTTTGGTATAGAAATCAGTATAAGTGCTAGGACTGATCTCAAAAAATACCAATAGGGATACACGGTGATTAAAAGAAAAAATTGAAACAAATCTTCTAGACCATGATTAGAACAAGGATGGTGATAGGGTGATAGTGATGGTGGTTACCGGCGATGGAGTACTGGCAGTAGGGCGATGGTGGTAGTGGTGCTGGCAGTAGGGCAGTGATGGAGGTTTGGCGATAATGATAGTGGTGCCGGCAGTGATGGGAAGTGGAGCTGGCAGGAGGCGGCGTCTTCAAGAGAAAAATAAAATAATAAAAAAAAGAAGAGGAGAAGGAGAAGGAGAAGGAGAAGGAAAAGGAAAAGGAAGGGCGACGGTGGTTGTGGTTATGGCTTTGATACCATATAGAGAATGGTCTGACTTGTTTATCAATAGATAGAGGTCCTCTTATTTATAATGTGAGAATGAATACAAAAAAGGAAAATAGGTAGATGAGACCCTATTAGGATTTACAATGAATTTAGACATAAATACAATAAATCTAGACATAAATACAATGAATCTAGACATGACCTCATCTTCTCAACATTATTGTTAATGTAAAGAAAAAAAAATTATCCTACTACCCTACCGCCGCCCCTCTTGAGCCCTTCATTCCTTTGCCACTCGGTTGTTTGAACCGAGATTTGGATTATGTTGTTTTTATCATTGTTATACCCTATATCCACCACCAACCCTTGCTTCACTTTGAGCATTATATCCTTTGGCCTCTCGGTTGACTGAACCAAGTAAAAGAAGAATAATTTAATATTTCTTGATTGTGTTGATCGCTATTTATTCTGTTCTAAGATGACTGATCCCAAGCTTACAGAGGTTCGGACCATCTCTATAAAATTGAAAGGGGTCTTAAACTATCTTCTCTGGGCTCAAGCCATCAAGGCCTACATCCTGTCTAAGGATAAAGTACAGTTGTTAACTGATGATGCTCCTGCCTGTGATACTAAGGATCCTGAGTTTGTTAAGACGTATAATACTTGGCTTCGTGATAATTCCTTGGTTCAAACTTGGTTGTGGAATAGTATTGAGCCTTCCATCTTACCTACTGTAATGTTTCACAATACTGCCAAAGCCATCTAGGCTGATTTACAAGAAACCTATGGTCAGGATAAGAATGTTTCTCGAATTTATGACCTCTATGAAATGATGTTCACCTATTCTATTGGTGACAAATCCCTGACTGATTACTATGGTGGTTTCAAAGGCCTTCTTGAGGAAATCCAGGATGTGCAGCCCCTCACCACTGACATCAATAAGTTAAAGGCCCAATAATCTGAGTTTTACGTGGCAAAATTTTTGGCTGGACTCTCTCCTGAGTATCATGCTGTAAAGAGTCAGCTTCTTGCCAGAGCATCCATACCTACCCTAAGTGAGACCTTTTTTCATCTCCAACGTCTGGTTCTTCAGAGTGACATTTCTCCCAAAGATACATCTACCTTGTTTGCTGTCCGTAGTCGTGGTTCGTCCTTTCGAGGTCGTGGCTCTACCAGTGGTCGTGGTCATGATGTACCTGGTCGTGGTTCTGAGAGACCACCGTCTGATAAGTCTACCCTTTATTGTACTCATTGCCACAAGGCCAACCATACTATTGATACCTGTTGGGACAAGTTTGGCCGTCCTGAATGGGCTGATAATTTAGTTAATACCATTACCATTGACGATGCATCCCCTGCTGTGCTAGCTCCACCATCCACACCTACCCCATCATCTGCCCAGTACAAGACCCTCCTTCGTAGGATTTGACAACTTGAGGCTACTGGTTCCTCTTCTGCTACTACCCTAGCCCATACAGATATATCTACCCTCCTTTCTCACACCTCTCCCCATCATTGGATCATTGATTCTAGTGCCACCAATCATATGACTGGTAAGTCCTCTGTCTTTTCTTCTCTTCATGCCACCGACAAGCCTGTTACTATTTATCTTGCTAATGGCTCTTCCACTAGTGCCTCTCAGCATGGTCATGTCTCTCTTACCCCTTCTATGTCTTTACCTTCTGTTTTACATGTACCTAATTTACCTCTTAATCTTTTATCTATTAGTCAACTAATTAAATCTCTTAACTATGTTGCTACCTTCTTCCCTTCCCATTGTACCTTTTAAGATCAGATCTCAAGACTATAGAGATGAATGGTGGACGTAAGCATGCTGGTCTATAATATTTGGAGCATACTGATCATTTTCCTACTGCTGCTACTACCCCTATTTAATGGCACCACCAGCTAGGTCATTTGTCTCTGTCCAAGATGAAAGTTTTTATCCTTAGTTGCAAGTCTCTCTCCACTCTTCAATGTGAGGCCTGTGAATTAGGGAAACATCACCGTTCGTCTTTCCCTGCTAATTCTAGTCCTAGGAGTTCTACACCCTTTTCTTTAATCCATTCTAATATTTGGGGCCCTTGTCGTATCCCCAATAGGTTAAGGTTGTCTTAGTTTGTAACCTTTGTGGATGATTTTTCTAGGATGACCTGGCTTTATTTAATTAAAGATCATTCTGAGTTTCTTAATATTTTTTAAGGATTCTTTCAAGAAATTTTTACTCAATTTGGAGTTTCAATTAAGGTCTTACGTACAAACAATGTTCTTTAATATATTCAAATAGCTATTTCTGATTTCTATTTTAAACATGGTATAATACATCAAACTAGTTCTGCCTATACACCTCAACAAAATGGGGTTGCTGAACGTAAAAATAGGCATCTTCTGAATATTTCTCGGTCCTTGATGTTTCATACGAATGCACCTAAATTTTATTGGTGTGATGTTGTTTTAACTGCCTGTTGTTTTATTAATCAAATGCCATCTTTTGTTCTAAACAATAAAGTTCCCTTTCATCTCCTTTATCCTGATACCTCCTTATTTCATGTCTACCCTAAAGTTTTTGGTAGTACCTGTTTTGTTCATATCATGCATCCTAAATTGGGAAAACTTTATCCTTACTCCCTCAAGTGTATTTTTCTTGGTTATTCCCGTACTCAGAAAGGGTATAAATGCTTTGATCCTACTATTAAACGTCACTATGTCAGTGCTGATGTTACTTTCTTCGAAGACAAGCCATACTATCCGGTACAGGTGCCGACTCCTTTCCCTACCCCTTCCCCTCCAATCCCTTTTGTAACACCTGATGATATTGAACCACCATCTGACCAACCCTTACCATCTGACCCATCACCATCTAGCAATAACTTACCATCTGACCCCCCCACCTCCCCTACAGGTTTATACATGCCGTCCTCCAGTGGCTCCGACTAGTACTGCACCAACTGCTCCGTCAACTACTACAACTCCTCCTAATCCTGAGGTCTCTCCTGACCTTCCTATTGCACTCCACAAAGGTACTTGTACTTGTACTCAGTGTTCTTTACTTACCTTTCCTATTGAGCATTTTGTTTCTACTGCCCATCTCCCTCATTGTTACTAAAATTTGGTTCACTCTCTATCTGCTACTTTTGTCCCTACATCTCTTTCCCAAAACTTGTCCCATCCAGGGTGGAAAGCAGCTATGGATGCCTTGATGACTCGTCAAGCTTGGACCCTTGTTAATCTCCCTCAGGGTCACATCGTTGTTCATTGCAGATGGATATATACGGTTAAACATAATTTTGATGGCACTGTTGATAGACTGAAAGCAAGACTTGTTGCTAAAGGGTTCACTCAAACCTTTGAAGTTGACTACTTTGAGACGTTCTCTCCTGTTGCTCGTCTCAACTTTGTTCGTGCTATTATCTCTTTGGCTGTACACTTTAATTGGCCTCTATATCAAATGGATGTCAAGAATGTCTTCTTATATGGGGACCTACAAGAGGAAATTTATATGGACCAACCTCCAGGGTATGTTGCTCAAGGAAGAAACTCAACTAAAGTGTGTAAGTTACTTAAAGCTATCTATGCTCCTCGCGCTTGGTTTGATAAGTTCAGCATTGTTGTTACTGACTTTGGTTTCACTGCCTGTTACTCTGATCATTCTATCTTTGTGAGACGTCGCTCCTCTACTGTTACCATTATTGTTGTTTATGTTGATGATATTATTATTACGGGAATGGTAAGTCTGGTATTACTGAAATCAAGTCTTATTTGAACGAACAGTTCCAGATGAAAGACTTACGACTTCTTCACTATTTTCTAGGGATTGAAGTGGTTTACAGTAGTAAAAGTATTAGTCTTTCTCAAAGAAAGTATGTACTTTATCTTCTTTCTGAAACAGGATTTCTTGGAGCCAAGCCAGCTGATACAGCAATGGACCCACATAAGAAGCTTGAAACATGTAATAGTCCAGAATATTCTGATGTCCATAAATATATACGCTTGGTTGCAAAGCTGATCTATCTTACTATAACTCGGCCTGACCTGTCCTTTACTGTTGGAGTGGTTAGCCAATTTATGCATTCTCCTAAGATTGCCCATTGGGAAGCTGCTTGTCGTATATTGCGATATCTCAAGAAGTCTCCTAGTACTAGTCTTATTTATCATCGACATCGTCACCATGATATTGTTGGCTTTTCTAATGCTGATTGGGCAGGAGCTGATGGTGATAAGCGTTCCACTACTAGATACTGTACCTTTGTTGGAGGTAATCTTGTTACTTGGCGGAGTAAGAAGCAAACTACTATATCCAAGTCCAGTGTTGAAGCTGAATACCGTGCTATGGCACAAACTACTGCTGAATTATTGTGGTTAAGAAACCTTTCACAAGAACTCAAGGTTTAAAATCTCGAGTTTCGGAGGAGTCTCGGCCTCCTCCGAAACCGAGATCTCGGCGAGATCTCGCCGAGATCTCGCCGAGATCTCGCCGAGACTATGCATTTTGTCCGAAACAGCTTAAAAAGGCTGTCTCGGTGGCCAAAATGCCTTTTTTAGGTCTCCAACTTTAGGGAACCTTATTTTTACATACATAAACACATTTAGAGTATAAAATTGTAAAAATAATGACCATTTGTGGTTGTTTGGGTTTACACCCATGTTTTCACGCCAATCTTTGAAGTGCTTTTGTTAATTTAGGTTAATATTAGCTATTATATTCAATCAAATATGGCAAATGAGACAATAACATAATGCATTAGGGGAAAGAGAAACAAAATTACACTTCATTATAAATCATTACATAATTTACATCATAGTTCAAAATTCAAATATTCAACATTGAATGATCCCATAGTCCCCATGTGCCTATAGTCCACAATTCCACAATCCTTATACGGATACAATGTCTAGTAATACGTAGAGTGTCGTGGATGATCCATCTCT
This sequence comes from Protea cynaroides, assembly GCA_028583415.1. Classification (NCBI taxonomy): domain Eukaryota; kingdom Viridiplantae; phylum Streptophyta; class Magnoliopsida; order Proteales; family Proteaceae; genus Protea; species Protea cynaroides. Next base: position 38,281,909 of record CM053276.1, on the reverse strand, counting down.
ACTATCATCATACATCTGGGAAAGTTGTCGACGCAAATTGTCTTCCAATTGAGCAACATAATCTTCCCATGACATTCTTGATGCAAAGTAGTTACGGTAGTCTTGCACATGATTCATAAATATAACATCGATAGCTGTCCGAATGATACCTATCTTTGGGAAGAATGGAAAAACTTAAAGTAGTACTGCAGTGCGTAGAATCTTGCGAAAGTCTGATGGAATGGAATAGAAGTTGGTTGATCCACTATGACTCCGTGTATGTGCTCCCGCATCCGAACCATCGTCGAAAGAAGAACCATATGCGCTCGTAGTGGGATGGGGGCGAGTTGATATCAACATAATCATTTGAGGTGTATCTTTGAACCGGTGCTATATCCGGGAAAGTTCCACTGCTCATGTCCACTGCAATGAATCGCTATTCTCCTCCACACTCAATCCTCGTAAGCCACTAGAGAGGCTATCAACATCGGCGTCCATCGTCTTACTACAATCAACATCTTCATCATGTTGAGAATGGGAATGATGTCGAGGCCAATGCGAATCACGGTTGGTCTACGTGATGAGGATGGCGCACGTGCACCATGGTCATCATCTGTGTTGTATGAGTGTCTTGGCTCTCCCCAGGTGTATCTAACAGGTGATGCTCGTGGTTCCGGATCAGCCCCAATATTGACAAAAGTGGCTCGACCTCCACCCCCCATGATCACTACCACTAGCTCCACTACCACTCCAACTCCACTCGGGATCTTACGTATCGGTGCCGGCGGGAGGGTCAAAAGGCACGGGTGACCGTGTATGGACTCGACCCTCTTCCGAGGCTAAAAACTTCGTCGACATCGGTATCCAAATGGCTGGCCAAATAGGAGTCGGGCATCCCCCGGGCTCGTCCATCACGGTACTCCCACGTCCCGCACCCACTATACTAATGGATCTTCCTCTTGAGTCAAGTTTGGAAGATGTTGGCGAGCTCGAGCGGGGTATCATCCTCCTTATCAAAGAACATGTTTTGCACCCTCGACCTCATGTTGTAATGCACAAAGACCAAGTCATTTAGCCGTTGGGAGCCAAGTCGATTCCGCCTCTTTGAATGAATGAGGTTGAAAGTACTCCGGTTCGCTCACAACCGGATGCGGAGCATGTTTGAGCTAACACTCTACTTGCTATCTTCTTGAAGCGGGTGCATCTTTACCATACAACACCCACCATTCAGCGCATAAGAACAATAGCATATTTTAATTTAGTATGTCATTTAAATGTAATACATAAAACATAAGATAATTTAATTTCGTATGTCGAATTAAACGTAATACATACACGGATCACTTTTTGTCACGTCCGGCCCGCTGCGGCGGGAACCCAAAACTCCCACGGGCTTCCCTAAAGGTTTTAATCTACACACAATCGAAAACTTATAAATATTTGCAATTACAATATATAGTTGAAGCACATATTTCCAATGATGAAGCACACAACTCACCTCTAGGTTTGCCAATGCCCCGTGGCAGGGGATCCGGCTCCAACTTTGCAACCACTAGCTTCACCGCCTCAATGAGTTTTGCGTTCGTCCCAAGTACATGCGTATCTTGGTACTTGGGGTTCAAATAGTATCTTTGAAATATTTGACAGTGGACACATGGTTAAAGTAAATAAAAATTATATTGGTACATAAGTAACACTAAAGTAAATACATCATCAAATTTACTCACTGGCCTTATGCAATGGATGCATGAGTTGGCTCTCTCATCGGTCATTGATGATCTTTATATAATTCTTGTAGCCACGTGGTATTAAAGCTTTAACACGTACTTTCAATGCGTCCACAAGCAGCATAAAGAAGTGGCATGGTTGGTTTTCGCTCGGTATCTACCAATCTCAACACCTGTACTACAGGATGCAACACCCTTACTACCACCTTCACATTTTGCCAAAATTCGTGCAAGCGATGGTACTGCGTGCTTCCACTCCACGGGGTGTAGGCGATTGTCTCGACGAAAACCAATCCTCGGATGCAAACATCGATCCGAGTCCGGCCATCTTCGCCTCAAAGCTCTTTAATGCTATGAAGTTCGTAGCGAATCCGGTGATGCCCAGGTCGACCAAGTCCCCCCCACATCTCTCCCCCTGAGCATGTTCAAGGAATAACCATGGTTGTAGATGAAAGTGGTTACTTGTCTTGCTTGCTCAACCACTCTCTTGACTTTACTTATCTTGCCCATGTCCTTGACATCAAATCAATACAATGGGCAGCACATGGAGTCGCGAAGAGATTGTAGTCGGGATTGTTCATTAACATCTCCCCGCCTTCTTAAAATTGTTGCCGTTGTCCGTCACAATCCCGGACAACATTACGAGCTCCCACCTCAACCACCACCTCTTGCAACAGCCCATAAATATAATCGCATCTTTTACTTCAGGTGATGCATCAACGGACCTAAGGAACACCGTCCTCCCATCAACATGAAGTTGATGATGGACCCCGACCAAAAAACCCCAAGCCTCCCATGATAAACCATGAAGTTGATGATGGACTTTACGGTAGGACCAGTCCAACCATCACACATAATAGTTACTCGAAATCTTCCCAATTCCTCTTCCGGCTTAGAATCCGGTCTTGTAATTCCTTCTTATGTTGAGGCAAATAATGAGTCATTAACTCATATTGATTTGGCCCTCTCAACCCCCGTACTCGCCTCGGCAACTACATCTAGCATGCTCACGAAAGAAAGGGCTGTGGTGGCGTTTCTTTGGGATGCCATGATAAAACGACCACTTAGAGTAAGAATACCCTACTTGACTCCTATTCTTTCCCCCAAACATTGCCTTTATTTTTTTTGCTTACTACCTTGCTTCGTAAAGATCCGGGATCTTGCTCTAGAACTTGAACATAATCATCCCGTCCCCGTGGCACGGGTTCTTCCCTTCTACTTCGTGATCTAGAAAACCGGGAACCAATCCCTTTGCTCCGTCTGCGTGGCTCGGGCTCAACAAATCCACTACCACTGCCACTGCTCCGGATGTACTCGCTCTGTCCAGTCTCCTCTCTGCATCCGATCTAAGGGTTTCTCTACTAGCCATTGCCGCATGACGCATCTGTCTTGCCTCGCCTCTGTCATATCTTCTACATCCCATCCCTCGACCTCATGTTCCTCACCGGATTAAGTGCGTGCCTCGAATTGCCTCTTAAATTGTTGTTTTTATCTTTCCATTGCTGCCCTCCTCGCCTCCCTCCCCTCAACTTGTTCACCTATGGCCCCGGATATCTCCACGGGACACCTGCGGGCATTTGGAAACATCTTTGCCCAATCCACTCAAGTGTTGCTTGGTCTTGTGATGCCGCCCGGCCGAAGCTTCTTCCCCAAAAAATTACACTGGGTCTTACTTCTATCACCCCGAAGGGCGGTCGCATCTTGCCATGCGAGGTCGGTTCGGGAACCGGTACCGTCGCCCCCATCGCCGCCCCGAACTTGGTCCGACATAATTTCCAAGCACTTGTTTCATAGAAAACACAAACTTCAATAACCTTACAAACTTGAACACGATTAGAAATTACATTTCAAAATTTTTCTCATATTTTAAATGCGATCGAACATTTTTCCTTATTTTTCCCGATTTTATAGCATTTTTAATCAATTTTAAATTAATTTTTAATTGCTGAAAATTATTTTTTTAATATAAATAATTCAAAAAAAACATACAACCGAAATCGAAATCTGAAATCGTAGGACAGTAAATCGGCCAACGGTGATTAACATATAAATAGGTCATCATCATCAAATGAGTAATAATAATTAATATTTTAAATTTTAATTGCTGAAAATTCATTTTTAAATGCAAATAATTGAAAAAAATACCTACAACAATCAAAATCGAAAACTGAAACCGTGAGCTTGTAGATCGGGCTCACGTAACTAACATATAAAAATTTCATCACATTCTAGAAAAAAAAAATTTCTCCCCTTTGTAGTCTCATGTAAAAATTTCATTTTTCGGCAAGAAACTTACCTTCAACAGTTGATATGAAGCTCTTACAGCAATCCCCGCAGTCCGAAGCACCACTCGTAGCAATTTAGAAGTCCAAACAAAAAAATAATGGGGAAGAAATGAAGAAATGAAGAAATTTAAAGAAAAAATCAGAGGGCGAGATCTCGCGAGAAATAGCGAAAAATAGCGAAAAATAGCGAGATCTCGCCGAGATCTCGGCGAGAACAGGTAAATGCCGAGACGAAAATGGTTATCGCCTCTGTTTTCGTCTCGGCTAGTGTCGAAACCAGCGAAATCGGCGAGATCTCGCCGAGATTTTAATCCATGCAAGAACTTGGATTTCCTGACTCTCGACCCATGTCCTTGATGTGTGACAATCAAAGTGCTATCTATATTATTAGCAATCCAGTGTTCCATGAGCGTACCAAACATATAGAGGTGGATTGTTATTTTGTTCAAGATGCTATTATGAAAAAGCAAGTTATTACTCCCTTTGTATCTTCCTCAAATCAGCTCGCTGACGTTCTTACAAAGCCTTTGTTTGGGCCTGCTTTTCGGTTAAATTGTTACAAGCTTTGATTGGGAGATTTGTACACTCAAGCTTGAGGGAGGGTGTTACAATGGGAGCCCAAAAGGGCCCACTCGATATCACTAGGCTGTAATTACCGCCAACGATATCGAGTGGTAATCTGTTTCCTTTTTGGGTTGTTTGATTTGTTTCTTTGTTAGCTTATTGTATCTCTCCTTTTATGTCTTCTTTTATTTTAAAGACTTCCTTGTAATTAATGTATTTCATTCTCTATAAATATAAGTGGTAGAGAGGAGAGTTTTTTTATCCATTTTGGCTGTAGCACTCTGTTGTTGTCGAAATCTTTTTCTCTCCTTCTCTCCTTGTTATCTTCAATTTTCTTCTCTCTTTTTCTGGTTTGTGAACTTGCTAGTTATCTCTTAGTGGAATTGTTACAGGTCTCATATTGATTCATGTGCTTTTCAGTATCAAATTTCATACATGTAATTAGAATCAGTTTTATCTCTTGACGCATACTTGTATATGAGTATATACATATATCAGATCCACCTCTCTATCAGTGCATGTCTATATATGTATTCAGGCCCGATTTTTATGTGGTCCATTATCCATATACCAGTGTTAATCTCCGAATCAAATCCAATATATATCAGTAACAGATTTTATATAAAGTCTAGTATCAGATTTAATATACAGTTAAGAGTTTAACATCAGATTTTATATACAGTTTAGTATCAGATTCTATAAATAGTCTAGTATCAGATTTAATATACAGTTCAGCATCAGATTTTATATACAGTCCATGATATCAGTATATTAGTGTAAGAATTTATATGCGGTCCAGATTTCATTATACATGTATACCCAAATATTAGATTCATATATATGTAAGAATATGTATATTGATTTTAGAATATATCAGCTCATATACACATATAAGGGTTCCAGCCTATACATGCCAGATTGTTTTGTCAGTAATTAATGTATGCAAACCATAATTCATCTAAGGTCGGAACTGCCTAATGATTGAAGAGACGAATAGTGTTCATACAGGGAGGTAAGTGGAATGTTACAGGTGTGCACCAGTAGGGTGACACCAAAATTGCTGATTATGTTTTAGGTCCTTGTACTATTTATTTGTTTATATAACATGTGGATGGAATGCTTTTCTGTTAATCATTACTCACATGATTCATTGCTTACAAGAATGTGATGAAAGAAGTTTTATATTCTTTTTGTCTTATTTGGTTCCCATATAAGAATTGTATGCATAAATTGTGATTTGTCATACAATGATGAGAAATGTTAAGAATGCGGAGTAAAAGGGTAATTAGCAACATTGTGTCCAGTAAAGAGTAAATGAGGACAATAGGATGGAGAGTATTTGCCATCTGAATCACAATCTGTTATGCCGCGGATGAATGAGAATGAGGTCATGAACGGATAACCAGTAACATGTTTTGGTTGTGGTAACTCTCTACTAGGACAATGGTAAATAGTGATTTGTGGCAATCGGCCAAAAGTGGAAATAAATGAAAATGTGTAAAGTGAGTGGAAATAAGTGAGGTTGTGTTAAAGTGAATGGAAATCGAGTTTTCCCGCATTTATTTCTTGAATTGTTTTTTTGTTAATCTTTTTATTATACTCTTGAGAGTGAGCTCACCTCCACCCCCCCCAATCCTTCTCTCTCTCTCTCTCTCTCTCTCTCTCTCTCTTGATGAATGAATCAATATATTAGCAAAGCCCCAAACCAGGGAACAAAACCTAGTCCTCCAGAAGGAGGAACCAGGCAAATTACAAAGAGATAGCCAAACCCAGCACCATCAAGAAGGCACTAAGCAAAGCAGAAAAAAAAGAAGAAAATACAGAACAACGGAAAACACCCAGCCTGGAGATATTCTCAACCAGGATCAATGTTCCAAGCTAAATGAATGAATCTGTCCCTCTCAGACTCCTGAGAAGCAGAAGAGGAGGGCATCAGCATTCCACGCTCATCGAAGATAATAGCTTCCCAGATTTGCTCATAAGATCTAACTTTTCCTGTCCAGCACCTTAAATTTCTCTCAAACCAGATATGGTACACCGTAACTACAAAGGCAGTCTTAACTATAGTATCAACATTAGACTTTCTCTTGAATTTCTTAGCAATCCATCTCCACTCTTGGTCAAAGACCCGAATTGGTCTATAGCTAGGCCAGCATTTCTGAAGAATCTTTCCTCATACTCTTTTGGAAAAGGAGCATTCAAAGAATAGGTGATTAATGTCTTCATCAGCTGCCCAGCATAAGGCACAACTAGCAATGTGGATAATACCACGGCTATAGAGGAGGGACCGAATGGGAAGAAATTGGGAAAAAAGCTCTCCAAATGATGAAGCTATGTCTAGGGGAGAACCCTTTGTACCACACCACATCAAACTACTCGACCTTGGGACATCTTAATCTCACTATGTTCCAAGCTGATGAAGCAGAGAAAACCCCATTTGAGTAGGCAGTCCAGGATACAATATCACCACTACCCTCGGCCTGCGGTTGATAGAATTGAGAAGATCCCAAATTTGCATTAATCTGAGAGAGGAGGCCCTCCCAAGCGTCCACACTCCATCCACTAAGATAGAAGATACAATTGCAAGCCTATCCCTTCCATAGTCAATCATAGATCTATCACCAAACAAAGAAGCCAAAACACCTAGAGGGTGCCAATTGTCAAGCCATAAAAGAGTGGAGGAACCACCATCAATAATGGATTTAATATGGGGTAAAGCAATCTGTCTATGAAGCAGGATAGTCCTCCAGACCCAAGGAGGATCAGGACACAAAGGAACCGTCCATATAGAATCTCTTTTAAGATACCTACTATAGACCTAGTCGATAAATATACTCTGCTTTTTATCCGCCACACACCAAACCAACTTTAAAATACAAGCGAAGTTGACCTCTTTAATTCTCCGAACCCAAACCCCCTTCCTCTTTTGGGAGACAAACATTTGCCCATTCAATAGAATGAAAGAACTTGTTGTCGTCCCTACCTTTCCACAGGAAAGCACTCATTAAGCTTTCAATCTTTTGGATAATAGAGCATGGGAGGCCAAAGATCCCTATCCAATACAGGTATGCACTTTGCATCACCACTCTAACCAACTCCAATCTTCCTGCATAAGATAAAAACTTTGCTTCCCAAAGTTGGAGTTTTTTCTGCAGTCTGTCAAGAATAGGAGTGCAGTGATGGGCTGATAGCCTAGCAGAAATAAGGGGCAGCCCAAGATAGGTGACTGGCAACGAGCCCAATGGGAAATCCACAATATTCCTGAGAGACTCACGCATAGGGTCATCAATGCCTGCAAGGAATAGAAGAGATTCGTGCTTATTGATTGAAAGACCAGACATCGAACTAAAGCCTTGAAGGATTTCATCAATAGTACGAAAAGATCTCACATTTCCTTTAGAGAATATCATGATATCATCTGCAAAAACCAGGTGAGTCAAATTGATAGCCTTGCACTTAGGAAAATAGTCAATATGATTTTGTTGGGCTTTCTGATGAATGCCTCTAGATAAGCCTTCCAAGGCGATGCAGAATAAAAGGGGGGACATAGGGCAGCCTTGCCTAATTCCACGGCGAACATTGAAAAATCCAATAGGGCTTCCATTCACAAGGACCGATAGTCTAGGCGAAGAAATACAGTGTCAAATCACCGACAAAAAATACCCAGAAAATTCAGCTTTGCCATGACTTCCATTGGATATTCCCATCTGACATGATCATAGGCCTTGTGAAGATCAATCTTAAATATAGCAGCCGGAGAGTGATTTTTCCTATCGAAGCCCCGAGCAAGATCATTGCAAATCATAATATTGTCCATGATATTTCGACCTTGGATGAAAGCCGATTGGGACGGACTTACAAGATCACCAACTACCACCTTCAATCTGATAGCAAGGATTTTCGCAATGATTTTATAGATAGTATTACAAAGGGAGATAGGACTGAAGTCACCGATAGAGCACGCACCCTCCTTCTTAGGGATAAGAAAAAGAAAGGTTTGGTTGACTTCCCAAATTTGAGCCGGGTTAGAGAAGAAGCTTCCAACAGCTAATAGAAGATCATCTTTAATAATATCCCAAGCACTCAGAAAGAATCCCATACTGAATCCATCCAGACCAGGATTTTTGAGCTTTAATTGACTTGACTGCTCCACAGATTTCATTTTCGGAAGGGAGCCCTGCCAAACTATTACTTTGATCAAGAGATAGGGAAGACTCAAAAAAATCCGGAGGGATACTCACACGAGGGGGAAGAGTCGCCGGGCAGTACAAATTATGGAAATGATCTTCGGCCAGCATTTTGATTCCATTCACATCTGAGATAGTTGAACCTTCATCTGACACCAGGTAGGATATATGATTTCTGTTATGGTTGGCTTTAACCGACTTGTGGAAGAAATGAGTATTCCTATCACCAAGTTTCAGCCAATTAATTCTTGATTTCTGCTTGAAAAAACCCTCCTCTTGATTAATCAAAGTTGCCAGGTTTAGGGATAATGACTTTTCCGCATCCGCCAGGTCACTGATATGGGAATTATGCTGGAGTCTATTTTGAATATCATAAAGCTCTGTCTTGCAAACTTGCACAGCACTAGACACATTTCCAACACAATTTTTGTTCCATTGCACAAGGGCCCGTTTAGTTTCCCTCAATTTTCTAGCTAAGCTAACCAGAGGATTGCGAGAATCTAACTCAAACCTGTCCCAAGCTGACTTCACAACATCCTTGAAGTCATCATGCTAAGACCAAATATCAAAAAATTTGAAAGGCTTTGGCCCGAAAGAAATATATGGAGATATGGTCAGAATGATCAAGCAACGATCAGATATCCCTGATGGTTCAAAACGTGCCTCTGAAGCATTGAACATGGACAACCATTTGTCGTTAACCACAACTCTATCGAGCTTGCAAGAAACCCTTTGATCACCGCTCCTTCTATTAGACCAGGTATATTTCATTCCCACCCATTTCAAGTCCACCAAGCCAGAGGAATCCAAACAAGACGCAAATTCTCCCACAGATTGGTCATTGAAGATGCCCCCTTCCTTTTCTTGAGCATACATGATCACATTAAAATCTCCCATAATACCCCAGTGGGAACCTCCCATGGACAGCTGAATAGAACATATATCTTCCCACAATTTTCTTCTATCAATCTCAAGGTTAGAAGCATAAACAGCAGTAATAAAAGAGACAAAAGAGTTAATCCTATCCTCAACTTTAAAATGCATGAATTGGTCTGACATACTCACCAGAGTACAGGAGACCTTGAAACTGTCCCACAACAACCATAATCGACCATTGGGATGATGGATATAGTTACTCAATCTATGCCATCTCAGAGCTATGAATTTTGCAATGCCATCAGCATTGGATTCTTTAACTTTGGATTCACCAACAATACAGAAAGAGATATGCTCCTTCTTGAGATAAGTCTGGACTTCAACTTGCTTTGGAGGGAAATTCAGGCCCCTAATATTCCAGAAGAATCCTTTCATCATAAAAATATGGAAGAGACCAAGACCAACAATCCATCAAGATCGGTTCTCTTCCATCAAACCCGACAGCTCTCGCCGGGCCTTTCTAGCTAGTCTAGCAGATTCTTGGCTTTAGTACGAGAACACGACTTTCCCATAGCTTCAGGACTATGAACATTTCCCACCGGCCTAACTACTTGAGAATCCTGCAATAAACCGATATCCCCATCACAGGCAACGGCAGAAGGATTAGGCTCATGGCCGGGTGCGAAATCTTGACTACGATCAGGGCTAGAGTTGGTCGATTAACAGGATTGCGAATCGGCCACGATGGCAGAGAAAGCATGACCCGACGAGGTTCTGTCCGCCATTCTCTCTGAAATTCGTGGGTTAGGAAGACAGGGTTGCGGGCTTGGAACTTGGGCTGGGTTCGGGTTAGAAAAGGATGTGGTTGGAGTGGGTTGAGGAATTGGGAGGGTCTGGTTTGAAAGGATGTCATTGGTCTGGTTTGGGATAGGGTTAATACAGTTTTGGTTGGGGGTTGGGTTTAAAGGATTACGGTTCAATGAATTAGAACCGGTTCGACCTTTACCTTTACCTTTCCTTGAGGTATAGGTAACGGTCGATTTATCTGCAGGACTGATATTTTCCACAATTAGCTGCGCAGAAGGAGAAGACGCCAAAAGGCACTGCAAGGTTTCTGGATTAGGCGATGGCGAGCAGGCAGAGGTTTGCAGAGGTGGTGAAGGAAAACCAACTGTGATAGGAGCAGTACTGTCTTTGGCAGAATCGATACTTGGTACAGCAGGCAGTGTGATCACGATTGTAGGATTTTCCAGCAACCCTTCCTCTTCATTATCAAGGGCGGCAAATCTATTACAGGTAAGAACCAAGTCTTCTCCAGGATTGGCGCTATTTCTGACTTGGTTTTCTCTGATTGGCCCCTCATTCAGAAGCTCCACGTCCTCATCTTCTTCTCCCTCCATCTCTCCCTCAACTGTAACCCTAGGCAGATTAGGGTTTTCTGGATTTTTCTTTCTCCAGACTGGATGAGTTTTGGAAGTAGTTTTCCATTCTGGAACTTTAGAAGCCAGAGGTTGAGAGTTAGTAATCGGTTTGCATGTTCCTGTATTGTGACCGAAAATTTTATAGCTAGTGCATAGCGGCAGTTTCCACTCATAGTGCACTCTCTGTTTCCAAAATTTTCCTTCCCCAGCCTTTATTGTAACATGGTCTCGAAGAAGGGCATTAGCTGGGACTGATACACAAATACGGGCATAGGCTAATCGAGTTTGAGCTTGGGTGCATCTATCAGAAAATAAAGACAATCCAACGACAGATTCAATAGAACTAAGAGCTTTCGCACACCATAAATGGAAAGGAAGACCTGGCAGGGATACCCAAATGGGTAGAGATATAAGGTTCATATTGTCAAACCGAATAAATTCATCCCACTATCTGAGGATGATAGGTTTCCCAGCAACATACCAAATTCCTCTTTCCAAAATATTGATTTTATCATCCTCATTTGCAAATCGAAATACAAAAGTTCCATTATCTCCAAGGCTTTTCACCCCCTCCACAGCATTCCATTGACGGGATAAGGGTCTTTCCCCAAGCTGGAAAGGTAATCTCCTCCCAACAAACTGACCTACTAGAGTATTGGACCAGTTAGCTATCTCTTCAGGGAAATCATTATCCAGACATGAGGCAAACAAAGAAGTATCATCAGAAGATGGGGGGTCAAATTGAAGAGGGATCCCCTCTCCAAGAGTAGAAGGGGCTGATTCAAATAAAGCACTCCATCGTCCCTTGACACCATTAACAGGAGGCTCGCCCACAACCTGAGAGGGAATCGAGCTGGTGGCAGGAATACCTTCCTCAGGGCTGGCGGCATGCTCGCAGGAGGGAGAAGGGGGATCATCAGGGAGGTGGGGGACTTCCATAACTTCTGTTCAAAGCTTTTCAGGCTCCTACCATCATCCTTAAGAAAAGCAACAGTTGATAGACCCTCTTGACAAAATGGAAAACCATCAAATTCAAGCTGTAACAAATATTTCATGTCTCTCTCTCTCTTACAATATCACAGATGACAAGGTGACCAAAGAGGAACAAGGCGAACAATAGAGGACATGCGGACTAACTCCTTAAATTTTAGCTACAATTTTATTTTGAATGTCTAGAATGGTTGTAATAGGGATTTAATCTTTTTATTTTATATACATTAGATTGCTACTAGTAGTGTTAAAATTCTTGTTATTTTAATTTGGATTGAGATGGATTGTTTTTATGGAAATAAAGTCTAAGTTTTTAATTTTATTTGGTCGGTCATTAGATCAGCGCACGTGAGGACTGTACTCAAATCTCATACAGGTTCGTGACAATTGGGGTCTCTAACGGCTCTATTTTTAAACGCGCACCGGTCGACCGCTACCTCAAGCCAGTCGGCAGCTAAATGGAAGACTGATAAAAATTACCTCTTCGGGTTCCCGTTCCACTGGTCGATTGACCGGTCGACCACTTCATCGACCCTATGTATATTGAGTGTTCTCGATCACTAGCAATTCTTTAACAGATCAACCGAGAAACTTTTCTACTAGTGACCGCTAAGCAAAACCAGTCAACCGCTAGTCATTTTGGGCTTATTGGCGACCTGTTAGGATATAAGGTATTCTTGTTAACTAGATCTTTCTACCTACTTGGATTGTAACTAGGAGAGAGTCTTAAGTCCTGTTTTTGCTCTCTTTTACTTGACACTCGCTCGCTCGCTTAGCCTTCCTTTTTATTTTGATACATGGTAACAGAGCAAGTGCTGGTTTGAGAGTCAACTTAAGCTCTTCGTCGTGGTGTGCAGTCACCACTGTTGCCTCTGCTGCTTCTGCCTTTTCAAATTTACCCTACCTGCCACTGCTATCAAGATCTACTGGTCTGTCTAGATCTGATCTCCCCAGCTCTTTGGTTGATTTTCATCTGATTTTTTATGATACAACCTATTGTTATTCGAGCTCTGTCTTCTTAAAGATCAAATCTCAATCTTCTTCAAACTCTGATATCTACTATTATCGAGTGCTGCTACTGGTTGCTTCTATCGTTCTATACTGATCCAATCTGGTTTAGATCTACTATTGGTGCTGTCCTTCTACTGCTATTAATTTGCTATGGTTTGATCTGCTAATGCTGCTGAACTACTACTGCTAAGCTATTGATTACTAGTTTAATCTGAAGCTGATTGCTGATGTTGATATTGACTGATAGTCCTACCAGTTGAGTGTTTGCTTGATTTCCTTATCCCCACATCAGATCCTTATTAGATTTCGTAATTTGTGACCTATCCTAGTAGGTTACTACCTGCCTAAGTTTGACCATCATCTGAAGGTCAGATTTTCCCCAGACTTCCACTGTAGAGAGGTCTGAATCACCACAGAACCAAAAAGCAAAAGCTTCTTTTCTTACTCAAATCGTACTAGGTTGTGAGGCCGTTACATGCTTTTATAATATTGCATAAAACTAAATCAAAACAGAAAATAAAAAGTAATAGAAAAGTAGAAGCCGTTACATGCTTTTATAATATTGCAGAAAACTAAATCAAAACAGAAAATAAAAAGTAATAGAAAAGTAGAAATTACAAACTCCTTAAAATAGAAACTAATACCTAATCTCGTATAGGATTTAAATCCCCCATATTTGGGCTTAAGCCCATGACCCAGATAACCCATAAGAGACTTGAAATTAAATTTAATTTGAATCAATGTTCAGTTTGACCCAGAAAACAGAACCAAACCCAAAACAACAAACTCTTCTTGTCTTTCTGGGATTTTGCATCAAGTTCATTATCATCTGGATGGCAGGAGATTTTCACCCTCCTCCAAAGATGGCAATCTGGGTTCCATCAACCAAGAAAGGTAAATCAATCTCCATAAAAAATCTGAACTATGGTAGAGGGAGGGATCATAAGAATTTTCCACTCAAAAGCTTTAGAAAATTTTTCTTATTAGTAACCCATGAAGGACAACTAATAGGATAAGATACAGCACTTCACATCAGTAGATAATTCAATTAACCAATAAGCTAGAAGATATTAACATCACAAAATCTTCATCAAAATTATCCAAGTACTGCAGCATTCTCTAGATTCAAACCTTTAGTTCAGATCTTCTTTGAGTCTTAACAATAAATCTTTGATCTTGGGAAAGATAGAAAATACTGCCACTTTTCCCAGGAGAAGAAAGCTCCCTCAGACCATCACCACCACAAATGGACATCATGTAATCTGCAGCATCTATCTTGAACATCTCTCTCAAGTTCCTGAAATTTGTGAATCCATGTACATGTAGAACGTTATCCATGAGTGAAATTTAGGTGATTCAAAACATGAAATTCAAACTACCGATATATGAGTTTCTTAAAACTGTATAGACAATTAAAATTTTATAACGTAGAATCCATAGAATGAAGACATCAACGTGTAGATCACAAATTAAACTAGACTTCATCTTACGAATGCAAGCAAAGAAAGAATAAACGAAGGCCTCCGGAAATACATGGCATGTGAATCATCATGACCAAAAGCAATGAAGAATAATTACATCACCCAAAAGAAGAATCTAAAATTTCAAACGGAAGAAAAATAAGTTTTCCTCATTTCCCAAATTTTTTTAACAGAATCCAGCCTATTTCTCCATATTTCAGTGAAATATTTCGTTCCCACCGGGGGTTGAAATCAAGCCAGCACAACCCCCCACCCCCCCCGCAAGATCAACAACTTGATATGTAAAATAATATCAAATTTATTACAGAAGTCAAACAATACCTCACTTGATTTATAGTCTTCTCTTTAAAGGGTTAGATGCTCAAGTCTAATGGGTAGCATATTATTGCATGGTTTTTTAAATATTTGTATATACACAATTGGATCAGCTAGTTAGCTAACAGCAAAGCCTGATTTTGGACCACACGGAATTGAAGGGTACCTGTTTTGGCAGTTCTCTAATATCTTCTAGAATTGTGCTTCTTCCGAAGGTGTTCGGTTGTGTGTGCTTTGCCCGTAACCATCACCATCATCGCAAGCTCGAGCCCCGTGGCCTTCAGTGCATTTTCCCAGACTACGCTGCAACCCAGAAGGGGTACAAATGTTACCAATTGTCCTTCCATTGGATGTTTGTCTCCATGGATGTGGTCTTCCATGAGACTGAAGCATTCTTTTTGGCTCCTACACCTCTTCAGGGGGAGTCTCCTGGTTTTCGTGAAGATGTGCTTGGACCTCCTGAGTCTCGTATTAAGTATCTTCCCACTGCTACTGTCCCAATTGCTCCAACTATTACTCCAGATGATGATACCGACACTGACACTAGTACGGAGGTTTCGGTTCCGGCTTCTCAGCCCCTGGTTCCCCCACTAAAGCTGTTTACTTTGTTCAAGGCTCAAACGGCAGCAAGAGCAAGATACCACCACTACCACTGCACCACTCTAATCGTCATCTCTTGATTTGAGCTTTATTCCTCCTCCATCTGGTGAGCCTACTTCAGACTCCACTATTGAGTTGCATATTGCTCTCTGAAAAGGTGTTTGATCCTGTACACAACACCCCATTTTTAATGTTGTGTCTTATGAATCTCTATCTCCTTTTTGTGCATTTGTTTCCTCTCTATCCTCTATTTCCATTTCTCCAAACTGGCAAAAAGCTTTGGCAAATCTTAAATGGAGGTGTAACAATTTAAAATAAAAGAGAAACAGTAATACTGAAACCGTAAGAGAGAGAGAGAGAGAGAGAGAGAGAGAGAGAGAGAGAGAAGTACAAGAAAGGAGGGAGGTTCAATTCTTAAAAGATGAAAGAATCGATTGTGTGTATGACCTCCTCTTATTGTTGTTGTATATATAAAAAAATAGAAAGTAGAAAAGAAAGGGCTTAGGACCTGTTCCTAATTACGATCCAACTAGGAAAAGGTCCTAGTCAACAAGACTAAGACAACAAGACAACTACTAGCCTATACTAAGAAAAGGAAACAAACTGGTAATGGGCCTTTATAAATAGGCATTACTTACATATTAACTTAAAGATAAAACATTCCACGCTATGTCTTTTACAAAAGGCAGCAATGTTGGAAGAGATGCATACTCTTGACAAGAATGAGACTTGGGATCTTGTCAATCCTCCTCTGGGAAGAAACCAGTAGGCTGCAAATTACGGTGAAACGGAAAATTTATGGTACTGTTGATAGGTACAAGGCGCAATTAGTCATCAAGGGCTATACTCAAACATTCGTCATTGACTATCAGGAAACTTTTGCCCCTATTGCCAAGTTGAATACTGTTCACATCCTTCTCTCTTATGCAGTGAACCTTGGATGGGATTTACATCAATTAGATGTAAAAAATGTTTTTCTTTATGGGGAGATAGAATAGGAGGTGTACATGGATGTCCCTCCTAGTTTTTCCAGACCTCCAATATCAAATAAGGTTTGTAAATAAAAAACGGGCCTTATATGGCCTAAAACAATCTCCTCAAGCCCGGTTTGATGCTTCCATAGAGCTATGATATCTGTGAGGTACAAACAGAGTAATGCTAATCACACTCTATTCATCAAGAAAAATGGCGAGTTAACTATTGTTCTTATTGTGTATGTAGATGATAACGTGGTTACAGGGAGTGATACTATTGAAATCTCTCACTTATACATTTTTTTGGGCACTGAGTTTGAAATTAAAGACCCTGGTCCATTATGGTATTTCCAAGTGTTTGAGGTTGTCTGACATTGGGATGCCCGGGTATAAGCCTGCTGACACTCCACATAAGGCAAATTCTCATCTATCACAAAAGATGGGGACCGGTTGATAAAGGTAGATATAAAAGGTTAGTTGGCCGGTTAATTTATCATTTTCATACCGGACCAGATATTGACTTTGCAGTCAGCATGGTTAGCCAATATATGCATGACCCCTTCTCTAGTCATTTGGATGCTGTTTATCAGATCCTGCGTTACTTAAAATTTGCTCTTGGTTGCGTTGTCCTTTTGACTCCGCATGAACATATGCGGATTAAAGCCTCAACTGATGTTGATTGGGTTAGTTCGTCTGATGATAAATGCTCTAATTCTGGATATTGTATTCTGGTGGGGGAAAATTTGGTTACCTGACGAAGCAAAGATCAGGTTGTGGCTGCTTGTTTTAGTGCAGAAGCTGAATTCAAGGCTATGGCTCATTGCATCTGTTCTTCGACTCAAAGGTCTCCTTCAGACATATGTGTCCCTATTCAGCTTCTTAAGTAGCTCTTTTGTAATACAAACCCCCATTAGCATTACCCATAACCCGATTCAGGATAATAAAATGAAGCACGTTGAGATAGATAGTCACGTCATCAAAGGTCTCATTTGCGTTCCATTCATCACATCTGAAGATCAATGGGCCGATGTTTTTACAAAAGGCCTTCCTGCTATGGTGTTTCATCCTATAATGTCCAAGTTGGGAATGATAGATATCTATGCCCCAACTTAAGGGGGAATATTGTAATTTCTAGGTTCGATGTATGTGAGAATATGAGTGCTGACTCAATCTACCTACCTCACTTACTTTCCTTTCGTGTTCTTTCTTTTACTTTTCTTTCGTTCCTTTCAACTAAATCCTTTTACTCTATAAATGAAGCATGACTTCTGTCATTCTAGACAAGCAAACCATTATTCCAACAGATTCTCTTTACCCCTCCTTACATACCTTCATGTCTTCATTATCATTTGTTAGCACCATAGTTGTCAAGGCGTCGCCTAGGCACCCAGGCGGCACATAGGCTACGCGTCGCCTAAGCACCCAGGCTCCCTTGTGACGCTTTGAAAAATTGGGCACTTTGATAGCCTAGGCGTCAAGCCTCCAACACCTTGGCGCCTTGACAACTATGGTTTCCACTCCTAACACTTGGCAGGAAATACTGGCAAATCCGAGGTGGAAAGAGGCAATGAATGAAAAGATGAGTGCTCTTGGGAAGAATGGCACGTGGGATTTGGTGTCTCTCCCTACAAAGAAACCGGTAGGGTGTAAATGCATAATTGTTGTTAAACATAAGGCTGATGGAACACTGAACAGATATAAAGCAAGGCTGGTTGCTAGAGGATTCACTTATACATATGGGGTCGACTATTAAGAAACCTTTGCCCCTATTGCAAAGATGAACGTTGTTAGAGTCATTATATCATGCACTATTAATCTAGGCTGAGCTCTTCAACAATTGAATGTGTCATTATATCATGCGCTATTAATCTAGGCTGAGCTTTTCAACAATTTGATGTAAAGAATGCCTTCCTTCATGGGGAGCTTGAGAAGGAAGTGTACATGGATATTCCCCCTAGGTTTACTTGCTCTAAAACTCAAGGGAAGGTGTGTTAGTTAAAATGTGCACTATATGGGCTCAAGCAATTGCCGCGTGCTTGCTTTGAGAGGTTTCATAAAGCTATGGTTACTGCAGATCATTCTCAAAGCAACGCTAATCACACTTTGTTCACCTCAAAGGTTTTTTGGGCAAGGAATTCGAGATTAAGGATCTCAGACTGCTTCGCTATTTTCTGGGCATTGAAGTTGCAAAGTCCTCCAGAGGTATTTGCATATCTCAGAAGAAGTACGTGCTTAATCTTCTTTCTAAGACTAGTATGTTGGGATGCAAGCCAGTAGATACCCTCCCTATTGATGTTAACGATCACTTGGTTAGCAAAGAAGGTGATTCCGTAGAAAAGGGACAATATTAGAGATCGGTTGGGTGATTAATTTATCTGTATCATACTCACCCTAACATTGCTTATGATGTCAGCTTGGTTAGCCAGTACATGCACGATCCTTACACTATTCACATGGAAGCAGTGTTGCACAACCTTTCTAATCTAAAGTTTACCCCAAGTCATGGATCCTATTTTCTCCTCATGATCATTTCAAAGTCAAGGCCTTAACTGATACAGAATGGGCAGGTAATCCTAATGACTGTAAATCTACTACAAGTTATGGTACCTTCGTTAGTGGTAACCTTGTTACTTGGCAAAGTAAGTGGCTGTTGTAACTAGGTCCAGTGCTGAAGCAGAATTTCGTGCTATGGTTCATGGCATTTGTGAGCTTTTATGGCTTCAACATCTTCTCACTAATTTAGCTGTCCATGTCACCCTTCCCATGAAGCTTTATTGTGACAACAAGTTTACCATTAACATTGCTCAATATCAGATTCAGCATGATTAAACAAAACACATGGAGATTGATCATCACTTCATCAAAGAAAAACTAGATTTGGGTTTTATTTGTGTGCCTTTTGTTCCTAGTCATGAAAAATTGGCTGATCTTTTTACTAATGGTCTTAGTAGTAAAACGTTTCATCCTATTGTTTGCAAGTTGGGCATGTGTGATTATGCACCAACTTGAGGAGGATTGTTGTAATATGGGTGCAGGGGTATAATTGTCTCATAGGGCCTTTTACATCTTTGTACTCATTCTAGATTGTTCCCCTCCATAATATAAATAAAGATGGTATTTGTCCGAGATACAAGCCATTACATCAATTCAACAAGATCCAAGCCTCTGGATACTCCAATGGATCCTAACATAAAACTTACAACTGATGATGGTGATATTCTGACTTCTGACAAATACTAAGATGTATCGCAGACTAGTTGGTAAATTGAATTATCTCACTATGACTCGACCAGATGTGGCATTCCTAGTAAGTGTTGAGTTAGTTTCTGTCCTCTCCTTTATTCTTTTTTTTTTTTTGGTAAGTAGATATTTTATTAAATCCCAAGGGAGAAGAGAGCACAAACACTCAACCTGAAGGAGCAAGCTCTTACAGGAAGACCGAAACAAGAAAACAAGGCCACTAGGCCCCTAACCCAGAGGGAAAGGGATAGGAAATCCCTTACTCAAAACTTTATGTTACATCAAGATCCCATCCCATCTCTGGGCGAAACAATTGGACCTCGGCCTCTTGAACTCTAGAGATTTAATCTTCCACTTGACGTCTTGAAGCAGTCTATCGACTACGACTTCTCTAGAAGGCGAAGAGTTGCAGAAGATTTTATTATTCCTTTCCTTCCATATGTGGTATATTGTTGCACAGAAAGCCAATTTGCCCACCATGCCAATTGTATCTTCTTTACTAAAAAATCTTCCCACCCAAGAAGCTTCTCTTGTAACATTCCTACTAGAGAGCGGGAGTCATGACAGGATTCCAAAACTGTTTTCCAAACCCAGTGGGTATTCACATTAAGAACAAATGATCTCAGGAATCTGACCCTGCCCAGCAAAGAACACAGGAATTCTGAATAAACACATACCTCTTCCTCAAGAGATATGATGTAGCCAAGAAGTCAAGAAGACATCTCCAAGCAACAAAAGGGTGTCTAGGGATGTTCTGAGGGAACCACAGGGCTTCACACCAAGGTAATCTTGGACCAACATCTCTGATATGATTCCCAGCTTTTGCTAAGGTGGAAGGGTCCCCAGAGGTAGACTGCCATCTAACACAATCAGAGAAGGATCATGTAGGGCAAGGCCTTGAAAAGATCAGATTCCAAGCCCGATGGGCCTCTTCAGAAATGCCTATAGGTCTTTCTATCCTCTCCTTTGACACCTCATTGAGATGCAAAGTTTTTACTATCTACTACGTGTTTATGTTGAAGAAGTACATGGCTGATCCATCTCACATACTCCAGTATGAACCTAATCAGTTAAAGGACGACTTGTCTTATGGTGAAGCACCTATTCAGATTTTGGACCGTAAATAACAAGTTCTAAGAAATTGGGTAATATGCTTGGTGAAAGTTTTATTGAGTAATTATTAAAGCAACATGGGAGCGCGAGGATGATATGTGGACTGAGGTGTGTGTAAATTTGACAAAATTTTTGTAAGAGACGAGGGATGTAATACCCCGCACCTAAATTGTTAACCTAATGAAAATTCTCTTTGTTATTTAGGTGCTTAAAGTAACTCTTAATTTCATTTTCGGGGCATTTTGGTCATTATAACTACTACTTGGTAAGTATATAATTATTTATATTTATATTAAGGACAGGAAGGGTATTATCTTGTATAATAATCATTGTGCTGAATGATTGGAAACACCTTGTATTGACTAGTAGGCTCTGATATCTTGAGCAAGTATGTAGTAGTCACAACAAGTAAGCAGTAGGTTGCATCACGTGCAACAGTAGACATCATACGGTAGTAGGCTCCGACACGAGCAAGGTAATAGTAGGCTCCAACATGAGCAAGGTAGTAGTAGGCTCCAATATGAGCAAAGTAGAGAAAAGTGTCTCTTCCATGAGTAGACACGAACCAACAATAATAATAATCTTCAACATGATGACTTGAGCAGATAAGTAATCTTCAACTAATAACTTGAGTAGATAAGTATATAATCCCCCTCTCATGTGGAACATTCCACGTGAACAAACAACGGAGGGGAACAGCCAACGAGAAACCCCACAAATAAGGGCCCAATAATCTTCAAGCACCTCGTACCAGTAGCAAATAAAATCCCCAACGATGCTAGATACAAGAAATAATAATCATCATTCCATGTAAATTCCATCAGTGCGATCTAGGGACCCTCCTAAGCAATAAATTGCTAAATACAAGGCCAATGGCATGTCTGGAAATTCTTGCTGCCCTTATGGGACTACTCAAGCAAAATAATACTTAAAATATGACAAGAACAAGAGATAGTGGCAAGTAGGTACTTAACCATAATGGTCAAGGGGCCCATGGGTAGACAAAAGAAGAATGGTAGTACTGTAATTTATTTGAAATCCCATTAGAAGCACAATCCAAGGCCAAAGGGTAATTATTCAGAACAGTAAAGGACCTTTGTGGGTGATAAACAGAACTAAGGGCATAAGTGGAAGCAAATATGAAGTAAGAGATAGTTCTGTAAATAACAATAAAGAATGGAAGAAGCAGAACCGTACTGGAAGGGAAGGGGCATATTTGTAATTTAAACCAGGATCTTCTTCTCCAACCCACAATAGCAAAACAGGCCAGTGGAGACCAGTTTTGATTTGAGGCAGAAAACTCTCTCACTCAGCCTCCAATTGACGTCAAGTTTCAAGGGTAAGATCCTCAGTCATATCCCTCTTAATTCCAGCCAATAACAAACTCAATGAGAAGGATTGAGTACAGAAAATTACTGCAAACTAGCTCAGGCAGTAGCCTCAGTTTCAGACTTGGTCAAGCACAATTTCTGACAGTTGAGAGCCTTTCCAGATCTGTACTCAAAATTTGATTGCCCAGGAGTAGCAATGCTAACCCCTGGATTTCAGAATGAAAGGATTGAATATGAGGTCAACATGGAAGATGGAATCAATAATAAGAAAAATATTCAAATCGCAAGGCACCATATTATCTCAGAATACGAGAAAAATCAAGAGTCAAAATCAACAATTCTGATTTGAGTCAAACCCTGGCCTGAGAGCTGTCTTTGATAGCTAATCATAAGCCCAAAACAGAGAACCACTCTCCATCAACAGATAGCAGCAACAGTATCCCACACAGAGCACAGCAAGGAGAAGATTATCAACATCTATCAGCAAACCAGTAGAGGCCCAGTAAACCGAAACGAAAAAAAAAAAAAAAGACGACTCAGCACACCAGGAACTAGGAAAGCAAGCCAGCTGAAAATCGAGAATTGATTCAGAACAGATAGCAACAGATACACAGCAAAGATAGCAATGGTGGCTGCACACAAGAATGGAGACTTTAAACGACTCTCAAAACGGCACTTGCTCTGATACCATGTAACAAAATAGAAAAGAAAAAAAGGAAAGATGGAGAGAATGGAGAAGGAAGAAGAGGAAGAGAGAATCAATATATTCTCCTGCTCCTATGGTTCCTTTATTTATAATCTAAGAGGAGAAGAAACAATAGTTTAGGAAACTTCCCTAATTACATTCATAAACTAATTAAGAAAGTAAATCTAGATAACTTAGGAAATAAACACTAACCAATAAGGAAACAAATAAACAACTATGGTGGAAACAAATCCACTACTTACATCAAATAGAAAATATCATAAAATAATAAATATCAAATCTAGAGTGGATCCCACATCACTAACGCTAACAACTAGTAATATGTATATTTAAGCGAAAGGTGGCATGTGTTGTGTGTTCATATGTGTAGATAGCATGTTGTAATTTAAGTTTTGATTAAGGCTTAGCAGGCATACTTGAGCCACTTAGCCTAGTGGTTGGGCCCAAGGCTCCATAAATAAGACGTTATGGATTCAAGTCCTATTAGGAGCAAGAGAGGATTTTAGTGTTATTTTGGCTTGCAGGCTTGTGGTGGGTCCCACATGGTGACTAGGCAAGTGGCAAGGTGTGCATGCATTATGATTGGTTAAGATAAGAGGTGGAGGCATAGGCAACATGTCATCCTAGGTGGCAGCTTATAGGTTGAGGAGACATTGCATATTATCCTATTGCTTTTTTTGCTAAAGATCCATTTTATTAGATAGAAAGAAAGAATAATTAACACATCAAACTCCCATATGGACAGGTTTCCACCTTTGGCATGGTCATCAGGAGAAACCTATCCAAGAGAAAAAACTTAACAAAATTTGAATCTAGGTCTGTGGGAAGCATCCCACACGACCTCTCTAGATACAAAATCTGGGCAAAACTCTCATGTATAGTATCTCATATCGTGTGCAACTATACGAGCCAGTTTGTCAGCCACAGTTGTTTTCTCTAAAGCAATGAGTAAACCTGATATGACATTCCACTACCTCCTGCAAAGCCTGCCATTCCTGACGTGTAAACCATGGTATCTAGTTTGAGCGTAATCGATGAATCATTAATTCTGAGTCACTGTCTAGCCAAATATGAGTGAAACCCGACCGTCTTACTTCTTCAATCCCTCTGATTGCTCCACATAACTCTGCTTTGTAATTTGTGCAAATTCCCAAAAATTCTAAGAATGCTAGCAGGACTTGACCACGATAGTTTTTGATAACTCCTCCCGCAGAAACAAAGCCTGAGTTACCCAAACTGCACCCATCCACATTTACCTTACACCATGGGTCGAACAGAGGAGCCCAGTACATCTCGCAAATTCTTGATGTCTTCTTTGACACTGTCTTAAGGTGTAAAAGTTTGACAATGTTAAGATCCAGGATTGAATTCACCACACAAGGCCTGAGAATAGACCATTCCCTGCATTTCACATCAATCCACTCCATGATGCGAATTTCAGAAACTTGAGTATTATCAAAGCATGATTGGTTCCGGCCTCTCCAAATGCTCACCAAGACAATAAAAACCAGCACCTTCCAGAGATGTTTCAAAGCTACCACTCTTCCCTTATGGAGCCACCAAGACAAGAGAGAGGCAGCCGTATCCATATCCGGCCAAGTCACACTGGATGGACCTACAACCTCCTCCCAAATTTCCTTAGCTACCGAGCAATGAAGGAAAATGTTGTCAAAAAACTGTTCTTTTTTGCATAAAAAACAACGAGAAACAATGCACACTGCTTTACCATTAATGACATCATCTACAAGCAACTTCCCATGGCACCACCTCCATGCGAAGAAACAATCACGAGGGATGAAGCTGCTCTGCCAGATATGCGACGCCCATGGGGGCTTAGCAGCTTTTTCCCTTTTCAAATCCCATGCAGACTTAACCGTGAACCTCCCACTTTGTTCACCTGTCCATATCATTTCATCCGAGCTTCCCACACACAAGGGGATATTAGAGGCAACTGTAAACTAGTATCTGAGTAATGGAGAAGAAACTTGTGGCCATCTCCACTGCCCATCGACTATAAAGCGACTCAGAGAGCACTCAACTGTCAAAATAAAGATAGGATCTAAGCCAACCTCCTCCTGCAAAGTGAAATCACCCAACCACTTATCCCTCCATATGATTACACGTCTACCATCACCAATGATCCATCGGCAATGCTTCGCTGTCCAATCCCATAGTTTCTGAATACTTGACCAAACAAGGGATCCACAAGCCACCCTTCTAATCCCTCCCTGTTTTGCATATGATCCTATTGGCTTAAGGTTATTTACAATTAGAGCTTCTAGTGAAAGGCAAGGAAGTAAATGCACTTTTAAAGGGTACCAAGGAGGTATGCTGTAAATGCCATGCAAGGGTTCTATTTTGGTGGTTAATGGATGAAATCGACATTTCATAAATCAGAGGAAAATGAAATCAAAAGAATGCATATACAAGCTGTAACAATTCCACAAAAAGATGAACAACAAGCTCTCAAACCAGAAAGCAAAGAGAAAAGAAGATTGAAGAGAAGAAGAAGAGAAGGAGAGAAAAATAATTCGACAACAGCAATGAGCTATAGCCAAACTCTATAAAAAAAACTTTCCTCTTTATCACTTATATTTGTAAAGAATGTATTACATCTATTACAAGCAAGTCTCCATAATAGGAAAAGACTAAATAAAGAAAGACAATAGACACAATGGAAACAAACCAATGAAAACAAAGAAGGAAACTAAGAGACTAATATGGACTAATATCGCTGACGGTAAGTACTGCCCAGTGATGTCGGTAAGGACCTGTTATCGTAACACCCTCCCTCAAGCTGGAGTGTACAAATCACCCAATCCAAGCTTGTAACAATTTAACCGATACGTTAGTCCAAACAAGGGCTTTGTAAGAATGTCTACAAGCTGATTTGAAAAAGATACAAAAGGAGTGACAACTAGCTTCTTCATAACAACATCTCGAACAAAAAGGCAATCCACCTCTACATGTTTGGTACGTTCATGGAACACTGGATTGCTAGCAATGTAGATAGCAACTTGATTGTCATACATTAAAGACATCGGTCGAGAGACAAGAAATCCAATTTCTTGCAAAAGATTTTTAATCCATAACAATTCAACAGTAGTCTGTGCTACAGCATGGTATCCAGCTTCAGCACTGGACTTGGATATAGTAGTTTGCTTCTTACTTCGCCAAGTAACAAGATTACCTCCAATAAAGGTACAATATCCAGTAGTTGAACGTCTATCACCATCAGCTCCTGCCCAATCGGCATCAGAAAAACCAATAATATCAAGATGATGATGTCGATGATAAATAAGACCAGTACCAGGAGACTTCTTGAGATATCACAATAATCGACAGGCAGCTTCCCAATGGGCAAGCTTAAGAGCAAGCATAAATTGGCTAACTACTCCAACAGCAAAGGACAGGTCAGGCCAAGTTACAGCAAGATAGATCAGCTTTCCAACCAAGCATCTATATTTATGGACATCAGAGTATTCCTTCCTATCACATGTTTCAAGCTTCTTATGTGGGTCCATTGGTGTATCAGCTAACTTGGCTCCAAGAAGGTTTGTCTCAAAAAGAATATCAAGTATTATTTTCTTTGAGAAAGACTAATACTTTTACTACTGCGGACCACTTCAATTCCCAGAAAATAGTGAAGAAGTCCTAAGTATTTCATCTGGAACTGTTTGTTCAAATAAGACTTGATTTCAATAATACCAGACTTATCATTTCCTGTAATAATAATATCATCAACATAAACAACAATGATGGTGACAGCAGAGGAACAACATCGCACAAAGATGGAATGATCAGAGTAACAGGCAATGAAACCAAAACTTGTAACAACAGCGTTGAACTTATCAAACCAAGCACGAGGAGATTGTTTAAGGCCATAGATAGCCTTAAGTAACTTACACACTTAAGTGGAATCCCCTCCCTGAGCAACATACCCTAAAGGTTGATCCCTATAAACTTCCTTGTGTAGGTTCCCATATAAAAAGATATTCTTGACATCCATCTGATAAAGAGGTCAGTCAAAGTTTATAGCCAAAGAGATAAGAACACGAACAGAGTTGAGATGAGCAACAGGAGAGAACGTCTCAAAGTAGTCAACCACAAATGTTTGAGTGAACCCTTTAGCAATAAGCCTTGCTTTCAATCTATCAACAGTGCCATCAGAATTATGTTTAACCATATATACCCATCTGCAATGAAAATGGTGTGACCCTAAGGGAGATCAACAAGGGTCCAAGTTCGACAAGCCATCAAGGCATCCATCTTAGCATCCATAGCTGTTTTCCACCCTGAATGGGACAAGGCTTGAGAAGAGATGTAAGGACAAAAATAGCAAATAGAGAGTGAACCAAATTTTGGTGACAACGAAGGAGATGGTCAGTAGAAACAAAATGTTCAATAGGAAAAGTAAGTAAAGAACGCTGAGTACAAGTACGAGTACCTTTGCAGAGTGCAATAGGGAGGTCAGGAGAGACCTCAAGATCAGGATGAGTTGTAGTAATTGGTGGAGTAGTTGGTGCAGTACTAGTTGGAGCAACTGGAGGACGACGTGTATAAACCTGTAAGGGAGGTGGGGATCAGATGGTAAGTTATTGGTAGATGGTGGTGGGTCAAATGGTAAGGTTTGGTCAAATGGTGGTTCAGTATCATCAGGTGTTACAGAAGGGAATGGAAGGGAAGGGGTAGGGAAAGGAGTCAGCACCTGTACCAGATAGTATGGTCTGTCTACAAAGAAAGTAACATCAGCATTGATATAGTAACGTTTAGTAGTAGGATCAAAGCATCTATACATTTTCTGAGTACGAGGATAACCAAGAAAACTACACTTAACGAAGCGAGGAGAAAGTTTTCCCAATTTAAGATGCATGATATGAACAAAACAGGTATTACCAAACACCCTATGATAGACATGAAATAAGGAGGTATCAGGATAAAGGGGACGGAAGGAAAATTTATTGTTCAAAACAGAAGAGGGCATTTGATTAATAAGATAACAGGCACTTAAGGCAGCATCACACCAATAAAATTTAGGCACATTCACATGAAACACAAGGACCGAGTAATATCCAGAAGATGCCTATTTTTACGTTCAGCAACCCCATTTTGTTGAGGTGTATAGGCACAACTAGTATGATATATTATACCATGTTTAAAACAGAAATCAGAAACAGTTGTTTGAACATATTCAAGAGCATTGTCCGTACGTAAGACCTTAATTGAAACTTCAAATTGAGTAAGAATTTCTTAAAAGAACCCTTGAAATATACGAAGAAACTCATAACGATCTTTAATTAAATAAAGTCAGGTCATTTTGGAAAAATATCCACAAAGGTTACAAAATAAGACAACCCTAGCCTATTGGGGATACGACAAGAGCCTCAAATATCATAATAGACTAAAGAAAAAGGGGTAGAACTTTTAAGACTAGAACTAACAAGGAAAGACGAACGATGATGTTTCCCTAATTCACAAGCCTCACATTGAAGATTGGAGAGACTTGCAACTAGAGATAAGAATTTTCAACTTGGACAGAGACAAATGACCTAGCCGGTGGTGCCATTGAATAGGGGTAGTAGTAGAGGTAGTAGCAGCAGTAGGAAAACGATCAATATGCTCCAAATAATATAGATCAGCATGCTCACGTCCGCCACTAATCATCTCCCTGGTCCTAAGATCCTGAAAGGTACAATAGAAAAGAAAAAAGGTAGCAACACAGTTAAGAGATTTATTTAGATGACTAATAGATAAAAGATTAAGAGGTAAATTAAGTATATATAAAATAGAAGATAAGGACATAGAAGGGGTAAGAGAAACATGACCATGCTGAGAGGCAATAGTGGAAGAACCATCAGCAAGATAAATAGTAACAGGCTTGTCGGTAGCATGAAGAGAAGAAAAGACAAAGGACTCACTGGTCCTTTGATAGGTGGCACCAAAATCAATGATCCAAGGATGGGGAAAGGTGTGAGAAAGGAGGGCAGATATACCTGTATGGGCTAGGGTAGCAGCAAAAGAGGAACCAGTAGCCTCAAGTTGTGGAATCCTACAAAGGAGGGTCTCGTACTGGGCAGGTGATGGCGCAGGTGAGGATGGTGGAGCTGGCACAGTAGGGGATGCATCATCAATGGTAACAATATTGACTAGACTATCAGCCCATTCAAGACGGCCAAACTTATCCCAATAGGTATCAATAGTATGGTTGTTCTTATGGCAATGAGTACAATAACGGGCAGACTTATCAAACGGTGGTCTCCCAGAACCACAACCAGGTGCACCACAACCACAACCACGACCACAGGTGGAGGTATGACCTCGAAAGGAGGAACCACGACCACGGCCAGCAAACAAGGCAGATGTATCTTTGGGAGAAATGTCACTCTGAAAAACCAAACGTTGGAGATGAAAGAAGGTCTCACTCAAGGTAGGTATGGATGCACCGACAAGAAGCTGACTCTTCACATCCTGATACTCAGGAGAGAGTCCAACCAAAAATTTTACCATATAAAACTCATATTGTTGGGCCTTTAAATTAACGATATTAGTAGTAAGGGGCTGCACAGCCTGAATTTCCTCAATAAGGCCTTTGAAATCACCATAGTAGTCAGTCAAGGATTTGTCACCAATGGAGTAGGTGAACATCCTTTCATAGAGGTCATAAATACCAGAAACATTCTTATCCTGACCATAGGTTTCTTGTAAATCAGCCCAAATGGTCTTGGCAGTATTGTAAAACATCACAATAGGTAAGATGGAAGGCTTAATACTATTCCACAACCAAGTTTGAACCAAAGAATTATCACGAAGTCAAGTATTATACGTCTTAACAGACTCAGGATCCTTAGTATCACAGGCGGGAGCATCATCAGTTAACAACTGTACTTTATCCTTAGACAGGATGTAGGCCTTGATGGCTTGAGCCCAGAGAAGATAGTTTAAGACCCCTCTTAATTTTATAGAGATGATGTAAGCTTGGGATCAGTCATCTTAGAGCAGAATAAATAGCAATCAACACAATACAATCAAATTATGTAAAATTGTTCTTCTTTCACTCGGTTCAGTCAACCAAGCGGCCAAAGAATATAAGGCTCAAAGTGAAGCAAGGTTTAGTGGTGGATATAGGGTACAACAATCATAAAAACAACAATAATCCAAATCTCGGTTCAGCCAACTGAGTGGCCAAGGAATGAGGGCTCAAGAAGGATGGCGGTAAGGTAGTAGGGTAGAGAAAAAAAAATTCAATTATTACTCAACACAATAACAATAAGAAGGTGATCGAGAAGTTAAAGAACAAACCATTGATAGGATAGTAGTAACAGAAGTAAACTCACAGACCAAATACGTTCCTGGTTCATAACCAGTGAGCATTTAGATTTTTTGCCCTACTGGCTGCAGCTAGTTGGCCTAGCGGTCGACCTGTACAAGCTACCGGTAGAACCCTGTATAACCAGCCGAGAGCTTTCAGTTTCCTACCGGTAGCAGCAGGTTGGCCTAGCGGTCCACCGATATGAGCTAACGGTAACCACCCCAGAACTCTGATTTTTCTTCGGCAACAGTTGGGTAGACCTTCCGGATGAAAGGGGGTCAGCCGGAAGGCCTACCGGTCGATGCATCCAGACGACAGGCAGATTGACTAGTAGATCCAATTGAGGCTTTCTAAGCCTGAATAAGGGGACTTTGCCTAGGATCTTTAATGACAGACCTAGAGGAACCCTAATAGACACTTTTACACATAAAGGATAATGTAAATGCATAGAAGGTCTAATTAAATGCATGGATAATTTATGTATAGGTGTGAACTTGAGACTGGCAGACGGATTAGAAAATTTATCAATAGACAAGAGGAAGGTGAGGGTGCTAAACCATTACTTTGCTGATGATTTGTTCACTCTATGCATGACTTTTGGTGCAAAGTATGTGGTGTTACTTTACTGTTTTGACTGTCTCAAGTGAATGCCATGTAATATGATGACATGATATAAAATATTTTGCATGATATGTTTTTAAAAATCCATATAGGGATGAATGACCTAATTGTATGCAAAAAATGGCTAATGAGAATATGAAACATGGTTTCAAGTATCGATACGCCCCGTATTGGCCGATACGTATCCGTATCGACAGTGGTCGATATGATACTCTTCGATATGTATCTCCTTTTTAAAACAAAAAATGTATCCACATGTATGGACCGCATCGAACTGATACGACTTGAAACACTTCGATACATTCGACACACTCGATATGTATCGATAGACTTAAGTTTTCATTTTCTCACAAAAAAATAAATAAAAAATAAACTTGTTTGGAAGTGTATCTAACCAATACGGCTTGATACACCTCAATACAAACCGATATTATTCGATACACCTCCATACGAACCGATACGGTTGATTTGCACATATAAAGCTTGATACAACTGATTTTTTCCACTTTTCTGATTTCTTCCTTGCTAAAAACCTACAGTTCATGCGAACCAAAAGTTGGAGCTCATTGAATGTCATCAAATATGTCTTTCATCCTTCAAAATACTTCAAGATTGCTTATTATAGTGTTTTTATGCTTAAAAATTGTATTTTGCATGTTCCCTAATCATTGTTGTGCCTATCTCGCCCTGCATCCTAGCGTATCCTAATATATCAACCATATCCACGATATGTCTCTTAAAATCGTCCGACCGATATGCTACCGATACATGATACTTTAATCCAACTATGAAATGATGAGAGAGAGAGAGAGAGAGAGAGTGTATGTGTTTAACCCAGACCTTGATGGGCCATGTAAAGATAGAAATGAAAGAGGAATGAATGAATGTAAGTTCCATAGTGGCTGCTGCCCCTCTCTAGTCGGGAGTAATGTACTGGATGGAGTGCACCCTCACTAGCTTCTTCAGAAGTCCAAACTTCGGGAGTCTAGACCCTAAGGGTCCATGTATGAATCGGCTTCTTCGGAAGTCCAAACTCTAGGAGTCCAAATCCAAGAGGTATATGTGTGAATCGGCTTCTTCGAAATCCAGACTCTTTAGAGTCTAGATCCTAGGGGTCCATGCATGAATCGACTTCTCGGAAGTCCACCCTGGGGGTCCAGGTACTGGGGACCAAAATGAAATGATGTGACGAATTGTGCAACTTGGCCGTCGTATGCGGCGTGGCTCTAGACAATATAGCACTAGCAACAGTCCACTCAGATGACCAGCCATAGACTTCATGATATGTTGTAGTTTTTCTTGTTAAATGTTTACCATGATGTAATGCCATAAACTGTTGTAGTTATCTTGTTTATCTTCATGAAATATATAGATATGATTATTTTGTGGTAGTAATGGCTGCAACTACCTTCATTGAGCTAGTGAGCTCACCCCATTTAAATGTAATGTTTACAGATGAGGAGACAGAACAGGTACACGACCCGCACCACAACGCAGAGGGCAGATTTGGGGATCAGAGCCGAGATCCCACCCTGCAGACTGATTGAGAAGTCTCTTTTCCTTATTTTGGCATTGGACAAGTCATATATGACTTTGGTCCCTTTTTGTGTGATTAACTTCAGACATTTAATTAACTTAGTGCCAACAGTTGGAAATCTGTACTATGGTATTGATGTGATGTAATATTAAGAAACTGCCGCTTTCATGCTTGTATGTTTGATACTTATTATGTTATGAATGTTGGCTACCTGCCTCATTTTACTTATCTTGTGATGGTCTAGAGGTGAGTATCGTATGTAACACTTCAAGTCCCGTGTCAAGAATGGGGTTTTACAATCACTCTCTCTTCGTTCTGAAACCTTGTACACTTCTTGTTTATATCCTTTAATATTTTTGTTATTAACCTCATATTTGCAAAGGACAAAGTCTTAGGCAAAAATGCATGGTCTACTTAATTCCATACGCATACCTAGTGTACCCAACCAAAGATCTCAACATGAATGAACAAATATTACATCAAGCTATAAATACTTATTTTTATTGCGTAGCATGCATATATCTAATAATAAAGCACCAGATGCAAAAGGAAGCTAAATTCAGCCCACATTCGCTTGTAGCAGAACTTCCAGAGGATACTAACATATACTTCGAAGTTGAAAGACAATCTAAATTTCTAGAAAGTATGAGGCAATGTTACAGTTTCTGAACTCTTGGTCCAAATCAAGAAAACCTAATGTAGACATTATTAACTAAAGATGCCAACCATAAGATGGGTAAATACCTAAAAACCATAGGGCAATAATCCTTCCAATGGAAATCAATAGACTTGTGTGAAGGAGTCAACTTGGAACCCTTTCTCGGGAAGTACATTCTAATTCTTGCTCGAGGACCGAAATCAGAAGATCTTACTTCACGCATTGGTACTGGAGTGATCTTTCCAACAGTGTACCTGTAAACTCTAGTTTATTTGATAATTGCAAAGATCCCACATAATACCAAAGAAGAACCATAATCTTATGTAAGAAAACCAATTAGACAACCAAGCAATTCATTAGCTCAATTATTGTCTACAGAACCAGAACAGGAACAGGTCAATATTAGAGTAATGAATATAGCATTGAATTGTGTTTGAAGAAAATTACAAATTGATGAAAAACCTAACACCAATAAAATATACTTCTGATGAAGGGATGTTAATTTTATGATATAATTATCATCATACATTTAAAGAGTACATGTAGAAAGAGATGAATAAAAGAACACATATAGTCACAATGGATGTAAAAAAGGCGTCCCAATGCACAAGGCTCCCACTACTACAGGGTCTGGGGTGGGACAGAATGTACACAGCCTTACTCCCACAACGCGGAGAGGCTGTTTCCGTGTTTCGAATCCTTAACCACCAGGGTCAGGGTGCAATACAACAACCTAACCAGTCACACCAAGGCTCGCCCTCTCATAGATTCACAATGGATGTGACCTTATGAATTCTAAATTGAATTTAACATACACGGTGGAATAAATACTTCATAAACTCCATTTACTGTTGATGTCAGGTTTGTTCTTGGCCAAAATTGTAGGAATTCAAGGTTCAGTGTTCACTATATACAATGAGGATGAATATTACCCTCCATGCACCAGAGCATATTTAACAACAGATGTCTGTGACTTAACAGGAAGCTTGCAATTGGAATTACATTATAGTAATAGCACAAATAATACTAACATTATATTATGAAGGTTGTTTACCTGATACCAAGTTGAAGATTAAGCATCAGATAGTAGCTTCTGTGACCTTTAAAAATGGCTTCACCAGGTTTCTTCCTATGATCTTTTAGTTGATTTTTACTCTGCCATTTATTTTTGCGTGATATCTCTGCTGCATCATTCCTAACCTTCTCCCTAATTAACACTCCTTGCATGTATTCCCTTTCATACACCAAATTACAGTGATCCTCAATCTTATTTTGACCTTCATTAGTGGAAAATGACAATGAACTGGAGCTGTCCAACAGTGAAGCTTCTCCTGTGGGATCACCAACCCTAATAAAAGACCCATCTAATGATTTTGTCCTGCGTGATATTCGACCAGGACTTCTGAAAAAGCCACCAACGGAAAGCTTCTCAGAGAGACTGCGCTTGACTCTTGGTTTTTTAAGACCAAAATCTTCCAAGTTTGCTGATGAAGTACGTAATAACAAGCTGTGCTTCATATCATAATACCCAACAGAGCTATACCACTTTGTTAGAGAAGGAAGTTTAGCTCCAGCAGGATAGGATGTTCCTTTTCCATCCTTTAGGCCCTTGGTCCATGTTCCGAAATAATATCCCCCATCAGCAAATCGGTAAAAACCTGAGCCATGTCTTAGTCCATCCAACCAGAATCCATCAAACAGATCACCATTTTCCCATTTCATGGCTCCTCTACCACACATTTTTCCAGCTTTCCAATTCCCAGTATATGTATTACCAGCATTCCAGGAATACCGACCACTGCCTTCTTGTACCCCTTCCCTCCAAGAACCTTCATAAACATCCAAGTTAGAATACTTCTTTTTTCCCAGCCCATGCTGTATGTTCATCCTCCAGACTCCGATGTAGACAGAAGCATCAACTGCAGTAAAGGTGCCAAAACCATGAAGATAGCCACCAGAAAAATCTCCTTCATAAGTTGCACCTGAAGACCAACAAACCTTCCCTTTCCCTGTCATTTTGCCTTCCTCCCACTCACCTTCATAAACTGTTCCATCTGACCATGTATATCTTCCCTTGCCGTGTGGATGTTCTTGTTTGATGTTACCAATGTAGGCATCTCCATTTAGAAAGATCCTTTCAGAGTGCCTAAAAGGCAGAAGATATAAATAAACAAATGTCATTCAAAAGCTAATCACCTCTCTCAGAATGAGGATGAATTTGCAATTAAATGAAACTCTGGCTAACATTAAAAAAGAGAAAACCTACACTTTTTTTTTTCTTTTCTTTTTTTTTTGCCGGGGGGGGGGAGGAGGAGAAAAGAACCCAATTTGATGCACTAAACAACTGTGTCATAAGTCACCTCTCACTGTTCTCCATGAGTCA
Organism: Protea cynaroides; assembly: GCA_028583415.1. Taxonomy (NCBI): domain Eukaryota; kingdom Viridiplantae; phylum Streptophyta; class Magnoliopsida; order Proteales; family Proteaceae; genus Protea; species Protea cynaroides. The sequence goes on along the minus strand of CM053276.1, from coordinate 38,246,601 downwards.
TCTCCGGTGCAGTTTGGCCTTATCAGATGACTTTGCCAAGGCTCATCTTTAATATCTTTCTATGCTTCACTGAAAGAATTCATGCATTTAAGGCAAAAGAACTTCTTTCACCAGCTAAATGAAACCAAACAGGGCATTGGGAAACCTGAACATATAAGACAAATCTTCCAAATGAGGATTGTTCATGAGTATTCAGTGGGAGGAAAACAACTTCAGTTTATTACTTTTCTGTTTTTGGTCTAGTATTCTTTCATACTTTGGAAGGAGTTAGTAGATGTACACAGTTTTATCACAAAAATCTAAACCGAAAAATGGACCATTCAAACATTGACTACTGGAGCCAGATGATCTTGTCCCAAGTTAAACATGTCCATAAATAATAAAAAAAGAAGCTGGTTAACAGACCATTCTGTCTGAGTGATTGGACCGTTTGCAGTGGATGCCAGGTCAATCCAATCACCACACTCATCTCTCTTTCATTATTTTGGGTGAATAACTGTGTGTCGAAATTTCCTTTGATCAAAAGAAAAATAATTCATTAGAATGAATGGTAAAACAAAAAAGAAAAACAGAGACAAAAAGAAAAAAAAAATTGCTGCCAACTTCCTCAACATCATTAATGCAGCATCTCAATCTTCGCACACCTATTCTCCAACAAAAACAACCATTAGGAACTCAAGCCCAACATCAAATTGATTCTGCTAACCATTACTTAAAGGCATGGTTTTAAGTATCGATACGATACGCCCCGTATCCATATCGATAATGGTCGATACAATACTCTTCGATACATATTTCTTTTTTTAAAACAAAAAGTGTATCCACAAGTATCGACCGTCGAACAAATAAGGTCGATACGTATTGATACACTTAAGTTTCCATTTTCTCACAAAAAATAAAAATTAAAAAAAAAATTGAACTTGTATAGAAGTGTATCTAACGGATACAGATCGATACACCTCAATACGAACCGATATGGTTTGATATGGTCGATACGCACATATAAAGCTTGATACAACTGATTTTTTTCACTTTTCTGGTCTTCTTCCTTGCTAAAAACCTACAGTTCATATGAACCAAAGGTTGTAGCTCATTGAATATCATCAAATATGTCCTTATTCCTTGGAAATACTTCAACATAGTGTTTTTATGCTTAAAAATTATATTTTGCAAGTTCCCTAATCATTCTCGTGCGTATTGTACCCATATCCTAACGTATCCACTGTATCCACAATACGATATGATACGTCTCTTAAAATCTCCTGACCAATACGCTACCGATACACGATACTTTATGATAGTTTTGAGAAAAAGAGAAGAAGAATAAACGGCATATCCTTTATTGATTCAATGCAAAAGTCTATTTGTATAATAGGTTACAAGAGATTAAATAAGAGACCTAATCTAAACACAAAAGGAAACAAAATAAAAAAATAAGATCTAAATCAAATCTCTGCCCTCAACTACTAGCGCCAACAATAGTACAGCAATAGTACCGCTAGTGGTACTATCGATATCATATATCGCTCACACCCCCCTTTAAACTCATGACAAGGCAGTAGAAATCAACATGAGTTTGCTAATAAGAAACTGAAAGCGAGCCGCAGGATGAGCCTTGGTAAAGAAATCCACCAACTAAAGAGTTGAGGCAACAAAGGGTAAGCCAATAGAGCCAGCCTGAAAATGATGACGAAGTAGCAATCAATCTCAATGTGTTTCGTGCACTCATGAAAGATGGAATTATCAGTAATTTGGATAACACTCTTGTTGTCACAGAACAGTGGTGTAGGTGAAGACTGTGGAACACCCAAATCAGAAAGAAGCCAGTGAATCCATATGATTTACAGTGACATGGGCCATAGCCCGATACTCAACCTCAGCAAAAAGAGCAGGCAATAACAGTCTACTTCTTGCTGTGCCAAGAAACCAACATATCGCCCAAGACTAAACAGAGGCCGGAGGTGGATTTGTGATCATTAACATCCCCAGCCCAATCAGCATCAGCATATGTACGGAGATCCAAGGTAGAGGTAAACGAATATAATAATCCATGAAACATAGTACCACGGAAATAACGAAAAATGCGAAGTAATGCAGCCCAATGAGTCGACCGAGGAGCAGAGACAAACTGGCTAACCACATGAACAACAAAGGTAATACCTGGATAAGTCACTGTCAGATAAATCAAGCAACCGACTAACTCCCATTATAAAGTAGGATATTCCAACGGTACACTATCTGAGGCAGAAAACTTGACATTCAACTCAACTGGTGTAGCAGCAATACGGTGATAAGACAGTCATGCACAGCTAATAATATCAGAGGCATACTTCGATTGTGAGAATAGGTAACCTTTAGGTGAATGGGCAACCTCGATACCCAAAAAATATCGAAGTAAGGCCAAGTCTTTCATAGAAAATCCACTCAAGAGATGCTGTTTAACTTCCTCAATACCAGAAGGATCAACACCAGTAATAATCATATCATCAACATACAAGAGTAGCACAACAGGGTCAGTGGGAGAGGAGCAAATAAACAGTGCAGGATCGTGAGCACTCGAAGTAAAGCCAATGCAAGAGGCAGCCAAGTGAAACTGTTCAAACCATGCACGAGGAGCTTGCTTAAGACCATAAAGGGCACGGTGTAGACGACAAACATGACCAATGGGATGAGAGAGACTTGGGGGAGGTTTCAAATAAACCTCTTCAGTCAAAAGCCCATCTAGGAAAGCATTGTTAACATCCATCTGAGAGAGAGGCCATGGACAGACAACAGCAACAGAGATCAAGGTGCGAACAGTCGTCATCTTAGCAACAGGAGCAAAAGTCACCTCATAATCAATACCATACTCCTGGGAGAAACCTTTTTCAAGAAGGCGAGCTTTATAGCGCTCAAGGGAACCATCAGAATTGATCTTGACCTTAAAAACCCACTTGCAACCAATAATATTTTTGTCAGCAGGCATCGGTACCAGTTCCCAAGTACCAGTCTAATGAAGAGCAGATAACTCATCTTGAATGGCTTTCATCCAAAGAGGATCAGTACATGCTTCTATATAAGAGTTCGGTTTATAAAAAGAGTGAATAGAAGTAAGAAATGAACGATAAGATGGGGAAAAACAAGTAGTAGATAGACTAGGACAATAAGGGGGAATACGAATGTGAGAGGGATACCGTCGTTCAGGTACTGCAATGTCAGTTGGCACAGGAGGTGGTTGGGGTGTAGTTGCATCAGAGCTGGAGAGCACATTAGACCTGCGAGAGTAAATATAAGAAAAGGTGCCATAAGGGGAGGGGAAGCAAAGTCAGTAACAGATAGGGCAACAAATTCAAGGGTGGAGGAGAATTCACCAGGGAGAACAGTCTCTTGAAAGGGGTCAAGTAAAACAAGAACCTCCTTAGAGACAGGAGCTACATTTACAGGAATAGTGTAATAGGGAATACGTTCAAGAAAAACCACATGACGGGACACATATAGTTTATTAGACACAGGATCATAGCACCTAAAACCCTTCTAATGAATCCCAGATCCCAAGAACACACACAAGGTTGAACGAGCAGTCAATTTGCTAAGATCACGCTTTGACAATATAACAAAGCAAGCAGAACCAAACACATAAAGTAATGAGTAATTAGGCACATGACCAAACAAATTTTCATAAGGAGAAATACCAAACAAGACAGGTGTAGGCATACGATTAATAAAAAAGACAATAGCGAGAGCGGCCTCTCCCTAAAAGACAGTGGGAACAAATACAAATTACAAAAGAGCACGAGTGGTTTCAATGACGAGACAATGTTTCCATTCTGCAACACCATTTTGTTGTGATGTTTAAGAACAGGAAGATTGATGAATAGTACCACAAGAAGCAAGAAAGTGTTTAAAGTCCCCTAAGAGGTATTCGCCTCCCAAATCAGAACAGAGAATTTTAATTGTGGTAGAGAATTGTGTGTGAATCATAGCATGAAAATTGTGATATATGGAGAAGAAATCAGATTTACGAGCCATAAGAAATAACCAACAATATCTGGTGTAATAATCCACAAATGAAATATAGTAAACAGATCCACCTTTGGTGGGAACCCGAAAGGGTCCCCAGACATCAGTAAGAACAAGAGAGAAAGGGGAAGAAGATAAAGATGCGCTAGTATTAAATGGTAAAACAGACATTTTAGCAAGAAGACACATCACTATCATGTAAAGAAATTTTTCCCAAATGACCACCAACACTTAATTGTTTCAAAATAGTACCAGATATATGTCCCAGTCTAGATGGCACAAATAAAAAGGGGAAGAGTTATAGTTCAAACGAAAATAAGAGCAGAGGAAAAAGAAACAGGAATGTGCAAATTTTCTAAAACATAAAGTCTTCCAGCATTATGTCAGTCCCAACTAGCTTTTGTGACTTCCGATCCTACACAATATAGCCAGAAGACGAAAAAAACATCATATCCAAAATCAGCCAATTGACTAATGGAATGTAAGCCAAGAGATAACTGAAGAAGATGAAAAACATTAGGTAAGATTAAAATAGAGGAACAAACAGACCCAACAGACTCAACACGCATAGGAGAACCATTGGCGGTTAAGATACTTACAGGAGAAGATGGGATGTGACAACTACTAAGGGAAGAAATATTAGGAATCATATGATGAGAAGAGCCAGAATCAAAAAAGTCCCAATGCGGATCCCAAGGCAAGCCGGGAACCCTCCGGTTGGCACCCAAAAGATTAGACTAGTCAATACTCAATAGGCTAACAGCAACAGAGGTGGCGGATGAGAGCCCGACAGTAGGTGCTGCCAGTTGTATCTGCCGGCTAGGCCAAGGCTCCAAAGGGGGCCTTCTGTGAGTGAGCCGACTGACCAAGTCAGTGGGTCAGTCCACCGGCTCTGTGTGTCTCCGGCTCCTTAATTAAAGGCCTAAGCCGGCCCCTCAAGGCAAGGCGGCCCCATACAGTGGCCTGCAGCATGAGCTAGCCAATGTACACTATCCAGCGGATGACGTCGCCGGCTTGTCTGCCGGCTGAGCTCATGCACAGCCCCAAATGTAATCTAAGTATAGGAACCACTAATGCTACAAAACCTGGACGCCAGTAGGCTTCGTCAACTACCCACGTCGGTTTACCTATTCATGTACATAAGTTTTATTACTTGTGTTAGATATCTTTTAAACCAGATTGGACATGCTCTAAATGTCCCAATTCGGATCCCAAGGCAAGCTAGGAACCCTACGGTTGGCCCTCTAAGGATTAACAGGACAACAGCAACCAAGGCGGCAGATGAGGTCCCAGCGATAGGTGCTGCCAGTTTTATCCGCCGGCTAAGCCTTGAAACTTTCTGTGAGTGAGGCGGCAAACCAAGTCGGTGGATCAATCCGCCGGCTCTGGGGTTCCACTGGCTCCTTACCGAAAGGCCTAAGCCGGCCCCTCATGGTAAGGTTGCATCATGAGCTGAGCCAACGGATATTACCTGGCAGTATGTGCCATCGGCTAGTCTGCTGGCTGAGCTCAGCCAATAAAAAATGTTTTAGTGTGGGGTCTGGTAGTGGATGAGAGCCCCACCGGCTCCATCCGCTGCCCAAACGATACATGGTCAACATACCGGAGCCGGGGGCAAGGCTATGTCCCATCTACCGGCTCGGGTCCACCGGCTGAGTCCAAGAAATCAGACTTAGCAGGGAAGATGAAGTAAGTTTGGGGAGTTTTGTCTCCCCAACATCTTCTAACCATAAAAGAGTGGTGGGAAACCCCTTATAGTGTTCTTAAGTTTATTAAGACCTCCATTGGATGTAGGGGAAAACCTAAGCCAAATTTCTAGGGTTTAGTGGCCTTCATTAATGGTGGCCATTAATGGTGGCCAACCACCACCATCAAGGGTGGGCATTGATCCACATTCAAAGGGCGTGAAAGATGGGAACTTACTTAGAGTAGGTGGAATCCCCCTTGAGCTCCAAGCTTTCCTTCAAGTTTCCAAGGCACTCACACTTTACTATTTCAGCAACAACATAAATGAGGCCTTGGGTCTATATTTCTAAACCCGATGAGAGAGAGAGAGAGAGAGAGAGTGTGAGCCAAGAAGCTCAGCCGGCGGCAAGGAGCTAACTGGCTCATCTGCCTGTTGTGCCTCTGGTAGGGCTAAAACACAGCTCCATCATCGGTTTTCTGGGCCCCATACATTAGGAATGTATGCAGGGTCCACTTAAGGTCCACTAACCCATCTAAGTCTGGATAGGTGACCCTACTTGTGACCTAGATGTGTTCAACGAGTCTGCGTCGGGTACGTCAATTATCGGTGCGGGAAGATCCAGGTTGGTTGGGGATCTCGGGTGCGGGTCTTACAGATACTCCCATCATAACTAAGACCGGCGTGGGATTATGCCGTATTGCCTCCACCAATTTGGTTAGCATCCTTTGTTGAAATTCTGAATGTTGTTGATAGATGGCTCCTTTAACTGCGTCTACCAACCTTACTGTATCCAAGGTATTTCGACTCAAAGAGGGTAATAGCATAGTGTTCCTTACACCGACCGCGGCAACCTCAATGCGGGGAGTTTCGGGGCTGGCAGAATCGCGTGCATTGATACGAGCGCGTGATGCCATCTGCCAAGACACAATGTAGCTTAATTTAAAAGGTCATACTTACATCAATAATTCACTATCATCATCAAAAGGGATGATTTACCCAAAAAAAAATCAAAAGGGATGCATAACCACAACCAATTCCCATTACAAAAGTCCAAATATAAATAAAATCATCTCTTTCCCTATACTCTTACATCTTAATGTCCCCCCTTTTTCCTTTTTGAAACAGTCCCTGTGCAATTCTTGCCATATTATTTTTTCCATATCTATTGACAATACCTTAGATTCGTAGTACATCCCCTTGATGTTGTTTTTTCGAACTCTTCCAGCTTAAGGGTTTCCAAGTGTAATCCGTTGTCAATCGGCATCATAACCTTTTCAACCGGAGTGGGTTGGATGGCCCAAGTATTAAATAAACTTGCAACATCGGTGGCAGGAGGAAAAAGGTGGTGACCTAGTGATGAGCGAGGTGGCAACCATTAGCATCTATATTCAGTATCAAAGTGATACCGTGTATCACATTCTTTTGTCAACACAATTTGTACCTACTGTTTAAAGAGGCCCAACTGCGGGCACCATTATTCTTCACCTAATAGTTCACGTAATGGGTTTGGGATAGGGAATTAGAATCCTTGACCATGCAACATTCTCATCCCTATTCAGAACAAAATCCAGGGAGACTCGCATAAGTCCCACAGGTTACTCAATCTCTAATAATCAGTTATAATTCACGAACAATTAGGCAAGATTTTACCTGGATTGGGATGCCCTTGTTAGCTGCTCTCGCCAATTTGACGTGCCTTGAGCTCGTTACATATTTCTGCGTAACCTTTGCGAGCGAACAAACCAGCCTTGAGCCTCCTAATGGCCTCCATGATATCGGCTACTGGCTCACGTCTCTAGGGGAAGTAGTTGACTAGAAAGGCCTCTCTAAAGATCGCCCAGGTGATTTCCCCATGACACTGCAAGAGAATGGGCTGCGTCATTTGCCACCACCTGTATAGCTCACCTTCTAACTGAAAAGTTGCGCACATGACCTTCTGTGCGTTTAAACAGTGTAAATTACCCAACATATCTTCCATGGCTTGGACCCAATTCGTGGACTACGCTGAATTGGCCTCTTGCCCAGTGAAGTGTACTAACATCATTCGTTGGAACTTGTGCATCGCCTTCATGGCAATCATTTGGACCAGGTCCAGGGGAGGTGGTTCTACCTCTCTAGCTGGTGCAATCCCCACTGTCTATGATGTGGATGAACCCCCAACGGCTGGTCTGGCTAATGGGGTGGACCTGGAAGTTGCCAACAATTCCATCAAGAACTGTTGATGTTGCCCTAAATGGTTCCCTGATATGGCTGTGGAGCTTTCTTTGGTAGGTTCCCCAGTCAACTCGATCTGTGGCTCCGAAGGTGTGGATTCCTGGTTCGTGTGCTTACAGGGCATCATCATTTTCCTTGGGGCAAGACCTGAAAAGTTTCATGCCCGGCATTAGTACAAGCAACACAAAACTAGTCGACGAGAGATTTACAATTATTCACGTATGGGGTGAGCAAACAACACAAAATGCCCGGAGAATAATTAGCTTTCCCCTCAACTCAAGCTAACAGTTTTTGGGCTAAGCTGCAAAGGATGACCCCAGGGGCATGTGCTGCCGATTCCCCCCCACCACAAACTTAAGGCTAAGCCGGCTGAGTACCCCAGCGACAAGGTCCATCGGTTTAGAATGCCGGTTAGGGTAGAATCCCCAAGGACCCTTCTGTGATCGAGGAGGCAGACGAGGGCGGCTGGCCATGCCACAGCCTCTGGGGTTCCGCCGGCACACTTCAAAAATTCTGAGTACTCACCAAGAAGGAGATGGCAGCACAAGCAGTTGAGGGTGCCGCCAGCTGTGCCTCCAGTTTCCAAACACTTGGAAAAATTTAGTAGGTTCCCTTTGTGTGGGGCGGCAGAGGAGATCCGGTAGTAAGCGCCACCATCTAGTGCGCCGACAGCACTATGCTTCCCGAGAGTAAGACGGCAGCACAGGCGGTGGAGGGTGCCACTGGCTGTGCCTCCAACTCCTTTCCCGCACCCAAAATTTTAAACCTTGGCCTATCCGATGGAATTGAGCCGGCCTTAGTTGCTTAAGTGGGTGGTCCACAGGTTCCGCGGAACAATGAGCCTATAAATAGGACTCAGGTGTTTCATTTTTGAAACACAACATAATCTTATCCTGAGGGAAAGAACCCTAAGCTCACGGCAAAGCATTTTGGAGCCTTCCTTGGGTGTTTTGGAATCACTCTCGACTCCGTTTCGTCCCCCAAATCTTTGACTGGGTAATTTTTCTCCTCTTCTTCTCTTTTATATTTTATCTTGGGGATAGTTAGGGTTTTCCTTGAACCCATTTGAGTGGGATTTGTAGGGGACACCAAGGCCTTGGGGTTTCTCCCCTAAAATGCCCTACGGTTTGGACCCCTACGGCCAAAGCATTGGCTAGCATGCCCCATCGGTATTGCAATGGCTGGATTGGGATGCCCATAGTTAACCTTAGGGTCTATTTCCCAATACAGCCCATTTCAGCTAGGGCATGATGGCCAACAAGTTCACGGCAAGGGACACCCCAAGTGTAGGGGTTCGCATGCCCTAAGTAGATGCCCAATGGCTTATTTGTTAGACCCGGGCATCCTTTATGCCCACATTGGGCTGGCCCCTTTTGCCAGCCCCTTTTTTTCCAGCTAGCATTAGGCATCCCTGATACTGAGTGTCACAAGTGTGGGTGTCCCACCTGTCCCATGTACCAGCCCTATGGACTTGTTGTCGGCTGCTTGGGGAGCGTCCGGATCCCCTGTATGTACAATTGATATACCACAGTGGTTTTAACATAACTCCACTACCCAGCCTAGTGCTTTATTTTCCCTAGTCCACTTCGGTCAAGGTTGACTACTTTGACTCTTTGTAGGAGACACCCGAAGTGTAGTGGTCTACCTAGACCACCCTGGCATTGTTTCATATTAGTCCCAACTATTCGGAATTAACGCAATTTGTCGATTCTTTCTTGGAGGTATACATGGCTTCTTATAAGAGAACAATACCTCCAAGGGCTCAAGGATTTGAAGCCTTCTGGTTCCGTTCATACAGGGAGAGTCAGAATTGGGCCGGATTTGGTACGACGAAGGTGAAGGCTGGTCGATATGTCATTTACAAGGACCTCACTTGTTTTGGGATACGTGAGACATTTGAGAGATTTGGCTGGGCACATGCGCTATGCATCTAGGAGGACGTATACCCCAACCTGGTGCATCATTTCTACTGTAACCTGAGGGACGTGTTGGATGATGCGACGGGAGTGCTACACCTCACCAGTAGGGCGAAGGCATAGATGTGACACTAGATGTCACACGCCTGTCAGAGTTGTTAAACATCTCTTCCGGAGGGGAGTAGTTGTACAAAGGGCCACGCGAGGCCCTAGGCATCACTGAGACAGATTAGGCAGGGGTACAGAGGACTTTGATCCATCCAAAGTTTGGAGGCACAAAGAGGCAACGTGGATAAGAACTTCAAACCTATTCCCAAGGTCATTAGTCGCTTGGTTCAGCACAAAATCCTCCCGAGAGCATGGCACCAGGAGGAGTTAAACACGTTTGCCATGTATGTGACCTGTCGCATCTTCACCGAGCAGCCACTGTGTTTTTCATACCTCATCCTAGGGAACATCACCTTTATGGCCGAGCACTTGGGCACCGGTAAGTTCCCTTATGGCCGTTTGATGATTTGTGTCTTTCTTGATGCTGGTGTAGTTCTAGCTGGAGAGGCCATTGAGAATGGCCCAAAGTCGTCTAACTTCGGCTGGAACACTATAGTGAGGATGGAGCTTCAAGATAACGTTATGTCTGATCGACCGAGGCCAGTCAAGGTGTGCGTCGGCACAGGCGTGCAACTGCCACCCGGGCTAGTACTAGAGCTGGCCCTAGCCAGGGAGTGCGTATTGAGGAGAGGGATGCCGAGCTGACCACTATCAATGAGAGTTGGAGTGACACCGACAATGACAGCGACAATGATGGTGACGAGGTGGATGAGGCTCCCAAGGTGCAAGGTGCTCCCCCAGCTGCTGGGACCACCCAGGCTTGCAGTCACATGGCGCAAGTGCAAGAGGTGCTAACCCTAATGCACCGACAGTTAAATGAGCTGCAGAAGGGGCAGCAGACTATTATAGCTCAGCAGGCGTCCACATCAGCTCAGCAGGATAGTATAGAGACTGAAGTGGGTTATCTCTGGGCTGCCTTGGTGTCTGCTGGTTACACTCCCCACTTGTACCACCACTTAGATCCTCATGCCAAGACCTCTAATTCTGGGACCCATCGCTAGACTGGTTATATCAGACATGGACCGTACCCAGATTTTGTACTTGCAACTAATTATTAATGAAAAGGTTATTTCTTTCTTACATGCATTATTGTCTTCATTTAATTCCCATAGTATGGTATACCTCTAACTACAGTTCCTACTAACTTGTTGGTTCGTTTATGTCTGTTAATTAACACCTAGGCATCTGTCACTGGACTTATGGAAACGCAAATGTAGGAGAATTGGTTGGTGAATCAGCGTAGTTGTGCTCTGATACCAGTATTGTCATAGCCCATTTCCGGACATGGACGTAATACCGGGGTCACCTCATAGGAGACCCGAATCGACTCAAGATCCACTAACATGCTATGATTCACTAACCATTTCCACAGTCTACATATGCAATATCTATCAATAATCAAATAAAAAAATCAAAGTAACAACAGCGGAGGCGAATTTCATAAGTAAACAGATGTCATCTAATGATATAATAACATAATTAATAGTTGTTATGCCTTACATCAAATTGTTCCCAAAATAATGTACCGTATCATCATATACAATTACCCAAAAAGAAAGAGTAAATTTGTATCATAAACTGACATAGATAGACTGCACAAAATCTATCTACAAAATCTAAGGATGAGAGAGAGGAGGATGCATCAGGCATAGACGCAGTCACTACAGACACAGCCCTTGCCATGCTAGCTAGAGAAGTCCTCGCCTGCTAGGGCATCACCGCAAGAGGAGACTCCATAAAGTCAACAACCGAGAAGTCACCTACATCAGAATCTGAAAAGAAGTATCGATAGGAGGCGTGAGCTCTCATCCCAGCTCACTGAGGAATCAGGTATCACATGCCATGCAAAAATGAAGGATGATGTAGTTCTACTGTTAGGTCATTGGTATAATGGTTCTATAGGTGTCCTATTGAGATTCAGCCACAGCTTTCGGCCCCACCTATGTCCAGTGGTCTCCAACTCTCATGCACTGGGCAAAGACAGAAGTAAGATACCCAGGCCTTTTCTACTAAATTAATTCTACAAGTGGACCCGCCTTCCCCCCGAAGGGCTCGCCACCTCCCAAAATAGATTATGTCCTAGCATCAAGAGACCTAGCCTCTAATTCCCCCATCGCATAGTACATTCGGCGTATCTAGGGATATGAGTCTATGCCAACACATAACCCCCTATTGGCAAGGGTTCAGAACCATGGGGAAATGCAACCACCTGAATCTAGCATATGCATAACATAAAATAAAGAAGGTCGCACCCTAGCCGAGACCCCCAGTCCCTAGCCCCTTTAGGCCACAGTGTCCCAGCTAGGAGCTAGCTATATAAACAGGGTCTGTATTACCATGAGTCACCAGTCCCTTCGGTGGCCACATGTCACACAGACCAAACATACATAGTTGTACTTGTATGCAAATGCATGTTCAAATATCATATACAAGGATGGCATGTTATAATGTCACATCATTCATACTACGGACCCGACCCCTCACCTGTAGACACCAAAAGTGCTACAGAACCTTGAAGTTGGCAATAGACTTTGCCAAATACCCATGTCGATTTATCTATTCATGTGCTTAAGTTTTGTTACATGTTTTAGATATCTTTTAAACCAACTTGGACATGTTCCAAATGTCCCAATGTGGGTCCCAAGGCAAGCCGGGAACCCTACAGTTGGTCCCCGAAGGATTAGAGTACTGAATAGGCCAACAGCAACAGAAGCAACAGATGAGAGCCCCATCAACAGGTAACGCCGGTTGTATCCTCCAGCCAGGCCAAGGCTCCAAAGGGGGCTTTCTGTGAGTGAGCCGACTGACCAAGTTGGCGGGTCAGTCCGCCGGCTCTGTGTGTCTCTGGCTCCTTACTTAAAGGCCTAAGCCGGCCCCTCAAGGCAAGGCAGCCCATACAGTGGCTGGCAACGTGAGTGAGCTAGCCAGTGGACACTATCCGACGGATGATGTCGCCAGCTTGTCCACAAGCTGAGCTCATGTACAGCCCCAAATGTAATTTAAGTATAGGTCTGGCGGTGGATGACAGCCCGGCAGACCATCCGCTAGCTCCATCCCCCGACCAGACATTCTTGGTCAAATACCGGAGTCAAAGGCCGGCTCAGGTCTGCCGGCTGAGTCCAAGAAACCAGTCTCAACGAGGAAGATAAGGTGAAACTAGGGGAGCTTGTCTCCCCAACATCTTTCATTCATAAATACATCGTGGGAACATATTTCCCACCCTTGGTAGTAGTTTCAAAGTCATTAACATCTCCCTTGGAGATGTGGGTAACCTAAACCGATATTCAAGGGTTTCTTGACCTCCATTAATGGTGGTCAACCACCACCATTAATGACGGCCATTGCTACATACTAACGAAAGGGAGGTTGGGGAAACTTACTTGAAGTGAATGAGGGTCTAAGGCTTAATCCTCAAGCTCCCACCAAGGTCTCCAAACTCAAATAGCACACACACTCACTCCCACAATTTTGGTGAAAGGAGTAAATGAGACTATGGGTCTCTATTTATAGACCTGAAGAGAGAGAGTATGAGCTGCGAAGTCAAGCCGGCGGCAAGTGGCCGATGGACTAATCCTCCGGTTGTGCCTCCTGCAAAGCTAGAACACAGCCCCGGCTTCAGCTATTCAGGCCCTGCACATTGTTAATGTATGCACAGCCAACCTAAGGTCCACTAACACGTTTAGGGTCCGAGTAAGAGTACTTTATCTATGATCTAGATATATCTAACAGGCCCGCGTCGAGTATCTCAGTCGTCGGTACGGGAAAAGTTGGCATAGTAGAAATCCGGATTGGTAGGGGATTTCATGTGCGGTTACAGAGGCAACCGATTACATGATTGGTTCCTCTCATTCTTTTTTTGAGTACTTTCCTGTTTCCGGAAAAGGTAAGGTTTGGGCTACCGATGGTTCCCTCTCCTCCATTTCTGGGAAAGATTCTCTCAAATGCTCTCTCATTTCTTTATCTTCTGTTTTGCAAGTTCCCAATTATTCTACTAATTTGCTTTCCATTAGTAGTCTTACCTGGATTTGAATGGCAAAGTGACATTTTTCCTTTTCACTGTGTATTCCAGGAATTGGTGACAAAGCGAACGATTGGCAGTGGTAAAGTGGTTAATGGCTTATACTTGCTCGAGTCTCCCCCTTCCGCACCGGCAACTAATGCTCCATCGTCTCCATAGTCCCTCAGGCTGATTTACGTATCTGGCATCACTGCTTGGGACATCCACCTCTGGGAACCTTAGTTAAACTTATTCCTAGTTTTCTTCCTCTTTGTAATTTGTGATGCTTGCATTTTTGCAAAGCAATACTCGTTCCATTTACCCTAATTCTGATAACCGAAGTGAAGCCTTCTCATTTAATTCACTCTGATGTTTGAGGTCCTTCTCGCTTTGTCTTTGTTTTGGGGTACAAATGGATTGTAACTTTTATTGATTGCCACATTCGTCTTACTTGGATTTATTTATTGCATCAAAAGAGTGAGGTCTTTCACTGTTTCTAGCTATTCTATTAATTGATTTAGACTCAGTATGATGCGAAGGTTGCCATTCTTCGGTATGATAATAGGCGGGAATACCTTGATGGGTTTTTTCAATCCTACCTGGCAGCTCATGGCGTTATTCATCAGAAGAGTTGTGTTGACATTCCTGCCCAGAACGGTGTCACCAAACATAAAAATCGTCATCTCTTAGAAGTTGCTTAATCTCTGATGTTCCAAATGCATGTCCCTGCCATTGACTAGAACCACGCCATTCCCACGGCCACATACCTCATCAATCGAATGCATAGTTGTCAAGGCACCAAAACGATCCAAGGCGCTGGGGAGGCACCTGGGCGCCTAGGTGTTCCCAAGGCATTGTAAGGGTACATCTTAATAAGAGATTTCTAACAAAAAAGAGAGAGAGAGAGAGAGAGTTAGTGCATCAATTTTTATTATTTTTAATACATATGCATGATTCCATGCATTATGGTATATATATGTACTTCATAATTCCAATAAAAATGCTAAAAATGGCATTAAAAAAAAAAGGCGTGATTCAATAAGGTGACCAATAGCCTAACCCTATATGACTCGCTCGGACACCGAGGCACAGCCTAGGCGACGCCTTGACAACTATAATCGGATATCTTCCCATGTTCTCGATTCTTGCTGCCCCTTGTAGATGCTTCTTGCTCGTCTTTTGTCATTCCTCCCAAAATTAGCATGGGAAACTAAATCATCAAGGTCTCCATTGTATTTTTCTTGGTTACTCGGTGACCTAGAAGTGATACCGGTGTTACTCTCCTTCTACTCGTCGGTTGTTCGTATCTATGGACGTTGTCATCCATGAGACAGAAGCTTTCTATTCTGCACCAGCACCTCTTCAGGGGGAGTCTGGTTCACAGAAAAATGTGCTTGCTCCACCTATTGAGATTCTCATGGCTCCGGATATATCTCCTCCTATCCCAGCTACTGATACTGATAGAACTCAGGAGGAGACCTCGACTGGTCTGGATGATTTGGTTCAGGGGGGGAGTCCTCTTCTGCCCCGGCTGACTCAGAACGAACTACGACTCTTCTCAAGGTCTTTACTAGCTCGAAATTCAAGCAATAGCGAGAAGAAGTCATCCCTAAACTGCACCTCTCCAATCGTCAACTCCCGATCCAAGTTCTCTGCCTCTATCTACATTTGGTAAGCTTAACTCTAACCCTACTCTTGATTTACCTATTGCGCTTCGTGATGGGGTTATAACTTGCACTAATCATTTCATTTCTAATGTCACTTCCTATGACTCTTTATCTCCCTCCTTCTGTGCCTCTTCCTTGTCCTTTATTTCCATCCCTTTTCACTGGCAGGAAGCGCTAAATGACTCTAAATGGAAGACAGCCATGGTGAGAGAAATGCAGGCTCTTGATAAGAACGAGACATGGGACTCAATTACTCTTCCATTGAGAAAGAAACCAGTGGGCTGCAAATGGGTCTTTATTGTGAAACAGAAAGCAGATGGCTCGGTTGACAAATATAAGGCGCGCTTAGCCACTAAAGGATTTACTCAAACGTTCAACATCGAATACCAGCAAACATTTGCTTCTATAGTCAAGCTAAATAGCTTTCAAGTTTTCCTCTCATGTGCATCAAAACCTCCATTGGGTTCATTTTCATTTTTTCTCCATTGGTTGTCAAGGTTTCAGCATTAACAACATGAGGATGAACTATGGACTTACTACTCATTTCTTTTTTTCTTTTTTTTGAAATTTTAAAGAAAATTTACCACTCCTTCCATTCATCAATACTTCTAAGCACTTTTTTTTAGGGGGGGTAAGAAATGCTTTTCAGTTATGCTGTTAGATAGTCATTCCATCTTGACCAAGTATTCGGCATTTCACTTAGAACATTAAAAATACTGTTATTATTTGCATTAACAAAGCTGTCACAGTATCACTTATACTACCAAATTTTGAAACAGCAGTTATGATCCCCAAATTTTCAAATTAGATACAATCAATTTTTTATGTGGTCTGGTGGAGAGAATTAGAGAACTTACGTTTCAAATCATTCATTCAGAGAAATGCTGGCACATACATACAAATCCCATTTTAGTCAATGGCAGGGAATACAGCAACTTGCAGACTTGGATATGCAAAACAGAATAATTACAGCAAAGACAACTTATTACCCAACTAAATCGTTTCCACACAATTCTCATATGTTAGAATAAATGATCATTCATTCTTCAAATCAATTATATGGTTCTCTATTTGTTCTCCCTCTCATATTAACATGTATTTCAGTGTAAACGACAGTAGCTGGTAACGAGAACAGGGTCACAAACACATATTAAGCCATGTGCTGCCACATTAGCTAAACTATTACCATCACTATTATTTAACGATGAAATAAACACTACAGATTCATTAAAAATTCAAAGCAACCCTTACTATCCATACCGAAAATTTAACCCCTTTGATCTACAACATTCAGATTTCTTCCAAATTCTTCAATCTCTCCTAAATTAAAACATTGCCGGCAAAAAAAGTAAGGAGAGATTAATAAGGTAAAACAGAAGCACGCCTGAAATATATCTGATAGCTTTGAAAACAACCCGTAATCACCCAAAGGTGACTGAACACAGACAAAGACGAACAGAGATTATTAGAGAAATTCAAAACAAAACCTAAGAAATTCAAGGGAAAAAACAAGGAAACAAAATATCCAGTAATTAAAATTCGAGGGATCTTTAGATTTGAACGAACAGGCACTACACCTCAATCAATTCCCCAGTCAGTCTTTTGCCTTCCCAACTTTTGAGCCTTTTAATCTTTGCGTTTTCACTGTTGATGTTTGTTTCTGGCTTGACGATCATGGATTCTGGTCTGTCATCAGCTTTTCCAAGTCCTCTACAGAAGATTCTGCGGTGGTCGGGCGGAGAATGTGAAGACAGTGCATCGCCTGTCTCTGGTCGCTAACACGTGGTCTGCATGTTACGTGTGGTGGCCCACAATTTGGAATGGAAATGCAATGGTCACTTTTAGGCGGGACCCACACACGGTGAGTTCAGTTCGGCCTTGGATCGTCTCTAGTCCGTCTAGTCGTCCAGTCGTGGACTGAGCAGACTGAATTAAAAAGACACACATATCAATACATGGGAGGACGTGTCTTTAAATCTAGTCCGTCCGTCCACGACTGAACGATCCGTCCACGACTAAACGACTGGACGAACTGGAGACCATCTTTTTCCAGTTCAAATTCCACTAATCACCATGGAATACAGCAGGTGGATAAGGCTTACGTGTTCTGATGATCCAGATCCTCTCTAATTGATGAATGCCCGTGGCCGCTCCATGAGCGACATCTGGTACTCCTCCAATTTTGTGGGCAAAAACCAATTGAAGTATCATCATCTATTATTATGGATCGTGTTACATAGAACATCAGCCCTTGCCATTTCATTTGCAATTAACAGTAGTAGGCGCGGGTCTTCTCTGCACCTGAAAGGAAGACACCTTGTTGACGGAAACAATCCTCGACGGCGGCATTGGTCTCTGCACAACTACACAGCCGGAGACGAGGGAGGACGGCGCTCTTCTTCGGTTCTTCGGTTCTTCGGTTCTTTACAACTTGTGAGAAGGAATTCCAAGTAATATCTTATGTTCTTCGGTTCTCCCACTGTGGGTATTTATTGTCCCCTTCATCGTTCTCTCCAATCTCTCCAATACCCTACTTTTTCCGTTTGTATCGAAAACCTACTACGACTTCATTTCGCCTCTAGGGTTTTTTCTTTGCGATACGAAGGGGTAAAACTTCCATTTCAGTCGTCATTTCCTGCTCGGTTCAATTCTGACTAAATGCTTTATTTTCTCTATATGCCATCATCATATCCTTTCTCATTAGATTACTTTCGTGCGTTTCGTGTTAGACTTTTTACAGTTCACAGGGTTTCTTCCTAAACCCTAATATCCATACAGAGATCTAGAATACAATGATGTTCAATGTAAACAATAATAATAAAGACATACCAGGGAGAAAGATTGATTTCCGCCGGTAATCTCCAAGAATGGTGTTGGAGCTTTGATCACGGTCTTCCACGGCTGGGTGGGTCCACGTCTTTCTCCGTTCGTGGGTACGGAGAGAGGAAAACAACTATGGCTTGCGGGACTCATGACCTAGTATATATAATCCTGTCACAAACCCTAATCGGTCCCACACCGTAATAGGGATTGCCTATCTCTTTATCTTGTGACCCCCCACCCAAACCACCACGCAATGGGCCTAGTAATTAATTAAGCCCACATATATATATTCCAACATTCTCCCACTTGGGCTAGTTAATTACAATGCCACCATTGAATAGTGTGGCCATGGAATCCATTCACTCAATAAATCGTCATCTATTTTGATCCAGCTATTGGGCCCGCCAATGTCGAGCAACGATGGAAAATACTCCAACACAAATGGTGTATTACCTTCCATCGCCACATACAAAAACCTACTTAACGGATGAATCGTCGTGAGATAATGAGTTCTCTTTGATCGAATTACCTTCGATCGAGTTACCTTAAACTTTTATACTTGATATTATCCTTTCATGGCAGACCGCCTTTAACTTGGATTAATATCTCACTTTGACACACCGTCATAGTTTATTTGGCTGAATACCGCCCTTAATCTTTGGTGGATACCGCCTTTTCATTTGGCTGAATACCGCCTTGTTTGACCTTTTATATTTGGCTGAATCCTGCCTTGTTGATCTTTATATTTGGCTGATCTTGCCTTGTTGATCTTTGGTTAAATATTGCCGTGTCCGCTAAATACTGCCCTATTTTATCTTTGACTAAACACGCTGAATCATGAATCGGATCACCAACAATACAAACAATCATAGCACCGGATATGAATAAAACTCCCACCGATTAAGTACATCAAAATAATTCGTGACTCCGTATCATTCATAAGTCACTAAAGGCTTCTATTAGTGAATCATCATTTGTCTTTGAAGATCTTAAAATCACCCAAATATTCAATCACTATTATAAATTCAGATTTTAACACACAAAAACATTTATTGCATAAAGACGCCTTAAGATAAAATAAATCTTATTTAAATAAAATTGAATAGAATCATGTCTTATTAATACTTAAGCGGAAACAAAACTCTCCTTTTTAGAAAACAAAAACCAAGATTGAAAATATCAAATTGAATTCAAATAACTTCTAACTATCAATGTATCGACTCCTAACTAGACTTATATTTCATGAAGATGAATCTTTCATTCTTTTTGTGCATCATCTTCCTTAGACTTTTCGGAATCCTTTTTCTTCTCCGCACGCTTTCGCTCTTGCAATCCCTTTTCATATGTCCTCTCTTTTGCACCAAAAACATTTGATGTCGCTCGGTCTTTTTCTTCATCGCTCTTTATCATCTTTTTCCTTGTTGTAGGGTTTGTTTGCTTTATCGGAAAAATATTTTCTCTTTTGTGAGGTCCAAATCCTTGTTGTCTAGTGCCCTTGTCGAGTTGTTCTTGTAGAACGACGCATTATGGATTCGATAGTTCCCTTTTTGTCACTTTCTTCATCTTCGTACAAGCAAACAATCAATTCATCTAGAGTCCACTTTGTTCTAGAGTTCTATATGCTACTTTAATTGCTTGTATTCATTGGTAAGATTTCATTGCCAAGTATACCAAATGATCCTTATCAACGATGTCCTATTTCTCCGAGTTTTTCAGCTATACCACCAAGTCCTACAAGGTGATCGTAACATTACCTTTTCCATCATAAACAGTGGTAGACAGTTTGCCATTAGGGTGCCCATCCGAGCTTTCTCCCCCCATATCTTGCTTTAATGCCTTTTAGTAAACTTTTCTTGCCTCTTTCTTCTTCTGGAAATCGCCTAATCATTAGCAAACATTTCTTGTTGGCGTTTTCCATTTCTCCATGTATTGTTTTTCTTCGGGGTACTAGAATATGTGAGTTCAGGGGCTTATCCTCCATGATACCCATATCAAGGTCTAGCATACCTAAAGATATTTCTAGATCCTTAATCCATTGTTTGTAATTGGTTCCAAAGAAGAACGAGGAATACTAACCAAACGCTTGCATTAATAGACATCCCGAGATTAAAAGATAATGCATAATTATTGTGCGAGTGTAGTAAATAAAACAATCACCCACACTCACAAACCAACTGTGCTAATATTTTCACAAAATACAAGCAAATAACCCTTTTCGAGTCAACCAAAATACAAATTCATCCTTTGGGACAAATATGCACTTGATTTCCCCTGTGTTTATGCAATAATAGATAATTAATAGAATTCATACATACAATTTTCTTGCACCAGAATGTCAAAATACACTGCAAGTATTTCATTTTCGAGTTGACCAACTACACATTCTCCTTTGGATTTTCTCTATATGTTATCATCATATCCTTTTTTTTTTTTTTTTTTTTTTTGCTCATTAGAATAGTTTATTAACCCTCTTTTTTTTTTTTTAAAGTCCTTCAAACCGAACCGCTTTGGTGGCATGGGGAAACCGGAGGGGGGTTTCCAACCAACCCAACCCAAAAAAAAAAAACCCCCCCCCAACCAAAAAACAAACCAAACCCACCCCCCCCTTTTGGCAAAACTAATAAAAAACCTCCCCTTCTCTGGGGATAAATTAAAAAATTCGAGTCCCCAAAAACCAACCTGTCAACATAAATTAAACCCCCCCCACCCCGGCCCCCCAACCAAAAACCCCCCCCCAACCCAACCTCCAAACCCCCCCCAAAACACTAAAACTCTACCCACCCTTTAATTCTATAGACTTCAAAACTAACCCAAAAACCCCCCAACCCCCCCCCCCCCCCCCCCTCCACCCCCCCCCTCCCCCCCCCCCCCCCCCCCCCCCCCCCCCCACCCCCCCCCACCCCCCCGGCTAATATTTTTACCCCCCCCCCAACCCCTTAAAAAACCAAAAAAAATTTTTTTTTTTTTTTTTTTTTTTTCTTTTTAAAAATAAAAATTAAAAATTTATAAAATTATAAAATTAAAAAAATTTAAAAAAAAAAAATCCCCCCCCCCCTCCCCCCATTTAAAAAAAACCCCCCCAAAATAAATAACAATTCAATTTATTTTTAAAAAAACCCCCACAAAAATTTTTTTACCTTTTCCTTCCCCCCCCTCTTCTCCCCCCAAAAAAACAAAAAATAAAAAAAAAAAAAAAAAAAATTTTATTTAAAAAAAAAAAAAAAAAAAAAAAAAACAAAAAAAAAAAATTAATTTTCTCCAAAAAAATAAAAAAATTTAAAAATTTAGTTCCCACCCCCCCCTCCCCCACCAAACCTCCCCCCTCTCTCCCCCCCCTTGGTGAGAAAAAAAAAAAAAAAAAAAATTTCTGGGTAAACCTATAAAAATTTTATATATTATCCCAAAAAACCCCAACCCCCCCCCCCATTTTAAAAAGGATTCCCCTCTCTTTTTTCTTTTTCAAAAAACCACCCCAAACCGAACCTAAAAAAAAAAAAAACCCCAACAAATAACTGAAAATTTAATTAAAATAACCCAAAAATTATAATTCCAAAAATTCACATTAATTAGTTTTCAGGGAGGGTTTATTTATGTCGTTTCAGGGAGATAATACAAATAGTTTTTGTTAGACATCGGAGAAAAACAAGTCGTACGTTATCGATACAAACGGAAACGGTAGGGGATTGCACTACAAGAATTTTAGTCAATGGCGGCGTTTAAACCGTAAATGAAATAAACGCGGGCGAAGGTATTCCCCGGTGTTTCCTCATTCACCGCTAAAGGTTCCGTCAGTAAAGGGTACAATAAATGGAGAACCGCCGAAGAATAGCAGATATTACCTAGCCTGGAGTTCGTTCTCAGAAGCTGCAGAGACACCTGGTTGGAGTGCATATTGCGAAACCAGCCGTCCTCCCTCCCTGGTCTTTGGTTGTTTATGTCAGAGCCCTTTTTGGATAAGGGCGTGATACTTGGGTTGCCCGAATGGTGACCCGATCCACCAGCATCCACACATTTACTATGATCACTAATCATACTAAGTAGTCTACATATGCAGTATCCATCAAAATCAAATAACAATCACAGTAATAATAGCAAAACCAATAATCATAAGTAACAAGATGTCATTCTAATTGTATTCGTAACATAATAAACTCTTTAATATGCCTTAAATCAATTGTTCCACAAAAAGTATCATATTGTATCAATATACAAGAATAAATCTCTGACCAAAAACTAATATAGATATACTACAAAAGGCATTTATTTACGGATCTACTATCAAAAGAGAGAGGGTGTGCCACATCAACTGTAGACACAATCACTGCAGATGCAACCCTCGCCATGATCCTCACAAGGGTCCTCACCAGTAAAGGCGTCCCCTACCAAAGGAGACTCCATAAAATCAACGACAGAGAAAGAACTTGTATCAAAATCTGAAAATAGTATCGATATGAGGGATGAGTTCCCATCCTAGCTTAGTGAGAAAATCAAGTATCTCAATGCTCATGCAAATGAATGATAACGCATTTCATCTATTAAGTCATTGGTGTAATGGTTTTGAAGATACCATAATAAGATTCCACCACAGTTTTGAGCCATACCTATAGTTAGTGGCTTCCAACTCTCATGTACAGGACAAGGTAGAAACAAGGTACACAGTCCCGATCAAGGGCTCGTCACCTCCCATAATAGGCTCTGTCATGACATCCCAGACCACAGGCCGAGTGGATTCTCTCATCACACACTAACGTCGGCATCACTAGGGATATGAGTATATGCCAATACGTAACCCCCTATAAGTAAGGGTTCAGGACCATCGGTAATGCAAATCACCTATGTCTAACATGTTTATAATGTAAAGGGGCTGCACCTTAACAGAGATCCCCCGTCCCGGTACTGTTAGGTCGTTCTGTCCCTACTAGGATGCTAGCTATACAAAGTAGTGTCCATGTAAAACCCACTCCCAGAAAACTTGGCTTAACTCAGATTTTCTTATCTTGCCAGGGTTTTCCACATGTAAACACCCCATTTTTGCCATCACCAGCTGAACAGAGTCCCACTAGTGTATAGAAAGCAATAAAAGAGAGGTGAGAGAATGTTTGAAAAGTACAGGGGAGTTACGTGAAACTCTCTAAGAATGACAGTCGATCAGTGTCACACCCCAATTCTAGACTAACTAGAAGTGTGATGAACCGTTATAAGAATCAACGGTTCAAGTCAGGATCTCGTAAGACCATGCCAACAATTCAAACCATACATATCCACATCACAATCAGAGATAATAAATAATAAGCGAAACACTTTATTAATGAACTAAGTGTCTAATGTGATAGATAAATATTTAACCAGTTATCTCAAGAAACCAAAACATAAATATAACAAACTATTACAAATCCCATAAGTCAAATACAAAAATAAAGACACTAAGCATAAACATGGTGGAAACACTCGCATGATGAGTCATGCTAGTCCTCCACAGCTTGCACGCCCATAGCCACCACGCGTTCATACATTGGCACACTAATATAATCTTTGACAGTAACACCTACACCATCATAGACTAAAAGAATAGCATACACGAGGGTCGACTCTCCAACATGAGCTCAGTGAAAAAACAAAACAATGCAACAAATATATGCATGTAGTTAAATTCATATCTTTGGGTCTGGTATAAGTTTGCAATTGTGCTATGGTAAGGATAGACGGCCATCACACCTCCATGCACAAGAGTGTGAGCAAGCCCAACGGATCATACACCGCTGCCTCACCACATCACCCACTATGGAATAAAGATAGAGCTAGAATCTCATATCACACACCGTCAATACTCCCCCTGATACTCTACCCTCACCAATACGTATGCCCCTACTATAGAGGGCTTGCAAACTTGTTTCATGACTAACCAATCCTAGATGTCATCAATGGTTTGAATCCAAGGCCTTACCCTAGCATCCCTCAATATGCCTACAGAGATAGAGCTAAGGCTTGCTGGCAGAGCTTACAGCCACACACCATATACACCTCCCCTGATACCCTATGACGTACTAGTTCCGCTAAGGTAATGGCAATACAACAATGTCAACGCGAAGAATAGAATAGAGATAGGGCTAGAGCCTAACGGATCACACACCGCTACATTCCCCCTGATACTCTACCTAATCCAATACATTGACCACACATAAGAACATGCTTATTCCTATCATCATCATCATGTCAAATAAGAAAAATAATAAAATATGCATGAACAGATATATAACAAATATTAGATGACATGTGAGATGCACAAACAATCATACAAGCGTGGCATCATATCAGATTGACAAAAAATAAAGGTAGTTTGTTATTAGCTTATTAGTTTAGATCTTATTCCCTCACCTGTGATTGATGTTTATTCCTCTTCCAAGCTTTAGAAATTACTTTAACTAGTTAGAAACCTAAACAATTCATTAATTTAGATTAAGGTTTGATTTCATCATGTTATAGTAGTCAGAAATCTTGTATGGTCACTAGAATATGCTTCCAGTCAATGACTAGTCACATTAATGGTCTCAGTTATATGTCGACCAGACATTGTGTGGTCAACTCTGTGGTCGCATATACTGTCAACCACTGAAGTGACCGCACAAACCCTGGGTCACTTCCCAAGAATCCGTGGTAAACTCACTGGTTGCATTATGGTAAACCTGTGATGCTACCACACAATCTTCAGGTCATGATTCAGGCTTGGGCTTTGATTTGATCCTTTGGCTTGACACCGAGATCCATCCTAACTTCATTCTACGGCCATCATCCCTTATTTGATTCATTCATTATAACCCTAATCATTATAGTCCTCCATACAAATTTAAAATCAACATATTAGAATCAAAAGCATAGCTTAAATCTGATTTCCTTGCAATAAATATTCCCAATCTCTAATCCTATTATACCCTAGCCTTCTAAGAGATGAGATACTTATTGTGGATCCCTGATGTAGTAGGTTGGAGACCCAACGGCATAAACCCTCTCTGTAGAGCTCCCTCTTCTTCTCCTTCTCTAAGCTTTCTTCTTCTTCTTCTTTTCTAAGCGTTCTTCTTCTTCTTCTTCTTCTTTTTCTCTCTCTCTCTTAGTTCTAAGGTTTAAGATTGATCCAAAAGAATGTAAGAGAGTAGAGGGACGTCCTCTATATAGAGAGAAAACCTCCATATAGAGTCTTCTCTCAATTAGGAGAGAAACCTCCTCAAATTATTAAAGTTTCTTAAATACAAAGTCAGTTTTGGGTTTGACCGGTCGATTTATCGGTCTCATAATTCGTCGACCACACAATTGTGTGTAGTCAACCACACAAATCTAAATTTGACCGGTCAACCACACCAACTAAAATAGTCGACCACACAACTAAATTTGATTGGTTTAACTGGTCTGCCTACCAGGCTTAGTGGTTTCCTCATATCGTTGGTTCGTTTGAGCTGATTACATGGGAAGACCTGTAATGACATGAGAACGTAAGGTTAGATCGGGTTCGTGGCGTGCGGGTCTTATAACTCCACTACTCTTAAAAGAAATTTTATCCTCAAAATTTACACACTGATTTTACAACTCCCCCACCTCAAAAGAAATTTCATTTTCAAAATTTACACGTACATTCTGAGTTGAACAAGTAGGAATACTATTTTTGCATGGCATTTTCCTCCTCCCATGTTATGTCTTCCACGTCTTGGCTTCTCTAGGTTACCTTCATATAATAAACATTCCAGTTTCAGAGATGTTGTACCTTTCGACTAGTGATCTAGGCTGGTATCACTTCAAAAGTTAAGTCTTCTATCAAATCCGGTGGATCCATCATCAATACCTGTGATGGATCTCTAACGTACTTCTTCAATAAAGACACGCAAAATATTTCGTGCACACTATAAATAGACGGCGATAACGCGAGTTGATATACTACTCTCCCAAGTCTTTCTAAAATTTCATAAGGTCCAACATATTTAGGACACAACTTCTCCCTTCTTGCTGAATTGTTTCAAGCCTCTCATAGGTGATATCTTCAGGAATACTTTGTTACCTATACTGAACTCAAGGTCTCGGCGTCAGTTATCCGCATACCGCTTTTGGCAATCTTGAATTGTCTTAACCCTTTCTTTTATCTGATCAACCACTCGATAAGTTTCTTCGACAAATTCAGGCCCTACAATACTTTCTTCTCTGGCTTAATTTCAAAACAGAGGGTTCGACATTTCCTACCATACAACGCCTCATAAAGTGACATATGTATAGTAGCTTGATAGTTGTTTGTTGTAAGCAAACTCGATCAATGGCAGCTTCTCATCCCAAGCTCCTTTGAAATCGATAGCATAGGCTCGGAGCATATCTCCTAAAATTTGAATAATCTGCTCAAACTGGCCATCGGTCTGAGGGTGAAATGTTGTACTAAATTTCAATTTCATTTTTATTGCCTTCTGTAATCCTTCTCAGAATTTTGAAGTAAAGCATGGGTTTCTGTCAAATACTATGCTCTTAGGTATACCATGCAATCTGACTATGTTATCCACATACAGCTTGGCTAACAGCTCCAAGGTACACTAAGGTCGTATAGCAATGAAACAAGCCGTCTTGGTAAGAAGATCGACTGTAAGAACCGTGCTTTGAAAACCCGGTTTAACCCATGGTTTACATTGTGACAGGTCTCCCAATCATAATCGGATCGGAAGGCGAGGCCAGGTGACGAACCACGAGATCCAGGTATGAGAAGCGATGTGTAAAAATATAAATTCTACATACCGGTCTCAGTACCAGTCTCACTGAGTGAAACCGGTATGTGCGACCGGTATGTGCAATAATGGCTAGAGACGGACTCCAGCGAGTCCCACACTCCGAATCGAAAATTTGGAAAGTTTCTAACTGTGGGAAACCTTCCTAGAACGGTCTCCCACTATATATATATATATGCCTCCCAACCCTCCTTAGATCCTTCCAAACCTTATCAAACCCTAGCCGTCTGGAAGAGATCTGAGAAGGAGCAAGGAGGAAGGATACCGCCCAAGAAGAGGGATTTTCTGTTGGAGGAGCATGCCGCCATCCGACAAACACCGGTAAGTGCTCAACCTTCTTAGTAATGTTAGGATTTCGGATCGGAGCCGTGAAACGGCGCAACGATCCAAAATCCTAGAACTTCCAAAACCCTAGTTCTCATTAAGATCCAATCTGGGATTGATGCGATGAAATAGTCAAAACCTAGAAGGCTTTCGAGTATTTGGACCTTAGAATGGTTTAGAAAAAAAATCCAAGCCAATGACCGACGGGGGAGGGAGATCCGAGATCGGGCTCTCGGACCCATACCGCCGGACCTAACCGCTGGACAATAAGTGTAAGACCCGTGTCAATCTAACCCGGTCTTACCACCTTGAACCAGGTTTACCCATCATGGTTGAGTCAAATGGACCAAGGGCGTGAAGGAGATCGAGATCCCAGGTATCAAATCGACCCAAAAACACTTAATTTGAAGGGAGGGTCGCATACCCAGCTAAGCAGGGTCGGACCTCCCAAAGCAGAAAGTCAGACCCTCAATTTTGAAGGGAGGGTCGGACATCTTGAAACCTAGGGTCGACGGGATCATCGACCCTCCCATCGACCCTCAGTTACCGTAAGATATAGAAATTAGGTAATTTCCTAATTTTCGATTGGGATTCTTTTCTAATCTCAATGAGACTTATTTAAGATGTTCCTACTCTATTTAAAGGATGTTCCTAAGCCTCTTTTACACCTTTTCACAACCCTAATTGAATTGAGAGAAAGAGAAGAGAAGAAAAAGAGGAAGAACAGAAGCAAGGAAGAAATTTAGCCAAAAGAGAAGAGTTGCAGAGAAGGAGTATTCTTCTCAGGTATGGATACTAATTCCATGAGTTTCTACAGACCTTAGGTTAGATATTGATGAGAATGTGATCTCGGAGAAACCCAAACCATCAACCCATGGTTAGGTTTTTATGGAAAACCATGGGGGATTACATGAAAGCTATCTAGGTGGATTATACATGGTTTCAGACCATGGAATGAATGTAGAATGGAATGTAGGAGCAAGCCATAGGATCCCAAGCACGAAGAATGGACTAAAAGAGAGAACTGGACCAAAGTGCACCGAGGGTCGCACCGAGGGTCGATGACCATCCGACCCTAGGTGATACTGACCATCGACCCTCAGTGTTCAGGAAGTTCAGAGTTTGGGGAGGGTCGCACCCAGGGTCGATCATGACTCCGACCCTACCTTCGACCCTCAGTTGACAGAATGGTTTTTAAATTGAGAATTAATTCTAATTAAATTCTATCGACTTTGTTAGGTCTTCTAGCAATATAATAACAATATAAAGGTGATTCTAAAGCTTGGAAAGGTATCTATTAGCAAGCTAAGGTGAGGAAATAGAACTCTAAACTAATTGGTTAATAATAAACTATTTTCTATTTCTTGAGTCCAATGCCATGCTTGATTCTATGTTTGTAATGTGCATACAATATGTCATCCAATATTTCTATTATTGTTCATGCATATTTATTTTATTGTTTATAACATGATGATGATGATGATGATAGGAATAGGCATGTGATTGTATGTGTGTGGTTGGGGTACTTGATGCGAGCGAGTATCAGGGGAGGTGTGATGAGAACGTCAATATACGTTAACCTTTGGCGGGTCTCAGCACTTTAGCTCTATCTCTAACTCAAGTCTTGTGCATTAGCATCGTCGTATCGCCATTACTTTAGCAGAACTATTATGTCGTAGAGTATCAAGGGAGGTGGTCTCGGTCCTTGTAGTCTCTGACTCTACTGGGGGGCCTTAGCTCTATCTCTATGGACATTCTGAGGGATGCTGGGGTGAGGTCTTGGATACACTGTTTGATATTAAGATTGGTTAGTTGCGAGCCCAGTTTGCAAGCCCTCGCTAACAGGGTCTTGGCTTACGTGTTGGTATGGTATTATATAGCAATAAACGTTAACCTTTGTTGTATAATGTCATGATTAGGGTGGATGGGAACGACGATAAACGTTAACCTTCGGGCGGACTTCCACACCCTGTGTATAGAGGCGGGGTCAATAAACGTTAATCTTTGACCACCCAACCTTTCTATTGCGCATTGCAAACTATAAACCAGACCAAAGATATGAATTGATTGCATGCATATGTATTGTTGCATTGTTTTGTCTACTCACTGAGCCATGATGTGTGCTCACCCCTCGACGTCGAATATTTTTAGTTGATGATGCAGGTTATATGGTTGAAGATTATATGAATGCTCTAGCATACGGGAACGTGGCGGTGATGGAAGCTGAAGCTGAAGTAGATACACATGACTCCTCTTGCGAGTGCAACTCATGTGTATTCGATTAGATTTTTCTTAGGTTTCTTTATTTGAATTTAATAAAGACATGTATTTGATAATTATTTATGTCCCAGTTGATACAGAATAATTTTTTATTTAATATCTATATCACAGTAGATTCTCAGTTCATTTTATTATAAGATTTCCGCTATTGTGTATGTACTCTGATTATGATTATGGATGTATGGGAGTTTAGATAACGCGGGGATAGCCTACTCGAGATCCTAGTTGAACCGTTGGTTTGCTAGCGGTTCATCACGCCATTCTGTACAGTACGGAATTGGGGTGTGACAATAAGTCCTGCGGTATTGGTCCTGCGGTATATACCGCCGAACATACCGGCTGGACCTAAGTCCAGCGGTATGGCCCTGCGGGATATACTGGAGGACATACCGGCTGGACATAATGTCCTGCGGTATATACCGCAGGCGCATACCGATCTCGCTCAGAGCGAGACCAGTATATACCGTAGGACATATCGGTCTCCCTCTACTAAGACCGGTATCGCGATCGGTATGCTTATCGAAGCCTGTTTGATTGGCCAGACTTGGTTCTAACCAATTGTAACCCTAATAATTTAATTCTAACTTATGAGTATGATCATGTAGGACTTGTAGACAGCGTGAATAGACCCTGTGACGCATAGCTGACTTGCAATCACGCGTCAGGTAAGGGACAAGACCCCAAACCCTTATTAACCAAATAACAGTAAACTGTTGTGATTATTTTGTATCTGTGTATATTGTCTGATGTTTGTGCATTTCATATGCCATTCTAGTTGTTTAAATTATTATTATTTGTTCATGCCTATTCATATGCAAGGATGTTGTTGTTTAGGCATGCATATATTTTTAGTTAGTGTGTGGAATGTGAAGGGGAGTAGAGCCCTGGATATATCCTAACACTAACACCTTTTCGTATCGCCGTCTACCTTAGCGGGCTTGGTGCTAATAGGGTATCAGGGGGAGGACGTGGGATTGTGGTTTAGCCTACCCACCAGACTCAAGCCCTATCTCTATGTCGTAGGGAGCTGTGCTGGGGTAGGGCCATAGATACTGTATTGACATATAGGACTGGTTAGAAACGGAACCCACTTGCAAGCCCTTGCCAATAGGGGTTTAGGTATTGGTACGGTGTAGGGTATCAGGGGGAGGACGCGTAGTGTGGATTGTTGCCTGACCGCCAAACTCTAGCTCTATCTCTATATCGGAGTGAGTGATGTGGGGCAACATCGATAGTGTAGATTGTTGTCTGACTGTTGGGTGTGCTCACACTCTCGTGCATGGAGGTGCGGTGGTCGTCAAACCTTACCATAGCGTTTTGCAAGTTATACCTGACCCAAATTGTAATGTTATCTCATGCATTTTGTATGTTGCATTGGTTTTGTACTTACTGAGCTAAGTTGTGAGCTCACCCGAACATATATATTCTTTCTTTTCAGATTTTGATGCAGGGTACACAGTTGATGACTTCATGACTGCCCCAGCGTACGGTACAGTCGTTGCCATTGACACACAGACAGTAGAGGACAAGCATGACGCATCATGCGAGTGCTCATTCTGTGTTTTCCTTTAGAGATGGTTTATTTTAAAGCAATACATTGTAATATTTAATTATTTCAGTTTGTGAATGATGACATAATTTGGATAATTATTTTATTTACAATATAGAGCTTAGTTCGTTTATCTATTTAATTCTGCTGCTATTTATTACTCTCTGATTATGTTAGATTGCTGGGAATGGTTTGTTGACACGGTCTATTGAGATCCTGATGTGAGCCATGATTTGGAGACGGTTTACTCACACTTCTGGTTCAGTCAGAATTGGGGTGCGACAACTTGGTATCATAGTCCTTAGGCTCTGTCCAGCTAACCATTCTGCATCTAACTGTGTCCAATGAACTGAGATAGGAAATTAAAAACTTTAATAAAAACACACCATAAGCTTGTTTGATGCCTGAGACTTAAAAAAAGATGCATAACATACTATTAATGAAGAGAAATTTTAAGCACTGAAGTTTTTGAAGAAAAATCAATCAACTCTTTAACGATATGAACATAAATAAATATAAAGAGTACGACAGAGTACAGTCCACAAGTTGGACAGTTACTCTGTTAACAAAATGAACCACACATAAATAAAAATGAAACTAGGTCAGACTATGGTGGAGTTACGGGCCTGGGTGGTATCGGATCTGTGATATCATAATCACGCTCGTATGCCTCTCTAAACCAATGAACCTGGTCCTGCGTGACCCGTAGGCTGCGAGCTAGACGCACCAAGTCCTGACTCATGTCCCGCTGAGCATCTCGGATCTCTAAGAGCATGCTCATCACTGTATCTGGAGGAGGCTGAGATGGTCCTGCAACTGGAGAAGGCTGGGGTGCAGGTGCAGGGATGTCCTCAATGTGTGCATCCCCACCACCTCCTACCTCAGCTGCTGCTGCTGTTGCTGCGGCTGCCGCCTGGCTCCTAGGTGGAAGAGGATGAGTGTAAGACCCGCACTCCATGAACCCGATCTAAACCTTGAATTCATGTCGTAACAGGTCATCCAATCATCACCGGGCCAGACGGGACGACGGATGACAAACAGGTACAAAATGGATCATTTAAGTATGAATTTTGTTCATACCGGTCGACTGGTATAGCCTGCGCAGCAGACTACGAAGATCCTGAACCGGATCTCTACGGGTCCTACTTTCCGAATTCTGAACCCTAGGACTTTCCTAATCCTAGGAGGCTTCCTAAACCTGAACCTAGCCTATATAAACCCCTCTAAACCTCCTAGAATCCCTTCCATTGATCCTTACAAACCCTAGAAAGGAGAAAGAGGCTGAAGAAGGAGGAGAAGCTAAGAAGAGCCAATATTGTCGTTCGACGAAGAACACCTTACCGCCAGTCGACGGTGAATGCTTAAACCTTCTTTTACATTATGACTATAAGATTATGCATCTAGGATGGATAGGTTGCTTTGATCAATACCATGCAAAGTAGGTATTGATCTAAAACTCTATTTTGCCGATAAACCCTATTTTTGCCGACAAACCCTAATCTAGTCGGTAAACCCTAGATTCGAGTTCTAGGAAGAAGACCGTCAAAGCTAGGACTTGAATGGAGTTGGAAACAACTCTAACTCAGTGCTCAAACCTAGAATGTGTAGGAGGAACCCTAGGATCAATAGGGGATGATCGACGACAGTCGAGAATCGGATGTATGGTCTTCTGGAGACATACCGGTCGACTATACCGGTTGCACCCTATGCGACCGGTACTGCGATTGGTACCTTCCGGGGGCTGGTCTGTGGAGACCGGCTGACCATACCGGTTGCAGGTTTCCCCACAGTGCTGTGACCGGTACTGTGATCGGTCAGCTCTATGAGATGTGTTTTGCCATTGTTGGTTTTTCGACCAACGTAAATCTATTCTAACTAAACCCTAATATTGTATAGGACTTTGTGATAACACGTTTGGATCTTGCGACGTGGAGCAAGCTATCAAACGAGCGTCAGGTAAGAGAATCAGACCTAAACCCTAATAATTTAATGGACAGTAAATCGTTGTTAATAACTATGACTCTGTGGATTGATGTTTGTGCATACTCGCATGTCATCCTTTACTTTCAGTTATTATTATTGTTCATGCATACTCGCTATGCTAGGATGTGATTGTTAGGCATGTGATTATTTTCGTTGGTGTGTAGAATGGGAAGGGCCTGGGGTCTGGGATCATTCCTCACACTAGCACCTTTTTTGTAGTATTCTATCTTAGCATGCTTGGTGTGGGTAGGGCATCAGGGGGAGGACGTGACACTGTGGTCTCCGGCCTGGCCACCTGACTCTAGCTCTATCTCTATGCCGTAGGGAGCTATGTTTGGATAGGGTCTACCTTTCATATCGTTCTGTCTTAGCATGCTTGGTGCGGGTAGGGGAATCAGGGGGCGGACGTGGCATTGTGGTCTCCGGCCTGGCCACCAAACTCTAGCTCTATCTCTATGCCGTAGGGAGCTGTGCTGAGATAGGGCCTACTGTGATGACATATAGGATTGGTTAGTTGCGAGCCCAGTTTGCAAGCCCTCGTCAATAGGGGCTTACGTGTTGGTATGGGTAGAGCATCAGGGGAGGTATTGGCGGTGTTGATCCGGACACCTTAGCTCTATCTCTATTCCATGGTGGGTGCATGTGGGACGGCAGTGGTGTGATCCACTGGGCGGCTTCACACACTCGTGTATAGAGGTGCGGTGGCCACCAATCCTTTCTATAGCACATTGCAAACTTAAACCAGACCATAAAATAATATGATTGTTACTCATGCATATAAATGTGAAATTGTCTGATTGTCTTACTAAGCTAAGTTGTGAGCTCACCCTTGTGTACACACCATTTTTAGATGTTGATGCAAGTTACACGGTGGATGACTACATGAACGCGTCGGCGTATGGAGGCGGCTGCTCTGGACGTGCAGGTAGGAGATGACGAGCATGACGCTTCATGCGAGTGCCCTTTCTGCGTATATCTCTAGGATTTTTCTTTATTTGTTAGTTATTTTCGGTTGACATTAAAGTGATGTAAAGATATTTATTTATGTTTGAGAATTTGGATAATTTAATATTTATTTAAATCTATCAATAGATGCTCAGTTCATTTTATTTAAAGACTTCCGCTGTATTTATTATATTCTGATTGTGGTTATGTGCAATGGTTTGTATGAGTGGACACGGTCTTATTGAGATTCTAGTGTGAGCCATTGGTTCAGTGACGGTTCACTCACACTTCTGGTTCAGTCTGAATTGGGGTGTGACAACTTGGTATCAGAGCTCTTAGGCTCTGTCCAAACGCACTCATATTGCACTTAACTGAGTCGATGAACTGAGATAGGAAAATTTAAAAGCCTTAATAAGAACACACCTGAAGCACTTGTTTGATGCCTAAGACTATATAAGGAAGAGCATAACATACTATATTAAATATGGAATTAATAAATGCACATGCTCAAGGAAGATGCAAATGCCTGGTGGAATTCTACCCGGTCATACTTTGAGGTAAAGCACACTCAGATCGATTGGGCAATATTCAAGGGAACTTTCTTCGATAAATATTATCTAAAGAGCTTCAGAGATCAAATGGAGAAGGAATTCCTCAACCTGCAACAATCTCAATCGACTGTTGATGCTTACCAGCAAAGGTATGAAGAGCTATTTTTCTTTGCACTCCGGCAAGCATACAAGAAGAAGAAACCAAGACTCGTAGGTTCACCATGGGATTACAAGGAAGCATTAGAGAGCACGTCTTGGGTCTGGAGAAGAAAGTTTATAATGAGGCTATGCAGATTGCCAAAGTAATTGAATCCAGTCAAAGAGACAGCTTCTTTGCTCAGAATAGGGGACTGAGGAGGCCTGCTACTGAGACTTCAGGTGGAGGCAATCATAGACCATTCCGCCCATGTAGGGCTCAGTCCACTATGGTGCCTGCAAGGAACACTATTGTACCACCACCGCCACAGTTCACTGGACAGAACCAGAACGTTAAATATTTCAACTGTCAGTAACTAGGTCATATTGCAAGGACCTGCATTCTACCTAGGAAGCAACCTCCACAGCAAGGAAAGGTATTCCCAGTCACCACTGAAGAGGCAGCCGCATCACCTGATGTGGTCACTGGTATGATTCCATCCCTTCCTATTTAGCTTACTGTTTTGTTGTACGTGAGCATGTAGAACTAAGGGATAATTAAATTTCAGGAACTGTAAACATAGCTGGTATACCTGCCAGAGTACTTTTTGACTCTGGGGCCACGCACTCCTTCGTTTCTAATTCTTTTGGGAATGGAATTACCTGTCAAGTGTTTGAACCCGAGCTTGATAGTTCGCTCTCCGCTTGGAGTCGAAGTGGCATTGACTGAATATTATGGGCCATGTACAGTGAGTATTGAGGGCCGAAACCTAGAAGCAAATCTGGTTCAACTCGAGATGGCAGACTTTGACGTCATCTTGGGAATGGATTGGCTAGGCCATCATTCAGCTAGCTTATTATGTGGTGAAAGGAAACTTGTGATTAAAGATGAGAAGGGCAAGGAGTTTAGCTTCACTGGGACCAAGTTACCAAGGAAGCGGATGCTGATCCTCTCCGCCCTAAAAGCTAAGAGATGCCTAGAGAAGGGAGGAGTAGGGTATTTAGTGTCTGTGGTCGACATCACTGCTGAGGTGCCAAGGATGGAAGATCTAGATGTGGTACGAGAGTTTCCAGATGTGTTTCCAGAAGATCTCCCAGGTCTACCTCCAGACAGGACTACAGAGTTCGTGATAGACCTGATGCTAGGGTTGGCACTGGTGTCTAATGCACCGTACAGGATGGCCCCTACCGAATTAAAGGAGTTGAAGACCCAGTTACAAGAACTACTAGATAAGGGTTTCATATGACCAAGCATATCGCCATGGGGAGCACCTGTATTGTTCGTCAAGAAGAAGGACGGTAGTGTACGGCTATGTATTGACTACCGAGAGCTAAACAAGTTAACCATCAAGAATCGATATCCTTTGCCTAGGATCGATGATTTGTTCGATCAGTTACAGGGTGCAAAGGTTTTCTCGAAGATTGATCTCAGATCAGGGTATCACCAATTGAAGATCAAGGCCGGAGATATTCTAAAGATTGCTTTCAGGACAAGGTATGGGCATTATGAGTTTCTAATAATGTCATTCGGGTTGACTAACGCTCCAACGTCGTTCATGGAACTGATGAACCGAGTGTTTCATGACATGTTGGACACTTCGGTCATCATATTCATTGACGACATATTGGTCTACTCAAAGGATAGGGAGGTTCATGCAATACATTTGAGAGCAGCCCTACAACGGTTGAGAAGGGAGAAGCTTTATGCCAAGTTCAAGAAGTGTGAATTTTGGCTGAAGGAGGTGGATTTATTGGGCCACGTAGTATCTGAAGACGGTATCAAGGTAGATCCAAGTAAGATAGCTGCTATAGTAGGATGGAAAGCACCAAAATCAGTTGCGGAGATTCGTAGTTTCCTTGGATTGGCTGGTTACTATAGAAGATTCGTGGAAGACTACTCAAGGATCGCCGTTCTACTTACCAGACTAACCAAGAAAGGAGAAAAATTTATATGGTCACATGAGTGCGAGAAATACTTTCAGACTTTGAAGTCAAGACTAGTCTCTGCACCTATCTTGACCATCCCAGCACCAGGGTTACCGTTTACCCTATACACGGATGCCTCAAGGTTGGGTCTTGGATGTGTATTGATCCAAGGAGAACAGGTGATTGCCTACGCATCAAGACAATTGAAAGAGCATGAAAAGAATTATCCTACACATGATTTGGAGTTAGCAGTGGTTATACATGCAATCAAGACTTGGAGACACTACCTTTACGGTGAAAAGTTTCAGATTAAGTCAGATCACAAGAGCTTAACCTATCTTTTCACTCAGAAGGACCTGAATATGAGACAGAGGAGATGGTTGGAACTATTAAAAGATTATGATTGTGACATTCAGTACCATCCGGGTAAGGCAAATGTTGTGGCTGATGCCTTAAGCAGAAAGTGGGCATTGAAACCTGAGGCAGGACCAAGCACAAATGCTGTATTGTGTGCTGCAGCCTCAAGCTCAATAGACAATGAAGAAGAAAACATATTAGAGACTGCAAGAGATCCAGTGGAATAGGACTTAATTCATAAGTTCACATTGATGTTCGCAGCTCTGAAGATCTCATCGGATCTAATAGATAAAGTCAAAGTAGCAATCCTATAGGATCCACATCTCAAGACTGTGCAAGAAGACCTGGAGAAGGGTAAAAGTAATCCTGACTTCACCTTGGATTCAGACAGGGTACTCATGTATCATGGACGATTATGCATACCTAAGAGTGATAACTCCAATATCAGAGATAGAGTTATGACAGAAGCTCATTACACTCCATATTCGGTACATCCAGGAAGCACCAAGATGTACCATGATTTAAGAAGATTATATTGGTGGAGGGGTATGAAAGCAGATATAGCTCGTTTCGTATTCCAATGTTTGAATTGCCAGCAAGTTAAAGCAGAAAGGCAGAGACCCGCAGGTTTGCTACAACCACTACCGGAACCTGCATGGAAGTGGGATTGCATCACAATGGATTTCATCACTGGCCTACCCTTGACACCAAGGTCGGTGGATGCACTTTGGGTTATAGTCGATCAACTTACCAAGACAGCTCGATTCATTGCGGTCAGACCTCAGTATATCATGGAGAAGCTGGCCAAGCTATATGTAGATAATATAGTCAGACTTCATGGCATGCCAGAGAGTATAGTATCTGATAGAGATCCCTGTTTTACATCAAAGTTCTGGGAAGGATTATAGAAAGCTATGGGAACCATGTTGAAGTTTAGTACAACTTTTCACCCTCAGACGGACGGGCAGTCAGAACGAACTATTCAAATTTTAGAAGATATGCTCCAAGCTTGTGCCCTAGATTTCAAAGGAGCTTGGGACAAGAAGCTATCACTCATCGAGTTCGCTTATAACAATAGCTACCAGGCTACAATTCAGATGGCGCCATATGAGGCACTCTATGGTAAGAAATGTCGTACACCTCTGTTATGGAATGAGGTGGGAGAAAGAAGAATTGTAGGACCGGAGTTTGTCGAAGAAACTTGTTGAGTGATTGATCAGATCAAGGAAAGAGTAAAGACAACTCAAGTTCGACAGAAGCACTATGCGGATAACCGACGTCGAGATCTGGAGTTTGCAGTGGGTGACAAGGTATTCTTGAAGATATCACCTGTGCGAGGTCTGAAACGGTTTGGTAAGAAGGGAAAACTATGCCCTACGTGGGACCATACGAGATTTTGACCAGACGTGGTAATGTGGCATATCAACTGGCTCTACCACCATCCATTTCAAGCGTTCATGATGTGTTCCATGTATCTTTATTGAAGAAGTATGTCAGGGATCCATCGCACATCTTAACAGTAGACCCACCAGACTTGACAGAGGACTTAACATTTGAAGTAATACCTGTGATGCTCACAAGCCGAAAGGTACAACACCTTCGAAGCAAGGATATCCACTATGTCAAAGTGCATTGGAAAAGCCAAGATGTGGAAGAAATTACTTGGGAGGAAGAGAACGCAATGAAAAAGGAATACCCTAACCTTTTAGATGACCAAGGTACGTTCAAATTTCGAGGCCAAAATTTACTTTAAGGGTGGGGGAGTTGTGAAACCTACATGCAAATTTCGGGGACGAAATTTCTTTTAAGGGTGGAGGAGTTGTAAGGCCCACACTCCATGAACCCGATCTAAACCTTGAATTCATGTCGTAACAGGTCTTCCAATCATTACCGGGCCAGACGAGATGAGCGGATGACAAACAGATACGAAACAGACCATTTAAGTATGAATTTTGTTCATATCGATCGATGGTACCGGTCTTGGTACCGATCGACCGGTATAGCCTGCGCAGCAGACTACGAAGATCCAGAATCGGATCTCTGCGGGTCCTACTTTCCAAATTTCGAACCCTAGGACTTTCCTAATCCTAGGAGGCTTCCTAAACCTAAACCTAACCTATATAAACCCCTCTAAACCTCTTAGAATCCCTTCCATTGATCCTCACAAACCCTAGAAAGGAGAAAGAGGCTGAAGAAGGAGGAGAAGCTAGGAAGAGCCGATATTGCCGTTCGACGAAGAACACCTTACCGCCAGTCGATGGTGAGTGCTTAAACCTTCTTTTACATTATGACTATAAGATTATGACTCTAGGATGGATAGGTTACTTTGATCAATACCATGCAAAGCAGGTATTGATCTAAAACCCTATTTTGCCAATAAACCCTATTTTTGCCGACAAACCCTAATCTAGTCGGTAAACCCTAGATTCGAGTTCTACGAAGAAAACCGTCAAAGCTAGGACTTGAATGGAGTTGGAAACAACTCTAACTCAATGCTCAAACCTAGAATGTGTAGGAGGAACCCTAGGATTAATAGGGGATGATTGACGGCAGTCGAGAACCGGACATATGGTCTTCCGGAGACATAACGGTTGACTATACCGGTTGCACCCTATGCGATCGGTACTACGACCGGTACCTTCCGAGGGCTGGTCTGTAG
Organism: Protea cynaroides; assembly: GCA_028583415.1. Taxonomy (NCBI): domain Eukaryota; kingdom Viridiplantae; phylum Streptophyta; class Magnoliopsida; order Proteales; family Proteaceae; genus Protea; species Protea cynaroides. The sequence goes on along the minus strand of CM053276.1, from coordinate 38,206,731 downwards.
GGACCGGCTGACCATACCGGTCACAGGTTTCCCCACAGTGCTATGACCGATACTGTGACCGGTCAGCTCTGTGAGATGTGTTTTGCCATTGTTGGTTTTTCGACCAACGTAAATCTATTCTAACTAAACCCTAATATTGTATAGGACTTTGTGATAGCACGTTTGGATCTTGCGACATGGAGAAAGCTATCAATTGAGCGTCAGGTAAGGGAATCAGACCTAAACCCTAATAATCTAATGGACAGTAAACCGTTGTTAATAACTATGACTCTGTGGATTGATGTTTGTGCATACTCGCATGTCATCCTTTACTTTCAGTTATTATTATTGTTCATGCATACTCGCTATGCTAGGATGTGATTGTTAGGCATGTGATTGTTTTCATTGGTGTGTGGAATGGGAAGGGCCTGGGGTTTGGGATCATTCCTCACACTAGCACTTTTTTCGTAGTATTCTATCTTAGCATGCTTAGTGCGGGTAGGGCATCAGGGGGAGGACATAGCACTGTGGTCTCCGGCCTGGCCACTAGACTCTAGCTCTATCTCTATGCCGTAGGGAGCTATGTTGGGATAGGGTCTACCTTTCGTATCGTTCTGTCTTAGCATGCTTGGTGCGGGTAGGGCATCAGGGGGAGGACGTGGCATTGTGGTCTCCGGCCTGGCCACCAGACTCTAGCTCTATCTCTATGCCGTAGGGAGCTGTGCTGGGATAGGGCCTATTGTGATGACATATAGGATTGGTTAGTTGCGAGCCCAGTTTGCAAGCCCTCGCCAATAGGGGCTTACATGTTGGTATGGGTAGAGCATCAGGGGAGGTGTTGGCGGTGTTGATCCAGACGCCTTAGCTCTATCTCTATTCCATGTTGGGTACATGTGGGACGGCAGTGGTGTGATCCACTGGGCAGCTTCACACACTCGTGTATAGAGGTGCGGTGGCCACCAATCCTTTCTATAGCACATTGCAAACTTAAACTAGACCATAATATAATATGATTGTTACTCATGCATATAAATGTTACATTGTCTGATTGTCTTACTGAGCTAAGTTGTGAGCTCACCCTTGTGTACACACCATTTTTAGATGTTGATGCAGGTTACACGGTGGATGACTACATGAACGCACCGACGTACAGAGGCGTGGCTGCTCTGGACGTGCAGGAAGGAGAGGACGAGCATGAAGTTTCATGCGAGTGCCCTTTCTGCGTGTATCTCTAGGATTTTTCTTTATTTGTTCAGTTTTTTTCGATTGACATTAAAGTGATGTAAAGATATTTATTTATGTTTGAAAATTTAGATAATTGAATATTTATTTAAATCTATTAATGGATGCTCAGTTCATTTTATTTAAAGACTTCCGTTGTATTTATTATATTCTGATTGTGGTTATGTGCAATGGTTTGTATGAGTGGACACGGTCTTATTGAGATCCTGGTGTGAGCCGTTGGTTCAGTGACAGTTCACTCACACTTCTGGTTCAGTCGGAATTGGGGTGTGACAACGAGCCTATAGCTCCTCGTCGCTAAGCTCTAGATCATCCATCTGCATCTTATAGATGGCCTCAACATCTATATCAGAACTCATAGTGACCTTAAAAGCTAGCTCTCCACGCCTGTCCACACCTAAGCGGTGCAACAACGCTGTAATCAACCTACCATATGGAAGATTTCCTATTACATTGGGCCTCGCAGCATAAATCATGGTACATATGATCAGGTAAGGCAGGCAAACTCGGTGCCTGGTAGTAACACAGTAGGTGAGGTACTGAGTCAACTGGGACACCTCTCTATAATGACCACTTTGGGGGACGATGTCATGCTGTATAATGCGGTAGTATAAGCGAGGCACGAGATGAAGGTTCGCAGCTAACATGATACTACCTGGTAACAAAATCTGTTTAGCAATGGCTACTCTCATGTCCTCAGTAAGATACCCTTTAGCTCTGGGTGGACAGTAGATAAGTTCCCCATCATCTGGGATCTCGAGAAGCATAGCTAATGTCACACCCTAATTCCGCACTGTTCAGAATGGTGTGATGAACCGCTAGCAAACCAACGGTTCAACCAGGATCTCAAATAGGCTATCCCCGCGTTATCTAAACTTGCACACATCCGTAATCATAATCAGAGTAAATACACAATAGCAAAAATCTTATAATAAAATGAACAGAGGATCTACTGTGATAGTAATATTAAATAGCAAAATTATTCTGTATCAACTGAGACATAATTAATTATCAAATACATGTCTTTATTAAATCCAAATAAAGAAAACTAAGAAAATCTAGTCGAATACACATGAGTTGCACTCGCAAGAGGAGTCGTGTGTATCCACTTCAGCTCCAGCTTCCATTGCTGCCACGTTCCCATATACAGATGCATTTATATAATCTTCAACGGTATAACCTGCATCATCAACTAAAAATATTTGACGTCGAGGGGTGAGCACACATCACGGCTCAGTGAGTAGCCAAAACAATGCAACAGTACATATGCATGCAATCAATTTATATCTTTGGTCCGATTTAAAATTTGCAGTATGCAATAGAAAGGTTTAGGTAGCCCAAGGTCGCGTTTATTGACCCCGCCTCTATACACAAGTGTGTGACGTCACCCGAAGATCACGTTTATCGTCGACTCACATGCACCCAACCATGAACAGTATATAACAAAGGTTAACGTTTATTGCAATATATTGCCATACCAACACGTAAGCCCCTGTTAGCGAGGGCTGCAAACTGGGCTCCCAACTAACCAATCCTAATGCCAAAAAATGCATCCAAGGCCTCACCCCAGCATCCCTCAGAATGTCCATAGAGATAGAGCTAAGGCCCCCTGGTAGAGTCAGAGACTACAAGGACCGAGACCACCTCCCCTGATACTCTACGACATAATAGTTCTGCTAAAGTAATGGCGATACGACGATGCTAATGCACAAGACTTGCGTTAGAGATAGAGCTAAAGTGCTGAGACCCGCCAAAGGTTAACGTTTATTGACGTCCTCATCACACCTCCCCTGATACTCGCTCGCATCAAGTACACCAACCACACACATACAATCACATGCCTATTCCTATCATCATCATCATCATCATCATGTTATAAACAATAAAATAAATATGCATGAGCAAATAATAGAAATATTGGATGACATGTTGTATGCACATTACAAATATCTTCGCATAGAATCAAGCATGGCATAGGACTCAAGAAATAGAAAAATAGTTTTGTTATTAACCAATTAGTTTGGAGTTTTGGTTCCTCACCTTAGCTTGCTAATAGATACTTTTCCAAGCTTTAGAATCACCTTTACAATGTTATTATATTGCTAGAAGACCTAACAAAGTCGATAGAATTTAATTAGAATTAATTCCAGATTTAAAAACCATGCTGTTAACTGAGGGTCGGAGGTAGGGTCGGAGTCCTGATTGACCCTCGGTGCGACCCTCCCCAAACTCTGAACTTCCCGAACACTGAGGGTCGATGGTCAGAATCACCTAGGGTCGGATGGTCATCGACCCTCGGTGCGACCCTCTGTGCACTTTGGTCCAATACCCTCTTTTTTAATCCATTCTTCGTGTTTGGGTCCTATGCCTTGCTTCTACATTCCATTCAACATTCATTCCATGGTCTAGAACCATGAATCATCCACCTAAATAGCTTTCATGGATTCTTCTATGGTTTTCCATGAAAACCTAACCATGGGTTGATGGTTTGGGTTTCTCCGAGATCACCCTCTCATCAATAGCTAACCTAAGGTCTGTAGAAACTCATGAAATTAGTATCCATACCTGAGAAGAATAATTCTTCTCTGCAACTCTTCTCTTTTGGCTTAATTCTCTTCCTTGTTTCTCTTCTTCTTCTTTTCCTTCTCTTCTCTTTCTCTCAATTCAATTAGGGTTGTGAAAGGAGTGAAAGTGGCTTAGGGACGTCCTTTAAATAGAGTAGGAACATCCTAAAATAAGTCCCTTTGAGATTAAGAAAGAATCCCAATCGAAAATTAGGAAATTTCCTAATTCTATTTCCTACGGTAACCGAGGGTCGATGGGAGGGTCGATGATCCCGTCGACGCTAGGTTTCTAAGCTGTCCGACCCTCCCTTCAAAACTGAGGGTCTGACTTTCTGTTTTGGGAGGTCCGACCCTGCTTAGTTGGGTATGCGACCCTCCCCCTATTTCAAGTATTTTTGGGTCGATTTGATACCTGGGATCTCGATCTCCTTCACGCCCTTGGTCCATTTGGCTCGACCATGATGGGTAAACCTGGTTCAAGGTGGTAAGACCGGGTTAGATTGACACGGGTCTTACAGCCAACTCAGCCGTGTTGAAAGAGATCATCACCCCTTTCACATAGCTAATAATCCGAAGATCCCTAGCGTGTTCCAAATCGTTCGGATTCCCTTCTACCTCCAGATTTGTAAAGAATAGTTTTACCAAATTGGGACGAGTGGTCTCTTTGTACTGAATAATGGGCAACCAGCCCATCGCCCCAAAGGCGGCCTCAACATTGAAGCGGTGCAGGTGTTCTAAGTTCACAAAGCGACCCGATTCAATGCTTTTTACTTCGAACCATGGAAGGCGTGCTGCTGCAGCCTCTGACCGGAAAAATCTCTCATCATAGAGGTGGGGAGGAGGATGTGGCCTGTGCATACCCGACGCAAAAGATCATTTATCCGCATTACGATGTCCAGACATGTCGTAAACTATTGAGCAAAGGAAAATATGAAATGGTTAGAGAATTTTTTTTGAAATTTCGACAGCATAACGGCAGAAAATGGAACAAAAGCCTCAAACTCACCCAATATGGGTAGGAGGACTTACGTGGTGACACAATGCTAATACATGATCAAACAATTTCAACACAAGACAAGGAAATAGAGGCATAACAATTGAATTTTTCAAAAATTTCGAAAAACCTAGAAACCTAGGTTAAAAATTTAAATTTTAGGATTTCTCCCAAACCAACCGATGGAAATTCAAATAAGTTAAGGGTTTTGCTCATTTAGACCCCAAGAACCTTTCTCAAGCAAAGAAAGAACTTTTCTACGATTAAAAATTTTCAAATCAAGAAAATATAGGTTTTGGCATGAAAGACGATGAGATTTTTTCTCAAAGAGAGGAAGGAAAGGAGAAGCTTACCTTAGAAATGAGTTTGATGCTCTTGGTTGAGGGAAAACACTCCTAGAAATACCGGTTGGACTGTAGAGACTTAGTAACACGGAGAAGAATCGCCATCGGAGTAAACACCAAAGAGAAAAGTGAGAAATGAGAGCAAAAATCGTGATTTTAAAGGGGCTTTCAGTGATACCGGTTGCACTCAAGGTCTGGTATGTGCGACCGGTACCTCTTGCGGTATGGTGCGATCGGTATGTACCACAGGGCATACCTGTCTCACCTTGGGTGAGACCGGTACCTCCTGGGGACTGGAAATTCTAAACCATTTCGCATACCGGCCGAGCCACTACTACAGAACCCCAAGCCGGTATGGTACGACCGGAATCAATGATTTTGCCTAGAAAATTCCTAGAAAAAAATTTAAGATTTTGTCTGTTTGCCTTTCGATTGATTTTTTTAGTGCATATATGTTGAGACTAAATAATATCATTTTAAATAATTGTCTCATTGGTCTCATATGTGTTCAATGCATTGAGATATCATAAGGTGAATTCAGTAGGCTGCAATGGTGAGAGGAAATGGTCATAGAATTCCTCGCAAACACCGTCACTCAAGGGCACCTCCAATGTAAAGGAATTAAAGGACAGAAAACTCTGAAGAAAATGAAGAGAGGGAAAATGTGGAAGAACTTAACCTTCTCAATAAAAGAGGAAATCAGGTGAGAGACAATGAGGAATTTCTACTGCCGGTCAGACACACACAACCTCTGAAACCCTAATGGCAAATTTGGTCACCCACATGGAGGCACAGCAGAAGAAGTTTTTCAACAAAATGTTGAAAATGTTTAGGTCACCTGGGCCTGTACCGGCACCTGCATATATGCCATCCACAAATGCCGAGTATGCAAATACGGTACCAGTGGGGGTTAATACATCTACTAAGGGACAACAACAACCAAACCAACCCAACACGGTTCCCCACCCGGTTATAGGGACGCCCACCCTTAACCAGGATCAGGGTGGATATCAGGGTGCATATCAGGGTGCATATCATGGTGGGTATCAGGGAGTGAATCAGAGTGGTTACTCTTATCAGCCGCAATGGTATGGTCAGTCAGTGTATGGACAAGCACCATATGGACAGGCCCCATATGGACAGAGTTGTCTTTCTAGAGCGGTGGATGGATTTCTAAAGCTAAAGCCGCAAACTTTTACAAGGAAGCCAGGGAAAACACTATGGCCAGCACAGTGGATAGCCGAGATGGAAAAGAACTTCCGTCTACTGGAGTGTTCTGATGAGGAGAAAGTGTTATATGCCACCCACATGCTGAAGGAAGAAGCCAATGGATGGTGGAACTCAATCAGAGCGTATCTGGGAACAAAACACTAGATAATCACTTGGCCCATATTTAAAGAGACCTTCTTTGAAAATACTTTCCAAAGAGTTTCCGAGACTAGATGGAGAAGGAGTTCCTCAATTTACAGTAGTCTCAGATGACCGTAGAGGCATACCAACAGAGGTATAAGGAGTTGTTTTTTTTTGCTCCAACCAGTATGCAGGAGGAAGAAACTAAGACCCATCGCTTCACAATGGGTCTTCGGGGTGTCATAAGAGAACATGTGTTGGGACGAGGACTGAAGATCTATAATGAAGCTGTACAGGTGGCTCGAGTCATTGAAGCAAGCCAGAGAGATAGCTTCTTTGCACAGAATAGGGGTCTGAAGAGGCCTAACCCTGAGTTCTAAGGTGGAAGAAGCAATAGACCATATCGTCCATTCAGGCCACCAGCTGGTACTGTGCCACCCAGACCTATTCTTGCAGTGACACAGCAGGCAACGGGACAAAACTCCAATGTGAAGTGTCTTAATTGTCAACAGGTGGGACACTATGCCAGAACATGCCCACTACCAAAGAGGGAACAACAACAAGGCAAAGTTTATGCCGTTACTACAGAGGAGGCACCCCCCATCACCAGATGAGTTACAGGTATGATTCTATACTTACTCCTTAGTTACTGCATTAATTGTTTGAGCATATAGAACTAAAGGAGAAATTTAAAACCTCAGGTACAGTAAATATAGCAGGGGTACCCGCCATAGTCTTGTTTGACTCAGGGGCCACCCATTCCTTTGTGTCAGTATCATTCGGGAAAGGACTAGATCAACCCATCAAGACTTTGGAACCAAGTCTGTTAGTTCGATCCCCCATGGGAATGGAAGTGGTATTAGAAGAGTATTATGGGCCTTGTCTAGTACATGTTGAAGGACGAGAGTTGGAAGCCAATCTAGTCCAGCTTGAGATGTCAGATTTCGATGTCATTCTGGGAATGAACTGGTTATCTCAGCATTCCGCAAGCTTGTTATGTGCTGAGAAGAAGTTAGTTTTCAAGGATAGTGAAGGAGCGGAGTTCAACTTTAAAGGGACTAAGTTGCCTAGGAAGAGAAAGCTTATACTCTCAGCCCTAAAAGCAAGGAAGTGCTTAGAGAAAGGGGGAGTAGGATACCTCGTATCAGTTGTGGATGTGACCGCTGACTGGCCAAAAATAGAGGATATCGAGGTAGTACGGGAATTCCCTGATGTATTCCCAGAAGACCTATTCGGATTACCACCAGACAGGGCGACTGAGTTTGTGATAGATCTCCTACCAGGGGTAGCGCCTGTGTCTAAAGCACCCTACAGAATGGCTCCTACAGAGTTGAAGGAGTTTAAAACTCAGTTGCAAGAATTATTAAACAAGGGATTCATTAGGCCGAGTATCTCACCTTGGGGAGCACCTGTGCTTTTTGTCAAAAAGAAGGATGGTAGCGTACGTCTTTGTATGGATTATCGAGAGTTAAACAAGCTCACCATCAAGAATAGATACCCACTACCTAGAATAGATGACTTGTTTGATCAACTGCAAGGTTCAAGTGTATTCTCAAAGATTGATCTGAGGTCAAGGTATCATCAACTCAAGATCAAGGAAGCAGACATTCCCAAGACAGCTTTCAGAACAAGATATGTTTACTACCAGTTCCTTGTGATGTCCTTTGGGTTGACCAATGCCCTTGCATTGTTTATGGAACTAATGAACCGAGTATTCCATGACATGTTGGACACGTCGGTTATAGTATTCATAGATGATATTTTAGTATACTCCAAGGACAAGGAGACGCATTCAATGCACTTAAGAGCGGCACTACAAAGACTAAGAAGAGACAAGCTCTATACAAAGTTCAAGAAATGTGAATTTTGGCTAGACGAAGTGGCCTTCTTGGGTCACGTGGTATCTACTGAAGGAATTAAGGTGGATCCCAGCAAAATTTCAGCCATAGTAGGATGGGAGGCACTGAATACAGTTGCTGAAATTCGTAGCTTCCTGGGCTTAGCTGGATATTACAGAAGGTTTGTGGAAGATTATTCCAAGATTGCCATTCCACTCACCAGGTTGACCAAGAAGGGGAAGAAATTCGTATGGACCGAAGAATGTGAGAAATTCTTCCAGACACTGAAGTCAAGACTGGTTTCAGCCCCAATATTGACTATTCCTGCTCCAGGCCTTCCATTCACACTGTATATAGATGCTTCAGGTTTGGGATTGGGATGTGTGTTGATGCAAGGAGAACAGGTGATCGCCTATGCCTCAAGACAACTGAAGGAGCATGAGAAGAACTACCCTACTCATGATCTAGAATTGGCAGCAGTCATTCATGCTATTAAAACTTGGAGGCACTACCTGTATGGTGAGAAATTTTAGATTAAGTCTGACCACAAAAGCCTTATCTTTTCACCCAAAAAGACCTGAACATGAGGCAGAGGAGGTGGATAGAATTACTCAAGGACTACGACTGTGATATTCAGTACCATCCTGGTAAAGCAAATATTGTAGCTGATGCTCTGAGTAGGAAATGGGCATCGAACCCTGAAACAGGACCGAGTACAAATGCTGCTTTGTGTGCTGCAGTTTCTGGCTCATCAGAGAATGAAGAACAACTATTATTAAAGTCAGTAGACGATCCAGTGGAGCAAGGTTTGATAAACAAGTTTACCCTTATGTTTGTAGCACTGAAGATTTTACCTGACCTGAAAGAGGAGGTAAAAGTAGCAGTCCTACAGGACCCATACCTCAGGACAGTGCAGGAAGATTTGGAAAAGGGTCGAGCCAATCTTGATTTCACCTTGGATACAGACAAGGTACTCAGGTATCATGGACGGTTATGCATACCTGAGAATGAGGATCTAGAAATCAGAAATCGAATCATGTTGGAAGCTCACTCCACTCCATATTCAGTACATCCTAGAAGCAGTAAGATGTACCATGACCGAAAGAGGTTGTACAGGTGGAGGGGTGTGAAAGCAGATGTGGCTAGATATGTATTTCAATGTCTAAACTGCCAGCAAGTCAAAGCGGAAAGATAGAGGCCCGTAGGCTTATTGCAACCATTACCTGAGCCAGTATGGAAATGGGATTGTATTACCATGGATTTCGTCACTGGCCTACCTATGACTCCGAGGTCAGTGAATGCAGTTTGGGTAGTTGTAGACCGCCTCACCAAGACTGCAAGATTTATCCCTATCAGACCGCAATACACCATGGATAGATTGGCAAAATTATATGTGGAAAATATAGTCAGACTCCACAGTGTCCCAGAGAGTATAGTATTTGACAGAGATCCACGCTTCACATCAAAGTTCTGGGAGGGACTACAGAAGGCCATGGGGACGAAACTAAAATTCAGCACAGCCTTCCACCCTCAAAGAGATGGTCAGTCAGAGAGGACCATCCAGATCCTGAAAGACATGCTTTGAGCATGTGCTATCGACTTTAAGGGGGCTTGGGATGAGAAGCTTTCACTCATTGAGTTTGCCTACAATAATAGCTACCAGACCACAATCTAGATGGCCCCATATGAGGCCTTGTATGGTAAGAAATGTCGGACACCATTGTTATGGGATGAGGTTGGAGAAAGACGGATCGTAGGACTAGAATTCGTGGAGGAAACTTGCAAAGCAGTGGATCAGATCAAGAACCGAGTAAAGACAGCTCAAGTGCGTCAAAAGCACTATGCTGATAATAGGCGTCAAGACCTCAAATTCACCGTTGGTGATAAAGTATTTTTGAAGGTATCACCAATAAGAGGCCTAAAGCTGTTCGGGAAGAAAGGAAAGCTGTGTCCTAGATATGTGGACCATATGAGATTCTGTCCTGAGGTGGCAAAGTGGCCTACCAACTTGCATTGCCACCAGCGATGTCTAGTGTCCACAATGTCTTTCACGTGTCCTTACTGAAGAAGTACGTGAGAGACCCTTCGCATATTCTTGTTGCAGACCCCCCAGTTTTGACAGAAGATTTGACCTTCGAAGTGGTACCAATTAAGCTAATCAGTCAAAAGATACAGCAGCTTCGAAGGCGAGCTATACACTATATCAAGGAAGTTTGGAAGAGCCAGGATGTAGAAGAAATCACATGGGAGGAGGAGGATGCCATGCGACAAGAATACCTTCATCTTTTTTACTCTGAAGGTATATACAATTTCGGGGATGAAATTTCTTTTAAGGGTGGGGGAATTGTGAGATCTACATGCAAATTTCAGGGACGAAATTTCTCTAAGGGTGGTAGAGTTTTAAGAACCGTGCTTTGAAAACCTGGTTTAACCCATGGTTTACATTGTGACAGGTCTCCCAATCATAACTGGACCGGAAGGCGAGGCCGGGTGACGAACCACGAGATCCAAGTATGAGAAGCGATGTGTAAAAATATAAATTCTACATACCAATATGTGCGACCGGTATCTGCAATAACGGCTGGAGACGGACTCCAGCGGGTCCATACTCCGAATAAAAATTTTGGAAAGTTTCTAACTATGGGAAACCTTCCTAGAACGGTCTCCTACTATATATATATGCCTCCCAACCCTCCTTAGATCCTTCCAAACCTTATCAAACCCTAGCCATCTGGAAGAGATCTGAGAAGGAGCAAGGAGGAAGGAGACTGCTTGAGAAGAGGGATTTTCCATTGGAGGAGCACGCCGCCATCCGACAAACACCGGTAAGTGCTCGACCTTCTTAGTAATGTTAGGATTTCGGATCGGAGCCGTGAAACGGCGCAACGATCCAAAATCCTAGAACTTCCAAAACCCTAGTTCTCATTAAGATCCAATCTGGGATTGATGCGATGAAATAGTCGAAACCTAGAAGGCTTTCGAGTATTTGGACCTTAGAATGGTTTAGAAAAAAAACCCTAGAAACCAAGCCAATGATCGACGGGGGAGGGGGATCCGAGATCGGGCTCTCGGACCCATACCGCGGACCTAACCGCTGGACAATAAGTCTTGCTGTATTGGTCCTGCGGTATATACCGCTGGACATACCGGCTGGACCTAAGTCTAGTGGTATGGCCCTGCGGTATATACTGCAGGACATACCGGCTGGACATAATGTCCTCCGGTATGGGCCTACGGTATATACCGTAGGCGCATACCTATCTCGCTCAGAGTGTGACCGGTATATACAGGACATACTGGTCTCACTCTACTGAGACCGGTATTATGATCGGTATGCTTACCGAAGCCTGTTTGCTTGGCCAGACTTGGTTCTGACCAACTGTAACCCTAATAATTTAATTCAAACTTATGAGTATGATCATGTAGGACCTGTAAATAGCGTGAGTAGACCCTGTGACATAGCGCGGACTTGCAATCACGCGTCAGGTAAGGGACAAGACCCCAAACCCTAATTAACCAAATAATAGTAATTATTTTGTATCTGTGTATATTGTTTGATGTTTGTGCATTTCATATGCCATTCTAGTTGTTTAAATTATTATTATATGTTCATGCATATTCATATGCTAGGATGTTGTTGTTTAGGCATGTGTATGTTTTTAGTTAGTGTGTGGAATGTGAAGGGGAGTGGAGCCTTGGATATATCCTTATACTAACACCTTTTTGTATCGTCGTCTACCTTAGCGGGCTTGGTGCGAATAGGGTATCAGGGGGAGGACGTGGGATTGTGGTTCAGCCTGCCCACCAGACTCGAGCCCTATCTCTATGTCGTAGGGAGCCGTGCTAGGGTAGGACCATAGATACTGTATTGACCTATAGGACTGGTTAGAAACGGAACTCACTTACAAGCCCTTGCCAATAGGGGTTTAGGTATTGGTATGGTGTAGGGTATCAGGGGGAAGACACGGTAGTGTGGATTGTTGTCTGACTGCTAGACTCTAGCTCTATCTCTATATCGGAGTGAGTGATGTGGGGCAACAATGGTAGTGTGGATTGTTGCCTGACTGTTGGGTGTGCTCACACTTTCGTGCATGGAGGTGCGGTGGCCGCCAAACCTTACCATAGCATTTTGCAAGTTTTATCTGACCCAAATTGTAATGTTATCTCATGCATTTTGTATGTTGCATTGGTTTTGTACTTACTGAGCTAAGTTGTGAGCTCACCCGAACATATATATTCTTTCTTTTCAGATTTTGATGCAGGGTACACAGTTGATGACTTCATGACTGCCCTAGCGTACGGTACAGTCGCTACCATTGACACACAGACAGTAGAGGACGAGCATGACGCATCATGCGAGTGCTCATTCTGTGTTTTCCTTTAGAGATGGTTTATTTTAAAGCAATACATTGTAATATTTAATTATTTAAGTTTGTGAATGATGGCATAATTTGGATAATTATTTTATTTACAATATAGAGCTCAGTTCGTTTATCTATTTAATTCCGTTGCTATTTATTACTCTCTGATTATGTTAGATTGCTGGGAATGGTTTGTTGACACGGTCTATTGAGATCCTGGTGTGAGCCGTGGTTTGGAGACAGTTCACTCACACTTCTGGTTCAGTCGAAATTGGGGTGTGACATTGACAATCACCCAAACTGCATCAACCGATCTGGAAATCAGTGGTAAACCGGTGAGAAAGTCCATTGTAATGCAGTCCCAATTCCATGTTGGTGCAGGTAATGGTTGTAGTAAGCTACTAGTCTCTGTCTCTCAGCCTTTACTTGCTGGCAGTTCAGTCACTAGAATACATACCTAGCCACATCTGCTTCCATTCCCTTATACTAATATAATCTCTTCAGGTATTGGTACATTTTAGTACTTTTAGGATGTACCGTATATGGAATGGAATGGGCTTCTAGCATTATTTTGTATCTAAGATCTGAGTTTTTCACTCTTAGGTATGTACAATGATCCTTTGTATCTCAGGACCTTATCTGCATCTAATGTAATGTTAGGACTTGGCTTACCCTTCCCCAAATCTTTTGGTACTGTCTTTAGATACGGATCTAACATAATTTCTGCCTTTACTTCATCCATCAAATCAAATATGATTTTTAACGCCGTGAACGCAAGCGAGAACTTATGGATCAGTCCTTACTCAATTGGATCATCACGAGTTTCTATTATATGCTGCTCTTCTTCCAAATTAGGAACTTTTGCTATAAAACACTAGGCGACATTTGTACTCGGTCCCCATTCTGGCTTCATTATTCCCTTTCTACTTAATGTGTTTGCAACCCCATTTGCCTTTCCAGAATGATACTGAATATCGCATATCATAATCCTTCAGAAGTTCCAATTATCTTCGTTATCTCTTGTTTAACTCCTTTTGAGTAAAAAGATAGGTAAGATTCTTATGATCTGACTTGATCTGAAATTTCTCGTCATACAAATAATGTCTCCAAGTCTTAATCGCTTGAATCATCGCAACTAATTTCAAATCATGCATAGGTAATTCTTCTCATGCTTTTTTTACTGTCTCAATGTATATGCAATGACTTGTTCTCCTTGCATTAACACACATCCTAGACCTAATCCAGTATCGGTGTATAGGGTAAAAGGTTCCCCTGGTGCCAGAATGATCAAGCTGGGAGCTGATATCAACTTTGCTTTTAGAGTCTGGAAACATTCTTCACACTTGTTGGTCTAAATAAACTTTTCTCCCTTCTTGGTTAGCTTGGTAAGAGGCACTGTGATCCTGGAGTAGTCCTCTATGAACCGTCTGTAATAACCAGCTAAATCCAAAAAAAAAAACTTCTAATCTCTATAATGTTCTTAGGCGCTTCCCACTCTACGATTACTTCTATCTTACTAGGGTCCACCTTTATCCCTTCTGACGATACTACGTGACCCAATAATGCAACCTTGTTCAACCAGAACTCACACTTCTTGATCTTGGCTTAAAGCTTCTCCATTTTTAACCATTGTAAGTCAGCTCTAAGATTTGTTACAGGACTTTCTTCGTCTTTGGAATAGACCAATATATCATCTATGAAAACTATGACTGATGTATCCAACATGTCATGGAACACTCGGTTCATAAGCTCCATAAAAGATGTTGGTGCATTGGTTAACCCGAAAGACATTACCAGGGACTCATAATGTCAGTACCTGGTTCTGAAAGCTGTCTTTGAAATGTCGTTTCTCTTAATCTTCAGTTGATGATATCCTGACCGAAGATCAATATTGGAAAATACCCTCACACCTTATAGCTGATCAAACAAGTTATTTATCCGACGTAATGGTATCAATTCTTGATCATGAGCTTGTTAAATTCTTGGTAGTCTATGCACAGTCAAACGCTACCATCTTTCTTCTTTATGAACCACACTGGTGCTTCCTACGGTGATATACTTGGCCAGATAAAATCCTTGTCCAATAACTCATATAGTTGAGTTTTCAGTTCCTTTAACTCTGTAGGAATTATTCTATAAGGTGCCTTAGACACAGGTGCCAACCAAGGTAAAAGGTCGATCACGAACTCTGTGGCTCGATTGGGTGGCAACCCAGGTAGGTCTCCTGGGAACACATCTAAAAATTCATGCACCACATCAATATTTTCCATCTGTGGTACTTCTTTAGTTATGTCCACCACAAATACCATATATCCAACTCCTTTTTTTTTTCAAGGCATCTCTTCGCCTTAGGTGCGGAGAGAATAAGCTTCTGCTTCTGAGGCAATATGCTTCCAATAGTGTGACATCCGAGGTGGGCACATCCACTCAAGATCTAACCAAGGAAACGCCTGAGGTGGGTACACCTACCCGAGGCTTGGTGGTGAATGTTGTACAAAAAGTTAAAGAAGATGCTGATTCAAGCCCAGAATTTGATGCTTTAAAACAATCCTATTTGCTAACCAAGAAGGAGTTTGCTAAACTTCATGAGCATTATCAAATACCAAACAACATCTCACTCTGAATGCCCGGGTCAACCGAGAGGGCCCGTTGGAATAAAGTCTGAGCTGTGTGTCACTTTGGGGATGTTCAAGTTAGGGTTTCGGATACCTGTGCCTCGGTTGGTGTGTGAAATCGTTGAGTACTATAAAGTTGCCCCCATCCAGATAATGCCAAACTCATGGAAGACTACCACAGGGTTTATTGCTTTCCTTTGAAGGATGAGGGTGAAGCCCACTTTGAACATGTTTCGAGAAATATTTATTTTCAATACTTACTAGGGCTAGTGTTCAGAGTATCTTGAGATTTTCGTTGACAAGCCAACTTTCATAAAACTCTAAAAAATAAGTTTTTTTAAGTCCAAGGTGAAGAGGTTCCCTTTGACAATATCTGGTTAGAGGAGGATGTGGATAGTTTCAACACCGATGTGACCCTAACACCCAAAGAGTCTCGTATATTAAACCGAGTCAAGGCCGGAGAGGGTGCTGTAATTCGAGTCCCAGACCTTTTAAACCCTTTGTTTCTGCACAAATATAAACTTTGTAAGTGTTTTATATTTGTTTGTTTGGGATCTGGTATCTAACTATTTGTTGATTTTTGCCTGTCCTGATGTAGTAATGTTGTCCAAGGAATATCTGGAGGAGTTATGAAAAATGGAGGCTACCAAGGCTCACGAGGCCGAAGAGAAGAAGGTGAAGCAAGCCCAGGAAATGTTAAAGAGGCAAGAGAAAGAAGCATTGGTCCAGAGTAAGCAGGCCGGCCCAGGGGGAAGTGAGGGTTAGCCATTGAAGAAGACCAAGAAAAGGGCACGTAAGGATTCTCCCGATATGGCTCTTGCAATGCTGCTCGTATATATGCTAAGGCCTTGACTCCTATGCATCGTGCTCTTAACTTTTCAGGCAAGGGGTCATCGAGTACTGCACCTGAGGCGGTCCTGGATCTTCAAGGAGCTGGGAGGTCTGATACTGCATGGTGGTCTCCTATCAAGCCTGAAGAGGGTTTGTCCCTTGAAGCCGACCTGAGCCAGATAAGGGGGATTCCTCTGATGGGCCCCCTTCCAAGGAGTAAGATCAGGGACGAGCTGGCCTTTCGTCCTGACTCGGCAATTACAGAGGATGATACGGCGATGGGGGACCCTTGCGTAGCCAGGGAATTGATGATGGGACATAGCCTCAAATGCGACCATGAAGTGGTGGCCGGCCTTACCACCTCAGCTCTTATTTTTGGTTTAGATACTTTAATATTATTGGTGAGTTCTATCTTCTTACTTTCCCTTCATTTGTTTTGTGCATTACTAATGTCTGTATCTGTGCAGCTCGTAAATTATGAGGAGCAACTCAAATTTTGGCTCAACTATGTCGTGAAGGGTCTTGATAAGGTCGAGAAGAGTTTGGATAAGACGAAGAAGGAAAGGGATGAGGCTTGATCGCAGCTTCACGAGAAGGAGGACCAAGTTAATTCCATGACCTCAGAGATCGCTACTCTCAAGGCCGAGGTTGAGCACTAAAAGAAGTGTACGAAAGATGAAAGGGCGGCCAAAATCTAGATTGAGACGACCTCCAAGGGATGTATCAAAAAATTGAAGGTATTTTGCAAGGCCACCAGAGCCTAGGCCACCAAGTACAAAGAAGGTTTTATGAAGGCTCGGTCTATTGCTGCAGGGGCTATGAACTTGTATAAGAAGTCCGAGGTGTTCAAGGAACTGGTGGGGAAGAGGTCTTTGCCGAGCTATACATTTGGGGCACAAGCCCATCAGGAGTACATCGAGAAAAGAGTATCGAGGATAGACTATTCCGAGGTTGATTGCTTAAAGCCTATCTCAGTACTTGCAGAGGAGGAGGAAAAGGATGATGCGATGGTGTTTTGTCAGCTTGAGGACGTTCTTGTTGGAGAGGATCCAGATCCCCCTTCGGATGTTGAAAGGGAGGATTATCCGATCCATGATCCTTCACTCATTGAGATAGGTGGAGGGTCTCCTTCGACCCCTTGGGTCGGCATTTCTGTCAGCACAGGGCTCCCTCTGACTCATGGTAGCAGTTTCAACCTTTCTCCTGATCTTGCAGCCCCTGGTAGTGGCGATGGCTTGGTGCACAATAGTGAGCAATGAGCTTGTATCATTTTTTTCTTCTTTTTGTGAAGGGCCTTGGTCATGTCTTTTTTTTTATGAAGACCTGGATTTGTAAATCTCTCCTTTTTTTTTATTATCTTTTTTAGCATAGGGGTTCCTCCTCGGGTATATATCTTTTGGTAACCAAAGGTTCTCCTCGGAGTATGTATTTACGTATCATTATACACACCTTGTTTTTTATGACTGAACTTTGTGCGTTGTTGGTTATCTTATTGTATGCTTGCTATAAACTGCCTTCATGATTTATTTTTGACTTTTGTGCAGAGTCGGATATGCTTACTGTGAGGACAAAATATATCCACCCATCTCTGATGGATGGTAATGATTTAGAGTCGCCACTTAGATTAAGGTATATGACCTAAAAATGTAGTCTCATCATAAGAAAAGACTTCTATCGACCTATTGGACCCAATATATTGACTTTGATCTATCAGAGAACGGGTAAGCGTTCAAGGTACAGTTTGAGAAGGTATTAGGCACCCAAAGCAGCCCGATCCAAAAATTGGCCTCCTATGTGATTCTACTTTCCTTTGACTCTATGGTTCTGACTATTCATGGTCAATGGATGATAACTAAGGCTCATGGGGATCCTATGCCAAGTTGCTAAGTTTTTCTAACCTAGGTTTAACCAAACATGTTCTCAAAAATAAATAAACAAGAAAAGTAATATATAGTGAACCGAACCGAAGATGGTTCGGTGATGAACTGAATCTGAGACGTCCAAGACATCTCACGTTGCCTACGTATTTCGATCCTGGAAATCAAGTCCATAACGTAGTTCGAACGGAATGTTATTAAGGTTTATGGATATAATTTATGGTTAAGCTTTCTTAGATTCAATTGTTCAAGTTGAAGTTTATGCTTGATGATGATTGAGATTGAATCTAGAGATAACCTATGTGGATCGAAGTAAATATGGATATGGATATGGATATGGGGGACCTAAGGATACTAAGATATGGTATCGTACTTGGAAAGATCCTCCAAGTTGCCTATGTATTTCAGAGGTCCTAAATATTAGGAACAACATAGTTCGTTGTTTAATGGGTTGTGAATATGGATATCCTAGAACCACTCAGGTGTACTCTACCTTGGTTTAAGAAGGCTAAAATGGATAGTATTCTAAGACCACTCAGGTGTACTCTACCTTGGCCTAGGGATACTAAAATTTTCTAACCTAAAACCACTCAGGTGTATTCTTCCTTGGTCTAGGAAGCTTAGAATTTATTATCCTAAAACCACTAGGTGTACTCTACCTTGGTCTAGGGATACTAAAATTTGCTAACCTAAAACCACTTAGGTATCCTCTACCTTGGTCTAGGAAGCCTATAGGGTTAATCTATATAGATTGAAATGTGGAACTGTGTTTGGGTGTCTCACAAAACCGCCTACGTATCTTAGGGTTCTATCCTAAGAATCAGGATCCGCATAGTTTGAAATGCATATTCAATTCATTCATGTTCTTCTTTCAATATCAGGGTGTAGAATCTAAATGCTCTATGGTTTGATTCACATCACACCTATCTAGTTCTTTATATCCTAGGGGAGATGAGCTGAGGGGTAGGGATTGTCCTAAGCTACCCTTGACCTAAAACCCTAATTTGGCATTTGTTGGGCTAGGCTTCATATCTCTTGATTAAGATTTATCATTTTTTCATTCTTACCCTTCCCGTGAATGGGGGTACCTATATACACGTCCCCACACCTAATATGTCTGCTAGGTGTACAGATATGGCAGTTCGACTAGGGTGTTGCAGAAAGTAAGTTATTGCCAACAATATGGAAGTATTCAAACATGGCAAGAAACAACATATTTCATCTCAAATATAGCAATAAAGCATGTGAATAATCATAGCAGGCATGTAAACATCAAAAGGATAGACATGGTATCTCATGTATTATTCTCAATCAAGGTATGTCTCAGATGAAATTCTCTAGATTTATGGTTGGGATCTAACATGAATCTCCCAATATCTCAAGATCGGATCCTCGATCTATGGTCTGGATTCAATTTATCTCTCTAACAATATATCAAGATCAAATCCTCAATCTCACGATCAGATCTCTTTAAAATATTATCATCAAGATCAACGCCTCTGGTATCTTCAAAACAGCCAAAATAAAAAAGGCTCAAATCTCACATCAAGTTTAATCATAATCAAACTAAGATCCAATGGTTCAAATTCTTTTAAATCACTTCATCATTATCAAATTAGAAAATCAATGGCTCAGATCACTCCTAATGTCAATCCAATTGTTCAAATCTCTCAAAAATATAATCTAACTATTCAGATTTATTTACATCAACCATCAAGACAATTCGATGGTCCAGATTCATTTATATACACTTATGATCAAGATCCAACGGTTCGTATTGTTCATAATGATAATCTAACAGTTCGGATTGCTCTAAATCATTCATAATCAAGATCCAATGGTTCAGATTTCACTAAGATGCTCATGATCAAGATATAATGGTCTATATTTCATATCACTCATGATCAATGGCTAGATTCATTTCATTACAAGATCCAAATCAAAATTAAACATCCAACGGCTCACAATTAATATTCTCTAATGATCCAAATAAAAATCAATCTTCTAATGGCTCACAACTAATCATATCAGAAACTCAAGATCAATGACTAGATTTTAACTACATCAAATTCCAAGATCAATGGCCAAGATTTAATATGTAAAAATTCAACATCACATGACCATATTTTTAATCACATTGAATTCAATTATCAATTGTCTAGATTTCATTCACATTAAAAATCCTAAATCAAAGGCCATGTTTTATTTACATTGAATTCTAGATCAATGGAAATAATCCAATTTCATCAAATTCAAAGATCAATGGTCGAATTTTATTTATCATAATTCCAAGATCAATAGTCCAATTTTATAAAAAATTTCAAGTATATGGGATCAATCAATTTCATCCAAAATTCCATATATGATCGGATCAATTTCAATTTCATCAAAATTCCATAATCGGATCAATCAATTTCATTACAAAATTCCCAACATATGGAATCAGTTTCAATTTCATCCAAAATTCCATAATCGGATCAATTTCATTTAATTTCCACATAATTGGATTAATTCAAATGCATGGACCAATTTTTTTCTCATGAAACCTAAGCGTTTGGATCAATTTTTATCACATGGAATTCAAACATTATGGATCAAATTTATCACATGAAATTCAAGCATACTGGATCAAATTTATCACATGAAATTCAGGCATACTGGATCAAATTTATCACATGAAATTCAAAGCATAATCAGATCAAAACATCAAATTAAATTCAAAGCATAATCAGATCAATACATCACATTAAATTCAAAGCATAATCAGATCAATACATCACATTCTGATCAGAGGATAACAACTCAATGGTGGGGACTGACTAGATTGGGTTTATGCATGTGGAAAGCATGCTGGAGAGACGGGGGAAAGCTGGTAGCATGTACAGGTGGAGCTCACGATGGGTTTGGTGGGGTGAGGGCTGAAGATGATAATGTTGGCTACGGTGTTACTGGTTTGGTCGATGCATGGAGTTTTCATGGGTGAAAATGTGAGTGAAGATGCAGGTGTTGGTTCATGTGTTGCATGGCAGAAAAGATGACATGAGTAGGTTATGGTGTCGGTTTCAAGAGGTGTGGAATTGATTGTCGTGGTGGGGGCAGCAACGTGTAAAGAAAACGAAGGAAGAGAAGAAAGGGGAAAGTGGCTTACCTAGAGTAGGCTTCTCCTTCTTTGCTCTGATCTGTCTCCCTCTTTCTGATTTTTCTTTCTCACTCTTCATCACCGACTCCCTCCTTTCTTTCAAATCACTCTTCCCCTTTTTTTCTTTTCTTTTCTTTTCTGTTTTAGAGTCCACCGACTCTTCTCCTCTCTTTCTTAGATGTCGGATCTTTTCCTTCCCTTTTTTTTTCCTCTTCTTTTCTATTTTTATTTTTATTTTCTGTCTTTTCTTATTCTTTCCATTTTTCGGAAACTCTCTTAACCGAGTACTCTCTCTAATCCAGTCTTCGGATTCTCTCTCTCTCTCTCTCTCTCTTTCTTTGATTGAGTCATTTCAATCTCAATATTTTTTTTTCTTTCTCTCTCCCAGCTGCCATACTTTCTTTCCTTCTTTTCTATTCTGTCCGGACCCTTTCAAAATCTTCTCTCTTTCCATCACTTATTCTTTCCTTAATTTCTTCTCCGTTGGATTTCTCAATCTCTCTCTTTCCTATCTAGAGAAACCCTCGGCCAGCTTCTTCTCTCTCTTATCTTACCTAAACCATCCCACTAGTGGGCCCCCCTATTTCCCTCTTTAGAGTCCCACCGAGACTATCTCTCTCTATTGGATTCTTTTTTTT
Source organism: Protea cynaroides (assembly GCA_028583415.1). Lineage (NCBI taxonomy): Eukaryota > Viridiplantae > Streptophyta > Magnoliopsida > Proteales > Proteaceae > Protea > Protea cynaroides. Next base: position 38,184,959 of record CM053276.1, on the reverse strand, counting down.
TCTTTTGGCAATGGGACCTACGGCTAGGTGGCCTTGTCTTGCCTAACTGAAAACCCTAGTGGACCCCCCTGATTAGGGCTCCACAACTCTCTCTCTCCCTTCCTTATATTATTTATTTTTTTTCTTCTTTCCATTCTTCTCTCCATTTCCGACTCACTCTCGGATTCCTTATAAACATAATGTATATGCATATATAATAGCAAGTTATATAACATGCATATCAATATATACATAATATACACTATATGATACTATGCACATGAATCGAACCGGTTTGGTCTGAGCTGATCTGTTCAAGGTTGACTAAGCCAGACTGACTTGATTGGGTTGGACTGACATGAGCTGACTAGGTTAAACTGATATGGGTTGAGCTGGGTTGGGCCAAGATTGGTTTTTCTCTCTCTATCATTTCATGGGTCATTTTTGCTGCCATTCTACATGAAATCTTTTGACGGCCTCTACCTTAAAATTTCCATGTCCACTTTGTAGAACACTAAAAATGAGAAATATTGGAGCTTGAATCACCTCATTTGAATGTAAAATGGTCAACTTATGAATTTCTGAAGTTTAAACAGGCCAATTTATGATAATCCAGCTAGCGGCTCTGCATGGGATGCCTCGGAGACCTCTGCTTCAAATTCTCCAAGTCCACTTTGTAGAGCACTAAAAATGAGGAATAATGGCACTGGAATCACCTCATTTAGAAGTCAGATGAGTAAGATAGGAGAAGATGAAGTTTAAATAATTAAACTTACGATAATTTGCATGCAGGCCCTTGGATGATTATTATTAATTTTTTGAAAATATCCTTATTCTTATTCCCAGACTAAAATTGCCATAGCTTCTCTATTTGACTTCGGAATTGAGCGATTCTAGTCTCATTTTAAAGGTATTTCAAAGACCTATGCATCCATGTAGGTTGTAGCCCATGTCCTTACTGTGGGGCCCGTTGAAAATTGTATCAAAGTCACCGCTAAAAATCTAAAACTTGCATTGGGATCCACCAACTTGCCATATGATTTCACTTAGGCTTCTGCACACTGCGGATCATTTCAGTTATTCTCAAAACATTATAGAGAGCATGCCGGGGCTAATCGACTATCATTTTTTAGAGAGTTTCACTCACCTCCCCTGTACTTTCTAAACTTTCTCTCATCTCTCCCACTTTGTTGTCTACACTCTAGTAAGACTTTGTTCAACTAGGGATGGCAAAAATGGGGTGCTTATAGATACCCCTCTTTAGCCGAGATTGTTTCAATTGAGGGTAAAGATAAGAGAACCGCATTTTTGCCCCCTACACTAGGAAAGATAAAATTTTCCAAGAGGTAAGATCATCAAACCAAACCACTCAACATTCATGCATATAACATGGCAAATAGAAACTAGAAAAATAGTCCACACAAACCAATTAAAACAATAACAGTCAACATGCATACTCCAAATGAAATTGGGGAGAAGAACTAGAAATTGAAATGGTTCTCATTGGGTCAAAAACTTTGTCTGCTTACATAGCTTTAATGAAAATGACTGGATCTAAACACTAAATCAGTGTTCAAACACATCTAGATAAACCTAAAGAATCCTTTGAAGAGTCCGCTTATCCCATTCACTTGCAGTAGCCTCAACCATGTCATGGTTTAATTCTTTAGGTGCTTCAAAACATGTTCCCTTCTTGTTGATATCTCTCAATGCCCCATATTGACCGAATAGCCTTGCAGGTGAATAAAATGAAATGTGTGTCAGGCCCATGATCTGAACATCTGCACTGCCTGGGGTGTGTGTGATAACTTTCTCTATATTCCACCAACTACAGTTCCATCTGATGCCTGAAATGGTCATTTGCTTAAGATGTGTCAGCCAATCTGTCAACTTGATATACAGTAGGATCTGTCCTCTTTACTAGATGATAACGGTCAAGACTTGGTGCTCCGAGTTCCTCTACCAGACCCAACCTTTCAACTAACCAGATTTGAAGCAAGTATAATGAACCATTAAACTTCTCTAAGCGACACCTGCCTTGTAGATTTGCTGCAAGATCTAGTCCCCTCAGAGTCTCTGCTAACATAGTAGGTACGATGTCTCCTTAACGCTCTGCATGTCCAATGAGATCAATAATGATAGGAGATCCTGTAGCTTCTTGACTCTGCAATAATGTTTGAGCAATGATGCAATATAGATAGACACGTCTCCTCCATGTTTTTACTTCATCACCTTCAGGTTCCTTCCATGCATAGGTATCTATCATGGGTTGCAATTTCAATCTCTGGTCTTGAATGAACATTCTTGCTTCTTCTTCATTCCAGCCAAAGAAGTCTCTTATTCTCTGCTTATAATCTCTCTTAGGGGATGGTCTAAACATCTTTCTTTTTTGTGGATAAAGGAGGCATGCTCTGAATTCTTGGATAGTAGGGCACAATTCAGCTTCATCAAATCTGAATACATGAGCTATTGGATCCCAACATTGAATAGCTGCTTTTAGTAAATCTGGGCACAATTTTACTGTCATCATTTGGAGGAGGACGTCCAAGTGAATCTTCTCTAAGAATGAATGATTTTCAGTAAATTCCATACGCCAACTCCAATTCTTCAATGCTCTATCCATCTTCACCATGCTGTTTGACGAGAAAAAACTCTAGAGGGCTTACCAAAGTCAACCTATAGAAAATCCTGACTTACAACAGAATTAGTAGGGAAATCATTAGAACTTTCTTACACCGTAATTGTTAGACACATTGAAAATTCTAGTGAGTTGTGCATGAAATATGTGCATATGCTTGACCTTGTCTGGGCCTATGTTTCTAAATCAAAGACAGGTGGGAGAGGATGAATGCCAAACTCAACTGATAAGAAGCTATTCAGATGAGTTTCCCATCAGGAGGATCTTTTGGTTGTTTATGTAGAATGGTCGATCCCTCCGAAGAGATACCGTTTTATGGGCTTGAGAAGGAAGGGCTCTTTGGAATCTTCGGATGCCGTTGAATGTAATGAATGATAGATAAGAGTTCTAGCCAGATTTATCATTATCATTATTTTCTGATTGACATGCCCACTAGGGTCGATATAAAAAATGGGCTCGATATGCGATTCTTGGGAAATCCATTGGATATATGAACAGATGAAAGAGCTTAGCCAGAAAGCATGAAGTTCTTCCTCTAATTAATATGAGATGATGAAACCATTCCTGAGTGGCGGGATGTAGTAACCTCTTTGGAGAATCCAACCCAATCTATCGTAAAGTCCTCCAAATGTCGTTTTATTGTCGGCTTTCGTGAGTAAAAAGAGCAACTGCACTCTCGAGGTTTTTTTTTTTTTTTTGGAAGAGTGCAGAGGCTAGACATGATATTGTTTCACCTGATCAAGGTTGATCAGGTATTGTAACTCTTCACCATCCAGATCTGTCAACCGAACTACCTTTCTAGGTAGGATTTCCTTAACTATGAATGGTTCACTCTAGTTTGGACAAAATTTACCCCTAGGGTCATGGATAGGCGCTCTTTGCTACTTCAGTACTAGATCTCCCACTGCCAAGTGACGAATACAGACCTTCTTATTAAAAGTGGTGGCCATTCTTTGCTGGTACTTCTTTGCATTGTCAGCCGCTTTCATTTTCCTTTCATCAATGAGGTTCAACTCTTCATAACGAGATCAGAGCCATTCAGCTTCAGGGATTTGGACTCCATTAAGATTCTCAGTGATGGCACTTCCATTTCTACTGGGAGTACTGCTTCCATATCATATACTAAAGAGTTAGACATTGCTCCAGTAGATGTCATTATAGAAGTCCTATATGCCCATAATGCATACGACAGCCTATCTGCCCACCCACCATGAGTTTCGGTCATTTTTTGGAGGATGACCTTGACATTCTTGTTGGTGGCCTCTACTGCTCCATTTTTTTGCCAATCATAAGGGGAGGAACGGTGCCTTTGGATGTTAAACTTCTCACGCAGCTCTTGAACATTTCCTCTAAAGTGTTGACCTTGATATGAGATTAGAGCATGAGGCATCCCATGCCGACAGATGAGATGCTCTTGGAGGAATTTGGTTACCTTATTTGCCATGAGTTTAGCATATGACTAAGCTTCTACCCACTTGGTAAAATAGTCGATGGCTACTAAGATGAGCTCGTGTCCATTTGATGCTTTTGGGTGAATCTTTCCGATCACATCTATACCCTAAGTTGAGAATGGCCAAGGTCAAGTGAGAGTGTGAAATTCTATAGGTGGTACATGTATCAGGTTGGTGAAGATCTGGCATTTTTGGCACTTCTTCACGAACTCCGCACAATCTATTTCCATTGTGCTCCAATAGTACCCCATTCTCAAGATTTTCTTTGCAAGCATCCTAGTATTCCTGTGCGGTCTACAGACTCCTTGATGTATTTTCTCTATGAGGGTTTGTTCTTGCTCTTCATTGACACAAACCAATTGTACCCCACCTATTATCTCTTGTATAGGATATATTTACAGAGGATATCTTCGTAGAGGATGAACTATGAAGTATATCGTCTCAGTGTCTTTTTCTCTCAAGCTATAGCATTTGCAGGGTATTTGCCTTCTTTAATGAAGTTCACTATTGGTGCAAACCGAGGTCTTCCATCAACTGTCAATGCATCAACTTCTGCATATGCTGGCTGCCTTCTTCTTTCTATCATCAAGGGTTTTGAGCGATCGACAGGATCACCACTGATCATTGAAGCCAAGGTGGCCAATGCATCAACGTATTTGTTTGTGTCCTTTGGGGAATAGTCTAACTCTATTTCTGTGAAGCTTTGAGCCAGACTAATTGCATGCTACTGATAAGGTATCAATTTTTCATCCTTGGTTTTTCAATCCCCTCTGAGTTGGTAGATGATGATGGAAGAATCCCCATACACTTTCAACTTCTTGATGCCTATTGCAGGTGCAGCTTTGAGCCCCATGATGCAAGCTTCATATTCCATAGTATTGTTTGTACACTCGAACTCTAATCAGAGTGAGAATGGTACGAGTTTCCCTTTTGGATCTATAAGTAATACCCCAGCTCTGCACCCTCTATGGTTGGCAGCTCCGTCAAAGAACATCATCCATGTATCTTCTTTCATTTCCTCTTCGGCCATGTAAACCTCTTTATCGAAAAATACATCTTCCAAGTTTATGAGATTATCACTGATTGGGTGAGTAGATGGATGCTCTGCAATTGTACTTCTCCTGATGGATTTTTGTTTAACATATATGATATCAAATTCAAACAACAATAGTAGTCATCGAGTCAATCTTCCAGTCAATGCTGGCTTCTCAAATAGATACTTCAATGGGTCCATCTTTGAAATGAGTATGACAGGGTATGATAACATGTAGTTTCTCAACCTTTTGTTTACCCAGACTAGAGCCGCATATGTCTTCTCCATGGGTGTATAGTTTAACTCGTAGCCTGCAAATTTCTTATTTAAGTAATATTGCTTTTTCTGTACGTCCATCGTCATCGTGTTAGGCTATCATCGACCCCATGGAATCTTCTAACACTGATAAGTAAAGGAGCAATGGCCTTCCAAGAACTGCTGGATCCAATATTGGTGGATTTTATAGGTAAGTCTTGATCTTGTCAAAAGCCAACTGACACTGAGGGTTCCACTCCTTGGGTTGATTCTTCCTTAATGACTTGAAGATTGGATCGCATGTTGCCGTGGGGTGTGCGATAAACCATTGATGTACTGGAGCCTTCCTAGAAAACTTCTTATCTCTTTTTCTATTTTGGGGGGTGGCATCTCTTATATGGCTTTTAACTTGGCTGGGTCTATTTCAATCCCCGTTTGACTAACCATGAAGCCTAGAATTTTTCCTGCTGTTACTCCAAATGCACACTTCTGAGGGTTAAGCCTAAGCTTTTATTGCTTGATCCTGTAAGACCAGTGTCAATCTAACCCGGTCTTACCACCTTGAACCAGGTTTATCTATTATGGTCGAGTCAAATGGACCAAGGGGGTGAAGGAGATCGAGATCCCAGGTATCAAATCGACCCAAAAACACTAATTTTGAGGGGAGGGTCGCATACCCAGCTAAGCAGGGTCGGACCTCCCAAAGCAGAAAGTCAGACCCTCAATTTTGAATGGAGGGTCGGACATCTTAAGCCCTAGGGTCGACGGGATCATCGACCCTCCCAACGACCCTCGGATTCTGCCGAAATAGAAATTAGGAAATTTCCTAATTTTTGATTGGGATTCTTTCCTAATCTCAGAGGGACTTATTTTAGAATGTTCCTACTCTATTTAAAGGACGTCCCTAAGCCACTTTCACTCCTTTCACAACCCTAATCGAATTGAGAGAAAGAGAGGAGAAGGAAAGAGGAAGAAGAAAGGGAAGGAAGAGAAATTAAGCCAAAAGAGAAGAGTTGCAGAGAAAGATTATTCTTCTCAGGTATGGGTACTAATTCCATGAGTTTCTACAGACCTTAGGTTAGTTAATGTTGAGAGTGTGATCTCGGAGAAACCCAAACCATCAATCTATGGTTAGGTTTTCATGGAAAACCGTAGGAATGTGCATGAAAGCTATCTAGGTGGGTTATACATGGTTTCAGACCATGGAATGAATGTAGAATGGAATGTAGGAGCAAACCATAAGATTCCAAGCACGAAGAATGGATTAAAAGAGGGAACTGGACCAAAGTGCACCGAGGGTTGCACCGAGGGTCGATGACCATTCGACCCTAGGTGTTCCTGACCATCGACCCTCAGTGTTCGGAAAGTTCAGAGTTTAGGGAGGGTCGCACCCAGGGTCGATCCTGACTCCGACCCTACCTCCGACCCTCGGTAACGAGTAGTTTTTAAATTTTGAATAAATTCTAATTAAATTCTATCGACTTTGTTAGGTCTTCTAGCAATATAATAACACTGTAAAGGTGATTCTAAAGCTTGGAAAAGTATCTTATAGCAAGCTAAGGTGAGGAACCAGAACTCCAAACTAAATTGGTTAATAACAAAAACTGTTTTCTATTTCTTGAGTCCTATGCTATGCTTGATTCTATGCGAATATGTTTGTAATGTGCATACAGCATGCCATTCAATATTTCTATTACTTGTTCGTGCATATTTACTTTATTGTCTATAACATGATGATGATGATGATGATAGGAATAGGAATGTGCTTGTATGTGTGTGGTTGATGTACTTGATGCGAGCGAGTATCAGGGGAGGTGTGATGAGAACGTCAATAAACGTTAACCTTTGGCGGGTCTCAGCACTTTAGCTCTATCTCTAACTCAAGTCTTGTGCATTAGCATCATCGTATCGCCATTACTTTAGCAGAACTATTATGTCGTAGAGTATCAGGGGAGGTGGTCTCGGTCCTTGTAGTTTCTGACTCTACCGGGGGGCCTTAGCTCTATCTCTATGGACATTCTGAGGGATGCTGGGGTGAGGCCTTGGATACACTGTTTGGCATTAGGATTGGTTAGTTGCGAGCCCAGTTTGCAGCCCTCGCCAACAGGGGCTTACGTGTTGGTATGACACTATATAGCAATAAACGTAACCTTTGTTATATAATGTTCATGATTGGGTGCACGTGAGTTGACGATAAACGTGATCTTCGGATAACGTCACACACTCGTGTATAGAGGCGGGGTCAATAAACGCGACCTTTGGCTACGTAAACCTTTCTATTGCATACTGCAAACTTTAAATCGGACCAAAGATATAAATTGATTTACATGCATATGTATTGTTGCATTGTTTTGGCTACTCACTGAGCCGTGATGTGTGCTCATCCCTCGACGTCGAATATTTTTAGTTGATGATGCAGGTTATACCTTTGAAGACTATATGAATGCGTCTGCGTACGGAAATGTGACAGCGATGGAAGCTGAAGCTGAAGAGGATACACACGACTCCTCTTGCGAGTGCAACTCGTGCGTATTTGATTAGATACTTTATAGGTTTCTTTATTGGATTTATTAAGACATGTATTTGGTATTTAAATATTTATGTCTTAGTTGAAAACATAATAATTTGCTATTAAATTAATGATATCATCTTAGTTTCTTAGTTCATGTTATTATAAGACTTCCGCTATTGTGTATTTACTCTGATTATGATTACGGATGTGTGTAAGTTTAGATAACGCGGGGATAGCCTATTTGAGATCCTGGTTGAACTGTTGGTTTGCTAGCGGTTCATCACACCATTCTGAACAGTGCGGAATTGGGGTGTGACAACTTGGTATCAGAGCATCTCCGGCCTTGTCCGCTAAACTAACATACATTCGATACAATTGTGAACTGAGATATGATAAAAGTAAAAACAGTAATATTAACATACTGTAAGTACAAGTGATGGTTGAGACCAAATTTAAAAAAAGAATAATGCATCTATAAAAGGGGAAACAAGTTACATACAATGAGAGAGAGAAACAAAATGTATATACATAACTAAAATAGAGTATAGTCCACAGCCCGGACAGTTACTTTGTAGTACAAGAAAATAAATACAATCATGAAGCTGGAGGTGAAGGAGGAGGCGGTGCCTCACGATCTCGGTCATAGTCCTCAGCATAGACCCTAGTCAACCGAGCCACCTGGGTCTGGGTCGTCCGGAGACTAGCTGCAAGATCGGCTACTCTCCTATCAGTTGCCCGCTGGACCGATAACAGCTCATCCACCCTCATACACTGGGCTTCTAGCAACTCCTCCATCCTCAAATCAGATCTGCGCTGAGCCTCCCTGATCTCCTGCAGCATCTCCATCATGTCAGAAGGTGGGAGTGAAGGACCAGCCGCATGAGAAGGACCAGCCTCAGGTACAGGATCCGCCGCAGAAGAAGTACCAACACCAGCCGCATGTATGGGTGAAGGCGGTGGTATCGAGTCGACATCCATATACATACGGTCATCATCGTCGATAGGATCCACGCGAGCTCTACCAGCGGCAGCAGCAGCCTCGGCATCAGCCATCTCGATACGATACGAGTGTGAGGGCGCACCATCGCGTTCCTCTCCTCATCACTAACCTGGGCATTCCGCATACCCATCTTACAGATTGCCTCCCAATCTAGAGGCGACAAGAAGGTCTTCTCCTGGATCTTTTCATCTACCAGGTCAACCCCCAGACGGGTCAGTAGCACTGTAATCATGCATCCATAGGGTAGATTACCCCTATGACCGGATAATGTAGCACTAATCATAGTCCGCATGATGATGTATGGAAGGCAGACGGGCTGGCGTGTGCATATACTGTATATCAAAAACTGGGTCAGCTGAGAAACCCTCTCATAGTGTCCACTCTGTGGGATCAGATTATGCTGGATAATCTTGCAGAAGACCTGTGGAGCTGGACGCAAATAATAAGCTCTCATCTGCCATCGATCAGGACAGAGCAACTGATTGTCGATCTCTGCCCTCATCTCCATCTCAACGAACTGTGGCTCTCCAGGCGCACAGTATACCATGGGGCCATCGTAAGGTATGCCCAATAGATCGGCCAGTTGTCGATAATCAAAAGAAATGTGCACCCCCTTGACGTAACTGGTGATGCGCAACTCCTGACCATGCTCAACGTCATTGTAATTCCCCACCACCTGAAGATTACAATAGAACTGACGCACCAAATCCGGGCATGTGCATGCGTCGTAGGTGATGACAGGGAGCCACCCCATATCACCAAATGCCCTCTCTACGTTGAACAAGGCTAGCTCAGCCAAGTTCACCATACGACCCCCTTCCACTTTCTTACGGGCATAGTCGGCATACTGTGCCTCGGCTTCATTAGAACGGAAGCGAAGTGGATCACGCACTCTGGGTATTTTGGTACGAGCCATGGTATCTGCAAAATAAGAAAGAGAATGAAAAATAAGGAATTAGTAGGATAAAAATCCGAAATTTGATGTAATAACGACGTAAGTTGACCATAAAGCCCCATTTCTCACCATACAAGTGGGCATGAGAACTTATGTAGGTTTAAACATACCCTACAACCCACATGCAGTAGGAAATTTTAACTGACGATGTCCAATTTGAAGAAATTCAAGAAAAATAAAAAATTTCGACAAATTAGGGCAAAAAGGGAAAAATTCAAATTTCTCGACAATCAACCGATGAAATTCAAAAATTTTTGAGGGCTTTCGTTCCTCGAGACACCAATAACAAAAGCCCCCAATAAAAATCGAATTTTTACGGTTGGAAAAAGTTTAATTTGGAAAATACAAGTTAAAGGTGCAAATACCTAGAAATGGAAACCTAGAAACAGGTAAAAATGGGGAGACATACCTGTAGTGATGACGTGGACGTCGAAACCCAGAGTCAAACCAATCAAAAACGGTAGAGTAGCACTGTAGCAACTCAGAGAGGAGAGACGAGTCGAAACGGAGGAGGAATAGTGAGAAATGACCCAAAACCGGATCTTAAAAATCTGATTTTTGGTCCGGGGGTCGGACAATTCGACTAGAACCATCGACCCTCCCATCGACCCTCGGCTCTCGGGAATCTGACAGAAAATCAAGGGTCGAAACTGAGGGTCGGACACCCATCGACCCTCGCATCGACCCTCAGCTCTCGGGAAGAACAGGTTATTCCCAAGGTCGGATACCAAGGGTCGGACATACCATCGACCCTGCATAGAAAAGATAGTATTTTTTTTATAAAATGATCTAGAATTGGAATTGATTATCGGTTAGCGTGCCTACATGAAATATAAATGACTTCTCACCTATTTTGACAATTTTCAGGCACCACCAATCACCAAAAGGAATCATGTCTGGCCGTAGAGTAACCCGACAGACCCGAAATGCAGTCCCACCACCACTACCCGTGGAGGAGACCAGTCAAGAAAATAATTATGCACCGGGTAATCCAGAACCGGCAAACCCTACAAATTTGCCACCTCCACCACCAGAGCTAGCAGTAGTGGTAATGAATCTGGCACATCAGCTGCAGCAGATGCAACACGCACAGGCTCAGATGTAGGTTGCCATGGGAATTATGTTTCAAGCCACTCAGGCTGCACCCATGCACACAGGACAAGCCAGTGCAGCACCGGTGGGTAACCACCCAGCTCATCAGACACCTCCAAAACCTGCTGTACAGATTCCAGTGCAGGTTCCAGAAGCAGCTTCGGGGTGATTACCGGTATCCACACCATATGTTTGGGGCAAACCCCCAAAACCAGTTGGACCACTCCCGACTAGTGGAGAGATTTTTGAAGATGAAACCCAAAGAATTCAACGGCAAACCGTCTGATCAGTTGTGGCCAGCCCACTGGATAGACGAGATGGAGAGAAATTTCCTCATGATGACTATCACAGAGGAAGAGAAAGTACTATGTGCCACCTTCATGCTCAAGGGCGACGCACATCATTGGTGGAAATCCACGAAGACATATCTTCTGACCAGGCACGCCCTATTGACCTGGGCTATATATAAAGAAGCCTTCTTTGAGAAATATTTTCCACGAAGCTTCAGAGATTCGATGGAGAAGGAGTTCCTGAGCCTATATCAGGGACTGATGACTGTGCACTCATATCAACAGCGCTACGAAGAGCTGTTTTTCTTTGCACCAGCTAGCATGCAAGAAGAAGATACAAAAACCCGTAGGTTCGTCACGGGACTGAGAGGAAACATCAGGGAACATGTTCTGGGCTTAGAGAAGAAAATTTATAACGAAGCTGTCCAGATTGCTCGAGTGATTGAATCGATCCAGAAGGAGAGTTACTTTACTCAGAACAGAGGCGTCAAAAGGCCAGCCAAAAATTCCTACAACGGAGGCAATAACAGGACGTATAAGCCTTTCCGTCCTCAGAATTTTTCTGCTGCAACCAAGACTACCCCAGCAGCTCAACCTCAGCCAAAGCTAAATTCTGAAGTCCTGAAGTGTTTTAACTGCAACCAACCCGGACATATGGCAAGGGAGTGCCCAAAGCCCAAGAAGCACTTACATCAGGGACGGGTATATGCTGTTACATCCGAGGATGCGGCCGCATCACCCGATGTGGTCACAGGTATGACTGAAACTTTTAAAGTTATAATTACATTGAATGAGCATATAGACTAAGTAAAGATAAATCACAGGTATTGTACCTATAAATGGCGTACCCGCCAGAGTACTCTTCGATTCCGGAGCTACTCATTCATTTATATCTGTGTCATTTGGAAAGAAGACAAAATTACCCATCAAAACGTTAGACTACAAATTACTTGTACGGTCACCGATGGGGTTAGAAGTGGAACTAGAGAAAGGTTATGGACCATGTCCAATTCTCATTGGAGAGAAGACTTTAGATGCAACCTTGATACAACTTGAGATGGCAGACTTTGATGTCATCTTGGGAATGGACTGGCTAGCTCGGCATTCTGCAAATCTGTTATGAACCGAAAAGAAGCTAACGTTCAAAGACAAAGAAGGGGTAGAACTAAGTTTTTCGGGAACCAAACTTTCCCAGAGACGCAAGCTCATACTTTCAGCACTAAAGGCTAAGAAGTGCCTTGAGAAGGGGGCAATCGGGTATCTAGTATCCGTGGTCGACCTAACCAAGGATGCACCATAAATGGAAGATATTGACGTTGAGCGGGACTATCCTGACGTATTTCCGGAGGAACTACCCAGATAACCACCCGACCGAGCCACAGTGTTTGTGATAGACCTTGTACCTGGAGCCGCACCCGTATCAAAAGCACCCTATAGAATGGCTCCTACGGAACTGAAGGAACTGAAGGAACTGAAGGTGCAACTACAAGAACTATTGGACAAGGGTTATATTCGACCCAGTATATCTCCATGGGGGGCACCGGTGTTGTTCGTGAAGAAGAAGGATGGTAGCGTTCGATTATGCATCGACTATCGGGAGTTGAATAAACTGACAATCAAGAATCGATATCCACTACCTCGGATCGATGACTTGTTCGATCAGTTACATGGAGCAAGAGTATTTTCTAAGATCGATCTTCGATCAGGCTATCATCAGCTGAAGATTAAAGAAGGTGATATTCCAAAGACAGCATTCAGGACCAGATATGGACATTATGAATTTTTGGTTATGTCTTTCGGATTAACTAATGCACCGGCAACGTTCATGGAACTTATGAACCGAGTTTTCCACGATATGTTGGATACGTCGGTTATAGTATTTATTGATGACATATTGGTATATTCCAAGGACAAGGAAACCCATATCAAGAACCTAAACGCAGCCCTACTGTGAGGACAAAGATGGAAATCTTTTGAAGTCGCCACCTAGATTTAGGTCTAGGACCTTAGAAATGTGAAATCTCACCCCAAGGTAAGACTTCGATTGACTCATGACCCTTAGATTGGAATTCTGGTCCATCAGAGATTGGGTAAGTGTCGGTTACGGTTATGGGAAGGATTAGGCACCCAAACCGCCCGATCAAATCGGCCTCCTATACCTTTCCTATGCTAGACTCTATTTGCTAAGCCAAACCAAACCAAGGGGTTTGATATCATTGAACCGAATCAGATCCATCGATTGCCTACGTATACGGAATTATTCGAAAATCAGGTTCACCATCGTAGTTCAAGTGTGATTAAAGTTTATGGATGTGATTTATGCTTGTGCATGATTAAGTTCTTTGTTCAAGTTGAAATTTATGCTTGAATGGTTGAGAAATCCTATGGGTTAGGATCTGGATAGTCCATGTGGACTGATAGATAGTCCTAGTGGATCTAAGAATAACCCTATTTGGGTTGAAATATGGATAATGTCCTAGTGGATTTATGGATAGTCCAAGTGGACTAAGATGTGGATAAATATCCTAGTGGATCTATGGATAGTCCAAGTGGACTAAGGTGTAGATAACCCTATTTGGGTTAAAATATGGGGATATCCTAGTGGATCTATGGATAGTCCGAGTGGACTAAGGTTTGGATAAATATCCTAGTGGATCTATGGATAGTCCAAGTGGACTAAGATGTGGATCCGAATTTGAGTTTCTCCCCAAATAGCCTACGTATCCTAGGGTTTGCCCTAGGAATCAGAATCCGCGTAGTTCGAATGGTTGGTGGATATGGCTGGATATCCTAGTGGATCTATGGATAATCCGAGTGGACTAAGATAAATATCCTAGTGGATCTATGGATAGTCCAAGTGACTAAGGTTATGGATCCGAATCGGGTTTTTCCCAAATGGCCTACGTATCCTAGGGTTTGACCTAAGAATCGGAATCCGCGTAGTTCGGGATGGATAACCTTTTCTAGGTTAATGATTGAGAATCTATTCTAGGTTTGGGATTGAGAACCTATTCTAGGTTTAGGGTTTGCCGAGGGCAAATCGTCCTAAATTACCCTTTTCATTCGGAATTCTAATTTTGGTAGGTTTGGCAAAGAATTCTCTTTCTTTATTAAGGTTTTATTATTCCCATTATGCCCTTCCCAAGAATGTGGGTGCCTAAATGCACGTCCCCACGCCTACATTGTCTTCAGAAGTGTGCATATATGGCGCTTTAACTAGGGTGTTGCATAAAATAAGTTATTGCCAAAAAATAGAATATTCTATCTAAATATGGCACATAAAATATTTATGACAAGAAATTCACATACAATAAGATTGTTTAAAAATCTTTCAAATATGGCATGTATTGCAAATAAGGCAAGAGCCTATATGGCATGATCTAGTATGCTATCTTCTAAGCATGGCAAGATCCTAATTGCTATTTCTTTCCATATTTAGGGTTTTCTACCCTAATTATTATTTTATTTCTATTTTTTAGGATTTTCTACCCTAATTGCTACTTTCTTTCCATTTTAGGGTTTTCTACCCTAATTGTAATTTTATTTCCATTTTTTAGGGTTTTCTACCCTAATTGCTATTTTCTTTCCATTTTTTAGGATTTTCTACCCTAATTGTTATTTTCTTTCCATTTTAGGGTTTTCTACCCTAATTATTTTCTTTCCATTTTTAGGGTTTTCTGCCCTAATTGTTATTTTCTTTCCATTTTTTAGGATTTTCTACCCTAGTTGTTATTTTCTTTCCATTTTAGGGTTTTCTACCCTAATTATTATTTTATTTCTATTTTTAGGGTTTTCTACCCTAATTGTTACATTTTTCCATTTTAGGGTTTTCTACCCTAAATGTTACTTTCTTTCCATTTTAGGGTTTTATACCCTAATTATTTTTTTCCATTTTTAGGGTTTTCTACCCTAATTGTTATCTTCTTTCTATTTTTTAGGATTTTCTACCCTAATTGTTATTTTCTTTCCATTTTAGGGTTTTCCCCTAGTTGTAATTTTCTTTCCATCTTAGGGTTTTCTACCCTAAATGTTACTTTCTTTCCATTTTAGGGTTTTATACCCTAATTATTTTTTTCCATTTTTAGGGTTTTCTACCCTAATTGTTATCTTCTTTCTATTTTTTAGGATTTTCTACCCTAATTGTTATTTTCTTTCCATTTTAGGGTTTTCCCCTAGTTGTAATTTTCTTTCCATCTTAGGGTTTTCTACCCTAAATGTTACTTTCTTTCCATTTTAGGGTTTTATACCCTAATTTTTTTTTTCCATTTTTAGGGTTTTCTACCCTAATTGTTATCTTCTTTCTATTTTTTAGGATTTTCTACCCTAATTGTTATTTTTCCATTTTAGGGTTTTCTACCCTAATTGCTATTTTCTTTCCATTTTAGGGTTTTCTACCCTAAATGTTATTTTCTTTCCATTTTTTTAGGGTTTTCTACCCTAATTGTGACAATAAGCATTTAATATAGCATGTAAGCAAGTGTAGCAGACAAATATGGCAATAAACATGTGTATCATTCTAATCATGGCAATGTGATTATTTCAATTATGGCAATGTGATCATTCCAATTATGGCAGTGTATGCATACGAGCATCCGAACATAGCATAGCATCAACTATGGCATGTGAGAAACAACCAAAGCATATGAGAATCAATCAAAACATGATGGAACACGCAGCAAGATGACAGCTTTGTCAGGCTGGACCAAAATGGGCACATAGGGCACTGTACTTACTCAAAAAATTCTTAAAATATTTTCTGGAAAGAAGACTCAGAGGCCAACATTTTGTCTCAAGGAAGATATTCCTAAAAGAGACCATAGGCAGGTCGAAAACATTCCCCAAGTACAGGCAAATACACTGGTCAGGTCTGTTCCAGATTTTTGACCAGTTGCACCATAAATTCCAAATAAAATTCTATTCTTAATGAAAATTAAATACAGATATATGTCTATGCAGATAACTATCTGATCTAAAATTTCATTAAGAAAAACAAGTTAAAACAGTATATTTTCTTTGTGAAAAATGACTCTTTTCAATCATGCAAATCAGCACATCATGACAGATCTGAAATCAAAGCTTTATGCACTTAAAAATTGATATCAATTCAACAAAAAATGGAAAAAATATGAAACCAGTGCCATTTTTTAGAAGACTTTCATGTCTAAAAAGTTCATGTTAAGTGGATTTTCTGATTATGGCCATAAGGCCTTTGTCTAGAGACTTTTCGATGGAGGATTGCATTACATCCGAGAAAAATAGCAATGTCAAAGACAAATTGTTTGATATATTTCCCCAATTTCAAATGGAACGAAATTTTTAGGGTAGTCTTCTATCATATCAGAGAGACTCCCATAAAAGTTTGGGCTTCAAAATCTTAGAAAAAGTACATATGATGTACGTCCTAAGTTTGAACCCTAAATCTGGAATTTTCAGATCAGAAAATCACTTTATGAAATTTACAAAAAACATCAAACATCATTGTATATCAATAAAAAATTCATCATTGAATAGCTTAGACAAATTATCATTCATGAAAAATGTTAGACATAGGCATCCTAACATTAACAAGCATGTAATAGAGCATTCATGATTGAGATTTCATGAAAATTAGCCTTTTCAAGCAAAATTGGCATTCGGGCATTATAACGACCTCTAAATTTGTTTAGAGTACTAACCTTGGGCTCAAATCGAGCGAAACCGTTGATGAAGGGTGATTGGGGGTTGTATCAATCCCCTTTGAATGTGAATCCTCCTTTTCCTCTCTTCTGCTTCTTTCTCTCTTCTCTTTCTCTCTTTTCTTCTCTTTTCTTTCTTTTCTCTTTTCTCTCTCTTTCTTTCTTCCTCTCTCACGTTTTCTCTCTCTCACTCACCTTTCTCTCTCTCACCCACGTTTCCCTCTCTCTCTACTCTGGAAAAAAAGGATCCTCCTCTTGCCTATTTATAATTTTTCACTCATTTTCTAGAAGATCCTTTTTTTCTAAAAAATATTTTTTTTTCCTTTTTCTTTCCTTCCTTTTTTTCTTTCTTTCTTTCTCCTCTCTCTCTTTCACGTTTTCTTTCTAGAAAACGTGAAGAGGAATCTTTTTCCCCCCTTTTTCTTTTTTTTTCTTTTATTCCTCTCTCTTTCCTTTTTTCTTCTCAAGATCTTTTGGATTATCTCAAAACCCTAAATCCCCTTCTCTTTCACGTTTTCTCTCTCCCCTCTTTCCTTTTCTTCTCAAAATCTTTTTGGATTATCTCAAAACCCTAAATCCCCTTCTCTTCCACGTTTTTCTCTCCCCTCTTTCCTTTTTTTTCAAAAATCTTTTGGATTATCTCCAAAACCCTAAATCCCCTTCTCTTTCACGTTTTCTCTCTCCCCTCTTTCCTTTTTCTTCTCAAAATCTTTTTGGATTATCTCAAAACCCTAAATCCCCTTCTCTTCCACGTTTTTTCTCTCCCCTCTTTCCTTTTTTTTCTCAAAAATCTTTTGGATTATCTCCAAAACCAAAATCCCCCTTCACTTTCACGTTTCTCTCTCCCCTCTTTCCTTTTTCTTCTCAAAATCTTTTGGATTATCATTTACATACAATAATATATTATATATATATATATATACACATATATTTAATAACATACATACATATACATACGTATACATACATATATATATATATATATATATATATATATATAATATAATATATGTAATATAAATATCGTGCACATAGATGAACTGATTCGAAATGGGTTGAGACTGACTTAAGTTGACAACTGATATGGGTTGAGCTAGGTTGGACCAAAACTGGTTTGAACTGAGTTGACTTGGACTGATTGGAATTAACTGGGTTTCTTCTCCTTGTCATTTCACGGGTCATTCCCGCTGTTATCCCGCATGGAATTTTTTGATGGCCTCTATTCCAAATTTTTTACGTTCATTTTGTAGAGCACTAAAAATGGAACATAATGAGACTGGAATTATCTGAATCCGATGTAGAACGTGAAAGATATGAAGCTTTGAAGTTCTGACGATCATTTTGCATGCAAGTTTGCATGGGACCCACTGGTGACTTCTACCCGGGATTTTTTACGTCCACTTTGTAGAACATCATGAATGAAGAATAATGGTCTTGGAATCATCTGGAATCCGATGTCCGATGATCAAGATATGATGATTTGAAATTCAAACAATCCGACTTAGGATAATTTGCATGAAGGCCCCTGGGATTATTATTTATAATAATTTCAGAAACCTCCCCTATATGTATCATTCGACTAAAATGGTCGTATCTTCCTCATTTGATATCGGAATTGAGCAATTCTGGTCTCGTTTCGAAGATAATTCTATGACCTATGCATCTATGTAGATAATAGCCCATGACCCTGCTGTGGGGATTAGTGAAAAATCACAAATCTTTGGGTTAAAGGCCATAAACCTGCCATATTGGTTCACTTACACAGAGGGTGGCAAAAATGGGGTGCTTACACCTACAACGTTTAAGGAAAGAGAAGCTATATGCCAAATTTTCAAAGTATGAGTTTTGGCTAAGTGAAGTCGCATTCCTAGGCCATGTAGTATCCGCTGATGGAATCAAAGTGGACCCTAGCAAGATCGAGGCTATTGTGAAGTGGGAAGCACCAAAGAGTGTTACAGATTTAGAAGTTTTCTGGGTCTAGCTGGTTATTATCGGAGATTCGTAGAAGACTATTCTCGGATTGCAGTACCTCTCACCAGTTTGACTAAGAAAGGTGAAAAGTTTGTATGGACGGATAAATTTGAGAAGAGTTTCCAAACACTGAAGACCAGATTGATATCTGCCCCAATTTTGACTATTCCTGTTCCGAGACAGACATTTACTTTATACACTGATGCATCGGGACTGGGACTAGGATGTGTGCTTATGCAAGGAGAGAAAGTAATTGCTTATGCTTCAAGACAGTTAAAGGTACATGAGAAAAATTATCCCACTCATGATCTGGAGCTAGCGGCAGTAGTACATGTTGTCAAGATATGGAGACATTACCTATACGGAGAGAAATATCAGATTAAGTCGGACCATAAAAGTCTTACTTATTTATTTAATCAGAAGGAGTTGAATATGAGACAACGAAGATGGCTGGAACTATTGAATGACTATGATTGGTGATATCCAGTATCATCCAGGAAAAGCGAACGTAGTAGCGGATGCATTAAGCAGAAAAGCAATGATAAAATCTCAAGGAGAAGTTAGCACGACCGCAGCAATGTGTACCACCGGAATGGTATTCAATCACGGCAACGAGCAGTATGTGATAGGTACAACGAATGAATCAGCCAACCAAGGGTTTATTCATCGGTTTTCGAATATGTTTGTGGCATTGAAGATTATACCGGATATAGTAGACGAAGTGAAGACAGCTATCAAAGCAGATCCTTATTTGAGAACAGTACAAGAAGATATTGAGAAAGGTAGGACTAACCCTGAGTTCACCTTGGATGACGAGAAAGTACTGAAATACAAAGGAAGAATATGTGTACCTGAAACAGAAAGTATGGACATTAGACACCGACTGATGAAAGAAGCCCATACCACCATCTATTCGATACATCCTGGAAGTACAAAAATGTATCATGATCTGAAGAAACTATATTGGTGGAGGGGAATGAAAGCAGATGTAGCCAAGTTCGTGTCTCAATGCCTAAATTGTCAGAAAGTGAAGGCTGAACGACAAAGACCCGCAGGACTGTTGCAGTCACTACCGGAACTAGCATGGAAATGGGACTGTATCACTATGGACTTCGTCACGGGACTACCATTGACTCCTCGAGTAGTTGACGCAGTTTGGGTGATTGTGGACCGTCTGACTAAAATAGCTCGCTTTATACCTATACGACCTCAGTATACACTGGAAAGGTTGGCGAAGCTGTATGTGGATAACATTGTTCGATTACATGGTGTTCCAGAAAGCATTGTGTCCGATAGAGATCCACGATTACTTCCAAATTTTGGGAAGGATTGCAAAAGGCTATGGGTACGACGCTTAAGTTTAGTACTGCATTCCACCCACAGACAGATGGACAGTCGGAGCGTACAATCCAGATTCTAGAAGATATGCTACGAGAATGTGTGATTGATTTCAAAGGATCATGGGACGAAAAGTTACCATTGATCGAGTTCGCTTATAACAATAGCTATCAGGCCACTATACAGATGTCACCTTATGAGGCACTGTATGGCAGGAAGTGTCGAACTCCCTTGTTTTGGAATGAAGTTGGAGAACGTAGTATTGTTGGACCAGAATTTGTGGAAGAAACTTGCCGAGTGGTCGACATCATCAAGGAAAGAGTGAGAATAGCTCAGAACCGTCAGAAGCAATATGCTGATA
This sequence comes from Protea cynaroides, assembly GCA_028583415.1. Lineage (NCBI taxonomy): Eukaryota > Viridiplantae > Streptophyta > Magnoliopsida > Proteales > Proteaceae > Protea > Protea cynaroides. The sequence continues at coordinate 38,164,409 of CM053276.1, read as the reverse complement.
CTCGACGAAGAGATCTAGAGTTCGCTGTAGGTGATAAAGTATTTTTGAAGGTATCGCCTATGCGAGGATTGAAGAGGTTCGGACAGAAAGGGAAACTAAGTCCAAGATATGTTGGACCATATGAAATTTTAGCTAAGCGTGGAAAAGTAGCTTATCAGTTAGCACTACCACCATCTATGTCAAGTGTGCATGATGTATTTCACATTTCCTTATTGAAGAAGTATGTCAAGGATCCAATGCCTGTTTTGACAGTAGATTTACCAAAATTGACTGATGATTTGACATTTGAAGTAACACCAACAGAAATCACTAGTCGAAAGGTTCAACGTCTAGGCAACCGAGATATCTACTATGTTAAGGTCACGTGGAAAAGTAGAGACATAGAAGAGGTTACATGGGAAGAAGAGAATGCTATGCGAAAGTAATACCCTCATTTATTTGATTTAGAAGGTACGTATAATTTTGAGGATGAAATTTTTATACGTTGGGGGGAGTTGTAAGACCCGTGTCATTCTAACCTGGTCTTACCACCTTGAACCAGGTTTACCCATTATGGTCGAGTCAAATGGACCAAGGGCGTGAAGGAGATCGAGATCCCAGGTATCAAATCGACCCAAAAACACTAATTTTGAGGGGAGGGTCGCATACCCAGCTAAGCAGGGTCGGACCTCCCAAAACAGAAAGTCAGACCCTCAATTTTGAAGGGAGGGTCGGACATCTTAAGCCCTAGGGTCGACGGGATCATCGACCCTCCCATCGACCCTCGGATTCTGCCGAAATAGAAATTAGAAAATTTCCTAATTTTCGATTGGGATTCTTTCCTAATCTCAGAGGGACTTATTTTAGGATGTTTCTACTCTATTTACAAGGATGTCCCTAAGCCACTTTCACTCCTTTCACAACCCTAATCGAATTGAGAGAAAGAGAGGAGAAGGAAAGAGGAAGAAGAAAGGGAATGAATAGAAATTAAGCCAAAAGAGAAGAGTTGCAGAGAATGATTATTCTTCTCAGGTATAGGTACTAATTCCATTAGTTTCTACAGACCTTATGTTAGTTAATGTTGAGAGTGTGATCTCGGAGAAACCCAAACCATCAATCTATGGTTAGGTTTTCATGGAAAACCATAGGAAAGTGCATGAAAGCTATCTAGGTGGGTTATACATGGTTTCAGACCATGGAATGAATGTAGAATGGAATGTAGGAGCAAGCCATAGGATTCCAAGCACGAAGAATGGATTAAAAGAGGGAACTGGACCAAAGTGCACCGAGGGTCGCACCGAGGGTCGATGACCATTTGACCCTAGGTGTTCCTGACCATCGACCCTCAGTGTTCGGGAAGTTCAGAGTTAAGGGAGGGTCGCACCCAGGGTCGATCCTGACTCCGACCCTACCTCCGACCCTCAGTTAACAGAGTAGTTTTTAAATTCTGAATAAATTTTAATTAAATTCTATCGACTTTGTTAGGTCTTCTAGCAATATAATAACATTGTAAAGGTGATTCTAAAGCTTGAAAAAGTATCTTATAGCAAGCTAAGGTGAGGAACCAGAACTCCAAACTAAATTGGTTAATAACAAAAACTGTTTTCTATTTCTTGAGTCCTATGCTATGCTTGATTCTATGCGAATATGTTTGTAATGTGCATATAGCATGCCATCCAATATTTCTATTACTTGTTCATGCATATTTACTTTATTGTCTATAACATGATGATGATGATGATGATAGGAATAGACATGTGCTTGTATGTGTGTGGTTGATGTACTTGATGCGAGTGAGTATCAGGGGAGGTGTGATGAGAACGTCAATAAATGTTAACCTTTGGTGGGTCTCAGCACTTTAGCTCTATCTCTAACTCAAGTCTTGTGCATTAGCATCGTCGTATCGCCATTACTTTAGCAGAACTATTATGTCGTAGTGTATCAGGGGAAGTGGTCTCGGTCCTTGTAGTTTCTGACTCTACCGAGGGGCGTTAGCTCTATCTCTATGGACATTCTGAGGGATGCTGGGGTGAGGCCTTGGATACACTGTTTGGCATTAGGATTGGTTAGTTGCGAGCCCAATTTGCAGCCCTCGCCAACAGGGGCTTACGTGTTGGTATGGCACTATATAACAATAAACGTAACCTTTGTTATATAATGTTCATGATTGGGTGCATGTGAGTTGACGATAAACGTGATCTTTGGGTAACGTCACACACTCGTGTATAGAGGCGGGGTCAATAAATGCGACCTTTGGCTACGTAAACCTTTCTATTGCATACTGCAAACTTTAAACCGGACCAAAGATATAAATTGATTTGCATGCATATGTATTGTTGCATTGTTTTGGCTACTCACTGAGCCGTGATGTGTGCTCACCCCTTGACGTTGAATATTTTTATTTGATGGTGCAGGTTATACCATTGAAGACTATATGAATGCGTCTGCGTACGGAAATGTGGCAGCGATGGAAGCTGAAGCTGAAGAGGATACACACGACTCCTCTTGCGAGTGCAACTCGTGTGTATTTGATTAGTTATTTTATAGGTTTCTTTATTGGATTTATTAAGACATGTATTTGATATTTAAATACTTATGTCTCAGTTGAAAACATAATAATTTGCTATTAAATTAATGATATCATCTTAGTTTCTCAGTTCATGTTATTATAAGACTTCCGCTATTGTGTATTTACTCTGATTATGATTACGGATGTGTGTAAGTTTAAATAACGTGGGGATAGCCTATTTGAGTTCCTGGTTGAACTGTGGGTTTGCTAGCGGTTCATCACACCATTCTGAACAGTGCAGAATTGGGGTGTGACAGATCCTCTCAAAGAATTTCCTCGGAGTTGTTATATGGTCGTCTCTGGTAAGTGATTTTACAATCGTACCATCCACATATAATTCAACTTCCTTGTGAATCAGATCATGCAACATTGTCGTAGCCATCCTCTGATATGTTGCTCCGGTATTCTTTAGTTCAAATGGTATTACCGTGTAACAATAGGTACCCCAATCTGTTGTGAAGGTAGTTTTCTCTTTGTCTTCCGGTGCCATCTTGATCTGGTTATACCCAAAGAATCCATCCATGAAAGAAAAAGTGCATGTTTGGTTGTGTTATCAACTAGGATGTCTATTTTGGCAGTGGGAAATCATCCTTGGGGTTGGCCTTACTCAGATTCTTGTAATCTACACATACTCTCAGCCTACCATCCTTCTTACGTACTATGACCACATTAGCTAGCCATTCTGGGTACTTCGAGACTTCTAAGAATCCAACGTCAAACTATTTCATTATATCCTCTTTAACTTTTTAAAGTCCATTCAGGCCTTAATCATCTCAAATTTTTCTTGTGTGGATTTGCATTGGGAATTAGAGGTATCTTGTGTTGTACCACTTCTAGATTTATACCCGACATATCTTCATAAGACCACGCGAATACCTCTTGGAATTCCTTCAATAACTTCGTCAACTGGTTAGTCTCTTCTTCTGTCAAGGTCATGCCAATCTTGATCTCTTGTAGCTGCTCTTCTGTGCCAAGATTGATCATCTTGAAGTCCTCGCCAACAAGTTGGGATTTCTTCTCTTCCAAGGCTTTGATGGATTGTAAGATTTCAAGAGGTATTTCATCATTCTCATCATTATCAAAGTTAAAGTTAGAAGAAGAGGAATTAGAAGAAGTACACGCAATATAATTGAAAAAACTTTCTTTATTAATGCTTAGAAACAAAGGTACAGAAGAGGAGGTTCCTAATGGAACAGACTCAACACCATCAAGAGACTCAAACCTACCTAAGGACTCATAGACTTTGGGCCCAGACATAGCTATACTATATTGATTACATGACAACCCTTTCGGGTAGACAAAGGTATCTGGACAACTCTAGTTTGGGATCATTCCGTTGATGGGGAGGATATTTGGTTGCACATCGGGATCTCCATCTTGATTGTCTCCAGTGAGCATCAGAACTTGGTCCTCATTGAACAGATTGCCGAGGTTGATTGTCCCCGCCTCTGATTTCTGCTCCTCCCTCAGCCTCTGACCTCTTAATCTCTTTCAGCTCCATCCAGTCAATTGTGTAGTCAAAGAATATCTCAAAACTACGTACTTGTCTCTTGAGGTTTCTATCTAGCCACGATTCAGGGAATCCACAGAATGTAATGTCCTCTCCTTCTTTGACAAAGTATCCATTGAGAGTCTTGAAGTATGGGTTGATCTACTCATCCTCATATATGCCTCCAAACTGTACTTTATAGACCGGCTCATCTGTCCTCTGTGGTTGCCATCTTCTGTGACTCTTATCTGCTGCCTTTAATGGACTCTTGTCGCTACTCCCATATTTTCTCCTCTCGAGCCTCCCAAATGCATCATCGGCTCTCTTTTGTTTCTCTTCTATCAGTTTCAGTTCTCGATCAATAGGAACATATCCCAATCTAAATCTGTACTCATTGATTAAAACAGACAACATGTTGACATCACCCTATTGGTTGGAACCAGGCCTATACCTGGAAAGTAAGACATGTTAAGTAATTGACGAAGCAAAAATGACAAATGCGTACCTGGAGGATTTGGTCCTGTGGTTGCCATGATGTTGCTAATGTAGAATCCTCCGAGATTGATACCAAGTGGCAGACCTCCTTCTATCCCTTTATCATTCTGTCCAATTACCATTTTATGCTATGAGATTTTTGAAAAGTTTACCTGTAAGCACCCCATTTTTACCATCCTAGCTGAACAAAGTCCTACTTACGTGTGGACAACAATGGAAGATAGATGAGTGAAAGTTTAGAATTTTGACTGCAACCTCGAGGTAGTTTTCGATGAGTCCCACAGCAAGGTCACAGGCGGTAATCTACATGGATTCCTAGCTCATGGAATTACCTTGGAAATGAAACTGGAATCATTTAATTCTGATATCGGATGGGAAAGATATGGCCACTTTTAGGCAGATGATACGTACAAGGGGCTTTTATGTAAATCTCAGGGGCTTTCATGCAAATTGCCGTAAGTTGGATTAATCGAATTTTAAATCATCATATCTTGATCATCTGACATCCTAATCATGTGGTTTAAGTGCATGCATAATTATCGATAGAACTTCAATCCTTTATATCTTGATCGTCTAACGTCAGATTCAGATGATTCAAGGGCCATTATTACTCATTTTTGATACTCTTCAAAGTAGATGTGGAATATTTGGGGCAGTGATCTCCGAAAGGCCCCATGCAAAATTACAAGCCGAAATTGTCACACCCCAATTCTGATCCAACCAGAATGGTGTGAATGAACCGTCATTGAACCAACGGTTCACACCAGGATCTCGAATAGGCCGTGTCCACCCATACAAACCAATTACACATAACCACAATAAGAATATAAATATACAGCGGAAGACTTTAAATAAAATGAACTGAGTATCTATTGATAATTTAAATACATATCCAATTATCTAAATTCAAACATAAAATATAATATCTCTTACATCACTTTAATCCAACAAAAAATAACTGAAACAAATAAATAAAATCCATCACAGGTACACGCAGAAAGGGCACTCGCATGAAGCATCATGCTCGTCCTCCCCTGCTTGTACATCCAGAGCAGCTACACCTCCATACGCCGGAGCGTTCACATAATCGTCCACAGTGTATCCTGCATCAACATCTAAAACAATGTGTACATAAAGGGTGAGCTCACAACACAGCTCGAGAAGACAATCGACAGTTTCACAATATTATGCATGAGTAACAATCATTTTATCTTTGTGGTCTGGTTTTAAGTTTGCAATGTGCTATAGAAAGGTTTGGTGGCCCCCACACCTCTATACATGAGTGTGTGGCATCGCACAGTAGATCACACTACCACCAACCCATATGCACCCATCATGGAATAGAGATAGAGCTAAGGTATACCCGCACCTCCCCTGATACTCCACCCATACTAGTACCTAAGCCCTTACTGGCCAGGGCTCGCAAACTGGGGTCGCAACTAACTAATCCTATATGTCAACAATGTATGCTCTATCCCAGCACAGCCGTCTATGGCATAGAGATAGAGCTAGAGCGTGCAGGCCGGGCCGGAGACCACAATACCTCACCTCCCCTTGATACCCTATCCGCAACTAACCCACTAGGATAGAAACAATACGTAGGTAGACCCTATCCCAACATAACTCCCTACGGCATAGAGATAGAGCTAAAGCATCGTGGACAAGCCAGCGTCGACTCGGAATCCTCAGTACCACATAACAATGGCCGGGACAACATCAATATCGGAGACCACCATACCACGACCTTCCCCTGATACCCCACCCATACCAAGCATCTTAAGACAAAATACTACAAAAGGTGCTAGCGTGAAGAGCGATCCCAGGCCCATGCCCCACTCCACACACCAACGAAAACAATCACATGCCTAACAATCACATCCTATCAATGCATGAACAGTAATAATAACTGAAAGTAAAGGATGGCATGTGAATATGCACAAACATCATATCATAGATATTCAATGATTAACAACGATTTACTGTCCATTAATTATTAGGTTTAGGTCAGATTCCCTTACTTGACGCTCGTTCGATCACTTGCTCCACGTCGCAAGATCCAAACGATATGTCACAAAGTCCTACATAATATTAGGGTTTCATTAGAATATATTGTTTAGGGTTTCATGTTGGTCGGAAACCAACAGGGTTACAAATACCCTCACAGAGCTGACCAGTGGCATATACCGGTCGCAACTCTGTGGGAAAGACTGGCGACCGGTATGGTCGGCCGGTCCCCACAGACAACCTCCCGAGAGGTAGCGGTCGCAACATACCGGTCGCACTATGTGCAACCGGTATAGTCGACCGGTATGTCTCCGGAAGACCATACATGGGTTTCTCGACTGCCGTCGATCATCCTCCATGGATTTTCAGGGTTTCTCCTATCAATTCTAAGTCTAGGCTTTGAGTTAGAGTTATCCCCAACTCATTCAAGTCTCGTTTAGATGAATATCATCTCGAAACTCGAATCTAAGGTTTGACGGAAACTTAGGGTTTATTGGCCAATTTAGGGTTTTAGATCAATACCTACTTTGCATGGTATTGATCCACCCACACAACTACATAGGGTAAGAAGAGGGATTCAAACACTTACCGTTGACAGGTGTAGCGTGAGCTTTGTCGAACGGTAATGGCGGCTCCTTCTTCTTCCTAGCGCCTTCTCCTTTCCAAGCTCTTTCTCTTCTCTAGGGTTTGTGAGAGACAATGGAAGGGATTTGAGGAGGGTTTTAAGGGTGTGTTTATAGGCTAGAAATAGGGTTTAGTAACCCTACTAGGATTAGGAAACTTCTAGGATTCGAAATCAGGAAAGCGAGACCCGCAGAGACCAATTTCCAGATTCCCGCACATAGCTGCGCAAGACATACCGGTCGACCGGTATCATCAACCGGTACCATCAACCGGTATACCTAAAATACTACAAAATTGGTCGGCTTTGGTCCGATTTTGTACTTGTTTGTTATCCGCTTGCCCCGTCTGGCTCGGTGATGATCGGAAGACCTGTCATGACACAAAACCAAGGTTAGACCGGGTTTTCAGAATGCGGGTCTTACAACTCCACCACCCTTAAAAGAAATTTCGTCCTGAAATTTGCATGTAGGTACTACAACTCCCCCACCCTTAAAAGAAATTTCGGCCTCGAAATTTGAACGTACCTTAATCGTCAAAAAGGTTAGGGTACTCCTTCCTCATCGCGCTGTCTTCTTCCCAAGTAATTTCCTCCACATTTTGGCTTCTCCAATGCACCTTCACATAGTGGATATCCTTGGTTCAAAGTTGCTGAACTTTCCGGCTTGAGAGCATTACAGGCACCACTTCGAAATTTAAGTCTTCAGTCAAGTCTGGAGGATCAGCGATCAAGATATGCGATGGATCTCTAACATACTTCTTCAGTAATGATACATGGAACACATTATGAACGCTAGACATAGATGGTGGTAGAGCCAATTGATATGCTACATTACCACGTCGATTCAATATCTCATATGGTCCCACATACCTGGGGCAAAGCTTCCCCTTTTTACCAAACCGTTTCAGACCTCGCACCGGTGATACCTTCAAGAACACTTTGTCATCCACTGCAAACTCCAGATCTCGACGTCGATTATCCGCATAGTGCTTCTGTCGAACTTGAGCTGTCTTTACTCTCTCTTTGATCTGATCAATCACTCGGCAAGTTTCTTCAACAAACTCCGGTCCTACAATTCTTCTTTTCCCCACTTCATTCCATAACAGAGGTGAACGACACTTCTTCCCATAGAGTGCTTCATACAGGGCCATCTGAATTGTAGCCTGATAACTGTTGTTGTAAGCAAACTCGATAAGTGATAGCTTCTCGTCCCATGCTCACTTGAAATCTAATGCACAAGCTCGGAGCATATCTTCTAGAATTTGAATAGTTCGCTCTGACTGTCCGTCCGTCTGAGGATGGAAAGCTGTACTGAACTTTAACTTTGTTCCCATAGCTTTTTGTAATCCTTCCCAGAACTTTGATGTAAAACGGGGGTCTCTGTCAGATACTATACTCTTTGGAACGCCATGAAGTCTGACTATATTATCCACATACAACTTGGCCAGTTTCTCCATGGTATACTGAGGTCTGACCACAATAAATCGAGCTGTCTTGGTGAGTCGATCTACTATAACCCAAACTGCATCCACTGACCTTGGTGTCAAAGGTAGGCCAGTGACAAAATCCATAGTAATACAATCCCACTTCCATGTAGGTTCTGGTAATGGCTATAGTAAACCTGCGGGTCTTTGCCTTTCCGCTTTAACTTGTTGACAATTCAGACATTGGAACACGAAACGAGCTATATCTGCTTTCATACCCCTCCACCAATATAGTCTTCTTAGGTCATGGTACATCTTGGTACTTCCTGGATGTACCGAATATGGAGTGTAATGAGCTTCAGTCATAACTCAACCTCTGATATCGCAGATCTTCGCTCTCAGGTATACATAACCGTCCGCGATACTTGAGTACTTTGTCTGATTCCAAGGTAAAGTCAGGATTGCACGTACCCTTCTCTAAGTCTTCCTGCACTGTCTTGAGATATGGATCCTGTAGGATTGCTACCTTGACTTCATCAATTAGACCCGGTGAGATCTTCAATGCGGCGAACATCATAGTGAACTTATGAATCAAGCCTTGCTCAACTGGATCTTCTGCAGTCTCTATAATATGTTCTTCATCAATTTCCATTGAACTCGAGGCTGCAGCACACAATGCAGTGATTGTACTTGGTCCTGCCTCAGGTTTCGATGCCCACTTTCTGCTTAAGGCGTCAGCCACCACATTTGCTTTACCCGGATGGTACTGGATGTCGCAATCATAATCTTTTAACAATTCCAGCCATCTCCTCTGTCTCATATTCAGATCCTTCTGAGTGAAAAGATAAGTTAAGCTCTTGTGATCTGACTTGATCTGAAACTTCTCACCGTACAAGTAGTGTCTCCAAGTCTTGATTGCATGTATAACCGCTGCTAACTCCAAGTCATGCGTAGGATAGTTCTTCTCATGCTCCTTTAACTGTCTTGATGCGTAAGCAATCACCTGTTCTCCTTGCATCAATACACAACCGATACCCAACCCCGAATTATCCGTATATAAAGTAAATGGTACGCTTGGTTCTGGGATGGTCAGGATAGGTGTAGAGACTAGTCTTGACTTCAAGGTCTGAAAGCACTTCTCGCACTCATCTGTCCATATGAATTTCTCTCCCTTCTTGGTCAATCTGGTGAGTGGAACCGCGATCCTGGAATAATCTTCCACGAATCTTCTATAATAACCAGCCAACCCAAGGAAACTACGAATCTCCACAACAGATTTTGGTGCTTCCCATCCTACTATAGCAGCTATCTTGCTTGGATCAACCTTGATACCGTCTTCAGATACAACATGGCCCAAGAAAGCCACTTCCTTCAGCCAAAACTCGCACTTCTTGAATTTTGCATAAAGCCTCACATCCCTCAGCCGTTGTAGGGCTGCCCTCAAATGCACTGTATGAGTCTCCATGTCCTTAGAGTAAATCAATATGTCATTGATGAATACGATGACCGAAGTGTCCAACATATCATGGAACACTCGGTTCATCAGTTCCATAAACGACGCTGGAGCATTGGTCAACTCGAAAGACATAACCAGAAACTCATAATGCCCATACCTCGTCCTGAAAGCAGTCTTCGGAATATCTCCGGCCTTGATCTTCAATTGGCGATAACCCGATCGGAGATCAATCTTTGAGAAAACCTTTGCACCCTGCAGCTGATCGAACAGATCATCGATCCTAGGCAAAGGATACCGATTCTTGATCGTCAACTTGTTCAGCTCACGGTAGTCAATACATAACCGTACACTTCCATCCTTCTTCTTGACGAATAATACAGGTGCTCCCCAAGGCGATATACTAGGTCGTATGAAGCCCTTATCCAACAGTTCTTGTAGTTGGGTCTTCAACTCCTTTAACTCGGTCGGGGCCATCCTGTATGGTGCTTTAGACACCGGCGCCGAACCTGGCATAAGGTCTATCACAAATTCTGCAGCCCTGTCTGGTGGTAAGCCTGGAAGCTCCTCTGGAAACACATCTGAAAACTCTCGAACCACATCTATATCTTCCATCTTGAGTGACTCTGCCGTGAGATCGACTACAGATACGAGATAACCCACTCCCCCTTTCTCCAAGCATCTCTTAGTTTTTAGGGCGGAGAGGATCAACTTCCGCTTCCTAGATAGCTTAATCCCAGCAAAACTATATTCCTTTCCCTCTTTGTCAGTAAGCACAAGCTTCCTTTCACCACATAAAAGGACGGCCGAATGATGGCCTAGCCAATCCATCCCCAAAATGACATCAAAATCTGCCATCTCAAGTATTACTAGGCTTGCTTCTAAGTCTCGGCCCTCAATACTTACAGTACATGGTCCATAATACTTGGTCAAAGCCACTTCGACTCCTAGTGGAGAGCGAACTATCAAGCTTGGGTTCAATTGCTTGATTGGTAACTCCATTCGCTTCCCAAAAGAAACAGAAACAAAGGAGTGCGTGGCCCTAGAGTCAAATAATACTCTGGCGGGTAAACCAGCTACATTTACAATTCCTGGAATATATTGCCCCTTAGTTCTATATGCTCATGCAACTGAAAGAATAAACCAAATAGTAAGGGATAGAGTCATACCAGTTACCACATCAGGTGATGCGGCTGCCTCTTCAGTGGTGACCGCATAAACTCTTCCTTGCTGGGGAGCTTGCTTCTTAGGTATTGTGCAGTTCCTTGCAACATGTCCCAGCTGCTGACAGTTATAACATTTGATATTTGGGTTGGGTCTGGCGAACTGTGGCACAGGTGGTGCCAGGTTGTTTCTCGCAGGTGCTGTAGCGGTCTGTGCCCTGTATGGGCGGAATGGTCTAATATTACCGCCACCCGAGCTCTCACCAGCAGATCTCTTCACTCCCCTGTTCTGAGTGAAGAAGCTGTCCCTCTGACTAGACTCTATCACCCTCACAACCTGCACCGCCTCGTTGTAGGTCTTCTTGTCCAGACCCAAAAGGTGCTCTCTGATGCTTCCACGTAGTCCCATGGTGAACCTACGTGTCTTGGTCTCCTCCTCCAGCATACTGGCTGGTGCGAAGAAGAATAATTCTTCGTACCTCTGCTGATAAGCATCTACGGTCGACTGAGATTGTTGCAGATTGAGAAACTCTCTCTCCATTTGATCTCTGAAGCTCTTCGGAAAGTATTTGTCGAAGAAAGCCGCTTTAAACACTTCCTAATCAACCAGGGTATACTTATTCTCCAGATATGCCCGTGTAGAATTCCACCAAGCATTTGCGTCTTCTCTCAGCATATGAGTGGCAAACAAAACCTTTTCCTCCTCAGTACAAGTCATCAATCGGAAGTTCTTTTCCATTTCAGAAACCCACTGTGCTGGCCACAATGGTTTCCCTATCCTGCCCATGAACGATGAAGGTTTCAACTTCAAGAATCTGTCTACTGACCTGCTCAGATCATGCTATCCGTGTGTGTCTGCTCTGTACCATGGTGGTGGATACGGATAAGCTCCTGGGTACGAAGAAGGCGATGGAAACCGATGTGGCGGTGGTACGTTCTGTGCTTGGCCCCTCGGCCTTGGGCTACTCTGCATCGGTTGGGTGGTATTAATTCCTCCTGACTCGGGCGTATTTCCAGCGGGAACTGAACCTGTTGGCCTGAGCATCTTCAGTACTTCGCTCAGAAATTCCTTCTGTTGAGCCTGCATCTGATAGACCAAGTTTGTAACAATGATCTCAGAATTCCTGTGAGGTGGGCCAGGTAAATTTGTCGGTACCTCCGGGACCTGTTCCTCCTCCACTTCAGGACTTGGTTCTCTAACCTGGTCAAGCACTTCTATGCAAACTTGGAACTCGAAGGGGATGTCGAAAATCCAAACCAGTGTAGGGATCTACGCATTACCAGCTACGTCCGGGGTGTACATATTTCATTCAACACCCACCAGTTGGCTGATCCGCTTGGGGTTCCCAATGATGGAGATTTGGTGTACTGCGCTCCCAAGGCGAAAGGTTACTTGACTGATGATTTGCGCCGGGAGATAGCGCATCAGATCTTAAACCCTGGAGCTCCTATGAAGGCAGCTAGCTTGAGACCTATACCCCGGGTCTACAGTCGCATTATTCAGCATGACATAGTGCCATAGAGCGGCCACTACAGTGAGTTGTCCCAGCTCACCCAGTACGTCACCTATTGCGTCTGCAAAGGGGAGCGGATCTCACTTCCCTACCTCATCATCCGGACTATGCATCGCGCGGCCGTGGCCGATCGGGCCAGCAACCTTCCCTATGGCCGTCTCGTCACTTTCCTTCTTCGCCGTCTGGGCGTGAGTTTCAGAGGAGAGGTAGCCGTCGAGGACACCATGACCTCCGACATCGACTGGGATGCGATACAGAGGATGCACATGGTCGATCTGCCGGTTAGTGACAACGAGTTGGAGGCTCGCCCTCGTCCACTTGGGAGAGTAGCAGCAGCAGCAGCAGCAGCAGCCGCGGCCAATGCGGCCTATCGGCAGAGGTGAGTGATGACGATGATGACGATATGGCTGGGGAAGCACCAGTGCCTGCCCCACAGCCTGCACCTGCACCACCACCATCTGTCCCTACAGCTGGACCATCTCAGCCTCCTCCCGACTCAGTGATGGGTATGTTTATGGAGCTCAGGGACGCTCAGCGGGAGATGAGCCGTGACCTAGCACAGTTGACTCGCAGCCTCCAAGTCACACAGGATCAAGTGCACTGGCTCAGGGTCGCTTACGAGCGGGACTATGATATAGCGGACCCCATACCTCCTAGGCCCCCTACCCCATGATTTTTCTTTTACTTACTCATGACTGTTTTACATATAACAGGGTAACTGTCCGGTTTGTGGACTGTACCCTGTAGCACTATTTCATTTGCTACAATTTTTCCTTGTTAATGAAAGTTTCATGGTTTTTCCTAACTAGTGCATGTGTAAATGTTAAGTTCCACATTTAGAATAGTACATTATTCTCTTTCTTAATCAATCTCAGGTATCAAACAATGCTTAGGGTGTGTTTATATTAAGATTTTTAAACTTTCTCCTAACTCAGTCCATCGACCCAGTTAAGTGCAATATGGTTTGCTGGAACAGAGCCCGAGAGCTCTGATACCAAGTTGTCACACCCCAATTCTGATCCAACCAGAATGGTGTGAATGAACCGTCATTGAACCAACGGTTCACACCAGGATCTCGAATAGGCCGTGTCCACCCATACAAACCAATTACACATAACCACAATCAGAATATAAATATACAGCGGAAGACTTTAAATAAAATGAACTGAGTATCTATTGATAATTTAAATACATATCCAATTATCCAAATTCAAACATAAAATATAATATCTCTTACATCACTTTAATCCAACAAAAAATAACTGAAACAAATAAATAAAATCCATCACAGGTATACGCAGAAAGGGCACTCGCATGAAGCATCATGCTCGTCCTCCCCTGCTTGTACATCCAGAGCAGCTACACCTCCATACGTCGGAGCGTTCACATAATCGTCCACAGTGTATCCTTGCATCAACATCTAAAACAATGTGTACATAAAGGGTGAGCTCACAACACAGCTCGGGAAGACAATCGACAGTTTCACAATATTATGCATGAGTAACAATCATTTTATCTTTGTGGTCTGGTTTTAAGTTTGCAATGTGCTATAGAAAGGTTTGGTGGCCCCCACACCTCTATACACGAGTGTGTGGCATCGCACAGTAGATCACACTACCACCAACCCACATGCACCCATCATGGAATAGAGATAGAGCTAAGGTATACCCGCACCTCCCCTGATACTCCACCCATACTAGTACCTAAGCCCCTATCGGCCGGGGCTCGCAAACCGGGCTCGCAACTAACCAATCCTATATGTCAACAATGTATGCTCTATCCCAGCACAGCCGTCTACGGCATAGAGATAGAGCTAGAGCGTGCAGGCCGGGCCGGAGACCACAATACCTCACCTCCCCTTGATACCCTATCCGCAACTAACCCACTAGGATAGAAACAATACGCAGGTAGACCCTATTCCAACATAACTCCCTACGGCATAGAGATAGAGCTAAAGCATCGTGGACAAGCCAGCGTCGACTCGAAATCCTCAGTACCACATAACAATGGCCGGGACAACATCAATATCGGAGACCATCGTACCACGACCTTCCCCTGATACCCCATCCATACCAAGCATGTTAAGACAGAATACTACAAAAGGTGCTAGCGTGAAGAGCGATCCCAGGCCCATGCCCCACTCCACACACCAACGAAAACAATCACATGCCTAACAATCACATCCTATCAATGCATGAACAGTAATAATAACTGAAAGTAAAGGATGGCATGTGAATATACACAAACATCATATCATAGATATTCAATGATTAACAACGATTTACTGTCCATTAATTATTAGGTTTATGTCAGATTCCCTTACCTGACGCTCGTTCGATCACTTGCTCCACGTCGCAAGATCCAAACGATATGTCACAAAGTCCTACATAATATTAGGGTTTCATTAGAATATATTGTTTAGGGTTTCATGTTGGTCGGAAACCAACAGGGTTACAAATACCCTCACAGAGCTGACCGGTGGCATATACCGGTCGCAGCTCTGTGGGAAAGACTGGCGACCGGTATGGTCGGCCGGTCCCCACAGACAACCTCCCGAGAGGTAGTGGTCGCAACATACCGGTCGCACTATGTGCAACCGGTATAGTCGACCGGTATGTCTCCGGAAGACCATACATGGGTTTCTCGACTGCCGTCGATCATCCTCCTTGGATTTTCAGGGTTTCTCCTATCCATTCTAAGTCTAGGCTTTGAGTTAGAGTTATCCCCAACTCATTCAAGTCTCGTTTCGATGAATATCATCTCGAAACTCGAATCTAGGGTTTGACGGCAACTTAGGGTTTATTGGCCAATTTAGGGTTTTAGATCAATACCTACTTTGCATGGTATTGATCCACCCACACAACTACATAGGGTAAGAAGAGGGATTCAAACACTTACCGTTGACAGGCGTAGCGTGAGCTTCGTCGAACGGTAATGGCGGCTCCTTCTTCTTCCTAGCTCCTTCTCCTTTCCAAGCTCTTTCTCTTCTTTAGGGTTTGTGAGAGACAATGGAAGGGATTTGAGGAGGGTTAAGGGTGTATTTATAGGCTAGAAATAGGGTTTAGTAACCCTACTAGGATTAGGAAACTTCTAGGATTCGAAATTAGGAAAGCGGGACCCGTAGAGACCAATTTCTAGATTCCCGCACATAGCTGCGCAGGACATACCGGTCGACCGGTATCATCAACCGGTACCATCAACCGGTATACCTAAAATACTACAAAATTGGTCGGCTTCGGTCCGATTTTGTACCTGTTTGTTATCCGCTTGCCCCGTCTGGCTCGGTGATGATCGGAAGACCTGTCACGACACAAAACCAAGGTTAGACCGGGTTCAGAGTGCGGGTCTTACAACTCCACCACCCTTAAAAGAAATTTTGTCCCGAAATTTGCATGTAGGTACTACAGAAATGATCATTTATTCTTCAGAAAGTCATATTTTGGTCACCCCACATCCAAATCAGTTGATTCCAATTCTAGTGTGTTCCATTTTTTATTCTTTATAGTGTGGATGTGGATTATTTGAGACAGGGATCGTCGGAGAATCTCATGAGAAATTGCAGCCAGAATGGGCCCATAAAATGAGAAAGAGAGAGATAGAAAAGCCAGTCTCAGCCCAAACCAACTCAACCCAAGTCAGACCAGCCCAGACCAAATCAATTCAGTCCAGGTGCGTACATGTGCATCATATATATTGTACCATATATTGTATTATATAATATTATGTCATATATGTTACACTATGTATGTTAGTGTAATATATGATATTTATTATATATATAAGATATAAGTATAAAATAAAGAAAAATAATAAAAAGGAAATGGAAAAGAAGATTCGGCCTTGGATCAAATAAGAGAAGACAGTAAGTGGGATGGTGAGACTTATGGAAGAAAAATTTGAGAGAGATTAAGAGGGAAACTGGCCGAGAAGATGGGAATGGAAAGAAGAATGAAATCCGATGAAGAGAAGGGAGTCGAAGGAAAGAAAAAAAAAGAAGAAAAAAAGTAAGATCAAGATATAGAGAGAATCTAAGAGGAAATCTGAAAAAAGGAAGAATGAGGGAGAGATTAGAAATTAAGGGAGATCCAGAAAGCGAGAGAGAACAAATATAGAGTGAGAGAAAATAGAAAGGATTAAGGGAGAAGAGATTGAGAGAAGAATAGGAAACAATAAGAAAAGGAAAGATGATGATTCAGGAAAGAAAGAAAATTGAGAGAATAGAGTCGGTAGAGGGGGTTGAAAAGAAAAATGAGGAAAGAAGTAGAAAAGAGGGGAAGAAATCTGAGATGGGAAGAGAGATTGAGAAAAGGAAAATCCCGACCAACAATAGAATTAGTAGGGAAGTCATTAAAACTTTCTTACATTGTAATTGTTAGACACATTGAGAAATCTAGTAAGTTATGCATGAAATATGTTGATATGCATGACCTTGTCTGGGCCTAAGTTTCCAAATCAAAGATAGGTGAGCGAGGACGAAGGCCAAACTCGGTTGACAAAAAGCTATCTAGATGAGTTTCCCATCAGGAGGATCTTTTGGTTGTTTATGTAGAATGGTCGATACCTCCGAAGAGATACCATTTTATGGGTTTGAAAAGGAAGGGCTCTTTGGAATCTTTGGACGGCGTTGAATGTAATGTACGACAGATAAGAGTTCCAACCAGATTTATCATTATCATTATTTTCAGATTGACATGCTCACTAGGGTCGATATCAAAAGATGTGAAAGATGGGCTTGATATGTGACTCTTGGAAAATCCGTTGGATAGATGAATGGATGAAAGAGCTTAGCCAAAAAGCAGGAAGTTCTTCCTTTAATTACGATGAGGTGATGAAACCATTCTTGAGTGGCGGGATATAGTAGCCTTTCTGGAGAATCCAACCCAATCTATTGTAAAGTCCTCCAAAACAGTCGAGTTTCATTATCAGCTTCTTAGAGTGAAAAGAGCAACTACACTCTCCATGTCTTTTTTTTTTTTTGGAAGAGTGCAGAGGCTAGATGTGATATTGTTTCACCTGGTCAAAGTTGGTCAAGTATTGTAACTCTTCACCATCTAGATCTATCAACCGAACTGCCTTTCCTGGTAAGATTTCTTTCACTATAAATGGTCCACTTCAGTTTGGACAAAATTTATCCCTAGGGTCAGGGATAGGCGCTCTTTGCTCCTTCAGTACTAGATCTCCCACTGCGAAGTAACGAATACAGACATTCTTATTAAAAGTGGTGGACATTCTTTATTGGTACTTCTTTGCATTGTCATCCGCTTTCATTCTCCTTTCATCAATGAGGTTCAACTCTTTATAATGGGATCAGAGCCATTCATCTTCAGGGATTTTGGACTCTATTTGGATCCTCAGTGATGACACTTCCATTTTTACTGGGAGTACTACTTCCATACCATATACTAAAGAGTAAGGCATTGCTCTAGTAGATGTCCTTATAGAAGTCCTATATGCCCATAGTAAGCACCCCATTTTTGTCATCCCCAACTGAACAAAGTCTTACTAGAGTGTAGAGATCAAAGTAGGAGAAGAGGAAAAGTTTGGAAAAGTACAAGGGAGGCGAGTGAAACTCTCTTAAAAATGATAGTCGATCAATCCCGGCATGCTGTCTATAGTGGTTTTAGAAGAACCGAGATGGTCCCTAGTGTCCAGGAGCCTAAGTGAATACATAAGGCAAGTTGGTGGATCTCAATGCTAAGTTTGGATTTTGACTACGACTTCGAAGCGATCTTCGATGGGCCCCACGGCAAGGTCATGGGTTGCAACCTGCATGGATGCGTAGGTCTGAGAAATACCTTCAAAATGAGACCATAATCGCTCAATTCCGATGTCAAATGGAGAAGATATGGCGATTTTAGTCTGGAAATAAGAATAAGGGTATTTTCTGGAAATTAATAATAATCATCCAAGGACCTGCATGCAAATTATCGTAAGTTGAATTATTTAAACTTCATTTCTTCATATCTTGCTCGTCTGATGTCCAAATGAGGTGATTCCAGTGCCATTATTCCTCATTTGTGGTGCTCTACAAAGTGGACATAGAGAATTTGGGACAGAGGTCTACGAAGGATCTCATGCAGAACTGCAAGCCGATATGCCTATGTAAACTTCAGTTCTTCATAATTTTATTATCCGACATCCAAACCAAGTGATTCAAGCACAATTATTCTTCATTTTTAGTGCTCTACAAAATGAAAGTGAAAAATTTGGAACAGAGGCCGTCGAAAGATTTCGTACAGAATTGTAGTTGAAATGACCTATGAAATGACAAAGAGAGAGAAAACCCAGTCAACCTAGTCAACTCATCTCGGTCCAATCCAATCAAATCAGTCCGGCTCAGTCAACCTTGAACAAGTCAGTCCGGACCAAACCGGTTCATTCCATATGCGTGTACATTGTATAGTATATTATATAGTATATTATATGATATATATATATATATATATATATATATATATATATATATATATGTTACGTGTATGCATGTTTGCCATCAGGTTTGGAAAGAATTGAAAGGATTCGGTGGAAGTTTGATTTATGGAAAGAAAATAAAGGAAAAAGAAAACAAAAGGAAGGATGAGGGAAAGAGAATCTGAGAGAGTGAGATTGGAGAGAAGGGACTCTAACTGACTGGGAAAAGAAGAGAACCCTGACTGGGAAAAGAAGAGAACCTGAGAAAAATCAGGAAAAATGGAAAGAAACCAAAAGAAAAGAAAGAAACAAGTTGTTTCCTAGGTGGCAGTAATATTCTACATAGAGAGTGTTGGGTCGGTTACGTAGTTTAGGAAAGAGAAAAAAAATAGAAACTCTAAATAGAAATTGGAAAGAGAGAAAGGACAAGATTGAAGAGGAAATCTGATTAGTGCAAAGAGAGAGGAGAGACCGACCTATAGAGGAGAAAGAAAAAAATATAGAAAACTAAAGAAAAAGGAGACGGACCTAGAGAGAGAAAGTGAGAATTCCAGAAGACAAGGGGGAGAGGGATGAATAGGGAGAATCAGCCGAGGAGGGAGAGAGGTAGAAGCAGAAGAAGAAAGAGATGAAGAAGAAGAAGAAGAAGAAGAAGAAGAAGAAAAAAAACTGAAGAAGAAAGAGGCATGAGATCAAGAGAGAGAAAAGAGGTAAGACCATCTGTCTTTTTTCTATTTAGTTTTCATGTAAACCTAGTCCTTTCTTTCAAGCCATCTCGACACCTCATTGAACTAAATATCATCACTACCAATTCATCACCAACCTTACCATCCGCTTGATCCCACAAGCCACCTATACCGATCACTAACCAAGATAACCCAATGCTGCACTCCCCAAACCGAACCTATCACCACCTCGCACTACCTGGCCTTCCATTAATCCAAACCCATCTCCCCAGCTATACCTTAACAACACCTTGCAGCACTCCCATCAAACCTGTGCCATCATCAACCTTGCACAGCCCCACCGAACCAACCATCACCGCTTGGCCATGCATGCCACATACCTTGCAACTGATCACAAACCTCCAAACCTGATCTGCTAGCCTCTTGATTAACACCTCCCATCACAGTCCTGATCTACCTCACTAAACTTTGAGCCATTGATGATGAATTTTAATCAATTAATTGTAAGCCAATTATGTTGAATGAATGTTTTATGTGATCAAAACCTGATATTGAAAGAATATTTTATGTGATCAAAACCTGATATTGAATGAATATTTTACGTAATCAAAACCTGATATTGAATGAATATTTTTTGTGATCAAAACTTGATAATTGAATGAATATTTTATGTGATTAGAATATGATGAAATTGATCCAATTGTGTGGAAATTGATCCAATTGATCCGATTGTGAAATTTGAATGGAATTGATCTGATGATGGCATTGTGATGAAATTGAAATTGATCTGAATATGAAATTTTGATGAAATTGAAATTGATCCAATTAAGTGGAAGTATGATGAAATTGAAATTGATCCGATTATGTGAAATTTTGATGAAATTATATTGATCCGATTATGTGGAAGTATGATGAAATTGAATTTGATCTAATTATATGGAATTTTGATGAAATTGAAATTGATCCAATTATAGAATTCTGATGAAATTGATCGATCCCATATGTTTAGAATTTTGATGAAATTGATCGACCGCATATGTATGAAATTTTGATGGAATTGAAATTGATCCGATCATATGCTTGGAATTTTGATGAGACTAGATTATGGCCATTGATCTAGAATTTAATATGAATAAAATATGGCCTTTGATTTAGGATTTTTAATGTGAATAAAATCTAGACAATTGATGATTGAATTCAATGTGATTAAAATATGGCCATCTGACATTGAATATTTATATGATTAAATCTTGGCCATTTGATCTTGGAATTTGATGTGATTAAATCTAGCCATTGATCTTGAGTTTTTGATATGATTAATTGTGAGCCATTGGATGATTGATTTTTATTTGGATCATGAGAGAATATTAATTGTGATCCATTGGATGTTTAATTTTGATTGGGATATTGTAATGAAATGAATCTAGCCATTGATCATGAGTGATATGAAATATAGACCCTTAGATCTTGATCATGAATATCTTAGTTGAATCTGAACCATTGGATCTTGATTATGAATGATTTAGAGGAATTCGAATGGTTAGATTATCATTATGAGCTATATAAACTGTTGGATCTTGATCATGGGTGATTTAAATAAATTTGAACCATCGGATTGTTTTGATGATTGATGTAAATGAGTCTGAAAGGTTAGATCATGATTTTGAGAGATTTGAATAATTGGATTGACATTAGGAGTGACATGAACCATTGATTTCTTAGTCTGATCATGATTATATCCTGATGTAAGATCTGAGCCATCGATCTTGACTGTTCTGATGAAATTTGAGGTGTTGATCTTAATGATAGATTATTGAAGAGATTTGATCCTTAGATTAAAGATTTCATCAAGATACATTATTAAAGAGATAAATTGAATCCAGACCATTGATCAAGTATCTGATCTTGAGATATTGAGAGATTCACATTAGACCTCAACCATAGATCTAGAGAATTTCATCTGATACACACTGAGAAATATCTTATTTGAGGATAATAATGAGATACCATGTCTGTTATCTTGATGCTCACATGTTTGTTGTAATGCTTGTTCAAATGTTGTCTTGCTATATTGATTCATATGCTTATTGCTATATTTGATGTGATATATGTTGTTTGTTGTCATACTTGAATGATTTTTTTTATTGTTGGCAATAACTTAATTTCTACTATACCGTAGTCGAACTGTCATATCTATACACCTAGAAGACATATTAGGTGCATGTAGGCACCCACATTCATGAGAAGGGTAAGAATGAAAAATGATAAATTTTAATCAAGAGATATGAAGCCTAGCCCAATAAATTCCAAATTAGGGTTTTAGGTTAATGATAGCTTTAGGACAATCCCAACCCCTCAGCTCATCTCCCCTAGGGTACAGAGAACTAGATATGTGTGATGTGAATCAAACCATAGAGCATTTAGGTTCCACACCCTGATTTCGAAAGAACACATGAATAAATGAATTAAATCAGCATTTCGAATTACGCAGATCCTGATTCTTAGGGTAGCACCCTAAGATACGTAGGCAGTTTGGAGAGATTCCCAAATACGGACTCAAACTATTACTCCTTGAGAGTATTTACCCCTTGCTCCTTGAGAGTATCAAACCCCTTGCTCATTGAGAGTATGCTCCTTGAGAATATCATGTCCTTAATCCTTTAGAGTATCAACCCCCTTGCTCTTTGAGAGTATTAAACCCTTTGCTCCTTGAGAGTATTAAACCCTTTGCTCCTTGAGAGTATTAAACCCTTCGCTCCTTGAGAGTATCAAACCCCTTGCTCCTTGAGAGTATCAAACCCTTGCTCCTTGAGAGTATCAAACCCTTGCTCCTTGAGAGTATCATACCCTTTACTCCTTGAGAGTATTAAACCCCTTACTCATTGAGTGTATCAAACCCTTGCTCCTTGAGAGTATCAAAACCCTTGCTTCTTGAGAGTATGCTCCTTTAGAGAATTAAACTCTTGCTCCTTGAGAGTATTTACCCCTTTGCTCCTTGAGAGTATTAAAACCTTGCACCTTGAGAGTATTTTCCCCCTTGGCTCCTTGAGAGTATCTATCTATCAATCCTTTGCTCCTTGTGAGTATTTGTCCCTCTTTTCTCCTTGAGAGTATTAACCCAAAAATAACGAACTACGTTGTACTTAATTTTCAGGACATCTGAAATACATAGGCAACTTGGAAGACCTCTCCAAGTATGGTACCACATCTTACTATCCTTAGGACCTTCATATCCATATCCATATCCATATCCATATAATATCCATATTCACTTCAATCCACATAGGCTATCTCTAGATTCAATCTCAATCATCATCAAGCATAAACTTCAACTTGAATAATTGAAGCTAATGAAGCTTAAGCATAAACCACATCCATAAACCTTAATCACAATCCGTTCGAACTACGTTATGGACTTGATTTATAGGATTAGAATACGTAGGCAATTTGAGATGTCTTGGACGTCTCAGATTCAGTCCATCACCAAACCATCTTCGGTTCGGTTCACTGAATATTTCTTTGCTTGCTTATTTATTTTTAGAACATGTTTGACTAAAATTAGGTTATAAGAACTTAGCAACTTGACATAGGATTCCCCATGAGTCTTAGTTATCATCCATTGACCATGAATAGTTAGAACCATAGAGTCTAAGGAAAGTAGAATCACATAGGAGGCCGATTTTTTGATCGGACAGCTTTGGGTGCCTAACACCTGCCCAAACTATATCTTGAATACTTACCCGTTCTCTGATAGATCAAAACCAATATATTGGGTCCAATGAGTTAATAGAAGTCTTTCATTATGGTGAAACTATATTTTTATAGGACCTAGACCTTAATCTAGGTGGCGACTCCAAATCATTATCGTCCATCAGAGATGGGTGGATATACATTTTATCCTCACAGTGGCGACTCCACTGGGGATTCTACGTTCAGACTCCAGATTCACTTTCTTACATTAATTGATTGACATTGGATGCTAGATCTAGGGCTGCTATTATTTATGTTTATACATATTATTTTGGGGGGTGTGGATGCAGTCACACATCGTGCCATTAGCCGACCTGGGTCCTCATGTAGTTGGGATCACTCGCTAGGTCAAAAGCACAACCTTGACACGTACATTGTAAAAGTCTCTACCGATGAGAGCCTCTGACGATTGTTTCTTGGGTCCGCCTGAAAAGGCGTTATACTACTCTAGGTCCTGGCATTTTATAAAATGGTATATCAAAAGGAATCAAGGGGCCCATGATTCACCGTATAGACGGGATAGGCCACTCCTCTTCGTCAAGGTAACCTTGCCGGTCCTAACCTAGTTTGAGCCACATGTTTGTTATTTTTGGTCTATCCCCGAACCAACATGGTAAAACCCGTTCGATCACGATATCCATGTCAGTGACATCAAAGTTCTGTCCATTTTTACTCTTGATTGGTTGACATGTTAAAATCCACACGATGAGCATCTTGAACTCCCACTTGATGGGAGCAAGAGAAATGTATAAACCAGTCCCACGTCATAGTGGACGACCACTGTACACTCTCTATCAATGAGCATAGAGTGTTGGATCCATCATTGTTAATGCATCGGCTTTAAAAATAAGCAAAAATTCCTTGTCACGGCATAGGTGTTGATCGAGCTGTTATTTATCAGTTTGTTCAGTTATGAACCGGTTTTGCTAACTATCCTGTATGAAAGCTAGGAATAAGTATATCAGTTTCAATCTCTTTGAATTTGATGAACCAAGTGGTAGGACCTTGTTGCCTAATGAACGGTTTGGGTCATGAAGCCCAAGACTAATCACTGGGTCAGTCGAAACAACTAAATTGATCCGAATAATGCTTGTTTGAAGGGTTTCATAAGGGAGCTAACATTTGTTTGGTTGAGTCAGCTTTGTTTGTGCATGCAACTTCTCTTTCCATTTTCCCATCATCCCAGAGTCTTAATACTTGTCAGGTTTGGTTATTTTCTAGTATAGAATTCAGGAGTCAGCCTAGACCGTAACCATTTCTACCTTGTAGATAAGTGATCCCCTTATTGGGAGGTTGTCTAGTGTGTCCATACCTGAACCAGTTAGTCCTACCTCAACCGCATCAACTGAACCAATGGCTGACAGATCAAACCAAGTTTCAAGCACTACACAGGCCAAAATTGAGAGGATAGTGAATATCATAGAGACGATGGTTATCATGATTCAGAGCCTACAGATGCAACTGCAATCCCAATCATCAACCATTGAGAGAATGAATGTGGCACCCCTACAAGGATTCAGTAGCCCTAAGCAAGCTGTGCCACAAATCCCCTCAGATCCCACCTTAGAAGACATAAATGAGGTTGTGTATCAGAAACCATTGGTCATCTAGAGAGCCCCCGTGATCCAAAGGCCAAGAGAGGAGGCTGATCCTTACAGAGATAGATTGAACCAATCGAAGGAATTACTGAGAGCTATGAAGGCATGAGATGATCAGATAATCCATCAAGAGCATTGCCCCGTAATGAATTAGTAAATCGATCAGTGGGATAACTTGCCAACATTAATGCTCGTCCATTAATCTCAAAGAATCCGAGCAACACCCCTACCTCACAAAGGTTGGGGAATAAAAGGCAGTTCATGGAATTGGGTATGACCAGAAATAAATTTCTAAAAGTGTTGGTACAGATCAAAAAGCTGAAGGTACTTACACCTCATCCACAGCCATATCCTCTCTCGTTGAAATTTTGAATGGATTTGTTCTGCAAGTATCACAATCAATATGGTCACCACACTGAAAATTGTGAGGCTTTGAGGCATGCTATACATGATCTGGTAGATGTGGGAAAAATTGAGATCCGACCAAGGCAAGCATCTGTGGCAAACAACCCCCTTCCCCATCACATTGTTAACTTTATCGAATGGGGAGAGGTGTGTTCGAACAAAAGTGTTCAGATAGAATCAATCCAAGCTAAAAGTAGAGGAAGCGTCACATTTGGTGATGAAGAGAACATTGTCTTAATCCAAGAAGTGAGGTATGAGCATGGGGTAATGTGAGGACAATAATGAGACGATCCTCCTCGGAATAAAATATTGTATCAATGAAGATCAATGTTTTGTTGGAGTCGCCACCTAGATTAAGGTCTAGGACCTCTAAAAATGTAGTCTCACCCTAAGGTAAGACTTCTATTGACTCATGACCCAATGTATCAGTTCTTTGGTCTGCAAGATATCGGGTAAGTATTCAAGGTACGGTTATGGTAAGGTGTTCGGCACCCAAACCGTTCGATCTAAAAATCGACCTCCTATACTTTTCCTAGACTCTAATTTTGACTGTGCTTGGTCAACTGGATGACTAGGGTTCAATGGGTGATATCCTAAACCAAGTTGCTATGTTATTTAAACCTAGGGTTCAGCCAATTATGTTTTGAAACAAATAAACAAACAATTATACAGTACTATATAGTGAACCAAACCCAAGATGGTTCGGTCTTGGACTAAATCTGAGACATCCATCTCAAACTACCTACGTATTCCAATCCTGAAATTCAACTCCAACTCCAAAACGTAGTTCGAATGGGTTGTGTAAATAAAGATTATGAAAGTGGTTTATGCATGTGCTTCAATTAGATTCTTTGTTCTGGTTGAAGTTTATGCTGGATAGATGGTTTATGGGTGGCTTTGTACCGTATTTGGGACTCCTAAATTGCCTACGTATTTTAGGGTTTGCCCTATAAACCAGGTACGACATAGTTCAAAATGTTATGATGGTTGGATTTGGGGATATATCAATCCAAACTCCTTTCAATTTTAGGTTTTTCGGGTTACCTATCCTTACAATTCATCACTTATGTTTATCAGGTTACCTATCCCTACATTCATCACTTAGGTTTATTGGATTGCCTATCCTGACATTCATCGCTTAGGTTTATCGAGTTACCTATCTCTACATTCATCACGTAGTTTATCGGGTTTCCTATCCCTATAAATTCATCTCTTAGGTTTATCGGGTTGCCTATCCCTACAATTCATCTCTTAGGTTTATCGGATTGCTTATCCCTACATTCATCTCTTAGGTTTATCGGATTTCCACTTTCCCTATATAGTTTGTACTTAAGATTTATGCAATTGTATCCCTAAACATAGCAATGTGTACCAGGTAAGCATTCAAATATAGTTGTGTCCAATATAGCATGTGAGCAATCCAAACATAGAAATGGATGTAGATATAGCATGTGTAAACAATCCAACATAGCAGTGTGCCTCCAATATAACAGTAAGCAGATGAGCATCCAAATATGACATGTGAGCATCCAATACAGCATTTGAGAGCATTCCAAATATAGCAGTGTAAGCATGTGAGAGCATTAATCAAGAATCGATCATCAACAATATGACCTAGATCATATTTGATCGACTACTCAAACTTGATGTAATTGATCATCATCAATGTGATCAAGATCATATTTGATTGATGGTTCAGATTCACTTAAAACATTCATGAGGTTAATCCAACCTTTCAAATTCATTAAAATCACTCAAAAAGGTAATCCAACGGTTCATATCACTCAAGATGATAATTCGACCATTCAAATCACTCAAAATCACTCACAATAAAGATCCAGTGGTTCAGATGGCTTAAAAATACCTATGATCAAGATCCAATGGTTAAAATCACTCAAAACACATATGATCAAGATCCAATGGTTAAAATCACTCAAAATCACAATCTAACCATTTAGATTCATTTAAAATCAATTTTGGTGGAAATCCAATGGTTTGGATCACTCAAAATCATAATCTAACAGTTCAAAATCAAATTTGACATCCAATGATCCATATTCAAATCACCCAAAAAAAATCCACGATCATGGCCATATTTTATCTCACCAAAATTATGATCAATGGCCATATAAAATTCACATTAAAACATTATGATCAATGGACGTATTTTAATCACCACAAAATTTCACATCAATGATCCATTTAATTCACGTAAAAATTCCAAGCATCCACTGGGACCAACTTAATAAAATTCCAGCCACGTCGGATCAATCTCCTAAAAATTCCAACCATGTGGTTGGACCAATATCATAAAAAGTCAAGCATATGGATCAATCACATTATATTTCAAACATGGTTGGATCAACCATATTAAAACATATGATTCAATTTTATCACATAAAATCCCAAGCACTTCGAATCAATTTATCACATTAACATCAGGATCAGAGGCTCACATCAAATCATCACATAATCAGATTATGAGCTCAAATTAATCACATTAAAACAATATAAAAAATCTAATTTTTTATGGACTGAGTAGATTTAAGGGTTGAGAGATATGCTGATGAAGTATGTGGGAGAGTAACTGGTTGCAGCAAGATTGGGGTTTGATAGGAGATGTTGGTGCTGTGCGGGTAGGATGAAGTGTGGATGCTTGGCCGTGGGTTGAGGTGGTGTTGCACAAGGTGGAGACAAGTGTTAGGACAATTGGGATTGGTTGCTGGGACAATAGGGAATGGTTGCAGGCGGCTGGGTTTGTATATGATGAGGTGGGATATGTTGGGTTTGCAGCAAGAGTGTGTGGATGAGTTGGTAAATTGATGGTGTAGGCTAGCTCTAGTGGAGGTAACATGAGGTGATTAGGTGCAGCAAGGGAGTTTGGTGGATTGACAGGTGGCTTGCGGTGGTGTTGAGTGACGGTTTAGCTGGGTAGGTAAGTGATAGGATGTGCAGGGTTTCAGTGAGGTAAGATGAACCAGGATAAGTCGACGGTGATTCTGGTTTAAGCAATGGTTTGTGGCCAGATGTAAGATCAGGTGTATTTAGATGGAAGAGGTTGCTGGCTACACTAGGTTGAGAAGACGTGGACAGGTGTATTGAGGTTGGTGTTTGTGAGGGAAGATCAGATGGGTTAAAGTATAGGTGTAAACATGGTAGGGTATCGACGGGTGTGACCAGATGAGTGAAGTCGGTGAGGGTTTGGTAGAAGAAGATAATGGTGGTTGATGGCAGATCTTGGGTTCGGTGGTGTGGCTTTGAAGGTGATTGGTTTATATGGAGGTTTGGAGCAGGTGAAGATGGCTTGCGGGAGTGGGTGAGTGAATCGGTGCAATGGGTTTGGTAGCAAGTATGGAGGGCGATCGAGTAAAAGGAATTAAAGAAGATGGGGGCGGCGGCTTACCTGAATCGCAGTCCACCTCCCCGCAGCTGCCTTCTCCCTCTTCTTCGTCTTCTTCTTCTTCATCTTCTCTGCTCTCTTTCTGTTCTATAGATTCTTTTTTGTCTCCCCCCCTTTCTGTCTCTCTCCCTCGGTTTGATATTCTCCTCTTCTTTTCTTTTTGTTGGTCTCTCTTCCCGTCTCAGATTTCTTCCCCTCTTTTCTACTTCTTTCCTCATTTTTCTTTTCAACCCTCTCTACTGACTCTATTCTCTCAATTTTCTTTCTTTCCTGAATCGTCATCTTTCCTTTTCTCATTGTTTCCTATTCTTCTCTCAATCTCTTCTCCCTCAATTCTTTCTATTTTCTCTCACTCTATATTTGTTCTCTCTCTCTTTCTGGATCTCCCTTAATTTCTAATCTCTCCCTCATTCTTCCTTTTTTCAGATTTCCTCTTAGATTCTCTCTATATCTCGATCTTACTTTTTTTCTTTCCATCGACTCCCTTCTCTTCATCGGATTTCATTCTTCTTTCCATTCCCATCTTCTCGGCCAGCTTCCCTCTTAATCTCTCTCAAATTTTCCTTCCATAAGTCTCACCATCCCACTCACTATCTTCTCGTATTTGATCCAAGGCCGAATCTTCTTTTCCATTTCTTTTTTATTATTTTTCTTTATTTTATACTTATATATATATATATATATATATCACTAACATACATAGTGTAATATATATGACATAATATTATATAATACAATATATAGTACAATATATATGACGCACATGTACACACCTAGACTGAATTGATTTGGTCTGACTTGGGTTGAGTTGGTTTGGGCTGAGACTGGCTTTTCTATCTCTCTCTTTCTCATTTTATGGGCCTATTCTGGCTGCAATTTCTCATGAGATTCTCTGGTGATCCCTGTTTCAAATATTCCACATCCACACTATAAAGAATAAAAAATGGAACACACTAGAATTGGAATCAACTGATTTGGATGTGGGGTGACCAAAATATGAATTTCTGAAGATTAAATGGTCATTTCGGCTTGCAATTTTGCGTGGGGCCCTTCGGAGATCTACTTTGAAGAGTATCAAAAATGAGGAATAATGGCCCTTGAATCATCTGAATCTGATGTTGGACGATCAAGATATGAAGGATTGAAGTTCTATCGATAATTATGCATGCAAGCTTGCATGGGACTCACCAATGGCCTCTGCCTGGGATTCTTCACGTTCACTTTGAAGATGACTGAAAATAAAGATTATGACACTTAAACCACATGATTCGGATGTCAGATGATCAAGATATGATGATTTGAAATTCGATTAATCCAACTTATAATAATTTGCATGAAAGCCCCTGGATTTTATGATAATTTCAAAAACCTCCCTTATACGTATCATCCAACTAAAAGTGGCCATATCTTTCCCATCCGATATCAAAATTAAATGATTTTAGTCTCATTTCGAAGGTAATTCCATGACCTAGGCATCTATGTAGATTACCACTTGTGACCTTGCTGTGGGACTCACCGAAAACTACCTCGAGGTTGCAGTCAAAAATCTAAACTTTCACTCATCTCTCTTCCATTGTTGTCCACACTCCAGTAGGACTTTGTTCAGCTGGGATGGCAAAAATGGGGTGCTTACAGGTAAACTTTTCAAAAATCTCATAGCACAAAATGGTGCTTGGACAGAATGATAAAGGGATAGAAGGAGGTCTGCCACATGATATCAGTCTCGGAGGATTCCACATTAGCAACATCATGGCAACCACAGGACCAAATCCCCCAAGTACGCATTTGTCATTTTCACTTCGTCAATTACTTAACATGTCTTACTTTCCAGGTATAGGCCTTGGTTCCAACCAACAGGGTGATGTCAACATGTTGTCTGTTTTAATCAATGAGTATAGATTTAGACTAGGGTATGTTCCTATCGATCGAGATCTAAAACTGATAGAAGAGAAACAGACGAGAGCCGATGATGCATTTGGGAGGCTCGAGAGGAGAAAATGTAGGAGTAGCGATAAAAGTTCAATAAAGGTAGTAGATAAGAGTCACAGAAGATGGCAACCATAAAGGACAGATGAGCCGGTCTATCAAGCACAGTTTGGAGGCATATATGAGGATGAGTAGATCAACACATAATTCAAGACTCTCAATGGATACTTTGTCAAAGAAGGAGAGGACATTACATTCTGTGGATTCCCTGAACCGTGCTAGATAGAAACCTCCAGAGACAAGTACCTGGTTTTGAGATATTCTTTGATTGCACAATTGACTGGAAGGAGCTGGAAGAGATTAAGAGTCAGAGGCTGAGGGAGGAGCAAAACTCAGAGGTGGGGACAATCGACATCGACAATCTGTTCGACGAGGACCAAGTACTGATGCTCACTAGAGACAATTAAGATGGAGATCCCGATGTGCAACCAATCATCCTCCCCATCAACGGAATGATCCCAAACTAGAGTTGTTCAGATACCTTTGTCTACCCGAAAGGGTTGTCATGTAATCAGTATAGTATGGCTATGTCTGGGCCCAAAGTCTATGAATCCTTAGGTAGGTTTGAGTCTCTTGATAGCATTGAGTCCGTTCCATTAGGAACCTCCTCTTCTGTACCTTTGTTTCTAAGCATTAATAAAGAAAGTTTTTCCAATTATACTGCGTCTATTTCTTCTAATTCCTCTTCTTCTAACTTTAACTTTGATAATGATGAGAATGATGAACTACCTCTTGAAATCTTACAATCCATCAAAGCCTTGGAAGAGAAGAAAGCCCAATCTGTTGGCGAGGACTTCAAGACGATCAATCTTGGCACAGAAGATCAGCTACAAGAGATTAAGATTGGAATGACCTTGATAGAAGAAGAGACTGACTAGTTGATGAAGTTATTGAAGGAATTCCAAGAGGTGTTAGCGTGGTCTTATGTAGATATGCTGGGCATAGATCCAGAAGTGGTACAGCACAAGATACCTCTAATTCTCAATGCAAAGCCACACAAGCAAAAGTTGAGATGATTAAGAACTGAATGGACTTTAAAAGTTAAAGAGGATATAATGAAATAGTTTGACGTTGGATTCTTAGAAGTCTCGAAGTACCCAGAATGGCTAGCTAATGTAGTCATAGTACCTAAGAAGGATGGTAGGCTAAGAGTATGTGTGGATTACAAGAATCTGAGTAAGGCCAGCCCCAAGGATGATTTCCCATTGCCAAAGATAGACATCCTAGTTGATAACACAGCCAATCATACACTTTTGTCTTTCATGGATGGATTCTTAGGGTATAACTAGATCAAGATGGCACCGAAAGACAAAGAGAAAACTGCGTTTACAACAGATTGGGGTACCTATTGTTACACAGTAATACCATTTGAACTAAAGAATGCTGGAACTACTTATCAGAGGATGGCTACGACAGTGTTGCATGATCTGATTCACAAGGAAGTTGAAGTATATGTGGACGATATGATTGCAAAATCACTTACCTGAGAGGACCATATTACAGCTCAGAGGAAATTCTTTGAGAGGATCAAGCTGTCGCACCCCAATTCCGTACTATTTAGAATGGTGTGATGAACCGCTAATAAACCAACGGTTCAACCAGATCTCTAATAGGCTGTGTCCTTTAACTTAAACCATATACATCCACAACCATAATCAGAATAAATACACAATAGCGAAAGTCTTAATATTAAATGAACTGAGAATCTAACTATGATAGTCATAAATAAAATATCCAATTATGTTGTATCAATCGAGACATAAATAAATAAAATATCAAATTATATTTCCTTAATAGTTCAAATAAAAATCTAATCGAAAACGCATGAGTTGCACTCGCATGATGAGTCATGCGTCTCCACTATATCTTCAGCATCCATTGCAGCAACGTGCCCATATGCAGGAACATTCATATAATCTTCCACAGTAGTACCTGCATCATCAACTAAAAATATTCGAATTCGAAAAGGGTGAGCACACATCACGGCTCAGTGAGCAAACAAAACAATGCAACAAACATATGCATGCATTCAATTCATATATGTGGTCTGGTATATAAGTTTGTAATGTGCTATAGAAAGGTTCGGTGGCCGCCTCACCTCTATACACGAGTATGTGAATCCGCCCAATGAATATCGTTATTTCCATCCCACATGCACCCACTATGGAATAGAGATAGAGCTAAAGTGCTTAGGACCGCACCGCATCACACTTCCCGTGATGCTGTACCCATACCAACACGTAAGCCCCTGTTGGTGAGGGCTTGCAAACTGGGTTCGCAACTAACCAATCCTAATGTCAAACAGTGTATCCAAGGCCTCACCCCAGCATCCCTCAATACATCCATAGAGATAGAGTTAGGGTCTGGTGACCAGGCTGAACCACAATGCCACGTCCCCCTGATGCCCTATGATGTATTAGTTCTGCTAAGGTAATGGCGATACGATGATGTTAATGGACGAGACTTGAGTAGAGATAGAGCTAGAGTCTGGTGACCAAGTTGAACCACAATATCACGTCCTCTGCCTGATGCCCCACTCGCATCAAGTTCACTAACCACACACATACATTCACATGCCTATTCCTAGCATCATCATCATCATGACATTATAATAAATGAAATTAAATATGCATAAACAGTAATAACAGGAATAGTAGATGACAAGTGATATGCACATTACAATCATACAATCATAGAATTATACATGGCATTGGACTCAATAAATAAAAATATTTTATTATTAGCCAATTAGTTTAGGTCTTGTTCCCTCACCTTTGTTTGAGTGTAAATCTTCTTTCAAGCTTTAAGAATCACCTTTATATCAATAGAAAAACCTAACAAGTTGATAGATTTTAATTAGAATTTATTTTGACAGTTTTAAGCTTGCTGTAAAGCTAGGGTCGCAGGATGGGTTGCAGGTTGGGTCGCAGGTTTCTGCGACCGCAGGGTATAGGGTCGATGCTAGGGTCGGTTGTCCCATCGACCCTAGGTGCGACCGCAGCTTCCCTGGACTTCCCGAGAGCTTGGGGTCGATCCTGTGGTCTGGTAGGATCGGTTCCCAATCGACCCTACGTGCGACCACACGTGGTTTAAGTCGACCTTTCATTCTACAATCTCCTCTTTCATGTTTGGTTCCTTTGGCTTACTTCCATAGTCCATTCTATGCTTGTTCTATGGCTTAAAACTCCAGGTTAACCACTTACTTTGTTTACCATGATTCGCTCCATGGATTCCATTGAAATCTTCCCATGGATGGATGATTTGGGTTTCTCCTAGATCATACCCTCTTTATATACTATTCTAGGGTCTTACATAATTTATGGAGAATGTAATCATACCTTAAGCTTGATGAGATTCAGAGATTTCTCTGAATTTCTTCTCCTTAGTCTTCTTCTCCAACTCTCCTTCTCTTCACCTTCTCTTCTCTTTCTCTCACTTTCAATTAGGGTTTCAAAAGAAGTGAAAGAGGTTAAGGGATGTCCTATTTATAGAGGAAAACCTCCCAAAATAAGTCCCATTGAGATTAGGAAAGAATCCCCTTGAAAATAGGAAAGTTTCCTATTTACGGTTTCTGTCGGTGATCCTAGGGTCGATGCTAGGGTCGCAGATCCAGTCGACCCTTGGGTTTCAGTTGTCCGACCCTAGGACTAAAAGTCATGGGTCTGTCTTCTGATTTGGGTGGGGTCAACCCTACCTGTTTAGGTATGCGACCCTACCCTCTATTTTACTGTTTTTGGGTCAATTTCATACCTGGTCTTATGATTTCCTTCACGCACTTAGTCCACTTGGCTCGACCATGATAGGTAGACCTGGTACAAGGTGGTCAGACCGATTAGTTCGATACGGGTCTTACAACTCTCCCCTGCTGTAAGCACCCCATTTTTGCCATCCCAGCTAAATAAAGTCCTGCTGGTGTGTGGACAACAAAAGGAAGAAAGGTGATCAAAAGTTTGGATTCTTGATTGTGAACTTGAGGAAGTTTTCAATGGATCTATGAATTTGAGGAAGTTTTCAATGGGTCCACAGCAAGGTCATGGGTTATAATTTTGCATGGATGCGTAGGTCATAGAATTATCTTCGAAACGAGACCAGAATTCCTCAATTTTGATATCAAATGAGGAAGATATGACCATTTTAGTCAGATGATACATATGAGGGAGGTTTATGAAATCCTAGGGGCCTTCATGCAAATTATCCTAAGTTGGATTGTTTGAATTTCAAATCATCATATCTTGATCATCCGACATCGGATTCAGATGATTCCAAGACCATTATTCTTCATTCATGATGTTCTACAAAGTGGATGTAAAAAATCCCGGGTAGAAGTCACCAGTGGGTCCCATGCAAGCTTGCATGCAAAATTATCGTCAGAACTTCAAAGCTGCATATCTTTTCCGTTCTACATCGGATTCGGGTGATTCCAGTCCTATATTCCCATTTTTAATGTTCTACAAAATGAACGCAAAAATTTGGAATAGAGGCCATCGGAAAATTCCATGCGGGATGACAGCGGAAATGACCCATGAAATGACAAGGAGAGAAAACCCAGTTAATTCCAATTAATCCAGTCAACTCAGTTCAAACCAAGCTAGTCTTGGCCCAACCTAGTTAATTCCAGTCAATCCAGTCAACTCAGCTCAACCCAAGTCAGTCTTGGCCCAACCCAGTCAATCCTTGTCAATCCGGACCAATTCATGGTGGTACATATGCATGTATTTATTTCATATATTATTATATAATATATAATATATTATAATATATCATATAATATATACATATGTCTTATATGTATATTATATTATATATATTAATATATTAATATATTATATAATTATATATATATATATATTTTATATATAGAAAAAAAAAGGATCCAAAGAGAGAAGAAGATATGGGAAAAAATAATAAAAAAAGGGGAAAGGAGGAAAGACCGAAAGAGGAAAGAGAGAGAGAGAGAGAGAGAGAGCGGTGGAATGGGAGAATAAAAAGGAGAAAAAAAATGGAAAAGGAAGGAGGATCGAGAAGAGGGGAAGAGGGGAGAAGATTGAGAAAAATAATAAAAAAAAAGAAAGGAGGAGAGAATCGAGAGAGAAAGGAGGAAAGAAAAAATATAGAAAAAAGAGGAGAGAGAGGCAGATGGAGAGAGGATCGAGGGGCCAAAAAAATCAGAATAAAATAAGAGGAGGGAGAGAGGCCGGAAAGAGGAAGTGAAAAAGAAAAGAAAAAAAAAAGAAAGAGACCGAAAGGAGGGAGGAAGAAAAAAAAAACAGAAAAGAAGAAAGAAACCGAGAAGAGAGAGAGGAAGAAAGGAAGAAGCATGAGGTGGAGAGGAGAAGAAAAATTAGAAGAAGGGGAGAGAACCGAGAAGAAGGAGGAGGTGGAAAGGAGAAGAAAAAAAGCAGAAAAAAATGGAGAAGAAGGGGGGAAAACCGAAAGAAGAGAGCAGAGAGAGAGGGAAACGTGGGTGAGAGAGAGAAAGGTGAGTGAGAGAGAGAAAACGTGAGAGAGGAAGAAAGAAAGAGAGAGAAAAGAGAAGAGAAAGAAAAGAGAAGAAGAAAAGAGAGAAAGAGAAGAGAGAAAGAAGCAGAAGAGAGGAAAAGGAGGATTCACATTTAAAGGGGATTGATACAACCCCCAATCACCCTTCATCAACGGTTTCGCTCGATTTGAGCCCAAGGTTAGTACTCTAAACAAATTTAGAGGTCGTTATAATGCCCGAATGCCAATTTTGCTTGAAAAGGCTAATTTTCATGAAATCTCAATCATGATGCTCTATTACATGCTTGTTAATGTTAGGATGCCTATGTCTAACATTTGTCATGAATGATAATTTGTCTAAGCTATTCAATGATGAATTTTTGATTGATATACAATGATGTTTGATGTTTTTGTAAATTTCATAAAGTGATTTTCTAATCTGAAAATTCCAGATTTAGGGTTCAAACTTAGGACGTACATCATATGTATTTTTTCTAAGATTTTGAAGCCCAAACTTTTATGGGAGTCTCTCTGATATGATAGAAGACTATCCTAAAAATTTCGTTCCATTTGGAATTGGGGAAATATATCAAACAATTTGTCTTTGACATTGCTATTTTTCTCGGATGTAATGCAATCCTCCATCGGAAAGTCTCTAGACAAAGACTTTATGGCCATAATCAGAAAATCCACTTAACATGAACTTTTTAGACATGAAAGTCTTCTAAAAAATGGCACTGGTTTCATATTTTTTCCATTTTTCTTTGAATTGATATCAATTTTTAAGTGCATAAAGCTTTGATTTCAGATCTGTCATGATGTGCTGATTTGCATGATTGAAAAGAGTCATTTTTCACAAAGAAAATATACTGTTTTAACTTGTTTTTCTTAATGAAATTTTAGATCAGATAGTTATCTACATAGACATATGTCTGTATTTAATTTTCATTAAGAATAGAATTTTATTTGGAATTTATGGTGCAACTGGTCAAAAATCTGGAACAGACCTGACCAGTGTATTTGCCTGTACTTGGGGAATGTTTTCGACCTGCCTATGGTCTCTTTTAGGAATAGCTTCCTTGAGACAAAATGTTGGCCTCTGAGTCTTCTTTCCAGGGATATATTTTAAGAATTTTTTGAGTAAGTACAGTGCCCTATGTGCCCATTTTGGTCCAGCCTGACAAAGCTGTCATCTTGCTGCGTGTTCCTCATGTTTTGATTGATTCTCATATGCTTTGGTTGTTTCTCACATGCCATATTTGATGCTATGCTATGTTCGGTGCTCGTATGCATACACTTCCATAATTGGAATGATCACATTGCCATAATTGAAATAATCACTTGCCATGATTGGAATGATACACATGTTTATTACCATATTTGTCCGCTACACTTGCTCACATGCTATATTAATGCTTATTGTCACAATTAGGGTAGAAAACCCTAAAAATGGAAAGAAAATAACATTTAGGGTAGAAACCCTAAGATGGAAATAAAATAACAATTAGGGTAGAAAACCCTAAAATGGAAAGTGTAACAATTAGGGTAGAAAACCCTAAAATAGAAAGAAAGTAATAATTAGGGTAGAAACCCTAAAATAGAATAAAATAATAATTAGGGTAGAAAACCCTAAAAATTGAAAATAAATAATAATTAGGGTAGAAAACCCTAAATGGAAAGAAGTAATAGTTAGGGTAGAAAACCCTAAAAAAAATAGAAATAAAATAATAATTAGGGTAGAAAACCCTAAAATGGAAAGAATGTAACAATTAGGGTAGAAAACCCTAAAAATGGAAATAATTAGGGTAGAAAACCATGGAAAGAAAGTACTGTTAGGGTAGAAACCCTAAAAATAAAAATAAAATAATGATTAGGGTAGAAAACCCTAAATGGAAAGAATGTAACCATTAGGGTAGAAAATCTTAAAAAATAGAAATAAAATAACAATTAGGATAGAATACCCTAAAATGGAAAGAAAATAACAATTAGGGTAGAACACCCTAAACATAGAAATAAAATGATATTAGGGTAGAAAACCCTAAATATGGAAAGAAATAGCAATTAGGATCTTGCCATGCTTAGAACATAGCATCTAGATCATGCCATGTGGCTCTTGCCTTATTTGCAATACATGCCATATTTGAAAGATTTTAAACAATCTTCTTGTATGTGAATTTCTTGTCATAATGTTTTATGTGCCATATTTAGATAGAATATTCTATTTTTTTGGCAATAACTTATTTTATACAACACCCTAGTTAAACTGCCATATATGCACACTTCTAGAAGACAATGTAGGTGTGGGGACGTGCATTTAGGCACCCACATTCTTGGGAAGGGCATAATGGGAATGATAAAATCTTAATAAAGAAAGAAAATGCCTTGCCAAACTTTCCAAAATTAGAATTCAGGATAAAAAGGGTGATTTAGGACATTTTGCCCCTCGACAAACCCTAAACCTAGAATAGGTTCTAAACCCTAAACCTAGAATAGGTTCTCAATCACTAACCTAGAACAGGTTATCCATCCCGAACTACGCGGATTCTGATTCCTAGGTCAAACCCTAGGATACGTAGCTATTTGGGAGAAACCCAAATTCGGATCCACAATTTAGTCCACTCGGACTATCCATAGATCCACTAGGATATCTCTCATATTTTAACCCAAATAGGGTTATCCACACTTTAGTCCACTTGGACTATCCATAGATCCACTAGAATATTTATCCACATCTTAGTCCACTTGGACTATCCATAGATCCACTAGGATATTATCCACATTCCAACCCAAATAGGGTTATTCTTAGATCCACTAGGACTATCTATCAGTCCACATGGACTATCCAGATCCCAACCCATAGGATTTTACAGCCTTTCAAGCATAAATTTCAACTTGAACAAAGAACTTAATCATGCACAAGCATAAATCACATCCATAAACTTTAATCACACCTGAACTACGATGGTGAACCTGATTTTCGGAATAAATCCGTAATACGTAGGCAATCTGATGGATACAGATTCGGTTCAATGATATCAAACCCCTTGGTTTGGTTTGACTTAGCAAATAGAGTCTAGCATAGGAAAGGTATAAGAGACCGATTTCGATCGGGCGGTTTGGGTGCCTAACCCCTTCCCATAACCGTAACCTGACACTTACCCAATCTCTGATGGACCAGAATTCTAATCTAAGGGTCATGAGTCAATCGAAGTCTTACCTTGGGATGAGATTTCACATTTCTAAGGTCCTAGACCTAAATCTAGGTGGCGACTTATAAAGATTTTCCATCTTTGTCCTCACACCTGCTTATAAAAATTTCATCCTCAAAATTTATACATACCTTCCGAGTTGAAAAGATGAGGGTATTGCTTTCGTATAGCATTCTCCTCTTCCCATGTGATTTCTTCTATATCTCTGCTTCTCCAGGTGACTTTAACATAATAGATGTCATGGTTGCGTAGTCGTTGAACCTTTCGGCTGGTGATTTCAGTTGGTGTTACTTCAAATGTCAAATCATCAGTCAATTCAGGTGGATCTACTGTCAAAACGTGCGTTGGATCTCTGACATACTTCTTTAGTAAGGGGATATGAAATACATCTTGCACACTTGACATAGATGGTGGTAGTGCTAATTGGTAGGCCACTTTTCCACGTTTAGCTAGAATCTCATATGGTCCGACATATCTCGGACTTAGTTTCCCTTTCTGTCCGAACCGTTTCAAACCTCGCATAGGTGACACTTTGAGGAATACCTTATCACCTACGAAAAATTCAAGGTTTCGGCGTTGAGTATCTGCATACTGCTTCTGACGATTCTGAGCCGTTCTCACTCTTTCCTTGATGATGTCGACCACTCGACATGTCTCTTCAATAAATTCTGGTCCAATAATACTACGTTCTCTAACTTCATTCCAAAACAAAGGAGTTCGACACTTCCTGCCATACAGTGCTTCATAGGGTGACATCTGTGTAGTAGCATGATAGCTATTGTTATAAGCGAACTTGATCAATGGTAATTTTTCATCCCATGATCCTTTAAAATCAATTACACAGGCTCGGAGCATGTCTTCTAGAATCTGAATGGTACGCTCCGACTGTCCATCTGTCTGAGGATGGAATGCAGTACTGGACTTCAATGTGGTACCCATAGCCTTTTGCAATCCTTCCCAAAACTTTGAAGTAAATCGTGGTTCTCTGTCGTACACAATGCTTTCAGGTACACCGTGTAATCTAACAATATTATCCACATACAACTTAGCTAACCTCTCCAGTGTATACTGAGGTTGTATAGCTATAAATCGAGCCGTTTTAGTCAGGCGGTCTACAATCACCCAAACCGCGTCAACTACTCGGGGAGTCAATGGTAACCCGGTGACGAAGTCCATAGTGATGCAGTCCCATTTCCATGCCGGTTCCGATAACGGCTGTAACAGTCTTGCAGGTCTTTGTCATTCAGCCTTCACTCTCTAACAATTTAGGCATTGAGACACGAACTTAGCTACATCTGCTTTCATTCCTCTCCACCAATATAATTTATTTAGATCATGATACATTTTTATACTTCCAGGATGTATCAAATAGGCGGTGGTATGGGCTTCCTTCATTAGTCGGTGTCTAATGTCAAAACTTTTTGTTTCAGGTACACGTATTCTTCCTTTGTACTTCAGTACCTTTTCTTCGTCCAAGGCAAACTCAGGGATAGTTCTACCTTTTTCAATGTCCTCTTGTACCATTCTTAGATAAGGGTCTGATTTAATAGCTGTTTTCACTTCATCAATTATATCAGGTACAATCTTCAATGTGGCAAACATACTTGAAAACCGATGAATAAACTCTTGGTTGGTTGATTCACCCGGTGCATCTATCACAAACTAGTCATTACTGTAATTGAACACTTTTCTGGTAGTACACATTGCGACAGTTGTGTTAACCTCTCATTGAGATTTTATCATTGCCTTTC
The DNA here is from genome assembly GCA_028583415.1 of Protea cynaroides. Lineage (NCBI taxonomy): Eukaryota > Viridiplantae > Streptophyta > Magnoliopsida > Proteales > Proteaceae > Protea > Protea cynaroides. The sequence continues at coordinate 38,123,023 of CM053276.1, read as the reverse complement.
TATTCAACGCGTCAGTAACCACATTAGCTTTTCCCGGATGAAACTGGATATCACAATCATAATCTCTCAATAGTTCCAGCCATCTTCTTTGTCTCATATTTAACTTCTTCTGATTAAAGAAATAAGTAAGACTCTTATGATCTGATTTAATCTGAAATTTCTCTCCGTACAAGTAATGTCTCCATATCTTGACAGCATGTACTACTGCCGCTAATTCCAAATCATGAGTGGGATAGTTCTTCTCATGTGTCTCCATAAAAGTTGCTGGTGCATTTGTCAATCCAAAAGACATGACCAAAAATTCATAATGTCCATATCTGGTCCTGAATGTTGTCTTGGGAATATCACCGTCCTTAATCTTCAACTGATGGTAGCCTGAATGAAGATCGATTTTGGAGAACACTTTGGCACCTTGCAACTGATCAAACAAGTCATCGATCCGAGGCAATGGGTACCGATTCTTGATTGTCAGCTTATTCTGTTCTCGGTTGTCTATACACAGTCGAACACTACCGTCCTTCTTCTTTACGAATAATACTGGCGCTCCCCATGGTGATATGCTAGGTCGGATGTAACCCTTCTCCAGTAGTTCTAGTAACTGTACCATTAATTCCTTTAGTTCTGTAGGAGCCATTCGATAAGGTGCTTTAGATACTGGTGTGGCTCCGGGTATAAGTTCTATAACGAACTCTGTCACTCGGTCGGGTGGTAGTCCTGGTAACTCTTGAGGAAATACATCTGGGAAGTCACGCACAACATCAATATCTTCCATTCGTGGTGCTTCCTTGGTAAGATCGACCATAGATACTAGATACCCAACTGCTCCTTTCTCAAGGCACTTCCTAGCCTTTAATGCAGAGAGTATGAGCTTTCATTTACGGGGAAGTTTGGTTCCCGCAAAACTAAACTCTGCTCCTTCCTTGTCTTTAAATGTCAGCTTCTTTTCGGTACATATTAGGTTTGCAGAATGCCGAGCTAACCAGTCCATTCCCAAGATGACGTCAAAGTCTGCCATCTCAAGTTGAATCAGGGTTGCATCTAAAGTTTTCTCGTCCATAAGGACTGGACATGGTCCATAACTTTTTTCTAATTCCACTTCTAATCCCATCAGCGATCGTACAAACAGTTTGTGGTCTAATGATTTGAGGGGTAGGTTCAGCTTCTTCCCAAATGACACAGATATACAAGAATGAGTAGCTCCTGAATCAAAGAGTACTCTGGCGGGAATGCCATTAATAGGTACGATACCTGTGATTTATTTTTATTTAGTCTACATGCGCATACAATGTAACACAAAATGAAAAGGTTCAGGTCATACCTATGACCACATCAGGCGATGCGGCAGCATCCTCAGATGTAACAACATAAACCTTTCCTTGCTGTAGCTGCTTCCTGGGTTTAGGACATTCCCTTGAAATATGTCCCATTTGATTGCAGTTAAAGCATTTTACTCCTTCATTATTTGGCTTCTGTTGCTGTTGAGCTGCTGGGGTAGTCTTGGCTGCAGCATTAAAACCTTGAGTACGGAAGGGTTTGAATGTCCTTGTATTCCCTCTGTTATATGAATTTCTAGTTGGCCTCTTAATGCCCCTGTTTTGAGCAAAATAACTCTCTTTCTGGCTCGACTCTATTACTCGAGCAATTTGTACCGCTTCATTGTAGACTTTCTTTTCAAGTCCTATTACATGTTCACGAATACTTCCCCTAAGTCCCATGACGAACCTTCGGGTCTTTGTATCTTCCGCTTGCATACTGACTGGTGCAAAGAAGAACAGCTCCTCATAACGCTGTTGATATGCATCGACAGTCATCTGTCCCTGATACAAACTCAGGAACTCTTTCTCCATAGAATCTCTGAAACTCCTAGGAAAATACTTCTCAAAGAATGCCTCCTTATATATATCCCAGGTCAGTTGGGCGTGCTTTGTCAACAGATACGTCCGTGTGGACTTCCACCAGTGGTGTGCATCTCCTTTCAGCATGAACGTTGCACACAATACTTTCTCCTTTTCATTCACCGTCATCATCGTAAAATTCCTCTCCATCTTATCAATCCAGTGTGCTGGCCACAACGGATCAGCTGGCTTACCACTATACTCTTTGGGCTTCATCTTCAGAAAACGCTCAACTAGTCTGGAGTGGTATAGTTGATGAGGAACATAAGCCCCATACATAGGTGGTTGGTATTGATAACCACCTTGAGCTACTTCAGGGTTTTGCACTTGAGCCTGCATGATGGGAGTTTGAGGTGCATGGGGAACTGTGTTACTTTTCCCTGGTACTGTGCTTGCCTGTCCTGCTGGCATCGGTGTCGTCTGTGCAGCTGGAAAAGCCATGCCTATGGCAGCTTGCATAGTAGCTTGTACCTGTTGTATTTGCTGCAGCTGTTGTGCCAAATTCATTATGGTTGTAGCCAGGTTTGTAGGTGGAGCTGGCAGGTTTGTAGGATTTGTCTAGCCGTTAACTACGGACGGTGCCATATTTAGATTCTCCTGTGTCTCAGGATGTATATGGCTGTCTTCCTCCACAGGTGGTGGTGGTGGAATAGAGTTACGGCTTTGTCTGGTCACTCTGCGTCCAGCCATTATCTGCTCTGGTAGTGGTAATGCCTGAAAATCATAGAATACGTGAGGCAATCATCATATACTTCATTCTCATATTTAAATCCACTAGTCAATGATTTTCAAATTTTTCAGATCATTCTATCAAATATACTGTATTTCCATTGTAGGGTCGATGGTAGGGTCGATGGATGTCCGACCCTAGGGTATGCGACCCTGAGAACCACTGTTACTTACCGAAAGCCTAGAGTCGATGGTAGGGTTGATAGATGTCCGACCCTAGGATCGACCCCTAGTTCTCTGTCAGATCACCGAGAGGCTAGGGTCGATGAATGGGTCGGAGGTAGGGTCGCATGTCTTGGTAGAATTATGCGACCCTAGGACCTAGAATCAGGTTTTTAAATCCCGATTTTGGTTTCATTTCTCATTCTTTCTCCTCCTTTCCAACTCGGCTCATTCCTCTGAGTTGCTACAGTGTCAACTCCGACCCGTTGGTGATTGTTGCTTCACTTTTTGACTTTTACTCCTTCTCTACAGGTATGTTCTCTACTGTTTCATGTTTTTAGAGCTTTCTAACTAGGTTTTTGCTCGTTTACACCATTTTCTTCAAATTAAACTTTTTCCAATCGTATTTTTATTGAGGCTTTTTCTATTGGTGACTCAATGGATGAAAGCCCTAAAAAATATTCAAGTTTCATCGGTTGGTTATCGAGAAACTTGAAAAATTCCTAATATGTCGATATTTTTGAATTTCTCAAAATTTCTTCAAATTTACTCCTCTTAGATAAAATTTTCAACTGTATAAGTCTTGCATTGTAGTTTAGAATCTATATAAGTCCTTCTGCCCATGTGTATGGGTGAAAAGTGAGGCTTTTGCCCAATTTATGCCGTTATAATGCCGAAATTTTTGGGTTTTTCACCTTTACTAAGCTATTATCTATTTTTCTTTGTTTTTGTAGATAATATGGCTCGTACCAAAGTACCTAGGGTTCACGACCCAGTTCATTTCCATTCTAACGAGGCCAAGGCTCAGTATGCCCGCTACGCTCGTAAGAAGGTAGAGGGAGGTCGTCATGTGGACTTGGCTAGCCTAGCCTTATTCGATGTAGAGAGAGCCTTTGGTGACATGGGCTGGCTTCCCGTGATCACCTACGATGCCTGTACTCGTCCGGATCTAGTGAGACTGTTCTATTGTAATCTCCAGGTGGTGGGAGATCACAATGACACTGAGAAGGGTAGGGAGCTCAAGATCACGAGCTACGTCAAGGGAGTAGAGATTTCCTTTGACTATCGGCAGTTAACGGACCACTTGGGCATTTCATATGATGGCCCCTTGGTATACTGCGCTCCCAGAGAGCTCCAGTTCTTTTCCTTGGAGATGCGGGTTGAGATAGACTGTTAGCTTATCAGAGAGGATCGCTGGGAGAAGAAGGCGATCAACCTCTATCCAGAGCCTTGGGTGTACTATAAGATCATTCAGCACAACCTGATACCTCAGAGTGGACACTACGAGAGGGTCTCCCAGTTGACCCAGTATTTGCTTTACTATATCTGCACTAGGCAGCCTGTTTGCCTCCCTTATATTATTATGCGGACGATGATCAGTGCTACGCTGCCTAGTCAGATAGGCAACCTACCCTATGGGCATCTGATTACTACATTGCTTACCCGCCTGGGTGTTGATTTAGTGGATGAGAGGATTCAGGAGAAATCCTTCTCATCAACTCTGGACTGGGAGGCCATCTGTAAGATGGGCATGCGGGATGCTCAGGTCAGTGACGAGGAGAGGAACGCTCTGGTGCGTCCTCATACTCGGGTGGAGATAGCAGACGCTGAGGCAGCAGTGGCAGCTGTTGGGGCAGAGGTTCATGGGGGTGATGTTGGAGATGAGGATCGTATGTACATGGATGTGGACTCCATACCTCCTCCATCACCTACACATTCTACTAGAGTTGGTCCTTCATATGCAGCTGGTCCTTCACATGCAGCTGGTCCTTCACACCCACCTTTTGATGGCATGATGGGGCTACTGCGTGAGATTAGAGAGGCTCAGCGCATGTCTAATCTAAGAGTGGGAGAGCTTCTAGATGCTCAGCGCGTGACTGATCGGCGGGTGGCTGATCTCACAGCTAGTCTTCAGACGACCCAGACTCAGGTAGCTTGGTTGACTAGAGTCTATGCCGAGGATTATGACAAAAACCGCGAGGCATCGCCTCCCCCCATCACCTCCAGCTTCATGATATATTTTCTTTTCTTTTGTTTCACAGAGTAACTGTCTGGGTTGTGGACTGTACTCTATTTTAGATATGTACATAAACTTGCTTTGGTATGACTTGTATATACGTTTGTCTTTCACTTGGGTGTATATGAACTTGTTTCTCATTTAATAGATGCATTATTCTCTTTCAAATTTTGTCTCAAACAACACAGGTGCTTATAATGTATTATTATTACAGCTTTTAAATTTTTATCCTATCTCAGTTCACAAACTTTTGTGGTAGTATATTGGTTTAAAAGATAGGGCCTGAGAGCTCTGATACCAAGTTGTCACACCCTTATTCCGTACTATTCAGAACGGTGTGATGAACCACTAATAAACGAACGATTCAACCAGGATCTCTAATAGACTGTGTCCTTTAACTTAAACCATACACATCCATAACCATAATCAGAATAAATACACAATAGCAGAAGTTTTAATATTAAATGAACTGAGAATCTAACTATGATAGTCATAAATAAAATATCCAATTATGTTGTATCAACCGAGACATAAATAAATAAAATATCAAATTATATTTTCTTAATAGTTCAAATAAAAATCTAATCGAAAATGCATGAGTTGCACTCGCATGATGAGTCATGCGTCTCCACTATATCTTCAACATCCATTGCAGCAACGTGTCCGTATGCAGGAGCATTCATATAATCTTCCACGGTAGTACCTGCATCATCAACTAAAAATATGTGAATTCAAAAAGGGTGTGCACACATCACATCTCAGTGAGCAAACAAAACAATGCAACAATCATATGCATGCATTCAATTCATATATGTGGTCTGGTATATAAGTTTACAATGTGCTATAGAAAGGTTCGGTGGTCGCCTCAACTCTATACACATGTGTGTGAATCTACCCAATGAATATCATTATTTCCGTCCCACATGCACCCACCATGGAATAGAGATAGAGCTAAAGTGCTTAGGACTGCACCGCATCACACTTCCTCTGATGCTCAATCCATACCAACACGTAAGCCCCTGTTGGCGAGGGCTTGTAAACTTGGCTCGCAACTAACCAATCCTAATATCAAACAGTGTATCCAAGGCCTCACCCCAGCATCCCTCAATACATCCATAGAGATAGAGCTAGGGTCTAGTGACCAGGCTGAACCACAATGCCACGTCCCCCCTGATGCCCTACGATGTATTAGTTCTACTAAGGTAATGGTGATACGACGATATTAATGGACGAGACTTGAGTAGAGATAGAGCTAGAGTCTGGTGACCAGGCTGAACCATAATATCATGTCCTCCCCCTGATGCCCCACTCACATCAAGTACACTAACCACATACATACATTCACATGCCTATTCCTAGCATCATCATCATCATCATGTTATAATAAACGGAATTAAATATACATGAACAGTAATAACATGAATAGTAGATGACATGTGATATGCACATTACAATCATACAATCATAGAATCATACATGGCATTGGACTCAATAAACAAAAATATTTTATTATTAGCCAATTAGTTTAGGTCTTGTTCCCTCACCTTTGCTTGAGTGTAAATCCTCTTTCAAGCTTTAAGAATCGCCTTTATACCAATAGGAAAACCTAACAAGTCGATAGATTTTAATTAGAATTCATTCCAACAGTTTTAAGCTTGCTGTAAAGCTAGGGTCGCAGGTTTCTGCGACCCCAGGGTATAGGGTCAATGCTAGGGTCGGTTGTCCCATCAACCCTAGGTGCGACCGCAGCTTTCCTGGACTTCCCGAGAGCTTGGGGTCGATCCTGTGGTCTGGTAGGGTTGTTTCCTAATCGACCCTACGTGCGATCGCACGTGGTTTAAGTCGACCTTTCATTCTACAGTCTCTTTTTTCATGTTTGGGTCCTTTGGCTTACTTCCATAGTCCATTCTATGCTTGTTCTATGGCTTAAAACTCCAGGTTAAACACTTACTTTGTTTACCATGATTGCCTCCATGGATTCCATTGAAATCTTCCCATGGATGGATGATTTGGGTTTCTCCTAGATCATACCCTCTTTATATACTATTCTAGGGTCTTACATAATTTATGGAGAATGTAATCATACCTTAAGCTTGATGAGATTCAGAGATTTCTCTGAATTTCTTCTCCTTAGTCTTCTTCTCCAACTCTCCTTCTCTTCACCTTCTCTTCTCTTTCTCTCATTTTCAATTAGGGTTTCAAAAGAAGTGAAAGAGGTTAAGGGATGTCCTATTTATAGAGGAAAACCTCCCAAAATAAGTCCCATTGAGATTAGGAAAGAATCCCCTTGAAATTATGAAAGTTTCCTATTTACGATTTCTGTCGGTGATCCTAGGGTCGATGCTAGGGTCGCAGATCCCATCGACCCTAGGGTTTCAGTTGTCCGACCCTAGGACTAAAATTCATGGGTCTGTCTTCTGATTTGGGTGGGGTCGACCCTACCCTCTATTTTACTATTTTTGGGTCAATTTCATACCTGGTCTTGTGATTTCCTTCACGCACTTGGTCCACTTGGCTCGCCCATGATAGGTAAACCTGGTACAAGGTGGTTAGACCGGTTAGTTCGATACGGGTCTTACACAAGCAATACAAGCTTAGGCTTAACCCTCAGAAGTGTGCATTTGGAGTAACAGCAGGAAAAATGTTAGGCTTCATGGTTAGTCAAAGGGGGATTGAAATAGACCCGGCCAAGATAAAACCCATATAAGAGATGCCACCCCCCAAAATAGAAAAAGAGATAAGAATTTTTCTAGGAAGGCTCCAGTACATCAATCGGTTTATCGCACACCTCACGACAACATGCGATCCAATCTTCAAGTCGTTGAGGAAGAATCAACCCAAGGAGTGGAACCCTCAATGTCAGTTGGCTTTCGACAAAATCAAGACTTACCTATCAAATCCACCAAAATGGGCTCCACCAGTTCTTGGAAGGCCATTGCTCCTTTACTTATCAGTGTTAGAAGATTCCATGGGGTTGATGATAGCCCAACATGATGACGATGGACGTACAGAAAAAGCAATATGTTACTTGAGTAAGAAATTTACAGGCTACGAGTTAAACTATACACCCTTGGAGAAGACATATGCGGCTCTAGTCTGGGTAACCAAAAGGTTGAGACACTACATGTTATCATACCCTGTCATACTCATTTCAAAGATGGACCCATTGAAGTATCTGTTTGAGAAGCCAGCATTGACTGGATGCCAGCATTGACTGGAAGACTGGCTTGATGGCTACTATTGTTGTCTGAATTTGATATCACGTATGTTAAACAAAAATCCATCAGGAGAAGTGTATTTGCAGAGCATCCGTCTGCTCACCCAGTCAGATTTAATCTCAAAAACTTGGAAGATGTATTTCCCGATGAAGAGGTTTACATGGTTGAAGAGGAAAAGAAAGAAGATACATGGATGATGTTCTTTGACGGAGCCGCCAACTATTGAGGGTGTGGAGCTGGGGGATTACTTATGGATCTCGAAGGGAAATTCGTACCATTCTCACTCTTATTAGAGTTTGAGTGTACAAACAATACTATGGAATATGAAGCTTGCATCATGGGGCTCAAAGCTGCACCTGTAATAGGCATCAAGAAGTTGAAAGTGTATGGGGATTCTTCCATCGTCATCTATCAAGTCAGAGGGGATTGAAAAACCATAGTTGAAAAATTGATACCTTATCAGTAGCATGCATCAGAGCTTCACAGAGATAGAGTTCGACTATTCCCCAAGGACACAAACAAATACGCTGACGCATTGGCCACCTTGGCTTCAATGATCAGTGGTGATCCTGTCGAATGCTCAAGACCCTTGATGATAGAAAGAAGAATGCAGCCGGCATATACAGAAGTTGATGCATTGACAATTGATGGAAGACCTCGGTTTGAACCAATAGTGGACTTCATTAAAGAAGGCAAATACCCTGCAAACGCTACAGTAGGAGAGAAAAGGACACTGAGACGATATGCTTCGTAGTTCATCCTTTGCGAAGATATCCTATTCAAGAGATCATAGATGGGGTACAATTGGTCTGTGTCGATGAAGAGCAAGCACAAACCCTCATTGAGCAAATACATCAAGGAGTCTGTGGACCGCACATGAATGCAAGGATGCTTACAAAGAAAATCCTGAGAATGGGGTACTATTGGAGCACAATGGAAATAGATTGCACGGAGTTCGTGGAGAAGTGCCACAAATGCCAGATCTTCGTCAACTTGATACATGAACTGCCTACATAATTGCACACTCTTAGTTGACCTTGGCCATTCTCAACTTGGGGTATAGATGTGATCGGAAAGATTCACCCAAATGCATAAAATGGACACGAGTTCATCTTAGTAGCCATCGACTATTTTACCAAGTGGGTAGAAGCTTAGTCATATGCTAAACTCACGAAAAATCAGGTAACCAAGTTCCTCAAAGAGAATCTCATCTGTCGACATGGGATGCCTCATGCTCTAATCTCAGATCAAGGTTAACACTTTAGAGGAAATGTTCAAGAGCTGTGTGAGAAGTTTAACATCCAAAGGCACCGTTCCTCCCCTTATTTTCGGTAGACAAATGGAGCAGTAGAGGCCACCAGCAATAATGTCAAGGTCATCCTCCAAAAAATGATAAAAACTCATGGTGGGTGGGTAAATAGGCTACCGTATGCATTATGGGCATATAGGACTTCTATAAGGACATCTACTGGAGCAATGTTTTATTCTTTTGTATATGGTATGGAAGCAGTACTCCTAGTAGAAACGGAAGTGCCATCACTGAGAATCTAAATAGAGTCCAAAATCCCTGAAGCTGAATGGCTTCGATCTCGTTACGAAGAGTTGAACCTCATTGATGAAAGAATAATGAAAGCGGCTGACAATGCAAAGAAGTACCAGCAAAGAATGGCCACCACTTTTAATAAGAAGGTTTGTATTCATCACTTGGCAGTGGGAGATCTAGTACTGAAGGAGCAAAGAGCGCCTATCCATGACCCCAGGGTTAAATTCTGTCCAAACTAGAGTGGACCATTCATAGTGAAAGAAATCCCACCTAGAAATGCAGTTCGGTTGACAGATCTGGATGGTGAAGAGTTACGATACCTGACCAACCTTGATCAGGTGAAACAATATCATGTCTAACCTCTGCACTCTTCCAAAAAAAAAAAAACAAGGGGTTTCCCCTTTTACTCGCAGAGCCGATATTAAAATGACATTTGGAGGACTTTGATAGATGTGGGTTGGATTCTCCAGAAAGGCTACTACATCCTGCCACTCAGTAATGGTTTCATCATCTCATCATAATTAAAGGAAGAACTTCCTGCTTTCTGACTAAGCTCTTTCATCTGTTCATCTATCCAACGGATTTCTCAAGAATCGCATATCGATCCCATCTTTCACATCTTTTGATATCGACCCTAGTGGGCATGTCAATCTAAAAATAATGATAATGATAAATTTGGCTGGAACTCTTGTCTGTCATTCATTACATTCAACGGCGTCCAAAGATTCCAAAGAGCCCTTCCTTTCAGCCCATAAATGTCACACCCCAATTCCGACATCGCAGAATGGTGTGATGAACCGCTAAATAACCAACGGTTCAACCAGGATCTCTAATTGGCTATCCCCGCGTTATCCAAACTTTACACGCATCCACAATCATAATCAGAGTAAATACACAATAGCGGAAATCTTATAAATAAATGAACTGAGAACCAAAATGATATTAATAATTTAATAGAAAATTATTTTATATTCAACTGAGACATAAATATTTAAATATCAAATACAAGTCTTTATAAATCCAATGAAAGAAACCTATAAAAAAATCTAATCAAATACACACGAGTTGCACTCGCAAGAGGAGTCGTGTGTATCGTCTTCAGCTCCAACTTCCATAGCTGCTACGGGTTCCGTGCGCCGGCGTTCATGTAATCTTCAACCGTATAACCTGCATCATCAACTAAAAATATTCGACGTCGAGGGGTGAGCACACAACACGGCTCAGTGAGTAGCCAAAACAATGCAACATTTCATATGCATGCAAAAAATCAATTCATATCTTTGGTCCTGGTTTATAGTTTGCAATGTGCAATAGAAAGGTTGGGTGGTCAAAGGTTAACGTTTATTGACACCGCCTCTATACACAGGGTGTGGAAGCCCGCCCGAAGGTTAACGTTTATCGTCGTCCCCATCCACCCTACCATAACATTATACAACAAAGGTTAACGTTTATTGCTATATAATGCTATACCAACACGTAAGCCCCAGTTAGCGAGGGCTTGCAAGCCGGGCTCGTTGCTAACCAATCCTAATGCCAAACGGTGTATCCAAGGCCTCACCCCGGCATCCCTCGGAACATCCATAGAGATAGAGCTAAGGCCCCCCGGTAGAGTCAGAGACTACAAGGACCGAGACCACCTCCCTGATACTCTACGACATAATAGTTCAGCTAAGGTAATGGCGATACGACGACGTCAATGCACAAGACTTGAGTTAGAGATAGAGCTAAAGTGCTGAGACCCGCCAAAGGTTAACGTTTATTGACGTTCTCATCACACCTCCCCTGATACTCGCTCGCATCAAGCACATCAACCACACACATACAAGCACATGCCTATTCCTATCATCATCATCATCATCATGTTATAAACAATAAAGTAAATATGCATGAACAAGTAATAGAAATATTGGATGGCATGCTGTATGCACATTACAAACATATTCGCATAGAATCAAACATGGCATAGGACTCAAGAAATAGAAAACAGTTTATTATTAACCAATTTAGTTTGGGGTTAAGGTTCCTCACCTTAGCTTGCTAAAAGATACTTTCCCAAGCTTTAGAATCACCTTTATAATGTTATTATATTGCTAGCAAACCTAACAAAGTCGATAGAATTTAATTAGAATTAATTCGAAATTTAAAAACCATTTTCGTGTTTGGGGTCCTATGGCTTGCTTCCTACCTTCATTCAACAGTCAATCCATGGTCTAGAACCATGTATAATCCATCTAGATAGCTTTCGTGCATCCTCCTATGGTTTTCCATGAAAACCTAACCATGGATGGATGGTTTGGGTTTCTCCGAAATCCTACACTCAACCATATCTAACCTAAGGTCTGTAGAAACTCATGGAATTAATATCCATACCTGAGAAGATTACTTTTCTCTGCAAATTCTTCTCCTTTTTGCTAAGCCTTCTTCCTAGCCTCCTTTCTTCCTCTTTTCCTTCTTCTCTCTTTCTCTCAATTCAATTAGGGTTGTGAAAGGAGTGAATGTGGCTTAGGGACGTCCTTTAAATAGACTAGGAATGTCCTATAATAATCCCATTGAGATTTGGAAGGAATCCCAACCGAAAATTAGGAAATTTTCTAAATTTAGTTTTCTTAGAAACCGAGGGTCGATGGGAGGGTCGATGATCCCGTCGACCCTAGGGTCTTAAGCTGTCCGACCCTCCCTTCAAAACGAGGGTCGACTTTCTGTTTTTGGGAGGTCAGACCCTACTTAGCTGGGTGTGCGACCCTTCCCTAAAATTAAGTGTTTTTTGGGTCGATTTTATACCTGGGATCTCGATCTCCTTCATGCCCTTGGTCCATTTGACTCGACCATGATGGGTAAACCTGGTTCAAGGTGGTAAGACCGGGTTAGTTTGACACGGGTCTTACAACTCCCCCCAACTTATAAAAATTTTGTCCTCGAAATTGTACGTACCTTCTGAATCAAACAAGTCAGGGTATTGCTTTCTCATAGCATTTTCTTCTTCCCATGTAATCTCTTCCATGTCTCTACTTTTCCATGTGACCTTAACATAGTAGATATCTCTGTTGCGTAGACGTTGAACCTTTCGACTAGTGATTTCCGTTGGTGTTACTTCAAATGTCAAATCATCAGTCAATTCCGGCAAATCTACTGTCAACACATGTGTTGGGTCTTTGACATACTTCTTCAATAAGGATATGTGAAATACGTCATGCACACTTGACATAGATGGTGGTAGTGCTAACTGATAAGCTACTTTCCCACGCTTAGCCGGAATCTCATATGGCCCGACGTATCTTGGACTTAGTTTTCCTTTCTGTCCGAACCTCTTCAATCCTCGCATAGGCGATACTTTCAAAAATACTTTATCACCTACGGCGAACTCTAGCTCTCTTCGTCGAGTATCTGCGTATTGCTTCGACGGTTCTGAGCTACTCTTACTCTTTCCTTGATGATGTCGACCACTCGACAAGTCTCTTCAACAAATTCCGGTCCAACAATACTACGTTCTCCAACTTCATTCCAAAACAAGGGAGTTCGACACTTCCTACCATACAGTGCTTCATAAGGTGACATCTGTATAGTAGCCTGATAGCTGTTATTATAAGCGAACTCGATCAATGGTAACTTTTCGTCCCATGATCCTTTGAAATCAATCACACATGCTCGTAGCATATCTTCTAAAATCTGGATTGTACGCTCCGACTGTCCGTTTGCATTTGTGGGTGGAATGCGATCCTGAACTTCAATGTTGTACCCATGGCCTTTTGCGGTCCTTCCCAAAATTTGGAAGTAAATCGTGGATCTCTATCGGACACAATACTTTCCGGAACACCATGTAACCGAACAATATTATCCACATACAGCTTTGCTAACCTTTCCGGTATCTTGGGGGTCGTATCGGTATGAAGCGAGCTGTTTTTAGTCGAGACGGTCTACAATCACCCAAACTGCGTCAACTACTCGAGGAGTCAATGGTAGTCCTGTGACGAAGTCCATAGTGATGCAGTCCCATTTCCATGCTGGTTCCGGTAATGGTTGTAACAGTCCTGTGGGTCTTTGTCGTTCCGCCTTTACCTTCTGACAATTTAAGCATTGAGACACGAACTTGGCTATATCTGCCTTCATCCCCCCTCCACCAATACAGTTTCTTTAGATCATGATACATTTTTGTGCTTCCAGGATGTATCGAGTAGATGGTGGTATGGGCTTCCTTCATCAGTCGGTGTCTAATGTCCATATTTTTCCTGTTTCGGTACACATATTCTCCCTTTATATTTCAGTACCTTCTCGTCATCCAAGGTGAACTCAGGGTTAGTCCTACCTTTCTCAATATCTTCTTGTACCGTTCTCAGATAAGGATCTGCTTTGATAGCTGTCTTCACTTCGTCCACTATATCCGGTATAATCTTCAATGCCGCGAACATATTCGAAAACCGATGAATAAACCCTTGGCTAGCTGACTCATCCGTTATATCTATCACATATTGTTCGTTGCCGTGATTAAACACCATTCCGTTGGTATACATTGCTGCAGTCGTGCTAACTTCTCCTTGAGATTTTATCATTGCTTTTCTTTAACTCCTTCTGATTAAATAGATAAGTAAGACTTTTATGGTCCGACTTAATCTGAAATTTCTCTCCGTATAGGTAGTGTCTCCATATCTTGACAGCATGTACTACTGCCGCTAACTCCAAATCATGAGTGGGGTAATTCTTCTCATGTACCTTCAACTGTCTCGAGGCATACGCAACTACTTGCTCTCCTTGCATAAGCACACATCCTAATCCCAATCCCGATGCATCGGTGTATAAGGTAAATGTACGTCTTGGAACGGGAATGGTCAAAATTGGAGCGGATATCAATCTGGTCTTCAATGTTTGAAAACTCTTTTCACATTTATCCGTCCATACGAACTTTTCTCCTTTCTTGGTCAAACTGGTGAGAGGTACGGCAATCCGAGAATAGTCTTCTACGAATCTCCGGTAATAACCAGCTAGACCAGAAAACTTCAAATTTCTGAAACACTCTTTGGTGCTTCCCACTTCACAATAGCCTCGATCTTCTTGGGGTCCACTTTGATTCCTTCTGCGGATACTACATGGCCTAGAAAGGCGACTTCACTTAGCGAAAACTCACACTTCGAAAATTTGGCGTATAACTTCTCTTTCCTTAAGCGTTGTAGGGCTGCGTTTAGGTTCTTGATATGGGTTTCCTTGTCCTTGGAGTATACCAATATGTCATCAATAAATACTATGACCGGCGTATCCAACATATCGTGGAAAACCCGGTTCATAAGTTCCATGAATGTTGCCGGTGCATTAGTTAGTCCGAAGGACATCACTAGGAACTCATAATGTCCGTATCTTGTCCCGAAAGCTGTATTCGGAATGTCATCTTCTTTAATCTTCAGTTGGTGATAGCTCGATCGAAGATCGATCTTTGAAAATACCTTCGCTCCTTGTAACCGATCGAACAAGTCATCGATCTGGGTAGTGGATATCGATTCTTGATTGTCGGCTTATTCAACTCTCGATAGTCGATGCATAATCGAGCGCTACCATCCTTCTTCTTCTTCACGAACAACACCGGTGCTCCCCCATGGAGATATCTTTGGGTCTAATATAACCCTTATCCGGCAGTTCTTGTAATTGCACTTTTAATTCCTTCGGTTCGGTAGGAGCCATTCTATAAGGTGCTTTTGATGCTTGGTGCGGCTCCGGTATAAGGTCTATTACAAACTCCGTGGCTCGGTCGGGTGGTAATCCGGGTAGTTCCTCGGAAATACATCGGGAAAATCTCGCCCGACATCAATATCTTCCATTCGTGGCACGTCCTTGGTTAGGTCGACCCGCGATACTAGATATCCGACTGCCCCTTTCTCAAGGCACTTCTTAGCCTTTAATGCGGAGAGTATGAGCTTGCGTCTCCTGGGAAGTTTGGTTCCCGAGAAACTAAATTCTGCTCCTTCTTTGTCTTTGAACGTTAGCTTCTTCTCGGCGCATAACGGATTTGCAGATTGCCGAGCTAACCAGTCCATTCCCAAGATGACGTCAAAGTCTGCCATCTCAAGTTGTATTAAAGTTGCATCCAAGGTTTTCTCGCCAATGAGAACTGGACATGGCCCATAACCCTTCTCTAATTCCACTTCTAATCCCATCGGTGACCGTACAAGTAATTTGTAGTCTAATGTTTTGATGGGCAGATTGGTCTTCTTTCCAAATGACACAGATATAAATGAATGAGTAGCTCTCGAATCAAAGAGTACTCCGGCGGGTACGCCATTGATAGGTACGATACCTGTGACTCGTTTTTACTTAGTCTACATGCTCAATCAATTCTAATTATAGCCTTACAAGTTTCGGTCATACCTGTGACCACATCGGGCGATGCAGCAGCATCCTCGGATGTAACGACATACACCCGTCCTTGATGTAGTTGCTTCTTGGGTTTTGGGCACTCTCTTGCCATATGCCCTGGTTGGTTGCAGTTATAGCACCTCGGGGCTTCAACATTTTACTTTGGCTGTGGTTGAGCTGCTGCAGTAGACTTTGGTACAGTTGCAAAATTCTGGGCGAAAAGGTTTATACGTCCAGTTATTGCCTCCGTTATCACGAATTCCCGGCTGGTCTCTTGATTCCTTTGTTTTGAGCGAAATAACTCTCTTTACGGCTCGATTCAATCACTTCGAGCGATCTGGACCGCTTCATTATATATGGTCTTTTCTAATCCCAGAACATGTTCCCTGATGCTTCCTCTCAGTCCCGCGACAAATCTACGGGTTTTTGTATCTTCTTCTTGCATACTAGCCGGTGCAAAGAAAAACAGCTCTTCGTAGCGCTGTTGATATGCGTCTACGGTCATCTGTCCCTGGTACAAACTCAGGGAACTCTTTTTCCATTGAATCTACGAAGCTTCTTGGGAAATACTTCTCGAAGAATGCTACTTTATATATAGCCCATGTAAGTAGGCCGTGCTTGGTCAATAAGTACGTCTTTGTAGATTTCCACCAATGGTGTGCGTCGCCTTTGAGCATGAAGGTGGCAGGCGCATAGTACTTTCTCTTCCTCGGTAATAGTCATCATAAGGAAGTTCCTTTCCATTTCGTCTATCCGGTGTGCTGGCCACGGGGGATCGGGCGGCTTACCATTGAATTCTCTCGGTTTCATTTTCAAAAATCTCTCCACTAGCCGGGAGTGATCCAGTTGATTTTGGTATGCCCCAAACATAGGGGGTGGATACTTGATAGTTCCCTTGGGCTGCTTACGGGACTTGCACTTGGAATTGGTGCAGCCGGTTGTTGAGGTGTCCGTTGAGCTGGGTGGTTACCCGCCGGTGCTGCACTAGCTTGCCCGGTGTGCATGGCTGCGAGCCCGAGTGGCTTGAAACATAACTCCCATTGCAACCTTGCATTTGAGCTTGTGCGTGTTGCATTTGCTTGTAGCTGTTGTGCCCGATTCATAACCACATTTTCTAGCTCCGGTAGTGGAGGTGGCAAATTTGTAGGGCTTGCTGGTTACGGGATTACCCCGTGCGTGGTTATTCTCTTGACTAGTCTCCTCCGCCGGTGGTGGTGGTGGGACTGTATTTCGGGTTTGTCGGGTAACTCTACGTCCAGACATATTTACTTTCGAGATGGATGGTGCCTGAAAATCATCAAAATCAGTGAGAAATCATTTATACTTCATGTAGGCACGCTACCCGATATAAAATTCAAAATCTCCAATTCATTCTGAAATAAATATTGTCTTTTCTATGTAGGGTCGATGGTGAGGGTCGCTGGTGTGTCCGACCCTTGGTATCCGACCACAGGGAATGACCTTGTTCTTCCCGAGCCGAGGGTCGATGCGAGGGTCGATGGGTATCCGACCCTCGGCCCGACCCTCGATTTTCCGTCGCGATTCCCGAGAGCCGAGGGTCGATTGGAGGGTCGATCCGAGGGTCGATGGTGTCAGTCGAATTGTCCGACCCTCGGACCAAAAATCAGATTTTTAAGATCCGATTCTGGGTCAATTCTCACTATTCCTCCTCCGTTTCGACTCGTCTCTACTCTCCGAGTTGCTACAGTGCTACTTCACTATTGTGGATCGTTCTTAGTCCGAGTTTCGACATCCACATCACCTCTACAAGTAAAATTTCCCAACTTTCCCTGTTTTTAGGTTTTTATTTCTAGGTTTTTGCTCATTTAGCTCGTATTTTCCAAATTAAACTTTTTCCAACCGTAAAAATTCTATTTTTATTGGGGGCTTTTGTTATTGGGGTCTTGAGGAACGAAAGCCCTCAAAAAAATTTTCAGTTTCATCGGTTGGTTATCGAGAAACTTAAATTTTTCTCTTTTTGCCCTAATTTATCGAAATTTTTGATTTTTCTTCAATTTCTTCAAATTGGACCTTATCCGTTAAAATTTTCTACTGCATGTAGATTGTAGGATGTATTTTAACCTACGTAAGTTCTTACGCCCACTTGTAGGGTGAGAAATGGGACTTTATGGTCAACCTACGTCATTATTAAGTCGAATTTTTGGATTTTATCCTACTAACTCCTGGTTCATTTTCTCTTTCTTATTTTTGCAGATACTATGGCCCGTACCAAAGTGCCAAGATTGCGTGATCCACTCCACTTCCGCTCGAATGAAGGCGAGGCGCGGTATGTCGACTATGCCCGTAAGAAAGTGGAAGGGGGTCGCATGGTGAACTTGGCTGAGCTAGCCTTGTTCAATGTGGAGGGAGCATTCGGTGATATGGGGTGGCTCCCTGTCATCACATACGACGCGTGCACCTGTCCAGACTTGGTGCGCCAGTTCTATTGTAATCTCCAGGTGGTGGGGAATTACAATGATGTTGAGCACGGCCGGGGAGTTGCGCATCACCGGCTACGTCAAGGGGGTGCACATCTCCTTTGATTATCGGCGGCTGGCCGATCCGTTGGGCATTGCCTATGATGGCCCTATGGTGTCTTGTGCGCCGGGAGAGCCACGGTTTGTTGAGATGGAGATGAGGGCGAGATCGACAACCGGTTGCTCCGTCCCGATAGATGGCGGATGAGAGCTTGTTACTTGCGTCCCGCTCCACGGGTCTTACGCAAGATTATCCAGCATAATCTGATCCCGCAGAGTGGGCATTATGAGAGGGGTCTCTCGGCTGACCCGGGTTCTTGATCTACTGCATCCGCTCGTCGGCCCGGTCCGCCTTCCTTACATCATCATGCGGGCGATGATTAGTGCTACATTGTCCGGTCATAGGGGTAATCTACCCTATGGACGTATGATTACGGTGCTCTTGCGACCCGTGCGGGGGGTGGATCTAGTAGATGAGAAGATCCGGGAGAAGACCTTCTCGTCGCCTCTAGATTGGGAGGCTATCCGCAAGATGGGGCTGCGAGATGCGGAGGTTAGTGATGAGGAGAGGAACGCGATGGTGCGCCCTCACACTCGGGTTGAGATGGCTGATCGCGGGCTGCTAGGGGCTCGTGGGGATCCGGTCGACGATGATCGCTTATATATGGATGTCGATGCGATACCACCGCCATCACCCACGCATGCGGATAGGGCTGGTACTTGGCTGCGGCGGCCGCGGAGAGATCGTGAGGCACCGCCTCCTCCTTCGCCTCCAGCTTCTTGATTTGTACTTTACTTTTCTTGTACTACAGAGTAACTGTCCGGGTTGTGGACTGTACTCTGCTTTAGCGATGTATATACATTTTGTTTCTCTCACTCCTTGTATGTAACTGGTTTCTCCTTTAATAGATGCATTATTCTCTTTTTTTTTCTTTTTTTCTTTTCTTTTTTTTTATTCGGTTTCAATCATCACTTGTGCTTACGGTGTGTTTGTATTAAAGCTTTTAATTTATCCTATCTCAGTTCACAATGGTCCTGAATGTGTGTCGGTTCGGCGGGCAAGGCCCGAGATGCTCTGATACCAAGTTGTCACACCCCAATTCCGCACATTTCAGAATGGTGTGATGAACCGCTAAATAACCAACGGTTCAACCAGGATCTCTAATAGGCTATCCCCGCGTTATCCAAACTTTACACGCATCCACAATCATAATCAGAGTAAATACACAATAGCGGAAATCTTATAAATAAATGAACTGAGAGCTAAAATGATATTAATAATTCAATAGAAAATTATTCTGTATCAAACCGAGACATAAATAATTAAGTATCAAATACATGTCTATAAATCCAATAAAGAAACCTATAAAAATATCTAATCGAATACACACGAGTTGCTCTCGCAAAAGGAGTCGTGTGTATCGTCTTCAGCTCCAACTTCCATAGCTGCTACAATTTCGTACGCCGATGCGTTCATGTAATCTTCAACTGTGTAACCTGCATCATCAACTAAAAATATTCGACGTCGAGGGGTGAGCACACAACACGGCTCAGTGAGTAGCCAAAACAATGCAACATTACATATGCATGCAAAAAGTCAATTCATATCTTTGGTCTTGGTTTATAGTTTGCAATGTGCAATAGAAAGGTTGGGTGGTCAAAGGTTAACGTTTATTGACACCGCCTCTATACCCAGGGTGTGGAAGCCCGCCCGAAGGTTAACGTTTATCATCGTCCCCATCCACCCTACCATAACATTATACAACAAAGGTTAACGTTTATTGCTATATAATGCTATACCAACACGTAAGCCCCTGTTAGCGAGGGCTTGCAAACTGGGCTCGCTGCTAACCAATCCTAATGCCAAACAGTGTATCCAAGGCCTCACCCTAGCATCCCTCAGAACATCCATAGAGATAGAGCTAAGGCCCCCCGGTAGAGTCAGAGACTACAAGGACCGAGACCACCTCCCCTGATACTCTACGACATAATAGTTCTGCTAAGGTAATGGCGATACGACGATGTCAATGCACAAGACTTGAGTTAGAGATAGAGCTAAAGTGCTGAGACCCGCCAAAGGTTAACGTTTATTGACGTTCTCATCACACCTCCCCTGATACTCGCTCGCATCAAGCACATCAACCACACACATACAAGCACATGCCTATTCCTATCATCATCATCATCATCATGTTATAAACAATAAAGTAAATATGCATGAACAAGTAATAGAAATATTGGATGGCATGTTTGTATGCACATTACAAACATATTCGCATAGAATCAAACATGGCATAGGACTCAAGAAATAGAAAACAGTTTATTATTAACCAATTTAGTTTGGGGTTAAGGTTCCTCACCTTAGCTTGCTAAAAGATACTTTCCCAAGCTTTAGAATCACCTTTATAATGTTATTATATTGCTAGCAAACCTAACAAAGTCGATAGAATTTAATTAGAATTAATTCGAAATTTAAAAACCATTCTGTCACAACGAGGGGTCGATGCTAGGGTCGATGCTAGGGTCGATGGGTCTATCGACCCTCCCTCCATTCTGAACTTCCCGAATGCTGAGGGTCGATGGTCAGAAACACCTAGGGTCGGATGGTCTATCGACCCTCGGTGCGACCCTTGGTGCACTCTGGTCCAATTTCCACTTTCAACCCATTCTTCGTGTTTGGGGTCCTATGGCTTGCTTCCTACCTTCATTCAACAGTAAATCCATGGTCTAGAACCATGTATAATCCATCTAGATAGCTTTCGTGCATCCACCTATGGTTTTCCATGAAAACCTAACCATGGATGGATGGTTTGGGTTTCTCCAAAATCCTACACTCAACCATATCTAATCTAAGGTTTGTAGAAACTCATGGAATTAATATCCATACCTGAGAAGATTACTTTTCTCTGCAAATTCTTCTCCTTTTTGCTAAGCCTTCTTCCTAGCCTCCTTTCTTCCTCTTTTCCTTCTTCTCTCTTTCTCTCAATTCAATTAGGGTTGTGAAAGGAGTGAATGTGGCTTAGGGACGTCCTTTAAATAGACTAGGAATATCCTATAATAATCCCATTGAGATTTGGAAGGAATCCCAACCGAAAATTAGGAAATTTTCTAAATTTCAGTTTCGTCAGAAACCGAGGGTCGATGGGAGGGTCGATGATCCCGTCGACCCTAGGGTCTTAAGCTGTCCGACCCTCCCTTCAAAACTGAGGGTCTGACTTTCTGTTTTGGGAGGTCCGACCCTGCTTAGCTGGGTGTGCGACCCTTCCCTAAAATTAAGTGTTTTTGGGTTGATTTTATACCTGGGATCTCGATCTCCTTCATGCCCTTGGTCCATTTGACTCGACCATGATGGGTAAACCTGGTTCAAGGTGGTAAGACCGGGTTAGTTTGACACGGGTCTTACAATATGCCTCCTTTATCCACCAAAAAGAAAGATGTTTAGACCATCCCTTAAGAGAGATTATAAGCAGAGAATAAGAGAATTCTTTGGTTGGAATGAAGAAGAAGTGAGATTGTTCGTTCAAGATCAGGGATTGAAATTGCAACCCATGATAGATACCTATGCATGGAAGGAACCTAAAGTTGATGAAGTAAAAACATGGAGGAGATGAGTCTATCTATATTGCATCATTGCTCGAACATTATTGCAAAGTCAAGAAACTACAGGATCTCCTATCATTATTGATCTTATCGGACATGCAGAGTGTCAAGGAGACATCGTACCTACTGTGTTAGCAGAGACTCTGAGGGGATTGGATCTTGCAACAAATCTACAAGGTAGGTGTCGCTTAGAAAAGTTCAATGGTTCATTATAATTGCTTCAAATCTGATTAGTTGAAAGGTTGGGTTTGGTAGTGGAACTCGGAGCACCAAGTCTTGACCGTTATCATCTAGTAAAGAGGGCAGATCCTACTGTTATCAAGTTGACATAGATTGGCTATCACGTCTTAAGCAAATGACCATTTTAGGCATCAAATGGAACTGTAGTTGGTTTAATGCAGAGAAAGTTGTCGCACACACCCCAGGCAGTGCAGATGTTCAGGTCATGGGTTTGACACACACTTTATTTTATTCACCTGCAAGGCTATTCCATCAGTATGGAGCATTGAGAGATATCAACAAGAAGGGAACAAGTTTTAAAGAACCTAAAGAATTAAGCCATGGCCTAGTCAAGGCTATTGCTAGTGGATGGGATAAACGGACTCTTCAGAGAATTCTTTACGTTTATCCATATGTGTTTGAACACTCATTTAGTGTTTTGATCCAGTCATTTTCTTTAAAGCTATTTAATCAGACAAAGTCTAAGACGCAATGAGTACCATTTCCATTTTTAGCAGTCCTTCCTAATCCATTCAGAGTACGCATGCCAACAGAGTCATTTTTTTAATGTGCATGATTTCTGTAATGATGATTGCTAGTCTTGATATTACTGTGATAGCCATGGCATGGATGTAAAAGCTAATTTTTTTGGTTTGATGATCTTACCTCTTTGAATTTTCATCTCTCCAATACTGAAAGGCGAAAATGTGATTCTCTTAACTTTACCCTCAATTGATACAATCTTGGCTAAAGAGGGGTATCTGTAAGCACCCCATTTTTGCCATCCCCAGCTGAACAAAGTCTTATTGGTGTGTAGACATCAAAGTGAGAGAAGTGAGGAAAAATTTGGAAAAGTACAAGGGAGGCACGTGAAACTCTCTAAAAAATGATAGTCGATCAGTCCCGGCATGCTGTCTATAGTTTTTTTAGAAGAATCGAGATGGTCCCTAATGTCCAGGAGCCTAAGTAAATACATATGGCTAGTTGGTGGATCTTAATGAGAGGTTTGGATTTTGACTGTGACTTCAAGTCAGTATTCGGTGGGCCCCATAGCAAGTTCATGGGCTGCAACCTGCATGGATACGTAGGTCTGGAAAATACCTTCAAAATGAGACCATAATCGCTCAATTCCGATGTCAAATGGAGAAGATATGGCGATTTTAGTCTGGGAATAAAAATAAGGGTATTTTCTAGAAATTAATAATAATCATCCAAGGACCTGCATGCAAATTATCGTAAGTTTAATTATTTAAACTTCATTTCTTCATATCTTGGTCGTTCGACGTCCAAATGAGGTGATTCCTGTGCCATTATTCCTCATTTATGGTGCTCTACAAAGTGGACATGGAGAATTTGGGACAGAGGTCTCCGAAGGATCCCATGCAGAGCTGCAAGCCGATATGCCTATGTAAACTTCAGTTCTTCATAATTTTACTATCCGACATCCAAACCAAGTGATTCAAGCTCAATTATTCCTCATTTTTAACGCTCTATAAAGTGAACGTGAAAAATTTGGGGCAGAGGCCATCGAAAAATTTCGTGCAGAATTACAGTTAGAATGGCCCACGAAATGACAAAGAGAGAGAAAACCCAGTCAACCTGGTTAACTCATGTCAGTCCAATCCAATCAAATCAGTCTGGCTCAGTCAACCTTGAACAAGTCAGTCTGGACCAAACCAGTTCATTCCATATGCGTGTACATTGTATAGTATATTATATAGTATGTTATATGATTTTTATATTACATATATATATATATATATATATATATATATATATATATATATATATATATATATATATATATATATATATATATATATTACATGTTATGCGTGCTGGCCATCAGGTTTGGAAAGAATTGAAAGGATTCGATGGGAGTTTGATTTATGGAATGAAAATAAAGGAAAAAGAAAACAAAAGGAAGGATGAGGGAAAGAGAATCCGAGAGAGTGAGATTGGAGAGAAGGGACTCTAACCGACTGGGAAAAGAAGAAAACCCTAGAAAAATCTGGAAAAATGGAAAGAAACCAAAAGAAAAGAAAGAAATAAGTTGTTTGCTTGGTGACAGTAATATTCTACATAGAGAGTATTGGGTCGGTTACCTAGTTTAGGAAAGAGAAAAAATGGAAACTCTAAAGAGAAATTGGAAAGAGAGAAAGGACAAAATTGAAGAGGAAATCTGATTAGAGCAAAGAGAGAGGAGAGACCGACCTATAAAGGAGAAAGAAAAAAAAATATAGAAAACTGAAGAAAAAGGAGACAGACTTAGAGAGAAAAAGTGAGAATTCCATAAGACAAGGGGGAGAGGGATGAATAGGGAGAATTGGCCAAGGAGGGAGAGAGGTAGAAGCAGAAGAAGGAAGAGATGAAGAAGAAGAAGTGGAAGAAGAAGAAGAAAAACTAAAGAAGAAGGAGGCAGGAGATCAAGAGAGAGAGAGAGAGAGAGAAGAGGTAAGGCCATCTGTCTTCTTTTTGTTTAGCTTTCATGTAAACCTGGTCCTTTCTTTCAAGCCATCTCGACACCTTACTGAACTAAATATCATCACTACCGATCCACCTCTAACCTCACCATCTACTCATCCCACAAGCCACCTATACCAATCACTGACCAAGATAACCCCACTGCTGCACTCCCAAAACCAAACCTATCACCACCTCACACCACCTAGCCTTCCATTAATCCAAACGCATCTCCCCAGCTATACCTTAACAACACCTTGCAGCACTTCCATCAAACTTATGCCATCATCAACCTTGCACAGCCCCACCGACCCAACCATCACCGCTTGGCCATGCATGCCACATGCCTTGCAACTGATTACAAACCTCCAAACCTGATCTGCTAGCCTCTTGATTAGCACCTCCCATCACAGTCTTGATCTACCTCACTAAACTTTGAACCATTGATGATGAATTTTAATCAATTAATTATGAGCCAGTTATGTTGAATGAATGTTTTATGTGATCAAAACCTGATGTTGAATGAATATTTTATGTGATCAAAACCTGATATTGAATGAATATTTTATGTAATCAAAACCTGATATTGAATGAATATTTTATGTGATTAGAATATGATGAAATTGATCCAATTGTGTGGAAATTGATCCAATTGATCCGATTGTGGAATTTAAATGGAATTGATCCGATTATGGCATTGTGATGAAATTGAAATTGATCCGATTATGGAATTTTGATGAAATTAATTTTTATACAATTATGTGGAAGTATGATGAAATTGAAATTGATCCGATTATGTGGAAGTATGATGAAATTGAAATTGATCCGATTATGTGGAAGTATGATGAAATTGAAATTGATCTGATTATATGGAATTTTGATGAAATTGAAATTGATCCAATTATGGAATTCTGATGAAATTGATCGATCCCATATGTTTGGAATTTTGATGAAATTGATCGATCCCATACGTTTGAAATTTTGATGGAATTGAAATTGATCTCATCATATGCTTGGAATTTTGATGAGACTGGATTATGGCCATTGATCTGAAATTTAATGTGAATAAAACATGGCATTTGATTTAGGATTTTTAATGTGAATGAAATCTAGACAATTGATGATTGAATTCAATGTGAATAAAAATATGACCATATGATATTGAATTTTTACATTATTAAATCTTGGTCATTTGATCTTGGAATTTGATGTGATTAAATCTAGCCATTGATCTTGAGTTTTTGATATGATTAATTATGAGCCATTGGATGATTGATTTTTATTTGGATCATGAGATAATATTAATTGTAAGCCATTGGATGGTTGATTTTTATTTGGATCTTGAGATAATATTAATTGTGAGCCATTGGATGTTTAATTTTGATTTGGATATTATAATGAAATGAATCTAGCCATTGATCCTGAGTGATATGAAATATAGACCATTAGATCTTGATCATGAACATCTTAGTTGAATCTGAACCATTAGATCTTGATTATGATTGATTTAGAAGAATCTGGACGGTTAGATTATCATTATGAGAAATATGAACCATTGGATCTTGGTCATGGGTGATTTAAATATATTTGAACCATCGATTGTCTTGATGATTGATGTAAATGAGTCTGAACGGTTAGATCATGATTTTGAGAGATTTGAACAATTAGATTGACATTAGGAGTGATATGAACCATTAATTTCTTAGTCTAATCATGATTATTTCCTGATGTGAGATCTGAGCCGTCGATCTTGACTGTTCTGATGAAATTTGAGGTGTTGATCTTAATGATAGATTATTGAAGAGATCTGACCGTTAGATTAAGGATTTGATCAAGATATATTATTAAAGAGATAAATTGAATCCAGACCATTGATCAAGGATCTGATCTTGAGATATTGAGAGATTCACATTAGATCTCGATCAAAGATCTAGAGATTTCATCTGATACACACTAAGATATATCTGATTTGAGGATAATACATGAGATGTCATGTCTGCTATCTTGATGCTCACATGTTTCTTGTTATGCTTATTCAAATGCTGTCTTGCTATATTGATTCATATTCTTATTGCTATATTTGATGTGATATATGATGTTTATTGTCATACTTGAATGATTTTCTATTGTTGACAATAACTTAATTTCTACTATACCTTAGTCAAACTGCCATATCTGTACAGCTAAAAGACATATTAGGTATAGGGATGTGTATGTAGGCACCCACATTCACGGGAAGGGTAAGAATGAAAAATGATAAATTTTAATCAAGAGATATAAAACCTAGCCTAATAAAATCCAAATTAGGGTTTTAGGTCAAGGATAGCTTTAGGACGATCCCTACCCCTCAGCTCATCTCCCCTAGGGTGTAGAGAACTAGAAGGTGATGTGAATCGAACCATAGAGCATTTAGGTTCCACAACCTGATCTCGAAAGCCTGATCTCGAAAGAACACATGAATGAATGAATTGAATTCGCATTCTGAACTACACGGATCTTGATTCTTAGGGTAGTACCCTAAGATACGTAGGCAGTTTGGAGAGATTCCTCAACACGGACTCAAACCATTGCTCCTTGAGGGTATTTACCCCTTGCTCCTTGAAAGTATTAAACCCCTTGCTCCTTGAGAGTATGCTCCTTGAGAGTATCATATCCTTGCTCCTTGAGAGTATCAACCCCCTTGCTCCTTGAGAGTATTAAACCCTTTGCTCCTTGAGAGTATTAAACCATTCGCTCCTTGAGAGTATCAAACCCCTTGCTCCTTGAGAGTATGCTCCTTAAGAGTATCAAACCCTTGCTCCTTGAGAGTATCATACCCTTTGCTCCTTGAGAGTATTAAACCCCTTGCTCCTTGAGAGTTTAAAACCCTTGCTCCTTGAGAGTATCAAACTCCTTTCTCCTTGAGAGTATCAAAACCCTTGCTTCTTGAGAGTATGCTCCTTTAGAGTATTAAACCCTTGCTCCTTGAGAGTATTTACCCCTTTGTTCATTGAGAGTATTAAACCCTTTTTGCTTGAGAGTATTTATCCCCTTTGCTCCTTGAGAGTATCTACGTAAGACCTGCACTCCACTAACTTGGTTTAACAGTGTTGTGCCAAGTCTTCCCATCATTCCTGGACCAAGTGGACCGAGCGTGTGAAGATAGATCACAAACCAGGTATAAAAATTGACTCAACACCTAAAACTGTATACGTATGGTCGCATACCTGGGTAGGTACAGTCGACCATATGGAAAGAAACAATGGTCACTGATCAATGACCTTACGGTTGATGATTTTGACCCTACGATCGATGGGTTCTGTGACCGTAGCCATCGACTGTGAGACCCCAGATCAGACTTCGAGTTTTGGAGACTTTCCTAAATTAAAGGATTTCTTTCTTAATTGAAAGAGGACTCTATATGGAGAGTTTTCCTCTATATAAAGGACGTCCCTCAGCCCTTTTTCACTCTTTTAGAACATTAGTAAACCCTAGAGAAAGAGAAGGGGAGAGAAGAAAGAGAAGGAGAAGAAGGAAAAGCTAAGGAGATGAATTTGCTGAGAAGAGATTGGCTGTCTATTACTGGCAAAGGTTTTAACCTAATCCCTGGAGATGTTAACTCTATGGAATAAGACTTCTATGGAAGATAGACAATATCAACCTGTTATGATCCATGTGATTTCCTTGAGAAAATCCCAAGGTGAACCATGAGGAGAGAGTTTGATGATTAGGGTTGATAAGAAACTACTAATGATGGCCATAGGATGACCTTAGAATAAACAAAATTGAAGAGTAGAGGAATTGACCCAGGAAGAACTCGAATTGCATGTAGCCTGTGACCAGAAATCTCAAGGTTGTAGCTACGATCGACCATAACATGACCAGCATGACCAGAGGATTGACCATAGGCATTTGGGAAGATCCATAAATAATATGGTCGCAGCTACGGTCACACCATATGTGAGCATAGGGTATCGACCATAGGTAGTAAGGTCGATACAGTATGAGACCATAGGACCAATCAAACACCTATCAGTGCTCTGTTTCGATTTTCTACTACTGTAACATGTCACATATGAACCCTAACTTAAATTCATATAACTTTTAAGTTGTTAAATCAACTCAAAGAGAATTTCAAGGCTTGGAAGGAGATCGAATATTGCTAACAGGTGAAGGAACAAGAGCTAAACTAATTGGATAATAACAAACTGTTTATTTTTATTGAGTCCAATGCCATTATTGATTCTATGCTTGTACGCTTGTAATGTGCATCTCACATGTTATCCAATATTCCTGCTATTACTGTTCATGCATATTTATTTCTATTTATTTATAACATGATGATGATGATGAAGCTAGGAATAGGCATGTGAATGTATGTGTATGGTTGGTGTGTTGGATGCGAGGAGAGCATCAGGGGGGAGGACATGGCATGGTGGTCTTCAACCTCATCATCAGACTCTAGCTCTATCTCTACTCAAGTCTTGCCCACTAACATCGTCGTATCGCCATTACCTTAGCAGAACTATTACGTCGTAGGGCATCACGGGAGATGGTCTCGTACCGTGTAGTCTCTGACTTTGTCGGGGGGCCTTAGCTCTATGTCTATGGAGGTATTGAGGGATGCTGGGGTGAGGCCTTGGATATACTATTTGGCATTAGGATTGGTTAGTTGCAAGCCCAGTTTGCAAGCCTAGTTTGCAAGCCCTCGCCAATAGGGGCTTACGTGTTGGTATGGATAGGGCATCAGGGGAACTATTGGCGATGTTTGATTCGGATACTTTAGCTCTATCTCTATTCCATGGTGGGTGTATGTGGGATGGCAATGGTGTTTGATCCATTGGTCAGATTCACACACTCGTGTATAGAGGTGCGGGGGCCACTAAACCTTTCTATAGTACATTGCAAACTTAAAAACCAGACCAAAGATATAAATTGAATGCATGCATATGTTTGTCGCATTGTTTTGTTTGTTTACTGAGCCATGATGTGTGCTCATCCTTTCGACATCGAATATTTTTAGTTGATGATGCAGGTCCTACTGTTGAAGAATATATGAATGCGCTGACGCATGGACACGTTGCCGCCATGGACGTAGAAGTTATTGAAGATGCACATGATTCTTCATGCGAGTGTAACCAGTGTATTTTTTATTAGTTTAGCTATATTTGATTAATGGAACATGTAATGGATTAATTATTTTTATGTCTTGAGTTTTGAAGATAATCGGATTAATTATTTATTATCATTGTTAGATACTCAGTTTATTATTTGTATTTCACTTATTTGTTTATTACCTCTGATTATTATCGTGGAATGTGTGTGTGGTTTGATATGGTGTGTACGACCTATACGAAATCCTGATTGAACCGTTGATTTATTGGCGATTCATCACACCATTCCAGTTAGACCAGAATTGGGGTGTGATAATTTATCTATCAATCCTTTGCTCCATGAGAGTATTTGTCCCTCTTTGCTTTTTGAGAGTATCAACCCAAAAATAACGAACTACATTGTACCTGATTTTTAAGACCTCTGAAATACGTAGGCAACTTGGAAGACCTCTTCAAGTACGGTACCGCATCTTAATATCCTTAGGTCCTCCATATTCATATCCATATCTATATCCATATCATATCCATATTCACTTCAATCCACATAGGCCATCTTTAGATTCAATCTCAATCATCATCAAGCATAAACTTCAACTTGAACAATTGAATCTAATGAAGCTTAAGCATAAACCACATCCATAAACCTTAATTAAAATCTGTTCGAACTACGTTATGGACTTGATTTCAAGGATTGGAATACGTAGGCAATTTGAGATGTCTTGGACATCTCAGATTCAGTCCATCACAAAACCATCTTCGGTTCGGTTCATTGTATATTACTTTGCTTGTTTATTTATTTTCAGAACATGTTTGGCTAAACTTAGGTTAAAAGAACTTAGAAACTTGGCATATGATTTCCCATGAGCCTTAGTTATCATCCATTGACCATGAATAGTCAGAACCATAGAGTATAAAGAAAGTAGAATCACATAGGAGGCCGATTTTTGGATCGGACAGCTTTGGGTGCCTAACACCTTCCCAAATTGTATCTTGAACGCTTACCCGTTCTCTGATTGATCAAAGCCAATAAATTGGGTCCAATGAGTCAATAGAAGTCTTTTCTTATGATGAGACTACATTTTTATAGGTTCTAGACCTTAATCTAGGTGACGACTCCAACTCATTACCGTCCATCAGAGATGGGTGGATATACATTTTATCCTCACAGTGGCGACTCCGCTGGAGATATTCATTTGTCCTCACATGCATACGGTTGCCTGTCTGCCCAGTCACCATGAGTTTCTGTCATTTTTTAGAGGATGACCTTGACATTCTTGTTGGCGGCCTCTCCTGCTCCATTTGTTCGTGGACGATAAGGGGAGGAACGGTGCCTTTGGATGTTAAACTTCTCACACAGATCTTGTACCTTTCCTTTAAAGTGTTAACCTTGATCTGAGATTAGAGCATAAGGCATTCCATGTCGACAGATGATATGCTCTTGGAGGAACTTGGCTACCTTATTTGCCGTGAGTTTAGCATTTGACTGAGTTTCTACCCACTTGATAAAATAGTCGATGGCTACTAAGATGAACTCGTGTCCATTTAATGCTTTTAGATGAATCTTTCCGATCACATCTATAAGACCCGTACTCCACTAACTTGGTCTAATCGTGTCGTGCCAGGTCTTCCCATCATTCTTGGGCCAAGTGGACCGAGCGTGTGAAAATAGATCACAAACCAACTGTGAGAATCGAGTTAAAAAACACTAAAAATATACCTAAGGTCGCATGCCTGGGTAGGTATGGTCGACCATAAGGAAGGGAACCAAAAATCTCAAATCCAGAACCCCACGGTCGATGATTTTGATCCTACGGTCGACGATTTATGCGACCATATGATCGACCGTGAGAACCCAGATTAGACTGCGAGTTTTGGAAACTTTCCTAAACTAAGGGATTGCTTTCCTAATTGAAAGATGACTCTATATGGAGAGTTTTACTCTATATAAAGGACATCCCTCAGCCCTTTTTCACTCTTTTAGAACATTAGTAAACCCTAGAGAAAGAGAAGGAAGAGAAGGAAAAGAAGGAGAAGAAGAAAAAGCTAAGGAGAAGAGTTTGCTGAGAAGAGATTGGCTCTCTATCACAGGCAAAAGTATGAAACGAATCTCTGGAGATGCAAACTCTAAGGAATATGACTTTTATGAGGAATAGGCAATATCAACCTATTATGATCTATGTGATTTTCTTGAGAAAATACCAAGGAGAACCATGAGGAGTGAATTTGATGATTAGGGTTGATAAGAAATTACTAATGATGGCCATTGGATGACCTTAGAATAAAACCATTGAAGAACAGAAGAATTTACCCAGGAGGAACTCGAATTTCATGTAGATTGTGACCAAAAATCTCAAGGTCGCAGCTATGGTCGACCATAGCATGACCAGCATGACCAATATGACCAGAGGATCAACCATAGGCATTCGAGAAGATTTTAGAAATCATATGGTCGCAGCTACGGTCGCACCATATGCGACCGTAGGGCATCGACTGTAAACAGTAAGGTCGATACAGCATGAGACCATAGGACCAATTAGGCACCTATCAGTGCTCTGTTTCGATTTTCGACTACTGTAACATGTCACATATGAACCCTAACTTAAATTCATATAACTTTTAGATTGTTAAATCAATTCAAAGAGAATTTCAAGGCTTGGAAGGACATCGAGAATTGCTAACAGGTGAGGGAACAAGACCTAAACTAATTGGATAATAAAAAACTATTTATTTTTATTGAGTCCAATGCCATGATTGATTCTATGCTTGTATGCTTGTAATGTGCATCTCACATATCATCCAATATTTCTGCTATTACTGTTCATGCATATTTAATTCCATTTATTTATAACATGATGATGATGATGATGCTAGGAATATGCATGTGAATGTATGTGTGTGGTTGGTGTTGGATGCGAGTGGAGCATCATGGGGAGGACGTGGCATGGTGGTCTTCGACCTCACCAGCAGACTCTAGCTCTATCTCTACTCAAGTCTTGCCCACTAACATCGTTGTATCGCCATTACCTTAGCAGAACTATTACGTCGTAGGGCATCAGGGGAGGTGGTCTCTGATCGTGTGGTCTCTGACTCTGCGGGAGGGCCTTAGCTCTATCTCTTTGGACGTATTGAGGGATGCTGGGGTGAGGCCTTGGATATACTGTTTGGCATTAGGATTGGTTAGTTGCGAGCCCAGTTTGCAAGCCCTCACCAATAGGGGCTTACGTGTTGGTATGGATAGGGCATCAGGGGAGGTGTTGGTGGTGTTTGATCCAGACACTTTAGCTCTATCTTTATTCCATGATGGGTGCTGTGGGACGGCAATGGTGTTTGATCCATTAGGCCTATTCACACACTCGTGTATAGAGGTGCGGCGGCCACCAAACCTTTCTATAGCACATTGCAAACTTATAAACCAGACAAAAGATATGAATTGAATGCATGCATATGTTTGTTGCATTGTTTTGTTTGCTTACTGAGCCATGATGTGTGCTCACCCTTTCGACGTTGAATATTTTTAGTTGATGATGCAGGTCCTACCATTGAAGAATATATGAACGCATTGACGTATGGACATGTTGCTGCGATGGACGTAGACGCTGAAGAAGATGCGCATGATTCATCATGCGAGTGCAACCAATGTGTTTTTGCTTAAGTTTAGTTATAATTTAAACATCGGATATGTAATTGATTATTTTTTTTATGTCTTGTGGTTTGGAGATAATTGGATTAAATACTTATTTATCACTGTTAGACTCTCAATTCATTATCTATAAAATTTTTGCTTATTTGTTTATTACCTCTGATTATTAATGTGGAATGTGTGTTTGGTTTGATATGGTGGGTATGACCTATGCGAGATCCTGGGTGAACCGTTGGCTTATTGGCGGTTCATCACACCATTCTGGTTAGAGCAGAATTGGGGTATGATAACATCTATACCCCAAGTTGAGAATGGCCAAGGTGAACTGAAAGTGTGTAGTTCTGTAGGTGGTACATGTATCAGGTTAGCGAAGATCTGGCATTTGTGGCACTTCCTCACGAACTCTGTGCAATCAGTTTCCATTGTGTTTCAATAGTACCCCCATTCTCAAGATTTTCTTTGCAAGCATCCTAGCATTCATGTGTGGTCCATAGACTCCTTGATGTATTTGCTCAATAAGGGTTTGTGCTTGCTCTTCATCGACACAAACCAATTGTACCCCATCATATGATCTCTTGTATAGGATATCTTCGCAGAGGATGAACTGTGCAGCATATCATTTCAGTGTATTCTTCTCTCCTATTGTAGCGTTTACAAGGTATTTGCCTTTTTTAATGAAGTCCACTATAGGTGCAAACCAAGGTCTTCCATCAACTACCAATGCATCAACTTCTGCATATGCTGGCTGCCTTCTTCTTTCTATCATCAAGGGTCTTGTGCATTCGACAGGATCACCACTGATCATTGAAGCCAAGGTGGCCAATGCATCAGCATATTTGTTTGTGTCCCTTGGGGAATAGTAGAACTCTATCTCTATAAAGCTCTGAGCCAGACTAATTACATACTACTGATAAGGTATCAATTTTTTCATCCTTGGTTTTTCAATCCCCTCTGACTTGGTAGATGACGATGGATGAATCCCCATACACTTTCAACTTCTTGATGCCTTTTGCAAGTGCAGCTTTGAGCCCCATGATACAAGCATCATATTCTGCGGTATTGTTTGTGCACTTGAACTCTAATCGGAGTGAGAATGGTACGAATTCCCCTTCTGGATTTATAAGTAACACCCCAGCTCTGCACCCTCTATGGTTGGTGGATTCGTCAAAGAACATCATCCATGTATCTTCTTTATTTTCCTCTTCGGCCGTGTGAACTTGTTCATCGGGAAATACATCTTTCAAGTTTCTGAGATTATCCCTGATTGGGTGAGCAGATGGATGCTCTGCAATTGCACTTCCCCTAATGGATTTTTGTTTAACATACGTGATATCAAATTTTGACAACAATAATGGCCATCGAGCCAGTCTTCCAGTCGATGCTGACTTCTCAAATAGGTACTTCAATGGGTCCATCCTTGAAATGAGTATGACAGGGTATGATAACATGTAATGTCTCAACTTTTTTGTTACCCAGACCAGAGCCGCACATGTCTTCTCCAAGGGTGTATAGTTTAACTCGCAGCCTGTAAATTTCTTGCTCAAGTAATATATTGCTTTTTCTGTACGTCCATCGTCATCGTGTTGGGCTATCATTGACCCCATGGAATCTTCTAACACTGATAAGTAAAGGAGCAATGGCCTTCCAGGAACTGGTGGAGCCAATACTGGTGGATTTGATAGGTAAGTCTTGATCTTGTCAAAAACCAACTGACATTGAGGGTTCCACTCCTTGGGTTGCTTCTTCCTCAATAACTTGACGATCGGATCGCATGTTGCCATGAGGTATGCAATAAACCGATTGATGTACTGTAGCCTTCCTAGAAAACTTCTTATCTCTTTCTCTATTTTGGGAGGTGGCATCTCTGATATGGCTTTTATCTTGGTCGGGTCTATTTGAATCCCCCTTTGACTAACCATGAAGGCTAGCATTTTTCCTGCTGTTACTCCAAATGTACACTTCTGAGGGTCAAGCCTAAGCTTGTATTGCTTAATCCTCTCAAAGAAATTCCTCAGAGTTTTAATATGGTCCTCTCTAGTAAGTGATTTTACAATCATATCATCCACATATATTTCAACTTCCTTGTGAATCAGATCATGCAATACTATAGTTTCCATCCTCTGGTTGGTTGCTGCTATATTCTTTAGTCCAAATGACATTATCGTGTAACAATAGGTACCCCAATCTGCTGTAAAGGCAGTTTTCTCTTTGTCTTCTGGTGCCATCTTGATCTGGTTATACCCTGAGAATCCATCCATGAAAGACAAAAGTGTATGATTGGCTGTGTTATCAACTAGAATGTCTATCTTTGGTAGTGGAAAATCATCTTTGGGACTAGCCTTATTCAGATTCCTGTAATCCACATATACTCTTAGCCTATCATCCTTCTTAGGTACTATGACCACATTAGCTAGCCATTCTGGGTACTTCGAGACTTCTAAGAATCAAGCATTAAACTATCATTATATCCTCTTTAACTTTTAAAGTCCATTTAGGGCTTAGCCATCTCAACTTTTGCTTGTATGGCTTTGCATTGGGAATTAGAGGTTTCATGTGCTGTACCACTTCTAGATCTATGCCTGGCATATCTTCATAAGACCACGCGAACACCTCTTGGAATTCCTTCAATAACTTTGTCAACTGGTCAGTCTCTTCTTCTGTCAAGGTCATGCCAATCTTGATCTCTTGTAGCTGCTCTTCTGTGCCAAGATTGATCATCTTGAAGTCCTCACCAACAGGTTGGGCTGTCTTCTCTTCCAAGGATTTAATGGATGTAAGATTTTAGGAAGTGGTTCATCATTGTCATCATTATCAAAGTTAGAGTTAGAAAAAGAGGAATTAGAAGAAATAGGCGCGGTATAATTGGATAATCTTTCTTTATTAATGCTTAGAAACAGAGGTACAGAAGAGGAGGTTTCTAATGAAATGGAGTCAATACTATCAAAGACTCAAACCTACCTAAGGACTCATAAACTTTAGGCCTAGACATGGCCATACTATACTGATTACATAACAACCCTTTCGGGTAGACAAAGGTATCTAGACAACTCCAGTTTGGGATCATTCCATTAATGGGGAGGATGAGTGGTTACGTATTGAGATCTCCATCTTGGTCTTCTCCGGTGAGCATTAGAACTTAATCCTCATTGAACAGATTTCCGACGTCGATCGTCTCCGCCTCTGATTTCTACTCCTTGCTTTAGCCTCTGACTCTTGATCTCTTCCAGCTCCATCCAGTCAATTGTACATTCAAAGAATTTCTCAAAACCAGGTACTTGTCTCTGGAGGTTTCTATCTAACCACGGTTCAGGGAATCCACAGAATGTAATGTTCTCTCCTTCTTTGACAAAGTATTCATTGAGAGAATTGAAGTATGGTTGATCTGCTCATCCTCATATATACCTCCAAATTGTGCTTGATAGATCGACTCATTTGTCTTCTGTGGTTGCCATCTTCTGTTAAACCTGTCTGCTGCCTTTATTGGATTCCTACTGCTAGTCCTATATTTTCTCCTCTTGAGCCTCCAAAATGCATCATCGGCTCTCCTCTGTTTTTCCTTTATCAGTTTCAGATCTCAATCGATAGGAACGTACCCCAGTCTAAATCTATACTCGTTGATCAAAACAGACAACATGTTGACATCACCTTGTTGGTTGGAACCCAGGCCTATACCTGGAAAGTAAGACATGTTAAGTAATTGACAAAGTGGAAATGAGAAATACGTTCTTGGCGGATTTGGTTCTGTAGTTGCCATGATGTTGCTAATGTGGAATCCTTTGAGACTGATATCTTGTGGTGGACTTCCTTCTATCCCTTTATCATTCTGTTCAATCACCATCGTGTGCTACGAGATTTCTAGAAAGTTTACCCCATGTTCATAGCCCACTTCTTGGATTGAGACCATGTTTCCTTCATCACCAAATGTGAAGCTTCCTTTAGCTTGGACCACTTGAGTTGGAATATCCTTGTCCGAACATACTTCTCCCCATTCGATAAAGTTAACAGTGTGATGGGGAAGGGGATTGTTTGCCATAGATGCTTGCCATGGTTGAAGCTTGAATTTTCCCACATCCAGCAGGTCTTGTATGGCGTGTCTCAAAGTGCTACAATTTTCAGTATCATATCCCTTTTAATTGTGATACTTACAAAACTGGTCCATCCGCCAGTGGGTAGGAAGTGGATTTGGGAGGGGTCGAGTCTCCAGAACCCTGAGCTTTCCTCCTTTAACCAACTTGTCGAGGAGTGACATTCTTGTCATGCCTAATTCTGTGAACTATCTCCTATTTCCATACCTTGGTGGGACATAGGTAGGAGGTGTAGTCTCTACGATTAACGGGTCAGAACTTGTATGGGCCACTTACTTTTGTGCCGTTGGAGGATTAGACTTCCTATTGAAATTAGATTCTAACTTCTTAGCCTTTGTTGGGAGGACATCCCCATGATTGATAGCATCCTCAACTTGCCCTACAACAATCAGTCCCTCGAAGGTCAGAATGGCTTGTCCAAAGATATAAGTCTTGTAAGTCTTGTTTAATCTTCTCATCATCATCTGCACTTGGTCCCTCTCAGAAGGCCGATCTCAAAGTTTTGCTACTACAGCTCTGAACCTAGTCAGGTAGTCTGTGAAACTCTCATCTTGTTTCTGCATCATAGTTTCTAACTGTCTCCTATGGGTCTCAACCTTAGTGTTGTAAGATAGCAACTTATAAAATCCCGAGTTATATCAGCCCAAGAATGAATTTGGGACGGATTCAAGTTCATCAACCATCTATGGGCCCCTCCCATCAGTGAAAATTAGAATGCCTGTGCTAATTGTTCATCTGAGAATCCTCGTCCTTGCTTCAGTAAACCAGTGAATGACCTCAAATGGGTTTTGGGATCCCCTGACCCATCAAATTTTTCCGTCGTCAACTTGAATTTAGGGGGAAATTTTACTTCTGGAAAGAAACACAGTCCTTCATCATCTATTATTTGACTTTCTACACCTTTTAAACCTTCTTCTTCCCTTGGTTTCTGGGTTATGGGATGCCTCTGAATAATTGGTTGTTTTTGGTATACGACACCCTCCATATCTTCAAATGCCACATTTGTGAAAAATTATGGCACTATTTGGTTAGGGGTACCCATTCCTTGTGGGGGTTTCACATTCATCCTTTAAGAGGTCGACCCTTGGGCCTGCATTTGCAATTGTAGGTCCTCTATCGCGAGAGCTATCATTCCCATGGTCTCCTCCATCTTCTCTATCCTGGACGAACTTGGTTTGATCCATCAGCCATTGGTTCAGTTGATGCAGTTGAAGTAAGACTAACTGGTTCAGGTATGGACACACTAGATAACCTCCCAGTGAGGGGATCTCTTATCCACGAGGTAGAAATGGTTACGGTTTAAGCTGACTCCTAAACTGGTATCGAAAAAGAACCAAAACTCTGGGATGGTGGGAAGACGGAATAAGAAATTATTACATGTACAAACAAAGCTGACTCGACCAAACAAATGTTAGCTCACTTATGAAACCCATTAAACAAGCATTATCCGGATCAATTTGTTTGCTTCGACTGATCCCATAATTAATCTTGGGCTTCATGACCCAAACGGTTCATTAGGCAACAAGGTCTAACCAGTTGGTTCATCAAATTCAAAGAGATTGAAACTAATATACTTATTCCTAGCTTTCATATGGGATAGTTAGCAAAAGCGCACCATGACCCGCCCCCTACTCCTTCATGGTAGGATAATACTGATTGTCCACAACACCTATGTTGTGACAAGGAATTTCTGCTCGTTTTTGAAGTCGATGCATTAACAATGATGGATCCAACACTCTGTGCTCATTGATAGAGAGTGTACAATGACCGTCCACTATGATGTGGGACTGGTCCAATTCTAAGGAAGCCTAGAATTTATTGTCCTAAAACCATTCAGGTGTACTCTACCTTGGTCTAGGGATACTAAAATTTGCTAACCTAAAATCACTCAAGTATCCTCTACCTTGGTTTAGGAAGCCTATAGGGTTAATCTATATAGATTGAAATGTAGAACCGTGTTTGGATGTCTCACCAAATTGCCTACGTATCTTAGGGTTCTGTCCTAAGAATCAGGATCAGCGTAGTTCGAAATACGGATTCAATTCATTCATGTTCTTCTTTCAATATCAGGGTGTGGAATCTAAATGCTCTGTGGTTTGATACACATCACACCTATCGAGTTCTTTATATCCTAGGGGAGATGAGTTGAGGGGTCGGGATTGTCCTAAGCTACCCTTGACCTAAAACCCTAATTTGGTATTTGTTAGGCTAGGCTTCATATTTCTTGATTAAAATTTATCATTTTTTCATTCTTACCCTTTCTATAAATGTGGGTGCCTATATGCACATCCCCACACCTAATATGTCTGTTAGGTGTACAGATATGGTAGTTCGACTAGGGTGTTGTAGAAAATAAGTTATTGCCAACAATATGAAAATATTCAAACATGGCAAGAAACGATATATTACATCTCAAATATAGCAATAAAGCATTTGAATAATCATAGCAGACATGTGAACATCAAAAGGATAGACATGGCATCTCATGTATTATTCTCAATTAAGGTATGTCTCAGATGGAATTCTCTAGATCTATGGTTGGGATCTAACATGAATCTCTCAATATCTCAAGATCAGATCATCGATCTATGGTCTGGATTCAATTTATCTCTCCAATAATATATTAAGATCAAATCCTCAATCTCACGGTCGATCTCTTTAAAACATTATCATCAAGATCAACACCTCTGGTATCTTCAAAACAGCCAAGATCAAAGGCTCAAATCACACATCAAGTTTAATCATAATCAGACTAAGATCCAATGGTTCAAATTCTTTTAAATCACTTCATCGTGATCAAATTAGGAGATCAATGGCTCAGATCACTCCTAATGTTAATCCAATTGTTTAAATCTCTCAAAATCATAATCCAACCATTTAGATTCATTTACGTCAATCATCAAGATGATCCGATGGTCCAAATTCATTTATACACTTATGATCAAGATCCAAGGGTTTATATTTCTCATAATGATAATCTAATCGTATGGATTCCTCTAAATCATTCATAATCAAGATCCAATGATTCAGATTTCACTAAGATGCTCATGATCAAGATCTAATGGTCTATATTTCATATCACTCATGACCAATGGCTAGATTCATCCAAATCAAAATTAAACATCCAATGGCTCACAATTAAAATTCTCTAGTGATCTAAATAAAAATCAATCTTCCAATGGCTCATAATTAATCATATCAGAAACTCAAGATTAATGGCTAGATTTTAACCACATCAAATTCCAAGATTATTGGCCAAGATTTAATCCTGTAAAAATTCAACATCACATGACCATATTTTTAATCACATTGAATTCAATCATCAATTGTTTAGATTTCATTCACATTAAAAATCCTAAATCAAAGGCCATGTTTTATTCACATTAAATTCTAGATCAATGGCCATAATCTAGTCTCATCAAATTCAAAGATCAATGGTCCAATTTTATTTATCATAATTCCAAGATCAATGGTCCAATTTTATCAAAAATTCTAAGTATATGGGATCGATCAATTTCATCCAAAATTCCATATATGAGCGGATCAATTTCAATTTCATCAAAATTCCATAATTGGATCAATCAATTTCATTACAAAATTCCAAACATATGGAACCAGTTTCAATTTCATCCAAAATTCCATAATCGGATCAATTTCATTTGATTTCCACATAATTGGATTAATTCAAACGCATGGATCAATTTTTTTCTCATGAAACCCAAGCGTTCGGATCAATTTTTATCACATGGAATTCAAACATTATGGATCAAATTTATCACATGAAATTCAAGCATACTGGATCAAATTTATCACATAAAATTCAGGCATACTGGATCAAATTTATCACATGAAATTCAAAGCTTAATCAGATCAAAACATCACATTAAATTCAAAGCATAATCAGATCAATACATCACATTAAATTCAAAGCATAATCAGATCAATACATCACATTCTGATCAAAGGGTAACAACTCAATGGTGGGGACTGACTAGGATTGGGTTTATGCATGTGGACAGCATGGTGGAGAGGCAAGGGAAAGCTGGTAGCATGTACAGGTGGTGCTCACAATGGGTTTGGTGGGGTGAGGGCTAAAGATGATAAAGTTGGCTGCGATGCTACTGGTTTGGTGGATGGAAGGAGTTTTCATGGGTGATAATGTGAGTGAAGATGTAGGTGTTGGTTCATGTGTTGCATGGCAGAAAAGATGATAGTAGTAGGTTATGGTGTCGGTTTCAGGAGGTGTGGAATTGATTGTCGTCGTGGGGGCAGCAACATGTAAAGAAAATGAAGGAAGAGCAGAAAGGGGAAAGCGGCTTACCTGGAGTAGGCTGCTCCTTCTTTTCTCACTGATTCGTCTCCTTCTTTCTGATTTTTCCTTTTCATTCTTCATCACCGACTCCCTCCTTTCTTTCAAATCTCTCTTCCCCCCTTTTTTTCTTTTCTTTTCTGTTTTAGAGTCCACCGACTCTTCTCCTCTCTCTCTTAGATCTCGGATCTTTTCCTTCCCTTTTTTTTTTTAGTTTCTGTCTTTTCTTATTCTTTCCATTTTTCAGAAACTCTCCTAACCGAGTGCTCTCTCTAATCCAGTCTTCGGATTTTCTCTCTCTCTCTTTCTTTTTTTGATTGAGTCCTTTTGATCTCAATCTTTTTTTTTCTTTCCCTCTTCTAGCCGCCATACTTTCTTTCCTTCTTCTCTATTTTGTCTAGACCCTTTCAGAATCTTCCCTCTTTTCATCTCTTATTCTTTCCTTAATTTCTTCTCCATTGGATTTCTCAATC
This sequence comes from Protea cynaroides, assembly GCA_028583415.1. NCBI lineage: Eukaryota > Viridiplantae > Streptophyta > Magnoliopsida > Proteales > Proteaceae > Protea > Protea cynaroides. Next base: position 38,080,761 of record CM053276.1, on the reverse strand, counting down.
TCTCTCTTTCCTATCTAGAGAAACCCTCGGCCAGCTTCTTCTCTCTCTTATCTTACCTAAACCGCCCCACTAGTGGGCCCCCCTATTTTCCTCTTCAGAGTCCCACCGAGACTCTATCTATCTCCATTGTATTCTTTTTTTTTTTTCTTTTGGCAATGGGACATACGGCTAGGTGGCCTTGTCTTGCCTAACTAAAAATCCTAGTAGGCCCCCCTGATTAGGGCTCCACAACTCTCTCTCTCCCTTCCTTATATTATTTTTTTTTTCTTCTTTCCATTCTTTTCTCCATTTGCCGACTCACTCTCGGATTCTTTATAAACATAATGTATATGCATATATAATAGCAAGTTATATAACATGCATATCAATATATACATAATATATACTATATGATACTAAGCACATGAATCGAACTGGTTTGGTTTGAGCTGATCTGTTCATGGTTGACTAAGCTAGACTGACTTGATTGGGTTAGAATGACATGAGCTAACTGGGTTAAACTGATATGGGTTGAGCTGGGTTGGGCCAAAATTGGTTTTTCTCTCTCTATCATTTCATGGGTTATTTTTGCTATCATTCTACATGAAATCTTTTGACGACCTCTGCCTTAAATTTTCCATGTCCACTTTGTAGAACACTGAAAATGAGAAATACTGGAGCTTGAATCACTTCATTTGAATGTAAAATGACTAACTTATGAATTTCTGAAGTTTAAATAGGCCAATTTATGATAATCCAGCTAGCGGCTCTGCGTTGGATGCCTCGGAGACCTCGACTTCAAATTCTCCATGTCTACTTTGTAGAGCACTAAAAATGAGGAATAATGGCACTGAAATCACCTTATTTAGACTTCAGATGAGCAAGATATGAGAAGATGAAGTTTAAATAATTAAACTTACAATAATTTGCATGCAGACGCTTGGATGATTATTATTAATTTCCAGAAAATACCCTTATTCTTATTCTCAAACTAAAATTACCATATCTTCTCCATTTGACATTGGAATTGAGTGATTCTGGTCTCATTTTGAAGATATTTCCAAGACCTGCGCATACATGTAGGTTGCAACCCATGTCCTTATTGTGGGGCCTGCTAAAAATCGTATCGAAGTCAGAGCAAAAAATCCAAAACTTGCATTGGGATCCACCAACTTGCCATATGGTTTCACTTAGGCTTCTGCACATAGGGGATCATCTCAGTTATTCTCAAAAGACTATAGAGAGCATGCCAGGACTAATCGGCTGTCATTTTTGAGAGAGTTTCACTTGCCTCCCCTGTACTTTCTAAATTTTGTTTCATCTCTTCTACTTTGTTGTCTACACTCCAATAAGACTTTGTTCAACTGGGGGTGACAAAAATGGGGTGCTTACACCCGCCTCGGTCAACAAGGGTCATCGATTATTTTTGGCCACTTTCTAATTTGTCGATGTGGCCGCCTTGGTCAACGTGGGTTGGGGTTTAATTTTGGTACATGTGCTATAGCCCTATGATCTACCCTCCTCGACCAACTGTGCTCGATAATTGGCAAGCTCTTTTGGCTGACTGGATTTTGATTAATGTAGAAGTGCGATTTACAATCCTCAGCCAAATGTAATTGGTAATTGGCGAACTCTTTTGGCCGACTAGGCCTCAATTAATGTAGAAGTTTGATCTACCCCCCTCGGCCAAGTGTGCTTGGTAATTGGTAAGCTCTTTTGGCTGAGTGGATCACAATTAATGTAGAACTTTGATCTACCCTCCTCGGTCAAATGTGCTCAGTAGTTGGCGAGCTCTTTTGGCTGATTAGGTTTCAATCAATGTAGAAGTTCGATCTACCCTCCTCGGCCAAATGTGCTTGGTAATTGGCGAGCTCTTTTGGCCCACTGGGTCATGATTAATGTAGAAGTTTGATCTACCCTCCTCGGCTAAATGTGCTTAGTGATTGGTGATGTAAGACCCGCACTCTACTAACTTGGTCTAACCGTGTCATGCCAGGTCTTCTCATCATTCCTGGACCAAGTGGACCAAGCGTGTGAAGATAGATCACAAACCAGGTATGAGAACCGAGTTAAAAACACTAAAAACATACCTAAGGTCGCATGCCTGGGTAGGTATGGCCAACCATAAGGAAGGGAACCAAAAATCTCAAATCCAGAACCCCACGGTCGATGAGTTTGACCCTACGATCGATGGTTTATGCGACCGTATGATCGACCATGAGAACCCAGATCAAACTCCGTGTTTTGGAAACTTTCCTAAACTAAGGGATTGCTTTCCTAATTGAAAGATGACTATATATGGAGAGTTTTCCTCTATAGAAAGGACGTCCCTCAGCCTCTTTCACTCTTTTAGAACATTACTAAACCCTAAAGAAAGAAAAGGAAGAGAAGGAAGATAAGGAGAAGAAAAAAAAGCTAAGGAGAAGAATTTGCTGAGAAGAGATTGGCTCTTTATCACAGGCAAAGGTATGAAACGAATCTCTGGAGATGTAAACTCTAGGAATAAGACTTTCCATAGTAGAACACTTCCCTTCGTTCACGTCCAAACTCATTGGATTGATATCCAGTTACACCAGTGGCAGAGACAGTTGGATAGGTACCCCCAACAGTTGCTTCAGCTGCTTACCTCTATGGAAGATATGCAATATCTACCTATTATGATCTATGTGATTTCCTTGAGAAAATCCCAAGGAGAACCATGAGGAGTGAATTTGTTGATTAGGGTTGATAAGAAATTACTAATGATGGCCATAGGATGACCTTAGAATAAACCCCATTGAAGAATAGAAGAAGTTACCCAGGAAGAACTCGAATTTCATATAGACTATGACCAAAAATCTCAAGGTCGCAGCTATAGTCGACCATAGCATGACCAGTATGACCAGAGGATCGACCATAGGCATTTGGGAAGATTTAAGAAATCATATGGTCGCAGCTATGGTCGCACCATATGCGAACGTAAGGTATCGATCGTAGACAGTAAGGTCGATACAACATGAGACCATAGCACCAATCAGGCACCTATCAGTGCTCTGTTTCGATTTTCGACTACTATAACATGTCACATATGAACCCTAACATAAATTCATATTACTTTTAGGTTGTTAAATCAATTCAAAGAGAATTTCAAGGCTTGAAAGGACATCGAAAATTGCTAATAGGTGAGGGAACAAGACCTAAATTAATTGGATAATAACAAACTGTTTATTTTTATTGAGTCCAATGCCATGATTGATTCTATGCTTGTACGCTTGTAATGTGCATCTCATATGTCATCCAATATTCCTGCTATTACTGTTCATGCATATTTATTTCTGTTTATTTATAACATGATGATGATGATGATGCTAGGAATAGGCATGTGAATGTATGTGTATGGTTGGTGTGTTGGATGCGAGTAGAGCATCAGGGGGGAGGACGTGGCATGGTGGTCTTCAACCTCGTCACCAGACTCTAGCTTTATCTCTACTCAAGTCTTGTCCACTAAATCGTCGTATCGCCATTACCTTAGCAAAACTATTACGTCATAGGGCATCAAGGGAGGTGGTCTCGGACCGTGTGATCTCTGACTCTGCAGGGGGGGCCTTAGCTCTATCTCTATGGATGTATTGAGGGATGCTGGGGTGAGGCCTTGCGTATACTATTTGGCATTAGGATTGGTTAGTTACGAGCCCAATTTACAAGCCCTCGCCAGTAGGGGCTTACATGTTGGTATGGGTAGGGCATCAGGGGAAGTGTTGGCGGTGTTTGATCTAGGCACTTTAACTCTATCCCTATTCCATGGTGGGAGCATGTGGGACGGCAATTGTCATACCCCAATTCCGACTGAACCCGAAGTGTGAGTGAACCATCACTGAATGAATGGTTCACACTAGGATCTCAATAAGACCGTGTCCACTCATACAAACCATTGTACATAATCATAATCAGAATATAATAAAATACAACGGAAAACTAATAAGGTCAAAACACTTCTCACAGTGCAGACTGGTCACGGGTACTGATCGCAGGTACCGACCGTGACACTGTGGGGAAAGGTGCGACTGTTTGGTTGATCGGTCCCCACAGACCAGTCTCCGGGAGATACCGGTCACAGTACCGATTGCATATGGTGTGACCGGTATGTCTTCGGAAGACCATACACCGGTTCCCGCCTACCGTAGGTCACCCCCTATTGATTCTAGGGTTTCTCCTACACATTCTAGGTCTGAGCACTGAGTTAAAGTTGTTTCCAACTCCATTCAAGTCCTAGTTTCGATGATCTTCAACCTAGAACTTAAATCTAGGGTTTACTGACTGGATTAGGGTTTGACGGCAAAATATGGTTTAGATCAATACCTCGCTTTGCATGGTATTGATCCAATCTTGACTATCCATTCTAGAACACTTAACGTAGAGGAAGGTTTAAGCACTTACCGTTGATTTGTGGTAGAGTGTTCTTCGTCCAACGGCAATGCGCGACTCTTCCCTCTCCTTCCTTAGCTTCTTCTCCTTCTTCAATCTCTTTCTCCTCTCTAGGGTTTGTGAGGATCAATGAAAGGGATTTAAGGAGGTTTAAGGGTCCTTATATAGGCTAGGGTTGAGTTTAGGAAGTCCCCTTACGTTAGGGAAGTCCTAGGATTAAAAATTTGGAAAGTGGGACCCGCAGAGATCCGTTTTCAGATCTAAGTGGTCTGTTGCGCAGGCTATACCGGTCGACCGGTACCATAGACTGGTACCATCGACCGGTATGAAAAATATCGTACTTTGAGGTCCGTTTTCGGACCTGATTGTCATCCGCTCTCCCATCTGGCCTGGTGATGATTGGAAGACCTGTTACGACATGAATGAAAGGTTTAGATCAGGTTCATGGAGTGCGGGTCTTACAACTCCCCCACCCTTAAAAGAAATTTCATCCCCAAAATTTGCATGTAGGTTTCACAACTCCCCCACCCTTAAAATAATTTTTGGCCTCAAAATTTGAATGTACCTTGATCGTTAAAAAGGTTAGGGTATTCCTTTCACATCATGTTCTCTTCCTCCCAAGTGATTTCTTTTACATCTTGGCTTTTTCAATGTAGTTTCACATAATGGATATCCTTGCTTCGGAGATGTTGTACCTTTCAACTTGTGACCATCACATGTACTACTTCAAATGTCAAGTCCTCTGTCAAGTCTGGTGGGTATGCTATCAAGATGTATGATGGATCCCTGACATACTTCTTCAATAAAGAAACATGGAACACATCATGAATGCATGACATGGATGGTGGTAGAGCCAATTGATATGCCACATTGCCACGTCTGGTCAAAATCTCATATGGTCCCATATACCTGGGGCATAGCTTCCCCTTCTTATCAAACCATTTCAGACCTCGCACATCTGATATCTTCAAGAACACTTTATCACCCACTGCAAACTCCAGATCTCGACGTTGGTTATTTGCATAGTGCTTTTGTCGAACTTGAGCTGTCTTCACTCTTTCCTTAATTTGATCAATCACTCGACAAGTTTCTTCGACAAACTCCGGTCCTACAATCCTTCTCTCTCCCACCTCATTCCATAACAGAGGTGTACGACATTTCTTCCCATAGAGTGCCTTGTATGGAGCCATTTGGATCGTAGCCTAGTAACTATTGTTATAAGCAAACTCGATGAGCGATAGCTTCTCGTCCCAAGCTCCTTTGAAATCTAGGGCACACGCTCTGAGCATATCTTCCAAGATTTGAATAGTTCTTTCTGACTGCCCGTCTGTCTGAGGATGAAAAGCTGTGCTAAACTTCAACTTGGTTCCCATAGCTTTTTGTAATCCTTCCCAGAATTTTGATGTAAAACGGGGATCTCTGTCAGATACTATACTTTCTGGGACGCCATGAAGTCCGACTATATTATCCATATATAGCTTGGCTAGCTTCTCCATGGTATACTGAGGTCTGACAGCGATGAATCGAGATGTCTTGGTAAGTCAATCGACTATAACCCATACTGCATCCACTGACCTTGGTGTCAAGGGTAGGCCAGTGATGAAATCCATTGTGATATAATCCCACTTTCATGCTGGCTCCGATAGTGGTTGTAGCAAACCTGTGGGTCTCTGCCTTCAGCTTTAACTTGCTAGCAATTCAGACATTGGAATACGAATAGAGCTACATCTGCTTTCATACCCCTCCACTAATATAATCTTATTAAATCATGGTACATCTTGGTGCTTCCTGGATATATCGAATATGGGGTGTAATGAGCTTCTATCATAACTCTATCTCGAAATATTTGAGTTCTCACTCTCAGGTATACATAATCGTCCACGATACCTGAGTACCTTGTCTAAATCCAAGGTAAAGTCAGGGTTGCTTTTACCCCTTCTCTAGATCTTCTTGCACAGTCTTGAGGTGTGGATCCTGTGGGATTGCTACTTTGACCTCATCTATGAGATCCGATGAGATCTTCAAAGCGGCTAACATCAATGTGAACTTATGAATTAAGCCCCGTTCCACTGGATCTCCTGCAGTGTCTAATATATACCCTTTATCATTCTCTATTGAGCCTGAGGCTGCAGCACACAGTGCAGCTTTTGTACTAGGTCCTGCCTCAAGTTTCAATGCCCACTTTCTAATTAGGACATCAGCCACAACGTTTGCCTTATCCGGATGGTATTGGATGTCACAATCATAATCTTTTAATTGCTCTAGCCATCTCCTCTGTCTCATATTCAGGTCCTTCTGAGTGAAAAGATAAGTTAAACTCTTGTGATTCGACTTAATCTGAAACTTTTCACCATAAAGGTAGTGCCTCCAAGTCTTGATTGCGTGAATGACCGCTGCTAACTCCAGATCATGCGTAGGATAGTTCTTCTCATGCTCTTTCAACTGTCTTGATGTGTAGGCAATCACCTATTCTCCTTGCATCAACACACATCCAAGACCTAACCCTGAGGCATCCGTATATAGGGTAAATGGCAAACCTGGTGTTGGGATGGTCAAGATAGGTGCAGAGACTAGTCTTGACTTCAAAGTTTGAAAGCACTTCTCACACTCATTTGTCCATATAAACTTTTCTCCTTTCTTGGTTAGTCTGGTAAGTGAAACGACGATCCTTGAGTAGTCTTCCATGAATCTTCTATAGTTACCAGCCAATCCAAGGATACTACGAATCTCCACAACTGATTTTGGTGCATCCCATCCTACTATAGTTGCGATCTTGCTTGGATCTACCTTGATACCATCTGCAGATACTATGTGACCCAAGAAGGCCACTTCCTTTAGCCAAAATTCACATTTCTTGAACTTGGCGTAAAGCTTCTCCCTTCTTAGCCATTGTAGGGCTGCTCTCAAATGTGTTGCATGAGTCTCCTTGTCCTTTGAGTAGACTAATATGTCGTCAATGAATACGATGATCGAAGTGTCCAACATGTCATGAAACACTTGGTTCATCAGTTCCATGAACGACGTTGGAGCGTTAGTCAACCCGAATGACATTACCAAGAACTCATAATGCCCATACCTTGTTCTGAAAGCAGTCCTTGGAATATCTATTGCCTTGATCTTCAATTGGTGATACCCTGATCTAAGATCAATCTTTGAGAAAACCTTTGCACCCTGCAACTGGTCGAACAGATCATTGATCCTAGGCAAAGGGTATCGGTTCTTGATGGTTAACTTGTTCAGCTCTCGGTAGTCTATACGTAGTCGTACAATACTATCCTTCTTCTTGACGAACAATACAGGTGCTCCCCATAGCGATATGCTTTATTGTATGAAACCCTTATCTAGTAACTCTTGTAACTGGGTCTTCAACTCCTTTAATTCTGTAGGGGCCATCCTGTATGGTGCCTTAGACACCGACGCTGACTCTGGCATGAGGTCTATTACGAACTCTGTTGCCCTGTCTGGAGGTGGACCTGGTAGATCTTTTGGAAATACATCTGGAAACTCTCGTACCACATCTAGATCTTCCATCTTTGGCACCTCTACTGTGATGTCGACCACAGATACTAGGTATCCTACTCCTCCCTTCTCTAAGCATCTCTTAGCTTTTAGGGCAGAGAGGATCAACTTCCACTTCCTAGGTAACTTGGTTCCAGTGAAGCTAAACTTCTTTCCCTTCTCATCTTTAAACACAATTTTTATTTCACCACATAATAAGCTAGCTGAATGGTGGCCTAGCCAATCCATTCCCAAGATGACGTCAAAGTCTGTCATCTCAAGTTGAACCAGATTTGCTTCTAGGTTTCGGCCCTCAATACTAACTGTACACGGCCCATAGCATTCATTCAATGCCACTTCTACTCCCAACGGAGAGCGAACTATCAAGCTTGGGGTTAAATACTTGACATGTAATTCCATTTGCTTCCCAAAAGACATAAAAACAAAGGAGTGTGTAGCCCTAGAGTCAAAGAGTACTCTGGTAGGTACACTAGCTATATTTACAGTTCCAGTAACCACATCAGGTGATGCGGCTGCCTCCTCAGTGGTGACTTCGAATATCTTTCCTTGTTGTGGCAGTTGCTTCTTAGGTAGTGTACAGGTCTTTGCATAATGACCTAATTGTTGACAGTTGAAACATTTGACATTTGGGTTTTGTCCAGCTAACTGTGATAGTGGTGGTGCAGTAGTATTCCTTGCAGGCACCATAATAGACTGAGCCCTGTATGGGTGGAATGGTCTAGTGTTCCCTCTACTCGAAGTATCAGTAGCAGGCCTCTTCAGTCCCCTGTTTTGAGTAAAGAAGCTATCTCTTTGGCTTGATTCAATTACCCTAGCAATTTGTACGACTCATTATACACTTTCTTCTCCAGACCCAAGACATGCTCTCGGATACTTTCTCTTAATCCCATGGTGAACCTCCGTGTCTTGGTTTCTTCCTCTTGCATACTTATCGGAGCGAAGAACATATCTCTGCTGGTACGCATCAACAGTCGACTGGGATTGTTGCAGGTTTAAGAATTTCTTCTCCATTTGATCATGAAAGCTCTTCAGAAAGTACTTATCAAAGAAGGCTCCCTTGAATATTTCCCAATTGATCTGAGTGTGCTTTGTCTCCAAGTATGTCCGGGTAGAATTCCACCAGACATTAGCGTCTTCCTTGAGCATGTGTGTAGCAAACAACACCTTCTCATCCTCCGTGCAAGTCATAGACGGAAGTTCTTCTCCATCTCAGCAACCCACTGTGCAGGCCATAGTGGTTTTCCTAGTTTCCCTGTAAAGGTAGGTGGTTTCAACTTCAAAAACCTATCTACCGCTTGGCTTAGGTTATTCTGCCCCTATGCATTTGTTCCATACCATGGTGGTGGGTACGGATAGATTCCTTGATAGGCAGACAACGTTGGAAATTAGTGTAGTGGTTGTAGATTCTGTCCTTGGCCCATCGGCCCAATACTACTATCCATTGGCAATGTGGTGTTATTTTCCTCAGACTCTGGCATACCTTTTGTAGGGATATATCCTGGTGGCCTGAACATCTTCAGCATCTCATTCAGGAACGCTTTCTGTTGAGATTCCATCTGATAAACCAAATTTCTCACAATTGTCTCCGAGTTAGTGTGAGGAGGTCTTAGTAAATTTGTTGGTGCTCTGGGACTCTGCCCTTCTCCACCTTCTGGGTTTAGGTTTTTCTCATCTACAGTTCCTGTTTCCACATAGTCCTCGGCTTAACGCACCCTTGAGTGGTGACACTTTCGTGAGCCTCTACGACCGTTTTCGCCTACCATCTTAAATTACTCTTTCCTGTTTGGATCTGGAAAGAAGACATAACACATGAGGTATAATCGAATAGTCATAATAGTGTTAGTCTTTAACAAGTGCAAAGCGAAAATCGTAAGGAAACTTAAATCAAAATTTTACAAATTTTCTCAAAATTTTCTGAGCTTGGAATGCTTGTCCGGTCGCAACATATCGGTCGCGGCACTGTGTATGGTAGTGCGACCGGTATGTCCAGGTGGACAAACCTCTCGGAGTTCCCGAGAGGTACCGGTCGTTGTACTAGTCGCAGCCCTATAGGGTATGGCACGATCGGTATAGCCGACCGGTCAAGAATTTCCTCCTGATCGAGAGGTACCGGTTGACATACCCAAGGGGTACCGGTCGATCGGTATAGGCAAAACCATCGACCGGTATGCCCAAATATGCCTTTAAAATCATGAAAAAGTGAGTTTTTTCTCACTTTTCTTCTTTCCTTTCTCTCCGGTGGCGATTCCTCTTTGGCTTGGTGAGTTGCTACAGTCCGACCGGTGATCTTAGAAGCGATTTTCTCCTGATCAAGACCTTGAACATCGTCTCCAAGTAAGTTTCTTCCTTCATTTCCTCCTTTTTACATCGTTTCATCATGGCTTCTTGCCCAAAAACTAGATTTTTCTTGGTTTAGAAGATTCTAACCGTAGGAACTCTTTTTCTTCGGCTTAAAAAGATTTTAGGGACCTCTATGAGCAAAAGCCCTCAATCTATTTGAGGTTCCACCATATGGTTTTTCTAAAAATCAAATTTTTAGGTTTTTGACCTAGGTTTTGGTCAAAATCGATTTTTTTTCTTTCTTGTAATTGTTAAATTCCTTGTTTGTTTGATGGTGTTAGATTGTTACGTAAGTCCTCCTACCCAAATTTTGGGTGAGTTCGAGGCTTTTGCTTCAATTACTGTTGTTATGCTGTCGAAATTTTGGAGATTCTAACCAAATTCTCATTATAATTTTTTTTGTAGTTTAAAATGTCTCAACGTCGTGGTACAGGTAAACATGCATTCGGTCCTGGCATGAACCTTCCACACTCGCCGGTTCTACAGTTCGATGAGCGATGGTTTCGTTCTGTGGCGGTACAAGCCCGTTTTCCCTAGTTTGAAGAGAAGAACATCGAGTCAGGGCGATGTGTAAACTTGGAGCAACTACAATGATTTAACGTTGAAGCGGCCTTCGGTGATCTTGGATGGTTACCCGTCATTACTTAGACTGTGACCACCCGCCCCAACCTAGTCAAACATTTCTATGCTAACCTGGAGGTCAAGGGAAATGTTAACGACTTCAGCCGTGGCAGGGACCTCTGCATCACCAGCTTTGTCAAAGGCGTTCCCATATCCTTTGACACTCACCAGCTTGCTGATCTTTTGGGGATTCCAAATGATGGTGACTTGGTTTACTGCGCCCCCAAGATGAATGGCTTTCTTATTGATGATCTACGCCAGGAGGTTTCAGAGCAGATCCTTAATCCAGGAGCGCCCATGAAAGCTGCTAGCTTAAGACCTATTCCTCGGGTATATTGCCGCATCATCCAGCATGATATTGTTCCTCAGAGCGGCCACTACAGTGAGTTGTCTCAGCTCACCCAGTACTTGACCTATTGCGTGTGCACTAGGGAGCGGGTCTATCTCCCTTACATTATTATCAGGACCATGCGTCAGGCTACTCTGCCTGATCCGATCAGTAACCTTCCTTATGGTTGGCTTATCACTACTCTTCTGCGGCGCTTATGGGTGGACATGAGGGGTGAGATTGCGGTCGAGGACACTATGACCTCAGACATTGACTGGGACGCCATTGTCCAGATGAGGATGAACAATCTACCCATCAGTGATGAGGAGTTAGAGGCTCATCCTCGTCCACTTAGGAGGGTAGCTGCCGTGGCAACAACAGCCAATGCAGCTCATGCAGAAGAGGTAGGGGATGATGATGGTGATGATGATTAGATGAAGGACATTCCAGCACCGGCACCACAGCCCACACCTGCAGCGGGACCATCCCAGCCTCCTCCCGATACCGTGATGGGTATGTTTATGGAGATTTGGGATGCCCAGCGTGAGATGCGCCGTGACCTAGGACGCCTTTCTCACAGCCTCAGAGTTTCATAGGAGCAGGTACACTGGCTCAGGGTTGCTTATGAGCGTGACTATGACATCACTGACCCTATTCCTCCTATGCCCCCATCCCCATGATAGATCTTTTATTTTCTCTCCCTTACAGCTTGGTTTATATATAACAGGGTAACCGTCTGGCTTGTGGACTGTACCCTGTGCCACCATTAACCCTTGATACTCTTTAGATATTTTATGTTTATAAAATTTTCTTTTTACTTGTTATGGTAATTCATGATCATTCTGCTTGTCACTATGGTTTCCTCACTAGAGCATGACTGTTTATTAATTTCACATTTAGTATAGTATATTATGCTCTTTCATATTTAGTCTCAAGCATCAAACAAGTACTTAGGGTGTGTTTTTATTAAGACTTTAAAATTCTTCCTATCTCAGTTCATCGACTCAGTTAAGTGCAAATATGGTCTGTTGGATAGAGCCTAAGAGTTCTGATACCAAGTTGTCACACCCCAATTTTGGCTGAACTAGAAGTGTAAGTGAACTGTCACTGAACCAATGGTTCACACCAGGATCTCAATAAGACCATGTCCACTCATACAAACCATTGCACATAACCATAATTAGAATATAATAAAATACAACAGAAGTCTTCAATTAAATGAACTGAATTCGCTATTGATAATTTAAATAAAATATCCAATTATTTTCTATATCAAAACGTAAATAAATATCCTTACATCAATTTGTAAATGCAACTGAAAATAAATAAATAAACTAAACAAATCCTCGAGGTGCACGCAGAAAGGGCAATTGCATCAAGCGTCATGCTCGTCCTCTCCTACTTGTACTTCTAAAGCAGCAACACCTCTATACGCCAGAGCATCCATATAGTCCTCTAGAGTATAACCTACATCAACATCTAAAAATAGTGTGTACACAAGGGTGAGCTCACAACTTAGCTCAGTAAGAAAATCAGACAATGCAACAAACATATGCATGAGTAACATTCAGATTATGGTCTGGTTTTAAGTTTGTAATATACTATAGAAAGGATTGGCGGCTACTGCACCTCTATACACGAGTGTGTGAAGCCTCCCAATGGATCAAACACCACTGCCGTCCCACATGCACCCACCATGGAATAGAGATAGAGCTAAAGCGTCCAGATCAAACACCGCCAACAGTTTCCCTGATACCCTACCCATACCAACACGTAAGCCCCTATTGGCGAGGGCTTGCAAACTGGGCTCGCAACTAACCAATCCTATATGTTATCACAGTAGGCCCTATCCCAGCACAACTCCCTATGACGTAGACATAGAGCTAGAGTCTAGTGGCTAGGCTGGAGACCACAGTGCCACTTCCTCCCCCTGATACCCTACCCACACCAAGCATGCTAAGACAGAACGATATGAAAAGGTGCTAGTGTGAGGAATGATCCCAGACCCCAGGCCCTTCCCATTCCACGCACCAACGAAAACAATCACATGCCTAACAGTCACATCATAGCATAGCGAGTATGCATGAATAATAATAATAACTGAAAGTAAAGGATGACATGCGAGTATGCACAAACATCAGTCCATAGAATCGTAATTATTAACAATGTTTTACTGTTATTAAATTATTAGGGTTTAGGTCTGATTCCCTTACCTGACACTTGTTTGATAGCTTACTCCGCGTCACATAATCCAAACTTGCTATCACAAGGTCCTACACAACATTAAGGTTATGTTAGAATAGTTTCTCTTAGGGTTTACGTTGGTCAAAAAACCAACAAGGTCAAAACACTTCTCAAAGAGCAGACCGGTCACGGGTACCGGTCGCAGGTGCCGGCCGCGACACTGTGGGGAAAGGTGTAACCGGTATGTTCGACCGGTCCCTACAGACCAGTCTCAGGGAGATACCGATCGTATATGGTGCGACCGGTATGGTCGACCGGTATGTCTCCGGAAGACCATACATCCGGTTCCCGCCTTCTTTAGGTCACCCCTATTGATTCTAGGGTTTCTCCTATACATTCTAGGTCTGAGCACTGAGTTAGAGTTGTTTCCAACTCCATTCAAGTCCTAGTTTCGATGATCTTTAACCTAGAACTTAAATCTAGGGTTTACCGATAGGATTAGGGTTTGATGGCAAAATATGGTTTGGATCAATACCTCGCTTTGCATGGTATTAATCCAATCATGACTAACCATTCTAGAACACTTAATGTAGAGGAAGGTTTAAGAACTTACCATTGGTTCACGGTAGAGTGTTCTTCGACCAACGGCAATGGCGGCTCTTCCCTTTATTTCCTTAGCTCCTTCTCTTTCTTCAATCTCTTTCTCCTCTCTAGGGTTTGTGAGGATCAATGAAAGGGATTTCAGGAGGTTTAAGGGTCCTTATATAGGCTAGGATTGAGTTTAGGAAGTCCCCTTACATTAGGAAAGTCCTAGGGTTCAAAATTTGGAAAGTGGGACCCGTAGAGATCCGTTTCCAGATCTAAGTGGTCTGCTGCGCAGGCTATACCAGTCGACCGGTACCATAGACCGGTACCATCGACTGGTATGAAATATATCATACTTTGAGGTCCGTTTTCGCACCTGATTGTCATCCGCTCCTCCCGTCTGGCCCGATGATGATTGGAAAACCTGTTACGACATGAATGAAAGGTTTAGATTGGGTTCAAGGAGTGCGGGTCTTACAGCAATGGTGTTTGATCCACTGGGTGGATTCACACACTCATGTATAGAGGTGCGGCGGCCACCAAACCTTTCTATAGCATATTACAAACTTATAAACCAGACCAAAGATATGAATTGAACGCATGCATATGTTTGTTGCATTGTTTTGTTTGCTCACTGAGCCGTGATGTGTGCTCACCCTTTCGACGACGAATATTTTTAGTTGATGATGCAGGTCCTACTGTTGAAGAATATATGAATGCGCCGATGTATAGACACGTTGCTCCGATGGATGTAGAAGCTGAAGAAGATGCGCATGATTCATCATGCGAGTGCAACCAATGTGTTTTTGCTTAAGTTTAGTTATAATTTGAACATCGAATATGTAATTGATTATTTATTTTTATGTCTTGTGGTTTGGAGATAACTGGATTAAATACTTATTTATCACTGTTAGACTCTCAGTTCATTATCTGTAGGACTTCTGCTTATTTTTTTATTACCTCTGATTATTAATGTGGAATATGTGTGTGGTTTGATATGGTGGGTACGACCTATGTGAGATCCTGGGTGAACCATTAATTTATTAGAGGTTCATCACACCAATCTGGTTAGACCAGAATTGGGGTATGATAGGTAAGCTATTTTGACCAATGGGTAATCTTATTGGTTGATGATGTAGACAATGTAATGCCAACCAAGTGTTGCTTTCATTGAACTTTAAGTCATTGTTTGATAAAAAGATCTACTGGACTGATTACATCTTGATAAGTGGAAAACCATTGGTACAATCTACATAGGTGGTTGGCATTCCGTGCTCGAGGCAGCGGCTTCCCTTCCATATCTTCAAGATGGTAGGTGCCATTCTAAAGTGACTAGTAACTTTGTATGGGCCATCCTAATTAGGGGCCAACTTTCCTTGGTTGGTCAGATCTGAGGTAATCGTACTTCTGAGGACGAGGTTGCCTACCCTGAATGAGCGCTCATGGACACGCATGTTGTAGTGCCTGGGAGTTTGCTACTGGTGAGCCGCAATCTTGATTACTTGGTCCATGGTTTCCTCCAACAGGTCCAAGTTCACCCTTAGTCCTTCTTCATTAGTAGCAGGATCGTAATGTGTGACCCTATGAGAAGGGTCGCGGACATCCAAGGGAATGACTGCTTCGGTGCAGAAAGCCAACACGAAGGGTGCCTCCCCTGTAGCGGTTTGGGAGTGGTCCGATCTGCCCATAATATATGTGGTAGCTTATTGATCGAGTGCCCTTTGGCGGCCTGCAAGCGAGTCTTGATTCCTTGTAGTAATATCTTGTTTGTTACTTCTATCTGACCACTGGTTCAAGGGTGCTTTATAGCGCTACACCTATGGTTGATGTGGTTTTCTTCACAAAATTAGGCAAAGGGCTTGTTATCGAACTGCTTGCCATTATCAATGATTATCACCCTTGGGATGCCAAATCAGTAAACGAATGATTTCTTGAAGAATTTACGGATGGTGCTCTCTGGAATTCTTGACACTGCCTCTGCTTCTACCCATTTTGTGAAGTAATCAACCGCGACCATGACAAATTTTCTTTGGTAGTGGGTGGGTGGGAAAGGGCCCATGATGTCCATACCCCAAGTGGCTAAGGGATTGGGTGACGAAATTGGTCGCAAAGGTGCCACTGGGAGGTGGGGGACTGGGGCAAAAAATTGATACTTTTCACACTTCTTCATGTAGTCCAAGCATTACTCTGATCTTTGGCTAATGATAACCCTACCTCCGGATTTTATGTACCAAGGATTTACCGCCGAAATGTGCGTCACATATTCCCTCATGCACATCTTTGATAGCAAGGGTTGCTTGAGAGGGGCGTAGGCATTGGAGCAGGGGAAACGTGAATGCTCTTTTGTAAAGAACATCTTGCTCGAGCACATAGTGAGTTGCTTTTGATTGGACCCTTCTTCCCTCGGCTCTTTCCTCTGGTAGGTACCTTCCTTAAGGTATGCATGGATTGGGTCCATCCATGAAGTCTCGATGTTAGTTGGCATGACAATGGCGATGACTGGGTTAGTACTCGACTTCTCCAAAGTCTCGGTGTACACTGAGTGATTTAAATCTGAAATTTCAGAAGTGGCTAACTTTGATAGAGCATCGACCTGTGCATTCTACTCCCTCAGAATGTGCCTAAGGGTGAAATTGGTGAACCTCGAGGCGGCTTCTCAAACATTCTTCAAGTATGCTGACATGTTGGCCTTCTGGGCTTCGTATTCACCATTAAATTGCTTCACTATTAACTGAGAGTCACTGAAAGTAACCCCAAGGGGGACAGCTCATTGGTAAAAGACCAACACCTAAAAAAAGAGGTCATGAGTTCTATTCTCCTTGGGGCCACTACCTACTTAAAAAAAGAGAGTCAATGAAAGCTTCAATATTTTTAGCTAAGACCGCTTTGGCCAACCTAAGTCCCTCAAGTTGTGATTTATACTTTGCCTACTTATTAGAAGTGTGAAACATGAAACAGAGGGTGTATTGGATCTGGAAGCCTTTCAAACTCTTAAGTATCAGGCCAACATCGCACTCTCCCTGATTAGAGTTTCCATCTATAAACAAGGTCCATGGCGGTTGAGGTGTGCCCTCGTTGCTTCTCTTGGCTACCTCCTCCTTGGTCTCCTCTGGGAGTGATGATTCAATAAGGAAATCGACTAGAGTCTGCACCTTGATTGCTATGTGTGGTCTATAAATTATGTCAAATTCACCTAGTTCGACCACCCAGTTGATGATCTGACCTAAAACATCAGGCCTGGAGAGAATTTTCTTCAATGGTTGGTTGGTTAAGATCACAATGGAATGTGCCTGAAAGTATGGTCGAAGCTTTCTAGCCGCGGTTACTGTAAGACCCCCACTCCATGAACCCGATCTAAACCTTTAATTCATATCGTAACAGATCTTCCAATCATCACCGGGCCAGACAGGACGAGCGGATGACAACCAGGTACGAAAACGGACCTAAAATATGATATTTTTTTCATACTGGTCTGTGGTACAGGTCGATGGTACCGGTCAACCGGTATGTCTACGCGGGCAGATTGGTTAGATCTGGAAACGGATCTCTACGGGTCCCACTTTCTAAATCTCGAGCCTAAGGATTTCCCTAACGTAAGGAAACTTCCTAAACTCTATCTTAGTCTATTTAAGGACCCTTAAATCTCCTTAGAACTCTTTCATTGATCCTCACAAACCCTAGAGAGGAGAAAGAGATCGAAGAAGGAGAAAGAGGAGCCACCGTTTACCGTTGGACGAAGAACACCATAATTACGAACCAACGGCAACTGCTTGAACTTTCCTCTAACTTAAGCTTTGTAGATGATTAATTATGAATTAATCAATACCATGCAAGGCGAGGTATTGATCTAAAACCCTTAAATTTGCCGTTAAACCCTAATACAGTTGATGAACCCTAGATTCACATTCAAGGCTAAGGATCATCAAAACTAAGACTTGAATGGAACATGAAACAACTCTAACTCGTTCCTCAGGTCTAGAATGCATAGGAGAAACCCTAGAACCAATAGGGGGTGACCGATGAAAGGCGAACACCAAGTTGGTGGTCTTCCGATCGACCATACCGGTCGCACCATATGCGACCGGTACTACGATCGGTACCTTTCGGAGACTGGTCTCTGGGGGACCAGTTGACCTTACCGGTCGCACCTTTCCCCACAGTGCCGAGACCGGTACTTGCGACCGGTATGCACTGTGAGGGTGTTTTCAATACCAGTTGGTTTTTCGACCAACGTAAACCCTAAGAAAGTAATTCTAATTCAACACTAACATCATGTAGGACCCTGTGTTAGCAAGTTTGGATTCGGTGCGAGGAGCAAGCTAGCAATCAAGCGTCAGGTAAGGAAATCGGACCTAAACCCTAATAACTTAATAACAGTAAAACGTTGTTAATAATTATGATTCTGTGGAATAGTGTTTGTGTATACTTGCATGTCATCTTTACTTTCAGTTATTATATTGTTCATGCATACTCGCTATGCTAGGATGTGACTGTTAGGCATGTGATTATTTTCATTGGTGTGTGGAGTAGGGAGGGAATGGGGTCTGGGATCATTCTTCACACTAGCACCTTTTCGTATCGCTTCTGTCTTAACATGCTTGGTGCGGGTAGGGTATCAGGGGGAGGAAGTGGCACTATGGTCTCCGACCTGGCCACTAGACTTTAGTCCTATCTCTATGCCTTAGGGAGCTGTGTTGGGATAGGGCCTACTGAGATGACATATATGATTGGTTAGTTGTGAGCCCAGTTTGCAAGCCCTCGCCAATAGGGGCTTACGTGTTGGTATGGGTAGGGCATCAGGGGGAGTGTTGGCGGTGTTTGATCCAGACACTTTAGCTCTATCTCTATTCCATGGTGGGTGCATGTGGGACGACAATGATGTTTGATCCATTGGGCGGATTCACACACTCGTGTATAGAGGTGCGGTGGCCTCTAATCTTTTCTATAGCACATTGCAAACTTAAAACCAGACCCTAATGTGAATGTTACTCATGCATGATGTGTGTTGCATTGTCTGATTTTCTTACTGAGCTAAGTTGTGAGCTCACCCTTGTGTACACACTATTTTTAGATGCTAATGTAGGTTACACTAGAAGTGCAAGCAGGGGAGGACGAGCATGACGCTTCATGTGAGTGCCCTTTCTGCGTGTACCTCTAGGATATTTGATTTGTTTATTTTATTTATTTTCAGTTGGATTTATAATTGGGATGTAAAGATAATTATTTATGTTTTGGTATTTTGAATAATTGGAAATTTATTTATCAATAGAAGTACTCAGTTCATTTAATTTAAGACTTTCACTGTATTTAATTATATTCTGATTATGGTTATGTGCAATGGTTTGTATGAGTGGACATAGTCTTATTAAGATCCTAGTGTGAACCGTTGGTTCAGTGACGGTTCACTCACACTTTTGATTCAGTCGGAAGTGGGGTGTGACAACTTGGTATCAGAGCTCTTAGGCTCTGTCCAACAGACCATACATGCACTTGATTGAGTCATTGAACTGAGATAGGAAGAATTAAAAGCCTTAATAAAAAATAAAAAATAAACGCACCTTAATCACTTGTTTGATGCCTGAGACCTAATATAAAAGAGCATAATATACTATACTAAAGGTGAAATTAATAAACAATCATGCTCTAGATAGGAACCATAATGACAGGTATGAATAATCATAAACTTTTACCAAATTGAAAAGGAAACTGTATCAAGAGTAGAATATAGAACATCCAAAGAGCTAGAAGTTAATTGTACCACAGGGTACAGTCCACAAGCCGGATAGTTACCCTGTTATAAAAGTCAATGTACAGTAAGGGAGAGAAATATAAGGTGATCTATCATGGGGTTGGGGGCATCAGAGGAATGGGGTCAACGATGTCATAGTCCTACTCATATGCGACCCTGAGCTAGTGTACCTGCTCCTGCTGACTCTGAGGCTGCAAGAGAGGCGCCCTAGGTCACAGTTCATCTCGCGCTGGGCATCCCGAATCTCCATAAACATACCCATCACGATATCGGAGGAGGCTGGGATGGTCCTACTATAGGTATGGGCTACGGTTCCGGTGCAAGAATGTCCTCCATCTGTTCATCATCATCACCCCCTACCTCTTCTGCATAAGTTGCATCCGATGCTGCTGCTGCTGCTACCGCTGCCACTACTGTCCTAAGCAGACGAGGACGAGCCTCTAACTCCTCATCACTGATCGAAAGGTTATCCATATTCATCCGGACAATGGCATCCCAGTCAATGTCTAATGTCTTGGTGTCCTCAATCGCAATCTCATCCCTTATATCTACTCGAAAGCGCTGCAGGAGTGTAGTGATAAGCCGACCATAAGGTTGCTTATTTGGTCAGGCATGGTAACCTGACACATAGTCTTGATGATAATATAAGGAAGACAGACCCGCTCCCTAGTGCAGACATAATAAGTCAGGTACTGGGTAAGCTGAGACAACTCACTGTAGTGGCCGCTCTGAGGGACAATATTATGCTGGATACCGATTGGTAGTAATACTATACCCCCAGCACATGTTAGCAGTAACACAATGTCTACCATACTGTAGGTCCCAGTATTGCACACCCCAGTGTAGAAGCTTGGTGCACAACAAGCAGTGCATCAAGATGGTTACCCTTATCTGCCACCGATGTATGGGATAGCTGCATCATGGCAGACTGATCCGACAAGGGTTGTGGAATATTTTTTAAGGATCAAGCCTTAAACGTTTCAACAGAGGATCAAATCTATTGTGGTCATATAACTAGATAGATTTATATAGGATGCGGTGCATTATTGACTTACTCTTATGATTATAGAGGATGCACATACTTGATTCTAATTCTCATACCTTGACAGAATACCTTCTTGATTCAACCTGCCAATTAGAGTTATAAATGTTTTTTCTTTAGAATTAGTCCTGATTATACCAATCTAAGCTACTCCCATGATTGACACCATGAATAGAGATATGAATCTAATGAAAATTTAAAGGTTTAATCATTCCAAATGTACATCTTTTCGATTTTATACCTGATTTATTGATTTACCAAAACTTCTCCAGATTTACTCCTGTAGTGCCTTGACCAATGGCACTATATACTCGATAGAACCTGTAACCATGAGGTTAAGAACTGTAAAACCTCTATTTTCATATATTTGGACCACCGTGTAACTTAACGACCTTTGGATGATGGTTGGATTACCATAGATTTACTACTGATCCTTTAAACCTAAGTTCACTTGATAAAACAAGTGTTCGTCATTATACTGAATTTGAAAGAAGGAAATGAATCACTGTTGGATAAGCATTATGATTCTTACTTTTTTCGACATCCATTGATAAAATATTTAGTTAATAAAGGAATTATTGGAAGGAAGATGATTAAATTCAGATTAGATTCAATAGCCAAGGAACCTCAGATGAAGTAATGAAGGATCTGTTTCGAGATTGCTGAATGGATGGATATGAGTCATGTCTATAAAAGAGTGCATGAGCAAAAAGTGAGAACTATCAAGAGTGGCTAGTAAGGAAATAGATAGTATTCAAGTAAAGTTAAATCGGTATAAATTTTGACAAGGCAGAAGATTTCTAAAGGCAGATCTAAGAGTGGATACAAGGATGAAGTAAAAAATTATGGCATTGATAGTATTCAGAGTAGTACAAGTAATACTGAGTTATGCCCAATGTCGAGTGAGATGATTAAGTAAAGACCAAAATAATTTGGCTGAATTAATGAATTTATAAGCATATACCTTAATGCTTATAGATAGACTTGGGATATGTAATGAGTAAATAGTCAGAAGATGCTTTTCGAGATATACGAAAGAGAGATCAGGATAGAACATCAGTGATAAAAGAGATGTAAGCTACTGAGTGCAATATGAGATTTTTGACGATAGTCTTTGAAAAATCATAAGAGATGAAGGAACTAGACAAGCTCTTAAGACCTTTATACCAGATTTTGCTAGTTCAAGCTCTTTTGGACTAGATGTTGTAGTGGGTAAGTGTTATGAACATTGTTTGAATCATATGGATGGACAAAATTTGGATGCAACCTAAATCGACTCGAGATGACAGACTTTGACGTCATCTTGGGAATCAATTGGTTAGGCCATCATTTAGCTAGCTTATTATGTGCCGAAAAGAAGGTTGCTTTCAAGGATGATAAAGGCAAAGGAGTTTAGCTTCACTGGAACCAAATTTCCTAGGAAGCGAAAGCTGATCCTCTCTACTCCAAAAGCTAAGAGATGCTTAAAGAAGGGAGGAGTGGGTTACTTAGTGTCTGTGGTCGACATCACTGCAGAGGTGCTAAAGATGGAAGATCTGGATGTGGTACGAGAGTTTCCAGATGTATTTCCAAAAGACCTACCCGGACTACCTCCAGACAGGGCTACAGAATTCGTGATAGACCTTATGCCAGGGTCGGCACCGGTGTCTAAGGCACCGTTCAGGATGGCCCCTACAGAATTAAAAGAGTTGAAGACTCAGTTACAAGAACTACTAGATAAGGGTTCCATACGATCAAGCATAACGCCATGGGGAGCACCTGTATTGTTCGTAAAGAATAAGGACAGTAGCGTACGACTATGTATCGACTACTGAGAGTTGAACAAGTTAACCATCAAGAACCAATACCCTTTGCCTAGGATTGATGATCTGTTCGATCAGTTGCAGGGTGCAAAGGTTTTCTCGAAGATTGATCTTAGATCAGGGTATCACCAATTGAAGATCAAGGCAGGAGATATTCCGAACACTGCTTTCAGGACAAGGTATGGGCATTATGAGTTCCTAGTAATGTCGTTCGGATTGACTAACGCTCCAACGTCGTTCATGGAACTGATGAACCAAGTGTTTTATGACATGTTGGACACTTCGGTCATCGTATTCATTGACAACATCTTGGTCTACTCAAAGGACAGGGAGGCTCATGCAACACACTTAAGAGCAGCCCTACAACGACTGAGAAGGGAGATGCTTTACGCCAAGTTCAAGAAGTGTGAATTTTGGCTGAAAGAAGTGGCCTTCTTAGGTCACGTAGTATCTGCAGACGGTATCAAGGTAGATCCAAGCAAGATCGCAATTATAGTAGAATGGGATGCACCAAAATCAGTTGTAGAGATTCGTAGTTTCCTTGGATTGGCTGGTTACTATAGAAGATTCGTGGAAGACTACTCAAGAATCGCCGTTCCACTTACCAGACTAACCAAGAAAGGAAAAAAGTTCATATGGACAGATGAGTGTGAGAAGTTCTTTCAGACTCTGAAGTCAAGACTAGTCTCTGCACCTATCTTGACCATCTTAGCACTAGACTTGCCGTTTACCCTATATAATGATGCCTCAGGGTTGGGCCTTGGATGTGTGTTGATGCAAGGAGAATACGTGATTGCCTATGCATCAAGACAGTTGAAAGAGCATGAGAAGAACTATCTTACGCATGATCTAGATTTAGCAGCGGTCATTCACGCAATCAAAACTTGGAGGCACTACCTCTATGGTGAAAAGTTTCAGTTCAAGTCAGATCATAAGAGTTTGACTTATCTTTTTACTCAGAAGGACCTGAATATGAGACAGAGGAGATGACTGGAGCTATTAAAAGATTATGATTGTGACTTCCAGTACCATCCGGGTAAGGCAAACATCGTGGTTGATGCCTTAAGCAGAAAGTGGGCATTGAAACCCGAGGCAGGACTTAGTACAAATGTTGCACTGTGTGCTGCAGCCTCAAGCTCAATAGAGAATGATGAAGAGCATATATTAGAGACTGCAGGAGATCCAGTGGAACAGGGCTTAATTCATAAGTTCACATTGATATTCGCAGCTTCGAAGATCTCATTGGATCATAGATGAGGTCAAAGTAGCAATCCTACAGAATCCACACCTCAAGACTGTGCAAGAAGATCTAAAGAAGGGTAAAAACAACCCTGATTTTACCTTGGATTCAGACAAGGTACTCAGGTATCGTGGATGATTATGTATACCTAAGAGTGAAAACTCAAATATCAGAGATAAAATTATGACAGAAGCTCATTATACCCCATATTCGGTACATCCAGGAAGCACCAAAATGTACCATGATTTAAGAAGACTATATTGGTAGAGGGGTATGAAAGCAGATGTAGCTGGATTCGTATTCCAATGTCTAAATTGCCAGCAAGTTAAAGCAGAAAAAAAGAGACCCGTAGGTTTTCTACAACCACTACCGGAGCCAGTATGGAAGTGAGATTGTATCACAATGGATTTCTATGAGGATAAAGATGGAAATCTTAGAAATCACCACCTAGATTAAGGTCTAGGACCTTAGAAATGTAAAATCTCACCCCAAGGTAAGACTTCGATTGACTCATGACCCTTAAATTGGATTTCTAGTCCATCAGAGATTGGGTAAGCGTCAGGTTACGATTATGGGAAGGGGTTAGGCACCCAAACCGCCCGATCGAAATCGATCTCCTATGCATTTCCTGTGCTAGACTCTATCTATTGAACTGAACCAAACCAAGTGGTTTGATATCATTAAACCGAATCTGTATCCATTAGATTGCCTAAGTATCACAGAATTATTTCAAAAATCAGGTTCACCATCGTAGTTCAGGTGTGATTAATGTTTATGGCTGTGATTTATGCTTGTATTTGATTAAGTTCATTGTTCAAGTTGAAGTTTATGCTTGAAAGGTTGAGAAACCCTATGGGTTAGGATCTGGATAGTCCATGTGAACTGATCAATAGTCCTAATGGATCTAAGAATAACCCTATTTGGGTCAAAATATGGATAACCCTTTCTGGGTCTGAATGTGGATAACCCTATTTGGGTCAAAATGTGGATAATCCTTTCTGGGTTAGAATGTGGATGGATAACCCTATTTGGGTCAAAATATGGGTAACCCTATTTGGGTTGGAATGTGGATAACCCTATTTGGGTTGAAAATATGGATGGATATCCTAGTGGATCTATGGATAGTCTGAGTGGACTAAAGTGTGGATCCGAATTTAGGTTTCTCCCAAATGGCCTACGTATCCTAAGGTTTGCCCTAGGAATCAGAATCCACGTAGTTCGAAATAGATGGGATAACCTGTTCTAGGTTAAAATGTGAGAACCTGTTCTAGGTTTAGGGTTTAGAACCTATTCTAGGTTTAGGATTGAGAACCTATTCTAGGTTTAGGGTTTACTAAGAGGCGAAAATCGTCTTGAATTACCCTTTTTATCCTAAGTTCTAATTTTGGAAAGTTTGGCAAAGCATTCTCTTTCTTTATTAAGATTTTTATTATTCCCATTATGCCATTCCCAAGAATGTGGGTGCCTAAATGCACGTCCCCACACCAATATGTTTGCTAGGTGTACAGATATAGCAGTTCAACTAGGGTGTTGCATAAATTAAATTATTATCAAAAATGGAATATTCTAAGCATGGCATGTATGATATTTATGATAACTATCACAAAATGTAGTAAGATTATGAAAATCTCCCTAATATGGTATGCATTGCAAATAAGGCAAGAACCTAATATGGCAAGATCTAATATGCTAATCTAAGCATGGCAAGACCTAATATGGCAAGATCTAATATGACAAGATCTAATATGGCAAGATCAAATATGCTTCTATATATCAACATATTAAGTACCAATCATAGAATGCATATATGACAAGAATTTTTCAGAAAAGGAAAGATCTTATATGCTATTTTCTAAGCATAGTAAGACATAAAAATGGTAAGAAATTAAGATTTTACTAAATATGGTAAAAAAATATTTATTCTACCAAATATAGCAATGCATGGAATATGGTAAATATGGTATGCACAATCCAAACAAAACATATGAATGCTCCAAATATAGCCATTTATCTAAATATGACAAAATTTGCTCAAACAACCAATTTGCATGTTACAATGAATGAGACATCAATGAAACCTTTTTTTGAAAAATGAAAAATTATTAAAAAACATATGTTCAATGTTCTTTGAATAATTATAATTTTTATGATGATATTTGGAAAGATTAATGACTCAAAACTTGTCAAAATTGTGACAAAAGGTTTCAGATAATGGAGAAAGCTATGAACTGCATTCAGATTCTGTCACATTACACAAGAATGACCATAAGTAGGTCTTCTGCAACTCAAATCAAGCTCAAAATTTTTTCATAGAAAGATGACTTAATATATTATATTTCATATGAAGGAGTCGAATTCTAACAGAGAGAAAAAACAGGTCAAAGATATGCCCTAAGATCGGACATATGCACTAGTCAAATCTGTTCCAAATTTTTGACCAGTTGCACCATAAATTCCAAATAAAATCCTATACTTAATGAAAATTAAATACAGACATATGTCTATGTAGATAACTGTCTGATCTAAAATTTCATCAAGAAAAACAAGTTAAAACAGTATATTTTCTTTGTGAAAAATGATTCTTTTCAATCATGCAAATCAGTACATCATGACAAATTCAAAATCAGAATACTATGCACTTAAAAATTGAAATCAATTCAATAAAAAATTGAAAAAATACGAAACTAGTGCCATTCTTTAGAAAACTTTCATGTCTAAAAAATTCATATGAAGTAGATTTTCTGATTATGGCCATAAGACCCTTGTCTAGAGACTTTCTGATGGAGGATTGCATTACATCTGAGTAAAACAGCAATATCAAAGACAAATTTTTAAGAAAAAATACATATGATGTACGTCCTAAGTTTGAATCCTAAATCTAGAAATTTTAGATTAGAAAACCACTTTATGAAATTTACAAAAAACATCAAACATCATCATATATCATTCAAAACTTCATCATCGAATAACTTAGACAAATTATCATTCATGAAAAATGCTAGACATAGGCATCCTAACATTAACAAGTATGTAATAGAGCATTCCTGATTGAGATTTCATGAAAATTAACCTTTTTCAAGCAAAATTGACATTCGAGCATTCTAACGACCTCTAAATTTGCTTAGAGTACAAACCTTATGCTCGAATCAAGCGAAACAGTCGATGTAGGATGATTGGAGGTTGTATCAAGCTCTTTGAATGCGAACTCTCCTTCTCCTCTCTTCTGCTTCTCTCTCTCTTCTCTTTCTCTCTTTTCTTCTTCTCTATTTTTTCTTTTCTCTTCTTCTTCTCTCTTTTTTTTCTTTTCTCTTCTTCTTCTCTCTTTCTTTCTCCCTCACTAACATTTTTCTCTCTTACCCACATTCTCTCTCTTTGTGGTCTGGAAAAGAAGCCCCTTCTCTCTTCTCTTGGTCTATTTATGTTTTTTCTCTCCTCTTCTAGAAGATCCTTCTTTCCTTTTCTTCTTTTTCTAGAAAATCTCTTCTTTTTTTTTTCATTTTTTCTTCTTTCCTTTCTTCTCTTCCTTCCCTTTTCTCTTCTCCCTCTCTCTTCCACACGTTTTTTCTCTTCTCTTCTTCTAGAAGATCCTCTCCTCTTCTTTCCTTCTTCTCTCTTCCTTCCTTTTCTTCTTTTTCTTCTAGAAAATCCTTTCTTTCCATTTTTTTTCTTTCCTTTCTTCTCTCTTTCCCATGTTTTTTCTCCTTATTTTCTTTCCTTTTTCTCCTTCTTCTTCTAGAAAATCCCTTCTCTCTTTTCTTCTTCTAAAAAATTCCTTCTCTCTTTCCTTTCTTTCTTTTTTCCTTTTCTTCTTCCTTCCTTTCCTTCCTTTTTTTCTTTCTCCCTCCCTTTTCACGTTTTCTTTCTAGAAAATGTTTCCTTTTTTTTCTTTTTTTTTTTTCTTCTTTTTTTTTTCTTTCCATCCTTTTTCCTTCCTTTTTTTTTCTTCTTTCTCCCTCTCTCTTAGTGAAGGAGATCTTTTTTTCTTTTTCTTTTTTTCTTTTCTTTTTTCTTTTATTTCTCTCTTTCCTTTTTTCTTTCTCCCATTCTCTTTCCCATGTCCTCTCTTTCCTCTCTCTTTCCATGGCCTCACTTTCCTCTCTCTTTCCTATATATATATATATATATATATATATATATATATATATATATATATATATATATATATATATATATATATATATATATATATATATATATTATACATTATACACATATAAAAAAATGTATGCATATGGATTGACATAACTTGGTCTGGATTGGTCTGAGCTGGGCCGGGCTAAGATAGACTAAGCTGGATTAAGCTAGTTTGGACCAAGGTTGACATTTCTTAGTCCATTTCTGTCACCCTTCCATACGAAATTTTCAATAGCATCTATTCCAAATTTTTTTGCATTCACTTTGTAGAACATTAAAAATGAGGAATATTGAAACTTGAATCATCTCATTTGAAAATAAAATGGCCAACGTATAAATTTTTAAAGTTTAAGCAGATCAATTATCGATAATTTGGCTGACCATTCTACATGGGATCCTTCGGAAACTTCTACCAAAAATCCTTTACGTCTACTTTGTAGAGTACTAAAAATGAAATATAATGAAACTGAAATTACCTGATTTGGATATGGGGTGACCAAAATATGAATTTCCGAAGATTAAATGACTATTCCCATGTGTAATTTTGCATGGGAACCTTCGGGGACTTCTACCTGAGATTTTTTACGTTCACTTTGTAGAACATCACAAATGAAGAATAATGGCTTTGGAATCATCTGAATCCAACGTAGAACAATAAAGATATGAAGCTTTGAAGTTTTAATGATAATTTTGCATGAAAGCTTGCATGGGGCCCACTAGTGACTTCTACTCAGGATTTTTCACGTCCACTTTGAAGAGGATTGAAAATAAGGAATATTGGCCTTTGAATCATTTGATTCTGATATCAGATGACCAAGATATGATGTCTTGAAGTTTGAATGATAATGCATGCATCATACGATAATTACGTAAATGCCCTTGCACTTTCAAACTGCGATATCTTCCTTGTTTGACGTCAGAATTTGATGATTCCGGTCTCATTTCGAAGATAATTTCACGACCTATTCATCCAAGTAGGTAATAGCCTATGACCCTACTGTAGGGTTCATTAGAGAATCACCAACCTTTGGGTTAAAGGTCGAAAACCTGCCATATTGATTCACTTATGCTGAGGGTGGTAAAAATGGGGTGCTTACAATTTCGTTACTGGCCTACCCTTGACACCAAGATCAGTGGATGCAGTATGGGTTATAGTCGATCGACTTACCAAGACAGCTCACTTCATCGCTGTCAGACCTTAGTATACCATGGACAAGCTAGCCAAGCTATATGTGGATAATATAGTTAGACTTCACGGTGTCCCAGAGAGTATAGTATCTGACAGAGATCCCCGTTTTACATCAATGTTCTGGGAAGGATTACAGAAATCCATGGGAACCAAGTTGAAGTTAAGTACAACTTTTCATCCTTAGACAGACTGGCAGTCAGAAAGAACTATTCCAATCTTAGAAGATATGCTCCGAGCGTGTGCCCTAGATTTCGAAGGAGCTTGGGATGAGAAGCTATCACTTATCGAGTTTTCTTATAACAATAGTTACTAGCCTACGATCCATATGGCTCCATATGAGGCACTCTATGGGAAGAAATATCGTACACCTCTGTTATGGAACGAGGTGGGAGAGAGAAGGATTGTAGGACCGGAGTTCGTAGAAGAAACTTGTCAAGCGATTGATCAAATTAAAGAAAGAGTGAAGACAGCTCAAGTTCAACAAAAGCACTACGCAGATAACCGACGTCGAGATTTGGAGTTTGCAGTGGGTGATAAGGTGTTCTTGAAGATATCACCTGTGCGAGGTCTAAAACGGTTTGGTAGGAAGGGAAAGCTATGCCCCAGGTATGTGGGACCATATGAGATTTTGACCAGACGTGGTAATGTGGCGTATCAATTGGCTCTACCACCATCCATGTCAAGCGTTCATGATGTGTTCCATGTTTCTTTATTGAAGAAGTATGTCAGGGATCCATCGCACATCTTGACAGCAGATCCACCAGACTTGACAGAGGACTTGATGTTTGAAGTGGTACCTGTGATGCTTACAAGCCAAAAGGTACAACATCTCCGAAGCAAGGATATCCATTACGTCAAAGTGCATTCGAAAAGCCAAGATGTAGAAGAAATCACTTGGGAGGAAGAGAACGCGATGCGAAAGAAATACCCTAACCTTTTCGACGAACAAGGTACGTATAAATTTCGAGGCTGAAATTTCTTTTAAGAGTGGGGGAGTTGTGAAACCTACATGCAAATTTCGGGACAAAATTTCTTTTAAAGGGTGGGGGAGTTGTAAGACCCGCACTCCATGAACCCGATCTAAACTTTTAATTCATGTCGTAACAGGTCTTCCAATCATCACCGGGCCAGACAAGACGAGCGATTAATAACCAGGTACGAAAACAAACCTAAAATATGATATTTTTCTCATATCGGTCTATGGTACCGGTCGATGGTACCAATCGACGGGTATGTCTGTGCGGGCAGACTGGTTAGATCCGAAAATAGATCTCTGTGGGTCCCACTTTCCAAATCTCGAGCCTAAGGACTTTCCTAACGTAAGGAAACTTCCTAAACTCTATCCTAGTCTATTTAAGGACCCTTCCTTAGAACTCTTTCATTGATCCTCACATACCCTAGAGAGGAGAAAGAGATCGAAGAAGGAGAAAGAGCTAAGGAAGGAGGGAGAGGAGCCGTCGTTTGCCGTTTAACGAAGAACACCATAATTGCGAACCAACGGTAAGTGCTTGAACTTTCCTCTAAGTTAAGAATTATAGATGATTAATCATGAATTGATCAATACCATGCAAGGCGAGGTATTGATCTAAAACCCTTAAATTTGCCGTCAAACCCTAATACAGTCGATGAACCCTAGATTCGCATTCTAGGCTAAGGATCATCGAAACTAAGATTTGAATGAAACATGAAACAACTCTAACTCATTGCTCAGGCCTATAATGCATAGGAGAAACCCTAGAACCAATAGGGGGTGACCGACGGAAGGCGAACACCAAGTTGGTGGTCTTCCAGAGGCATACCGGTCGACCGTACCAGTCGTACCATATGGGAACTGTACCTCTCGGAGACTGGTCTATGGGGGATCGATCGACCACACCGATCGCACCTTTCCCCATAGTGCCACGACCGGTACTTGCGAAAGTTATGCACTGTGAGGGTGTTTTCAATACCAGTTGGTTTTTCGATCAACATAAATCCTAAGAAAGTAATCTAATTCAACCCTAACATCATGTAGGACCCTGTGTTAGCAAGTTTGGATTCGGTGACGCAGAGCAAGCTAGCAATCAAGCGTCAGGTAAGGGAATCAGACCTAAACCCTAATAACTTAATAACAGTAAAACGTTGTTAATAATTATGATTCTGTGGAATGGTGTTTGTGCATACTCGCATGTCATCTTTACTTTTAGTTATTATATTGTTCATGCATACTCGCTATGCTAGGATGTGACTGTTAGGCATGTGATTATTTTCGTTGGTGTGTGGAGTGGGAAGGGCCTGGGGTCTGGGATCATTCCTCACACTAGCACCTTTTCATATCGCTTCTGTTTTAGCATGCTTGGTGTGGGTAGGGTATCAGGGGGATGTGGGTAGGGTATCAGGGGGAGGAAGTGGCACTGTGGTCTCCGACCTGACCACTAGACTCTAGCCCTATCTCTATGCCTTAGGGAGCTATATTGGGGTAGGGCCTACTGAGATGACATATAGGATTGATTAGTTGTGAGCCCAGTTTGTAAGTCCTCACCAATAGAGGCTTACGTGTTGGTATGGGTAGGGCATCAAGGGGAGTGTTGGCGGTGTTTGATCCGGATACTATAGCTCTATCTCTATTCCATGGTGGGTGCATGTGGGACGACAGTGATGTTTAATCCATTGGGCGGATTCACACACTCGTGTATAGAGGTGTAGTGGCCGCCAATCCTTTCTATAACACATTGCAAACTTAAAATCAGACCATAATGTGAATGTTACTCATGCATAATGTGTGTTGCATTGTCTGATTTTCTTACTAAGCTATGTTGTGAGCTCACCCTTGTGTACACACTATTTTTAGATGTTGATGCAGGTTACACTGTGGAGGACTACATGGATGCTCCTGTATATGGAGGTGTTGCTGCCTTGGAAGTGCAAGCAGGGGAGGACGAGCATGACGCTTCATGCGAGTACCCTTTCTGCGTGTACCTCTTGGATATTTGATTTGTTTATTTTATTTATTTTCAGTTGGATTTATAATTGGGATGCAAGGATAATTATTTATGTTTTGGTATTTTGAATAATTGGATAATTTATTTATCAATAGAAGTACTCAGCTCATTTAATTTCAAACTTTCGCTGTATTTAATTATATTCTGATTATGGTTATGTGCAATGGTTTATATGAGTGGACATGGTCTTATTGAGATCCTAGTGTGAACCATTGGTTCAGTGACGGTTCACTCATACTTCTGGTTCATTCGAATTGGGGTGTGACAGTTACCAGGGCCAGAGCAATCTTTTCAATAAACTTGTATCTTGTCTCTGTGTCAAGAAGTATCTTGCTCACATAATAGATTGGCCTTTGTGCGGTATCGACCTCCTTGAGTAGCACCGCACTAACTACTTTGAAAGAGACTGCTAGATATAGCTTTATGGTGTCTCTTACTTCTAGCTTTACTAAGAGTGAAGGGGACGACAGATACATCTTTAATTCATTGAAGGCATGTTGGCATTCTGCTATCCATTTAAAGGTCTTGTTCCCCTTCAAGGTTTGAAAAAATGGAAGGCATTTATCAGCTAACCTCGGCATGAATTGGCTCAGGGCAGCTATTCTCCCTATAAACTCTTGGACTTGCTTTATTTTTGTTGGGGCTGGCTTGTTGAGGATGGTCAAGATCTTTGCAGGGTTGGCCTCAATACCGTGGCTGGAGACCATGAATCCAAGAAATTTTCCTGAGGTGACGCCGAAAGTGCATTTTACGGGGTTGAGTCACATTTGGTACTTCCTAAGAACACCGAATGCTTCCTCCAAGTCCTTGACGTGGTTGC
The DNA here is from genome assembly GCA_028583415.1 of Protea cynaroides. Taxonomy (NCBI): domain Eukaryota; kingdom Viridiplantae; phylum Streptophyta; class Magnoliopsida; order Proteales; family Proteaceae; genus Protea; species Protea cynaroides. The sequence goes on along the minus strand of CM053276.1, from coordinate 38,047,844 downwards.
TTCCTACCAGCATGTCGTTGACATAGACTTTGACATTTCTTCTGATCTGTTCCTCAAAGATTCAGTTGAATAGTTGTTGATATGTAGCCCTGGCATTTTTTGAGACCAAAGGGCATGACATCGTAACAAAAAAAATCCACAGTTAGTGACAAAGGCAGTGTTCTCAACATCAGCTGCATCCATCCTTATTTGATTGTAGACGGATTATGCATCCATGAAGCTCAATTGTTCATGTCCGATGGTGGCATCGATTAGTTGATCGATGCGAGGAAGAGGGAAGCTATCTTTGGGGCAGGCGTTGTTCAGGTCAGAGAAATCGATGCATATTCTTCATTTACCCCCTAGCTTAAGGACCATGACAATGTTCGAGATCCACTTTAGATAACATACTTCTCTGATGAACTTTGCTTTTAATAACTTCTCTACTTCCTCGTCAATGACTAGTTGCCGAGTTGGGGCAAATGATCTCTTCTTCTGCCGCAAGGGGCGATGTTGTAAATCAATTCTCAAGTAATGTTTTACCACTTCTCTTGGTATGCCAGGTATATCCGTCGCCAACCAAGCAAAAATGTCCACATTGTTGCGCAGAAAGCTTATTAATTCCATCCTCCAAGGTTCTACCAGTGTTGATCCTATTTGGATCGTCTTTTCTGGGTCTGCCTCGCTTAGGGGAATTCTGACCAGGTCCTCGGTTGAGGTTCCCCTTGTTGTTTGGGATCATCCCGCATGTCTTTTATGTGGATGGGCAAAGCTTGTGCTGGCTTCTTGTAATCCATGAGCTCAGTTGAATAACATTTACACAAAACTAGATGATCAATTTGGCATTCTCCAGCTCCTCTAGGAGTGGGGAATTTAATCACAAAATGATGGGTAAAGGGAACAGATCGAAGGGCACATAGGCCGGGCCTTCTTAGCAAGGCATTGTGAGAAGAAGGATGTCAACCACTAAGAACTTCATCATGACCCATGACTCTTGAGGATATTTCCCTGCTCGAACTGGGATTCTAATAGAGCCTTTTATTGGGACCAAGTCGCTTGAGAAATGTACAAGAGGATAGTTGAGAAATTTCCATGCGCTGAAAGGCTTGCCAATAAATTATGTCTGTGGAGCTTCCAGTATCAACCATTATCTTGTGTATGTCTCTATCCCCAATCCGCATGGTAATGACAATAGTGTCTTCATGAGGGACCTCCAATCCACATAAATCTTCATTGTTGAACGACAAGAAGTCCCCTGTATGGCTCTTTTTCCTAGCCATTCTATAGACTTGATAGTCCTTGCATAGGCTTTTTGTGCCTTTGAGGACATATTGCCTACTGCGGGCCCGCCAGTGATGGTCATCGCTTTTCTTCCTTCTTTGGAAGGATCATACTCCATGTTTTCTGCCAAGGCCAAAGTGGCCGCCTCGGTCAAAGGGGGTCGGTCGTTTCCAACCGCGTTCTTTTGAGCCGACCTGATGCCTAGCTTCTTTGATGCCATAGTCTTGACAGGTGGTATGTACCCTAGTTTCGTGACTCTGATGGCATTCACTGGATTAAATGGTGAATTCAAATAGGGTTTTGGGGGATCCAAGACCAGGGGCGGAGGAGGAGGCCAAGTTTGGTCTTGTCGTTGTAGAGCAATTTGAGGGTCGGTTCTTAATAAGGGCCAGCCTTGCATCTCCAAGAGTTGAGGATCCTTCCTCTTCCATGTATTTTCTGATGGATTGGGTCAAGCTCAAAAGCGAACTGACCGCAGATGACCCCTATGTCCCTGTTAGCAGGAGTTGGACCTCTTTCTTGCCTTTCTTCCTGATGCTGTGGTATGTTCTCTCAACGTTGGTCCCTATCTCCTCATTCGTCCCCTCTTTCTCTTCTCCTGTCCTCCCTTGGAAGCTCTCTTCTATCTTCTCTTATGTCTTCTCTTCTGATTTCTCTTCTTGGTTCCCTTACAGGAATCCTTTCGTGAGGTAATAGAGGTGGCATCCTCCGATCTTCTCACACAGGTGCCGGTATCCTGGGTGCATCATGGTCAACATACTGACCATAGTATCCTCTTCTGATGAGATTTTCAATCTAGGCTCGTAGGTTCCTACACTCATCGGTGGTATGGCCGATGTCATGATGATACCGATAGTACTTGTTTGAGTTTCTTCTCCTGGCATTAGTCATGATTTTAGTGGCCTTTGGAGATATCCATCCTTTGCAATAAGTGTGTAGACGTCCCCAAGTGGTTTGTTCAGGGGAGTGTAATCATCGAACCTCCTCGTGGCCTCTCAAGCTTTGGCTGCTTCTCTTCTTGACCTCTTGTGCTCCCCTGGGTGTCTTGGGTCTCTTCCTTCATCCGCTTTCTTACTCGGAGCATTGGGCACACCTTTATTGGCATCGTAGACCTCATTCGCCGTGGTTTATTTCTCGCATTGAGCCAGTAGCTCTTGTAGGTCAGCCGGTTCCTTCTTAGCAATGGAATCGGAGACTCTCATTAGTAACAACCGCTCTAAGGGTGGTGTAATGGACTGGTTCTTCAATATCTTTAACTTGGAGCACTTCTAGGTTAAATCTAGCCAAGAATGCCTACAAAAACTCACCAGGTTTTTGCTTCATGTTCATGAGGTGTGCGGTGGTCTTTTGTTGCTCCCTGCTTCCTTGGAAGTGTATTCGGAATAACCTACTCATCATTTTGAAGGAATTGATCGACCTTGGGGGCAGATTGTTGAACCACATCCTTGTCCTGCCTTTTAAGGTGAGGGGAAAGGCCTTACACATAATTGCATCTGGGTTCGCGTGGAGCACCATCGCTCCTACAAAATTGTTCAGATGCTCAACTGGTTGGTGGATCCATCGTAAGAGTTTACCAGTCGCACACTGAAGCATTTTGGCAGGGGAACTCTCATCAGGATATTAATAAGAGGGTTATCCATGGAATAGTCTCTTTCTTCGTCTGGAGTAGCACCAAACTTCTCCATGGTCTCGACTTTTTATTGCAGTAGTATCAGCTAATCTTCAATCCTTACTGCTACCTCTGGGTGCGTGGGTGCCTTTCCTTTGTCATTTGCAGCCATGTCAACCTCTGGTAGGGGTATGTGTTGCGGGATTAAGGACTCTTCCAAAATTTCTTCATTTTGTCCAACCTCGACCCTTGGTAATGGTCCGAGCCTCTCTCTGATAGGTATCCTCCCATGTTGTGAGGTAGAACCAGTTTTGCTTCCTTCTTGAGAGGCATCCTCTCTCTCTACCCCACCTTCGCTAGTTCTATTCCTTGGTTGTTTTGCTCGGTCATGATGAAGGAGCTCCAGTTGATGGCCAACGCACGCATTGGGGTTGAATGGGGGAATAACTCCTACAGGAGACCGAGAGGTGGCCCATGCCACAGGGGCCTATATCCCCTGTAGGGCCCTGGTCATGACTTCCAATTGTTCACCATGGCGACGAACGGTTCATAAGTGACATATGCTTCTGACGTTAGCGTTGGGTCAGTGGCTATTTTACCCTTTTCTCTGGTCTGCGAAGGGTTTGCCATGCTGGTTTCTTGAAGGTTTATGGCTGGAGGCTCAATCACCGGTGAATTAAGGTTATCCATATGACTCCTTGTTCTCCGAGGACTCATATCTTCCTATGGTTTTCCCTTGACGTTATCTTCAAACTTTGAATCACTGAAGGCCCCACGGTAGGCGCCAAACTGCTTCGTCCCTATTCCATATCGAGTCCACCAAGCTGATTGGACCTGCAAGACACAACAAAAGACAAGGAAGAGGTAGGCCTACAGCCCTGGGTCCATTGTGGATTCTTAGTCACTGGTTACCACTCAACATAGTCCTCGCGGTCGGTCAAATGCTTTTCGAAGAAGTCTCCTCCAGCATTGAAGTCCCTAATCTGATCTCAGTTGCAAGGAGATAGTGCGGCTTTCTTTGTTCTCATGGCAGAGTGAGATGCCAAAGTTAGGGATCTATGACCAGTAGATGGGCCCGGTATCCGAGCCTACTTAAATGTTGGTGGGTTAAGTGAGAGATTCTCAGTCTGAGGTTTCAGAGTGACAATCCCTAGGAAAAAGTATTAAATACAGTGTACCTAAAATCTCAGGATTCACGATATTTATAATGAATAGTGCTACCTTGACATTTTTTTGCCTCATTTCTGATTATCATGACGAAAATTACCTCATAACGCAAAAAAAAAAAAAAAAGATGCCTTTACCCTTATTCATTGGTAAAAATTATAGGAATGTCCCTTGAACTTATTTAGAGGTGCTGACATGGACTGTATCTTCCTAGCTATAGCCATCCCATTGGTGTCGTGGGAAAATCTCCTAACATCCATGATCCCTCGTGTGAGTGTAGAGATTACATATACGCATACGTGTTGCTTTTACTCTTTTTACCTTAAATTTTGGTTTATTTTATTGGGGAAATGTTTTGTCCCGAGATTGAAACTGAATAATATTTCAATCACCTTAAGATTTGGATATTACTTGAACATTTAAATTATGAACTTTAGATAGTTACCTTGGATTTATTTGAATAGTAAATCTTCCACTTTTTCGATTAATTGTGAAAATATGGGTTAATTGAATTCTTTGTTTATTCTGATAATTATCAATGAGGGTTTAGATATAGATTTTAAGATGGCTATACCGCGACATGTGATCCTGGAGGGGATGTCTTTGACCTTGAATGCAAGGAATCCTGTTGCATTCCATAGTACCGATACATCAGGAATGGGGTGTGACAGTCTGTGTCTGTATAAATAGTAGCATCTTGATCGGGAAGAGTTGGAACCGCCTCCGAATTTGGCTGAACAGTAGTATCTGTCACACTCCGTTGCCGACGTATTGGTACTATGGAATGTAACAGGATTCCACAACTAGTTATGGCAATAGAAATCCCCTTCCAGGATCACATGTTGTAGTACAACCATCTATCAAACCATATATAAAAAAAATCATCAGAATTTATTAGAGTAATTAAAAACATCTATTCAAACCACGTAATCATAATTGAATAAAGAAGAAGCGGAAGACTTACTGCTCATTAAGTTCAAGGTGGCATACTAATTTTTATCAATTCAATTATTATAAGTAATATCCAAGTTCCAACCATTTTAAGAAAACCATTTAGTTTAATTACTGTCTAGTTTCAAACGAATTAAAATGTTATTCAAATCCAAACTCTAGGATGAAACGTTTTCCCCAATTAACAAACCCAAAACTAAAAGTATCAGAAGTAATAGTAGGCGCAGCCTAAGCTTACACGCAATCTCTACAATCACAGATGGGATCATGGATCTCTTCTTCAGGCTCACTATCATCATCCTTCACATCAGATAGATAGCTTCTCGATGCATCGAACAATGTACTTGCATCATCTAAAATATTTGTGCGCACAAGGGTAAGCTCAATCGTCGAGTTTAATAAGAAAAACCAAACATGCAACAAATGCATGCAACTCTCAACTTTGGTCAGGCAAAATAACTGTATGTGCCAGCTCAAGACAACCCACACACGGAGTCTCCAAGCTACAAGGTCACCCCCATCAGAATGAATGATGCCTCCCTCAGAGCAGATCATCATCCCCCACTTATAGGTTCGTCGTCTTGGTCCTCAACCACAACTCATCCCAAGTCCACCATATAGCATTTGAGGAGATGATAATCCCACTAGTCGACTTGCCCATACATTCACACTACTTTAGATATGGGGAGCATCGCAGTTATGTTCATACCATTTTTTTATTGAACCTATGCCATTACATAACCCCCTAATGGCTAGGGGTACAATTATACGGGTAAATTATGTGCAACTAGTCATGTCCACTTGATTAGTCATATTACTAGACCGTAACATCACCAAGCTTTCAACCCCGTCTGAGCCCCCACATTGGACTTCATGACTTGGCTAAGTTACATATGGTTAATGCAAAGCAGCGCCAATAAAAAGTGGTGCAAGTGTCCCATACACAAAGACCAGCTCTACATACCACCCCGCTTCCAAACCACTACGAATATCACTAATTGCACACAGGAGAAATGCATATGCATGGTTAAACAAGATAGTTTATAGGATGGCATGTTATCACACATAGAGCACATTATCAATTATACATCAACATCTCATAATCAATAAAGAACACACGCAAATAAAAGGTTTGATTCCCTTATCAAAAGCTAGTAGAGTAGACTATCGTACTATTGATCAAGTAGCTTTCTCTCTTAGTATTCTTCGTATCTCTATCAAAATCATACACAATACTATCCATTTATCTATTGTCTAACAAGTTCGTTCTTGTATTGCTTTACATTACGTTTACTATTTCTGTATTAATAGTATCTTTCCCTTATCTACAATTCATGCCTATTGTCCATTTGTCTTAGCATAGCATTTTGAATTTATTACCATTTATAGTCTAAAAGTACTTTTACTTTATGACAGACTTGCTGTCCATATGAGGTAGGTGGTGCATGGATTGGTACTCTACAAGATAGCCCATAGGTTAGGTCCATTGATACCTGAGTGTCCATGCATCATAGTGTATTCATATATTCAGGTTATTGTCCTAGATCAGGGAGTTATATTTTAAGGTCCTTGGTTCAGTCCCATCATGCGACAACTTACTGTCTAGGCAAGACAGTAACTTATGAATGGACATTTTACTCAATAGTTGATTTCTACCTTCTATTTAGCTTAATACTAGGAAGGATTTCTTGCCACAGCAGTCTGGGGATTCCAACACCTCAAACATGGTTCATAATCCTGTATGGCAACTTACTGGCTATAGAACTGACAGTGCTGGAGCCAACAAGGCGTGCGATCGGTGGCTGCTTCCGCACCTCACCAAGTGCAGGGTTTGCGATTGGTGGTCAATGTTGTAAGCTTTTGCATGGTCTAATGATTGCTCCTGCACCCCTTGGGTGTTGCCTAGTCCCAGTTCATTGAGTTTGCTGTCTAAAAGTGCAGAGTTGGTGTGAGGTTGGACATTTTAACGTGTAGTCCTATTCCACCTCAGTAGCACTTGAAACAACAAGGGATTTCTTTGTTGGACATGATCATAGGGCCCTAACCTTCCAAAAATAGTCTAATAGGTGTTGTAACAAGTTACTGGCCAAGAACAGGCGAGCACAACAACAAGATGGCATGCGGTGGGTGGTCGCGGCTGCATCCCATAGCTGCAGGACTTGCAGCACGTGGTCGCGGCTGCACTCTTTGCGTGGCCGAATGGTGCCGACTTCACTTTTAAGGTATTGCCCAATCCCAACCTGGTGTTCTTGTAACTTTTGGGTTTGTGGATCTTTTTCTACACCCCTATTCGGACGTTGCTTCCATCCAAATGGTATCCATTTTGACAGATTTGAACTAGAAACCTCTAGATCTGGTTTCCCAACCTTCGGATCCAACATTGGTTTATGGTTCTAGTTTCCGTTGGACACTCTCAGCTTCCTGAGAGCTCATGGGTATTCATTTAGGCCTTTAGGATTCGTTTCATCCACGTTTTTGTACCAGATTCACTACTATTTTTGAATTAGAAACCGTGAATAGTTGTCATAAACTCATGGCTTGACCATTAATGGTGGTTAACGCTTCTTCTTTCGATTTAGCCATGGAGACATTCCCACTATCGCATCGAGATCCATTAATGGCGAAGAACATTACTCTATTAATACTAGCGTTAAGTATATTCCATTGTGAGTTCCATTAATCGATTCACAACTAAAGTGAAGGAATACTTACAGAGGTTTGTCTCTTTAGATTTCTCTGACGCATCTGATGTTTCAGTGGTGAGTTTCCTTTCTCTTCTTCTTTTCTTTCTTCCCTCTTTCTCTTTCCCTTTTCTTCTTCCTTTCTTTGTGTTTTTCTTCTTCTTCTCTTTTCTTTTTCCTTCTCTCTCTCTTGGGCGGTATTCAAAGGTGGGTTCTTCCTTCCCTTCTCTTCTTCTTCCATTCTCTACTTTCTCTTTCTCCTAAATGCATCTGAATTTTCTTTTCTTCTTTATCCTTTGGTTTGATTAACTGAATAGGTAGAGATTTCTCTTCTTACAAAACCGGTAAGATAAAATCCCAGAATGGAATGGAGAAGATCTCCCTCCTTCTCTTCCATTCTCGGCTTGTGAATGATCAATGTACCATGAATAGCTTCATGCATAGTCACCTTAACATGCAAGGAGAGAACACAATTCATTCAATGGGTCCCGTGGTCAATTGGTCACCAACCAGCTTGAGCACATAGGTGCGATTGTGAACTACGTGCGGCTGCATCATAGCCGGACCTCCCTTTTGGTTGGTCTAACTCAGGTACGTACGTGCTTGGTGCCATCTTTTTAAGTATATTGGGTCCGTACCCTCTCATAGAGTGATGCCCTACATTTAAATGACTTAGGAGGTTCAAAGTTATGATTTTGTGTCACCTCTCAGGTATTACATTGTTTTTAGCTGTGTCGGTCCGATATGATGGCCATGGTTAGACCTGTTACAAGCCCAAAATGGTCAAAATCAGAGTGGAGTTTGGGCATAGGTCTTACAGTATTATTCTGATTAACTGTTACACTTGAGGCAATAGTAGTAGGAAGGTACTCTGAAAGGTCTTTAAGGGGTCCAAGCCCATCTTCACTAGAACCAAGAGACTCCACCTGAAGAGGTGCAGGGGCCACAAAAAAGGCTTCAGTCTCATGGAAGACCACATCCATGGAGATAAACATTCAATGAGAGTGTAAGACCTGGACCCAAAATTTTGATCTTAATTGAAATTTTGGCTTTGTAACAGGTCTTACCACGACAAACGGAACAGACCAACATGAACCAGACCAATGGAACACCATAGAGGCAACCTAACTAGATCCTTGAACATAAAGCACCAATACAGGAATTAATTAAGAGGTCTAACTGGGAAGAAAAGGTTCGGCTGGTCACCAGCCACATGACCTCTAGTTGCATGTGCATAACCTAACATGGTTGGTAACCACACATGACTTGTGGATTGGATTGGGTTGAGTACCAATCCTAGTAGTGTGACTACATACATTTTTAAATATGAAATAGAGGGAAAAAATCCTCCAACTTACCTTGATTGGAAACCTTATCCACCTCTAAATGTGAATAGAGTATGGGAGTAGTCCATACTCCATTTTCATTTCTGTCCAACTAGACAAACCGAGAGAGAGAGAGAGAGAGAGAGAGAGAGAGAGAGAGAGAGAGAGAGAGAGAGAGAGAGAGAGAGGGGCAGGAAAACTCCAACACATTTTGGAAAAAGGGTAAGAAGAGAGATCCAAGAAGGGAGAAGAGGAAGAAGAAGAGAAGGAAGAAGGTCTTTGTCACCATTAGAATCAAACATTCGACGAAGCCATCAACGACAAGATTACGGGTAATGATTTCCTATCACTGTCGAGTTTCTTTTGAGTTAAATAAAAGAAGATCAAACCTTGGTAAATCATCTTTCCATGGTTACTTGGAAAGGATCCTCACTCACCAATAATGGTGAGCACCCAAGTGCACATTTGGGTGTTAGAGCAGATTCGTATTGAACGCAAGATCATAGGAACAATAAGAAAGATATGTAAAACTAATTGTAAATGGATCAAGGCATCCTACGTTATTTAAGGATGACTAAGAATGACTCTAGATGGATTAAAATCAAGAAAAACCCAGTGACATTGTAAGACCCGTATCAAACTAATCCGGTCTTACCACCTTGAACCAGGTTTACCCATCATGGTTGAGCAAAATGGACCAAGGGCGTGAAGGAGATCGTGATCCCAGGTATTAAATCGACCCAAAAACACATAAATTAAGGGGAGGGTCACATACCCAGAAAGGGAGGGTCAGACCTCCCAAGACAGAAGGTCAGACCCCCAGTTTTACAGAGGGGGTCGGACACTATAGGAACTAGGGGTCGATGGGATCATCGACCCCCAGTTGCCGCCAGAAATTGAAATTAGGAAAGTTTTCTAATTTCAGTTGGACTCTTTCCAAATCTCAATGGGACTTATTTTAAGAGTTTCTACTCTATAAATAGGGCATCCCTAAGCCTCTTTCACTCCTTTTACAACCCTAATTGAATTGAGAGAAAGAGAAGAGAAGGAAGAGAAGAAGAGGAGAAGCAAGGAAGAGAAGAAAGCAAAAAGGAGAAGAGTTGCAGAGAAGGAGTATTCTTCTCAGGTATGGATACTAATTCCATGAGTTTCTACAGACCTTAGGTTAGGTAATGAAGAGAGTATGATCTCGGAGAGTCCCAAACCATCAACCCATGGTTAGGTTTTCATGGAAAACCATAGGGATATTCATGAAAGCTATATAGGTGAATGATTTATGGTTTTAGACCATAGAATGTGTGTAGAATGGACTGTAGGAGCAAGCCATAGGACCCCAAACACGAAGAATGGACTGAAAGGAAGAAAATTGACCAAAACCCACAGGGGGTCGCATGGGGGTCGATGGCCAATTGACCCTACCAGACCCTGAGCATCGACCCCCAGTGTTCGGGAAGTCCAGAATAGGGGGGGTCGCACCAGGGGTCGATCATTACTCCGACCCTACCTCCGTCCCCCAGTTAACAGTATGATTTTTAAATTCAAAATTAATTCTAATTAAATTCTATCGACTTTGTTAGGTCTTCTAGCAATATAATAACAATATAAAGGTGATTCTAAAGCTTGGAAGAGGATCTAATAACAAGCTAAGGTGAGGGAACAAGACCTAAACTAACTGGTTAATAATAAACTATTTTATTTTTTGAGTCCAATGCCATATTGATTCTATGCGTGTATGCTTGTATGTGCATTCAACATGTCATCCAATATTTCTATTAATTGTTCATGCAAATTTACTTTATTGTTTATAACATGATGATGATGATGATGATAAGAATAGGCATGTGAATGTTTGTGTTTGGCCAGTGTGTATGGTGCGGATAGGGATGGTATCAATCGGTACTTTGATGCCGTTTTCATCGGGGTATATTGTGCCATAGCCTATTCAAGTCATGTCCATTGACATCGTCGTATCACCATTACCTTAACAGAACTATTATGTCGTAGAGTATCAGGGGTGGTGGTCTCGGTCCTTATAGTCTCTGACTCTACCGGGGGGCCTTAGCTCTATCTCTATTGATGTTCTGAGGAATGATGGGGTGAGGCCTTGGATACACTGTTTGGCATTAGGATTGGTTAGTTGCGAGCCCAGTTTGCAACCCTAGCCAGCAGGGGTTTATTTGTTGGTATGGTATCAACCGGTACAGCCATGACCGTTTTTCATGGGATGTATATTGTGATTCTGGGTGCATGTGGGGCGACGGTTCCGTTTTCATTGGGCGTTTCCACACACTCGTGTATAGAGGTGCAGCGGCCACCTATGCATTCTATAGCACATTGCAAACTTTAAACCGGACCAAAGATATGATTTGACTGCATGCATATGTATTGTTGCATTGTTGTGTTTGCTCACTGAGCCATGATGTGTGCTCACCCCTCGACGTCGAATATTTTTAGTTGATGATGCAGGTATTACTGTTGAAGATTATATAAATGCTCCAGTGTACGGGAACGTGGCGACGATGGAAGTGGGAGAGGAAGTGGATACACATGACTCCTCTTGCGAGTGCAACTCATGTGTATTCGATTAGATTTTTAGTTTTTCTTTATTTGGATTTATTAAGGACATGTATTTGATGTTTATTTATGTCTCAGTTGATACAGAATAATTTGCTATATAAATACTAATATCACAGTAGATTCTCAGTTCATTTTACTATAAGGCTTCCGCTATTGTGTATTTACTCTGATTATAAATGTGGATGTATGAGGTTTAGATCAGTCGGATACCATTTGTACAAGATCCTGGTTGAACCATTGGTTTGCTAGCGGTTCATCACACCATTCTGAAGTGTGCGGAATTGGGATGTGACAGACATAATGGTTAGAACCTGGATCCAAAGGATTCTAAATCTAATCCAGCATTTTGGCTATGGGTTGAATCAAAATGACATCCATAACAGGATGAAAACAAGGATCCATGAGCCCCAAAGCCATAAACCCACTTGGAAAGATCGAAGCAGCACCTTAGTGTCAAAGTCACAGACCCTCAGTCACATTATGATGTATGGCCGCAGGCACCAGCCGCACACTTGGTAGACATAACGTGCAGTTAATGCCACTAGCTGCACGTGTTTTTGGCATCGGATCTTGGCCAAATTTGGTCAGTAGCTTGCTTGGATTTATTTGAGTCTATTTATGGGTTTGAAATCCTGTTATCATGTTTATACATATGTTTTCTCCATTATTTCGATGGTTAACTGATGAAACTGATTTATAACTTACTGATCACTCTTAGTAATGCTTGGAACCCTTGGACAACAAGTGTATTGTGTCAAAACTAGACTACCAGACCAAAAAATTATTAATACTTAATGAAATGCTAGGATGAGCAAGCTTCCGGATAAATACTAAACAAAGGGATTAATAATTATTATTTACGTTCATATTAAACGTATGGGAGAACTTAAGGAACCTATTCGAAGCCGTGCTTCTTTAATATTTTCTCTTCGCCACTCAGGTAAGGGGATTAAACCTTTGTTTGGGTATGAACTTGATATTATGATGCTGTGTGAGATTGTTAACATGCTTGTTTGATAACATGCCATCCAATATACTATTTTGCATGTTCATGCATATGCATCCTTGTGTTTGAGATCAACAGTGCCGATAAGGATTGGAAGCGAGTGGAATGGAATGCTCGCGATCTTTCTAAGAAGGCAGCTGATCTTGTTTGATTCATGATGTTTGGTTAAGTCGGTAAGGAGAAAGGTGGGTGGAATGGGACGCTTGCATCACTTCTTACCGGTGCTACTTTGCATTGACCATATGCAACTTAGCCAAGTCACGATGTCTTAAGTACGGACCGGACGGGGTTAGAATCTTGGCGACGTTATGGTTTGATAATATGGCAAATTAGGTAGACATGGCTGGTTAAATATTAAATACCTGTATAATTGTACCCCTAGCCAATAGGGGTTATACATTGGCATGGATCCAATAAAGGATTGTATGAACATAGCTGCGATGCTCCCTATGTCCAACATAGTGTAAATGGTCGAGCGAGTCGAATTGTGGGATTATCACCTCCTCAAGTACCACCTTTTTTGGACTTGGGATGAGCTGCTGTCAGGGAGGACCAAGATAATGGACCCATACATGGGGGTGTTTGTTGTATGCCAAGTGAGGCTGTAAGACCCGTATCGAACTAACTGGTCTTACCACCTTGTACCAGGTCTACCTATCATGGTCGAGCCAAGTGGACCAAGTGCGTGAAGAAATCACAAGACTAGGTATGAGTCTAACCCAAGAATAGTAAATGTGAGGGTAGGGTCGCATGCCTAAACAGGTAGGGTCGACCCCACCTCAACAGAAGTCCAACCCATGACTTTTAGTCGTAGGGTCGGATGACTAAGAAGGTGTAGGGTCAACGGATCCTGCGACCCTACGTCCGACCCTACGATGACAGACAAAACCAAAAATTAGGAAACTTTCCTAATTCCAAGGGGATCTTTCCTAAACTCATTGGGACTTATTATGGAGGATTTTTCTCTATAAATAGGATGTCCCTTAGCCTCTTTCACTCCTTTACAACCCTAGTTAAAAGTGAGAGAAAGAGAAGGAAGAGAAGAAGAGAAGGAAACTTGAAGAAGAAGAAGACTAAGGAAGAGAAGGAAATTTCAAAGAAACCTCTGAATAAAGGTATGAACCTAATTCTTTACTTGAATAAGAGATCCTAGAATAGTTATGAAGAACATAGGATTAGGAGAAACCCAAATCATCCATCCATGGACAAGTTCCAAGAGATTCCATGGAGGAAATTGTTATGGACAATGAATAGTGTATAACTTGGAGTTTTGAGCTATATAACGATCTTAGAATGGACCATGAAAGTAAGCCAAAGGATCAAAACATGAAAGAATGGACTTTAGAATGAAAGGTCGACTCAGAATACATGTGGTCGCATGTAGGGTCGAATGATATCCGACCCTACGAGATCACAGGATCGACCACATGCCCTCGGAAAGTTCCAGGGAGGGTGTGGTCACACGTAGGGTCAAATGGTAGCCGACCCCATGTCAGACCCTACACCCTAGGGTCACAGAAACTGCTACCCAAGGTGCTACCCTACCTGCGACCCTACGATTTCTATTATTTAAATTTATTAAAATTAATTCTAATAAAAATCTATCGACTTGTTAGGTCTTTCTAGTAATTTAAAAGTGATTCATAAAGCTTGAACGAGGATCTATGCTCAACCAAAGGTGAGGGAACAAGACCTAAACTAATTGGCTAATAATAAACTATTTTATTTATTGAGTCCAAATACCATGAATGATTCTATGCTTGTATGATTGTAATGTGCATTTAACATGTCATCTAATATTCTTGTTATTATTGTTCATACATATTTAATTTCCGTTTATTTATAATATGGTGTTGATGATGATGCTAGGAATAGGCATGTGAATGTATGTGTGTGGTTAGTGTACATGATGCGAGTAGGGCATCAGGGGGAGGACGTGACACTGTGGTTCATCCTGGTCACCAGACTCTAGCCCTATCTCTACTCAAGTCTTGTCCACTAACATCGTCGTATGACCATTACCTAAGCAGAACTATTACGTCGTAGGGCATCAGGGGAGGTGGTCTCGGACCATGTAGTCTCTGATTCTGTCGGGGGGCCTTAGCTCTATCTCTATAGATGTATTGAGGGATGCTGGGGTGAGGCCTTGGATACACTGTTTGACATTAGGATTGGTTAGTTGCGAGCCCAGTTTGCAAGCCCTCGCCAATAAGGGCTTACGTGTTAGTATGGGTAGAGCATCAGGGGAAGTATGATGCGGTGTGGTCCTAAGCACTTTAGCTCTATCTCTATTCATGGTGGGTGCGTGTGGGGGTGGCAATGGTGTTTGATCTGTTGGGTTGTTCCACACATTCAGGTATAGAGGTGTGGCAACCACCTATCCTTTCTATAGCACATTGCAAACTTATGAACCAGACCAAAGATATGAATTGTATGCATGCATATGTTTGTTGCATTGTTTTGTTTGCTCACTGAGCCGTGATGTGTGCTCACCCTTTCGACGTTGAATATTTTTAGTTGATGATGCAGGTACCACGGTTGAAGACTATATGAATGCTCCTATGTATGGACATGCAGCGGCGATGGACGCTGAAGTTATGGTGGAGTCGCATGATTCGTCATTTGAGTGCAACTCATGAGTCTTCGATTAGATTCATTCTTTTGGATTTTATTTGGAAATATAATTGAATATTTTAAATTATTTTATGTCATAGTCAATGGAGAATAATTAGATAATTTATTATTTTATAATTGTTAGACTCTCAGTTCATTAGTATAAAGACTTCCGCTATTGTGTATTTACTCTGATTATTGTTGTGGATGTGTATGGTTTAAGCAAACAGACACAACCTATTCGAGATCCTGGTTGAACCGTTGGTTAATTAACGGTTCATCACACCATTCTGAATAGTACAGAATTGGGGTTTGACATGCTGAGCCTCTCTAATCTCGCGCAGTAGCCCCATCATATCATCAGAGGGTGGGCGTGAAGGACCAGCCATGTATGAAGGAGCCCGAGATGGACCCGCTCCAGTAGAATGTAGAGGTAATGGAGGAGGTATGGAGTCTACATCCATGTACATATGATCCTCATCCTCAGCATCACCCCCATGGACCCCTGCTCCTGCTGCTGCTGCAGCCGCCGCGGTGTCTGCTACCTCTACTAGAGTACGAGGACGCACCAGAGCGTTCCTCTCATCATCACTGACCTGAGCATCCCGTATACCCATATTACAGATGGCCTCCCAGTCAAGATCCGATGAGAAGGTCTTCTCCTGAATCCTCTCATCTACTAAGTCAACGTGTAGGCGGGTGAGTAGTGTAGTGATCAGACGTCCGTAGGGTAAGTTGCCCAACTGATCAGGCAAGCGCGGATCATCATTTGGATAATAATATAAGGAAGGCAAACAGGCTGCCTGGTGCAAATACAGTAGAGGACATACTGAATCAACTGGGAGATCCTCTCATAATGTCCACTCTGGGGTATCAGGTTGTGCTGGATAATTTTGCAGTACACCCGAGGCTCTAGACGTAGGTTGATCGCTTTCATCTCCCAGCGATCATCTCTGATGAACTGACTATCAATCTCAGCACGCATCTCCAAGGATAGGAACTGGGGCTCCTTGGGAGCACAGTACACCAAGGGGCTGTCATTTGATATGCCTAAAAGATCAGCCAACTGTTGGCAATTAAATGAGACCTCCACCCCTTTGACGTAGCTCGTGATCCTGAGCTCCCTACCTCTCTCTGTGTCATTGCGATCCCTCACTACCTGGAGATTGCAATAGAACTGTCTCACCAGATCAGGATGGGTACAAGCCTCATAGGTGATAACAGGGAGCCAGCCCATGTCACCAAAAGCACCCTCTACGTTGAACAAGGCCAGACTAGCCAAGTTCACACAGCGACCCCCTTCTACTTTCTTGCGCTCATAGCGAGCATATTGAGCTTCTGCCTCAATAGAGCAGAAACGAATGGGGTCATGAGCCCTAGGCACCTTGGTACGAGCCATACTATCTGTCAAGACACAGAAAAATAAATAAGATATTAGTAATGGTGAAAAACTCAAAATTTCAGCATTATAACGGCATGATTTGGCCAAAAACCTCACTTTTCACCCAAACAACTAGGCAGGAGGACTTACATAGGTTCCAAACCATCCTGCAAAGCTCATACAGTTGGAAATTTAATCTAGAAAGATCGAATTTGATGAAATTTCAATAAATTTGAAAAATCTCAAAAATTAGGTCAAAAATGGAAAAATTCAAGTTTCTCGATAACCAACCGATGAAACTCAAATATTTTTGAGGGCTTTCGTCCATTGGGTGACCAATAGAAAAAGTCCCCAATAAAAAATAAATTTTTATGATTGGAAAAATTTTAATTTGAAGAAAATGATGTAATGGGCGAAAAACCTAGTTTAGAGAGTTTAAAAATGTGAAACAGTAGAAAGCATACCTGAAGAGAAGGAGCGGAAGTCGCGAACGGAAGGAATGATCACCAAACACTAGGGGTCGATACTGTAGCAACTCAAGGAAACGAGTTGAGTTGGAAGAAAAGAGAAGGAATGGGAAATGAATCCAAAATCGGGCTTAAAAAAAAACCTAATTTTGGATCGTAGGGTCGCAGAATACGACCAAAATGTGCGACCCTACGTCAGACCCTACCATCGACTCTAGGCTCTCGGTGATCTGACAGAGAACCATGGGTCGGACCTAGGGTCGGACATATACCGACCCTACGATCGACCCTAGGCTCTCGGTAAGCTGACAGGGTTTATTAGGGTCGCATAAGGACCGACCCTACCATCGACCCTACGATGGAAAATACAGTATTTTGTCAGAATGATCTGAAAAATTAGAATTTATATTGATTAGTTGGATTTTTGACTTAAGAACAACTTATATTGATTGCCTCACATGTGCTATGATTGTTTTCAGAAACTACCACTAGCAGAACAGGAAATGGCTGGGCGAAGGGTGACCAGACGAGGCCAAAACCCAATTCCACCACCACCACCTATGGAGGAAGATAGCCATGTAAATCATGAAGCACAGGAGAATCTGAATATGGCACCGCCAGTGGCTAGTGGCTAGGAAAATCCTACAAACTTACCAGCCCTACCTAGAGATCTGGCTACAGTGGTAATGAACTTGGCACAACA
This sequence comes from Protea cynaroides, assembly GCA_028583415.1. Taxonomy (NCBI): domain Eukaryota; kingdom Viridiplantae; phylum Streptophyta; class Magnoliopsida; order Proteales; family Proteaceae; genus Protea; species Protea cynaroides. Next base: position 38,030,104 of record CM053276.1, on the reverse strand, counting down.
GCTACAGCAAATACAGTAGGTGCAAGCCAATTTACAGGCTGCCATAGGCATGGCTTTTCTAGCTGCACATACGACACCTATGCCAGCAGGGCAGGCTAGCACAGTACCAGGGCGAAGCAACATGGTACCCCACATACCTCAAACACCAGTCATGCCGGCTCAAGTGTAGAATCCTGAGGAAGCTCAAGGCAGTTACCAGTATCAACCACCAATGTATGGGGCCTATGCTCCGTATCAGCTGGACCACTCCCGACTGATCGAGCATTTTCTGAAGATGATGCCCAAATAATATAATGGTAAGCCAATAGATCCTTTGTGGCCAGCACACTGGATTGATGAAATAGAAAGAAATTTCATGATGATGACGGTTAATGAGGAGGAGAAAGTACTGTGTGCATTCAAGCTGAAAGGCGATGCACACCACTGGTGGAAGTCCACTCGGACTTATCTGTTAACAAAGCACACCCAATTGACATGGGTTATATATAAAGAGGCATTCTTTGAGAAGTACTTCCCCAAAAGTTTCAGAGATTCTATAGAGAGAGTTCCGGAGTCTATATCAGGCCAGATGACTGTGGATGCATACCAACAGCGTTACGAAGAGCTGTTTTTCTTTGCACCCGCCAACATGCAGGAAGAAAATACAAAGACCCGAAGGTTCGTCATGGGACTTAGGGGAAGCATCTGTGAGCATGTTCTGGGACTGGAGAAGAAGGTTTACAACGAAGCCGTACAAATTTCTCGGGTAATAGAATCGAGCCAAAAGGAGAGCTACTTTGCTCAAAACAGGGGTATTAAAAGGCCAAACGGAAATTCATATAACGGAGGGAATACAAGGACATTTAAACCCTTCCATACTCAAGGCTTCAATGCTGCAGCCAAGACTACTCCAGCAGCTCAACAGCAACAAAAGCAAAATAATGAAGGAGTAAACTTCTATAACTGCAACCAAGTAGAACATTATTCAAGGGAGTGTCCTAAACCCAGAAAGAAGCTACAGCAAGGAAAGATTTATGCCATTACATCTGAGGATGCTACCGCATCGCCTGATGTGGTCACAGGTATGACCTGAACCTTTCAGTTGTGTTACATTATGTGAGCATGTAGACTAAAACTAAAACAAATCACAGGTATCACACCTATTAATGGCATACCCGATAGAGTACTCTTTGATTCTGGAACTACTCATTCTTTTATATCTGTGTCATTTGGAAAGAAGCTGAATCTATCCAATCTTTAGACTACAAACTGCTTGTACGATCGCCTATGGGATTAGAAGTGGAATTAGAAAAAGGTTATGGACCATGTCCAGTTCTTATTGACAATAAGACTTTGGATGCAACCTTGATTCAACTTGAGATGGCAGACTTTGACATCATCTTGGGAATGGACTGGTTAGCTCGGCATTCTGCAAACCTATTATGTGCAGAAAAGAAGTTGACATTTAAAGACAAGGAAGGAGTAGAGTTTAGTTTTGCAGGAACCAAACTTTCTTGTAAATGAAAACTCATCCTCTTTGCATTAAAGGCTAGGAAATGCCTCGAGAAAGGAGGAGTTGGGTATTTAGTATCAGCGGTCGACCTCACCAAGGAAGCACCATGAATGGAGGATATTGATGTTGTGCATGACTTTCTAGATGTATTTCCTGAAGAACTACCAGGACTACCACCTGACCGAGCGACAAAGTTCGTTATAGACCTGATACCCGGAGCTGCACCAGTATCTAAAGCACCCTATCGAATGGCTCCTACTGAATTGAAGGAATTGAAGGTACAGTTACAAGAATTATTGGACAAGGGTTATATCAGACCTAGCATATCACCATGGGGAGTGCCAGTATTGTTTGTAAAGAAGAAGGACGGTAGCATTCGACTATGTATAGACTATCGAGAATTGAATAAGCTTACAATCAAGAATCGGTATCCATTACCTCAGATCGATGACTTGTTTGATCAGTTACAAGGTGCAAAGGTGTTCTCCAAGATTGATCTTCGATTAGGATACCATCAGTTGAAGATTAAGGACGGTGATATTCCAAAGACAGCATTCAGAACAAGATATGGACATTATGAATTTTTAGTCATGTCTTTTGGATTGACTAACGCACCCACAACTTTTATGGAACTCATGAATCTAGTATTCCATGATATGTTGGATATGTCAGTCATTGTGTTTATTAATTATATATTGGTCTACTCCAAGGATAAGGAAACTCATGTCATGAATTTAAGAGCCGCTCTGCAGCGACTAAGAAAAGAGAAGCTTTACGCCAAATTTACAAAGTTTGAGTTTTGGCTAAATGAGGTCGCTTTCTTAGGCCATGTTGTATCCGCTGAAGGAATTAAAGTGGATTCCAGCAAGATTGAAGCCATTGTGAAGTGGGAAGCACCAAAGAGCATTGCATAAATTAGAAGTTTCCTAGGGCTAGCTGGGTATTATCGATGATTTGTGGAAGACTATTCCAGAATTGCCGTACCTCTCACCAGTTTGACTAAGAAAGGAGAAAAGTTTGTTTGGACTGATAAATGTGAGAAAAGTTTCCAAAAATTGAAGGCTAGATTGATATCTGCTCCCATCTTGACTATTTCTATTCCAGGACAACCATTTACCTTATACACTGATGTGTCTGGATTGGGTTTAGGATGTGTACTTATGCATGGTGAACAAGTAATTGCGTATGCCTCCAGACACATGAGAAGAACTATCCCACTCATGACTTGGAATTAGCGGCAGTAGTACATGCTGTCAAGATATGGAGACATTACTTGTACGAAGAGAAATTTCAGATTAAATCAGATCATAAGAGTCTCACTTGACTTTTTAATCAGAAGGAGTTAAACATGAGACAAAGAAGATGGCTGGAATTATTGAAGGACTATGATTGCGATATCCAATATCATCTAGAAAAGGCTAATGTAGTTGCTGATGCGCTAAGCAGAAAAGCAATGATAAAATCTCAAGGAGAGGTTAACATGACTGCAGCAATGTATACTACAGGAAAAATATTCAATTACGGTAATGAGCAGTTCGTGATAGATGCACCGGGTGAAGCAACCAACCAATGGTTTATTCATCGGTTTTCAAATATGTTCGCAACGTTGAAGATTGTACCTGATATAATTGATGAAGTGAAAGCAGCTATTAAATCAGACCCTTATCTGAGAACGATACAAGAAGACATCGAAAAAGGTAGGACTATTCCTGAGTTCACCTTAGACGATGAAAAGGTACTGAAGTACAAAGGAAGAGTATGTGTTCCTGAAACAGAAAATTTGGGCATTAGACACCGACTAATGAAGGAAGCTCACACCACCGCCTATTCGGTACATCCTAGAAGTACAAAGATGTATCATGATTTAAAGAAATTATATTGGTGGAGAGGAATGGAAGCAGATGTAGCTAAGTTCGTGTCTCAATGCCTAAATTTTCAGAGGGTGAAGGCTGAACGACAAAGACCTGTAGGACTGTTGCAGCCGCTACCAAAACCAGCATGAAAATGGGACTGCATCACTATGGATTTCGTCACCGGATTACCATTGACTCCTCGAGTAGTTGACGCGGTCTGGGTGATTGTAGATCGTCTGACTAAGATAGCTCGCTTTATAGCTATACGACCACAGTATACCCTAGAGAGGTTAGCCAAGCTATATGTGGATAACATTGTCAGATTACATGGTGTACCTGAAAGCATTGTGTCCGATAGAGACCCACGCTTTACTTCAAAGTTTTGGGAAGGATTGCAGAAGGCTATGGGTACAATGTTGAAGTTCAATACTACATTCCATCCTCAGACAGACGGACAGTCAGAGCGTACCATTCAGATTTTAGAAGACATGCTTCGAGCCTGTGTTATTGATTTTAAAGGCTCATGGGACGAGAAACTACCCTTGATCGAGTTCGCCTATAACAACAGCTATCAGGCTACTATACAGATGTCACCTTATGAAGCAATGTATGGGAGGAAGTGTCAAACTCCTCTGTTCTGGAATGAAGTTGGAGAATATAGCATCGTTGGACCAGAATTTGTTGAAGAGACTTGTCAAATAGTCGACATTATCAAGGAAAGAGTTAGAACAACTCAGAATCGTTAGAAACAGTATGCAGATACTCGACACAAAGACTTGAATTTGTCGTAGGTGATAAGGTATTCTTGAAAGTATCACCTATGCGAGGTTTAAAACGATTCGGACAGAAAGGGAAACTAAGTCTAAGATATGTCGGGCCATATGAGATTCTAGCTAAACGAGAAAAAATGGCTTATCAATTAGCACTACCACCATCTATGTCAAGTGTGCATGATGTATTTCATATCCCATTATTAAAGAAGTACGTTAGAGATCCAACGCATGTTTTGACAGCAGATCTACCAGATCTAACTAATGATTTGACATTCGAAGTAACACCAACTGAAATCACTAGTCGAAAGGTTCAACTTCTACACAACCATGACATATACTATGTTAATGTCACCTGGGGGAGCCGAGATGTAGAAGAGATCACATGGGAAGAAGAGAACGCTATGTGGAAGCAATATCCTCACCATTTTGACTCGGAAGGTCCGTGTAAATTTCGAGGATGAAATTTTTAATAAGAGGGGGAGTTGTAAGACTCATATCAAACTAACCGGTCTTACCACCTTGTACCAGGTCTACCTATCATGGTCGAGCTAAGTGGACCAAGTGCGTGAAAAAATCACAAGACCAGGTATGAGTCTAACCCAAAAACAGTAAATGTAAGGGTAGGGTCACATGCCTAAACAGGTAGGGTCAACCCCACCTCAACAGAAGTCCAACCCATGACTTTTAGTCGTAGGGTCGGATGACTAAGAAGGTGTAGGGTTGACGGATCCTACGACCCTACGTCCGACCCTACAATGACAGACAGAAACCGAAAATTAGGAAACTTTCTTAATTCCAAGGGGATCTTTCCTAAACTCATTGGGACTTATTATGGAGGGTTTTCCTCTATAAATAGGACGTCTCTTAGCCTCTTTCACTCATTTACAAACCTAGTTGAAAGTGAGAGAAAGAGAAAGAGAAGGAAGAGAAGAAGAGAAGGAAAATTAAAAAAGAAGACTAAGGAAGAGAAGGAAACTTCAGAGAAACCTCTGAATAAAGGTATGAACCTAATTCCTTACCTGAATAAGAGATCCTAGAATAGTTATGAAGAACATAGGATTAGGAGAAACCTAAATCATCCATCCATAGACAAGTTCCAAGAGATTCCATGGAGAAAATTGTTATGGACAATGAATAGTGTATAACTTGGAGTTTTGAGCTATAGAAGAATCTTAGAATGGACCATGAAAGTAAGCCAAAGGATCAAAACATGAAATAATGGACTTTAAAATGAAAGGTCAACTTAGAATACGTGTGGTCGCACGTAGGGTTGAATGATATCTGACCCTACGAGATCACAGGATCGACCACATGCCCTCGAGAAGTCCCAAGGAGGGTGTGGTCGCACGTAGGGTTGAATGGTATCCGACCCCACGTCGGACCCTACACCCTAGGGTCATAGAAACTGCTATCTTATGTGCTACCCTACCTGCGACCCTACGATTTTAGTTATTTAAATTTATTAGAATTAATTCTTATAAAAATCTATCGACTTGTTAGGTATTTCTAGTAATTTAAAAGTGATTCATAAAGCTGGAACGATGATCTACGCTCAACCAAAGGCGAGGGAACAAGACCTAAACTAATTGGCTAATAATAAACTATTTTATTTATTGAGTCCAAATACCATGAATGATTCTATGCTTGTATGATTGTAATGTACATTTAACATGTCATCCAATATTCCTGTTATTATTGTTCATACATATTTAATTTCCGTTTATTTATAATATGATGTTGATGATGATGCTAGGAATAGGCATGTGAATGTATGTATATGGTTAGTGTACTTGATGCGAGTGGGGCATCAAGGGGAGGACGTGACACTGTGGTTCATCCTGGTCACCAAACTCTAGCCCTATCTCTACTCAAGTCTTCTCCATGTCCACTAACATCGTGGTATCGTCATTACCTTACCAGAACTATTATGTCGTAAGGCATCAGGGGAGGTGGTCTCGGACCGTGTAGTCTCTGACTCTGTCGGGGGGCCTTAGCTCTATGTCTATGGACGTATTGAGAGATGCTGGGGTGAGGCCTTAGATACACTGTTTGACATTAGGATTGATTAGTTGCAAGCCCAATTTGCAAGCCCTCACCAACAGAGGCTTACGTGTTGGTATGGGTAGAGCATCAGGGGAAGTGTGATGTGGTGCGATCCTAAACACTTTAGCTCTATCTCTATTTTATGGTGGGGTGGATGTAGATGACAATGGTGTTTGATCCGTTGGGTGGGCTTACACACCCTGTGTATAGAGGTGAGGTGGTCACCAAACCTTTCTATAGCACATTGTAAATTTATGAACCAGACCAAAGATATGAATTGAATGCATGCATATGTTTGTTGCATTGTTTTGTTTGCTCACTGAGCCGTGATGTGTGCTCACCCTTTTCGACGTCGAATATTTTTAGTTGATGATGCAGGTACCACCGTAGAAGATTATATAAATACTCCGATGTATGGACATGTGACGGTGATGGATGCTGAAGTTATGATGGAGTCGCATGATTCGTCATGCGAGTGCAACTCTTGCATTTTCGATTAGATTTGGTTTAAATTATACAGATAATGTAATTGATTTAATTATTCTAATTTATGTCTTAGTCCTTGTGGAGATAATTGGATAATTTATTTACTCACAGCTAGACTCTCAGTTCATTTAATATATAAGACTTCCGCTATTGTTTATTTACTCTGATTATGGATGTGGATGTGTATGGTTTATGCAAAAGGACACAGCCTATTTGAGATCGTGGTTGAACCGTTGGTTTATTAGTGGTTCATCACACCATTCTGAATAGAGCAGAATTGGGGTGTGACAGAGGCGGCATTCATTTTAATGGGGGTGATCCGTACAGTCAGAGGCTCTATTTTAGTGATCTTGAGCTGGCACTTACAATTTTCTTACTAGATCGTAGTTGTTAAATTCATGCATGTTGTATGTTGCACATTTAATTTCCTTGCTAAGCTTGGTGGTTGAGCTTACCCTTGTGTACACAAATTATTTTAGATGGTGCTGAATTTGTTGATGCGGACGTTAGTGATGAGGACGTCCATGATTTAGAGTGTGAGTGTAACGACTGTGTTTACGGTTAAACACATTGGAACGAAAATGAACATTTATTTTAGTTTTAATTTATTAATTGGGGCATGTTTCCATGAATACATTCGAATTTAGGGATTAATCTTTATTTTTATTATTTTACAGTATCATGGTTTGGGATTAAATAAGTATTTTATCATTAGAATTTTAGCTACTATGGATTTATTATTTAAGACTTTCATTTTACTCTTTGCTTGTAATATTATTTTTATTGTGAATGTCATGTTATGGTTTATTGGTTGACGTACCACGTTTCATTATCTTGGAAGGGAATTTCTAATGCCCTAATAGGATAAAGAGATCCCGTTACATTCCATAGTATAGACACGTCGGGAACGGGGTGTAATAGAGAGGATGGGTGGTAACATTTGTACCCTTTTTAGGTGGCAAAGTAGCCAACGAAAATGCACCAAAGGCCGCGAAGGTCGAGTTTGCCATAGAGGTGCTGGTTATGAGCAAAACACATACATCTGAATACCTTTGGAAGAACAACAAATGTAGAAGTACCCAGGAGTAACTCCATAAGGCTATGGTAGTCAAGAGTCTGTGAGGGCATTCGATTGATGAGGTAGGCTGTTGTAAGATTGGCTTCACAAGTGAGGATTCTTGCGCTCAGCCACTCCATTTTGCCTAGGTGTATCAACACAACTAGTTTAATGAATAATCCATGCTCAGCCAAGTAGCATAAGAAAGAGCCATCGGTATACTCAGTTCCATTGTCTATACAGAGCATGGTAACCTTTCCATTATACAGTGCCTGGCTCATCCAATGAATGAAATAGTTGGAAGCAGCAAAAGACCTCATTTTTATGGTGGAGCAAATAAACCCAGGTGAGCCGAGTATTGCAATCAATGAAGGACATAAGCCATTTGCACCCAGTTATCGAGACACACCGAGAGGGACCCCAAACATCAGAATGTATTAAAGAAAAAGGAGAGGTACTACATTTATTTGAGATAAGATAAACAAACCGAGCCTGCTTTGCAAAAATGTAAGCATCACAAAATAACTCGTCTGACTGACATAGGTTTAAAAATTGAGGAAAAAGTTTTACTAAATTCCTAATAGGGGGTGACTTAAATGGTGATGCTACAGACGTAGAGCTACTAGTGGGACTGTGGAGGATGAAGACATCTGTGTTGTCAAGGCTGAAGTCACTGTAGAAGGGCAAGGATGTATAAGCCATCAACCACTTTACCACAGTCAATCGTTTTCCCTATCACCAAGTCCTGGAATACACAATAAAAAGGAAAGAAAGTGACTCAACAATTCAAATCATGGGTTAGACAACTAATTGAGAGTAGATTAGCAGAAAATTTTTGTTCATGAAGAACAAGTGATAGGGAAAGGAAGAGCATTTAATGGACCCCTTCCCTCCAATAGAGGAGAGGGAGCCATTAGCAGCTTTAACTTTACCATTACCAGAACTAGGAAAATACTCAAAAAAAGAATGAGAAGAGCCAGTCATGTGATCGGTAGCCCCTGAGTCAATGATCCAATGAGTAGAAGCAAAGGATGCACAATGACCACCGACGGAGATACCTGAGTTAGCAAAGTTTAAAGAAGAGGACCTTGGTAGGGAGGCAATGGCTGATGTAGATGGAGAAGGGCTTGACTGTGCTAGAAGATAATGAAGCTGGTTCATCAAATCCTCGTGTCCAAGAAGAGCGGTATCAACATCAGTTGTACCATTTTGATGTGCCTTGGTAAAATAGGTACCACGACCTCACCCAAGGCCTTTGCCATTAGTAGATCGACCATGGAGTTTCCAACAATATTCTTTTATGTGATGTTCCTTGCCACTGAAGTCACATCTAATAAGCTCTCTATCTGAACATGGGCGAGTGCTGGAGCAGTTAGAATTACCTATCCTAAAGGAGCCCGTACCAGAAAATAGAGCTGAGCGATTAGGCAAATAGGGTTGTAACATAGCCGTCTCTGCTATCCTCATACTAGACAATAGCATAGGTCTGTTTAAAGGAGGGAAAAGGATTATGGCTCAAAACATGTGCACGTATCTGATCAAACTCCCCATTGAGACCTGCTAAGAAAGTATAGACACGAAATTTATCTTCCCTTTTTGCAAATTTCATGGCATCTGTAGGACAAGAAGCGGAGAATGCTTCATAATAATCCGTCTCTTACCACATTCCTCTTAACTCATAATAATACTAAGACAAAGAAAGCTCCTTCTGTTTGGTATCATGAATTTTTTTCTATAGTTCATATACTTGAGCATCATTCCCTACTTGTGAGTACATATCTTTAATAAACTTCCATATACTTGCAGCTGTATCTAGTAATAAATAACCACGAGAAATGTTAGGATCCAAGAAACTAATAAGATAAGACATTACCAAGTAGTTGTCAAAGCTCCATTTGCTTTGGGTAGTGCCATCAGTGGTAGGTTTTTTAGCGTCACTAGTCAGGTATCCTGAAAAATCACATGATGCGATAGAAAGAAAGGGGGAACGAGACCACATCAAATAAATATTCCCATCTAATTTAATAAAATAACTAGGGAATGTAGGAAAGCCTAAGATGCTCCGATTGCTAGAGCCCTCGGGAATAGTAGATGCAGTCATCATGTCTGACATGGTTGAAGCTTAGAGAGACCAAACAGATTAATGAAAATAGATCATAAATGTACTTAGGAGAATCAAACAGTTACATGGTACACAGGATTTCGATAGAAATAAATCGACAATAAAAAAATGTAACGAACTTTAATAACCTAACGGTGGAAATCATAGCCACCGAGGGGCTACTGAGGCGGTGAGAGGAGAGGGCTGTCAGGGAGGAGAGAGAGGCAAAAAAGAGGGTGATGGAGGCGGTAGTCACTGGCGGTAGTGGAGGCAGTAGTGGCACTAGGTAGCCTGAGGCGGTTGTGGCGGCAGTGGGGTTAAAGGTCGACTAGTCAGGGAGAGGTGGTCGGCTATGATACCATGTTGTAAATATGGTTTGACTTATCTTGAAAGATATAGGTCATATTGTATTTATAGAGTGAAAGATTAACAAGAATAGAAAGAGAGTAGGTGAGGTAGGTGAAGAAAGTAGGTTACATCAAACTTGGACAATAGTAGGTTACATTGAACCTAGACAATAGTAGGTTGCATCAAATCTGGACAATACATTGAACCTGGAATATTCTATATTCCAATAAGAATATCTCTCCAAAACTGTAGGAGAGATTGTGTGCTAATGTGTGAGTTGGCATTAACAAATAAGAAAAGGAAAACAAAAAGAAAAGAAAAGGAAGAAAAAAAAATGAATTTTGGAAAAAAACAAATCTCTATTGGAATATTCAATATGCTAATTCAAAGTCAATGTTAGATTCAATGGGAGTGTGCCACTTGTCACACAAGGGTTCAATACAAGATTGTATGTATTAGCTTGGAAACTTTAATTAATATACACAAGGAAAGGAAAGTAAAATAAAAGAGGATCCTATTTGCTAACTGAAGGCCAAAGTTCAGTCCAATTATGAGATGACACATGCCATATTAATATTACCTACAAGATCTAATGCAAAAACAAAGAAACTTTAAAGAGAATCAAAGAAGGAAGGAATCAAGACAATGAGTTGGTAAAGATGGAGGCTTATGCCTATTTAAAGGACCAAGGGGGGAGCATTGGAGAGCCATTTATGTTTTTTGGAGCAAGCCTATCACAACCCATTCTAGGAAATCGAGCGAGATATTCGAGTCATCCAAGAGACAACCCGAATCTTCCCGCGATCGACAAGCAAAATGATCTACCAACAAACCCCACAGTCTACACAAACAATATCCATAATCATCGACAAAAATTAATAGTCATTGTAGCGGTAATAAGAGTTGCAGTGGCATCATAATAGAGAGCAAATGCTTCTAATGATATCATTACATAATATGTCTATTATGTCCTACAAACCATCTCACAAGTAATATTCATGTTACATATACTCTGTCTAAATAGCTAGAGTAAATCTGAAATAACATACTATAGATAGACCAAACCGCATCTATCTATAGATATCAAAATGAAGGTGAGGTGTTGGCTCAGGTCCCGTAAACACAGTCTTTACAGGTATAGCCCTCGACATGACCCTTCAGCAAACACCGCCAAGGGAGGTGCACTCAACATCAACAGGATCCATAGTAGTAGGTGCAGTAGAGTTACCTACAACAAAAGCTAAAAAGAAAACGATATCGAGGGATGAGCTCACATCCCAGCTCAGCGAGAAGAATCAGATACCCATGCAAATCCTTAGGCAACAATATTATGAATGCAGTCCAGAAACAAATATATAAGCAATTGTGGGTGTCATACAGTGTGTATGCAAGTCATGGTCAATCTGTACCCTAGCAATGATCTGTTCATCCCACAGCACCCCTGGACAATGCTCGTACCCCACTGCCTAGCATATACTAGTACACCACTGCTTGAGTACCCCGTACCCAACCACCTAAGTTAAGTCCCCTCGCTAAAGCACAAATTAGTTGACCAAGTTGATGCATGAGCATGTTATTATAATTTTCAGACTTTAGCAGAGGCACCGGCTACTACTCCCATAGCTCACCTTGCCTCTCACTGAAGGCTAACACAAAGCACGTGGAATTACAACATACTCCCATATGTTGCATGTTCATAGCTCTGCCAATACAGACACAATACCACAATAATCAATCAGTAGGCATGTGCATGCAGTAAATAAATCTACACTCCAGTAGGAATCCCCGTCTTACTCCAATAGGCTGACCATGCCCCCACTAGAATATAGCTTGCCAATATGGCACGTGGTTCATACACCTCTACTCCGCACGCCCATCATATATGGACTTAACAAGGCTGGTCCTAGCAGAGACCCCAACTCCCTACTCCCTTAGTTCGTCGTGCTTTACTAAGGACTATCTAATTCCAAACATGAATTCATGAAGTTGCCAGTTACATGAACCACCATACATGGGTTGCACCCCAACGGTGATCCCCGGATCACTACTCCCGTAGATCACGGTGTCCCCACTAAGATACTGGTAGACCAACACAGCACATGTGTACGTACTCCCATACAATACTTGGCTACCATACATGATCATGCACACAACAACATCAATCTCTCATCCTACATCTCGTGGATGGTATATTGTACTCCCATACTCCACACATCCTCCATACATCATTTCCCACATACATTGTTATTGATATATATAATGCAAATGCATGAACAGTTAATACAGTTTACTAGATGATATGTTATGAAAATAAAAACAATAATCATCATCAAACACCCACATGCTTAAACAATACGAGCACCTAATTCCCCTCACCTGTAGACACCAGAGGTGCTGAAGAACCTTGAAGCTGGCAAAAGACTTCGCCTACTACCCTTGGCGTTTTACCTATTTGATTAGATAGCTTGATTAGATTGATAAATAGCTATTAAACCAATGAAAACAAGTCTTAGGGTCCATACATGGGTCCCAATGTAGGTTGGGAACAGAAGGGATAGCATTCCCAAGGTCAGACTAGGCTTATAGGAGTAACTGGCTGAACTAGTGAATTGAAATGGATGGTTGATCATCCGGTTGGTCATCCGGTTTAACACACTGTTATAACAATGGAGTTTCAGAAGGTTTTTTGGAGGTTCTTCCAGGTGAACGTTCATTCGATTCATGCTACTGGTTAGTGCTATCGACAAGGGTCTACCGGTTATGTGAGACCAATTCGTGCCATTAACCGGTTACATGACACCGGTTAGGGGTTGCCGGTTTAGGTCTACTTGACGAACGGTTGCACTGGTACAATCAGTTGACCATGAGAGGCAACTGGTCGACCGATCGTTCGATTGAACGGTTTGGTTGAGGAATCCTTTGGTTATATCTAAGTTTATGGCTAAGGTTTGATTGGTTAATCGATCATCCGGTTACAGTCTAGAATCAGGGTACGAACCAAAGATGAACTCCAATCTTTGGGGGAAATTTTCCCATTATGGTTCCTTCCATTCTAAGTGGGGGAAACATTCTCCCATCCTTTTTACACATAAAAGAGGGTTGTTTAAATCCCATTAATGTCTCTATTCATAGAGGGGATGATAACCTAGGTTTTTTAGGTTAAGCTTAATCTCCATTAATTGAGGTTTGATTCCCACCTCATGATATCTATCTTAGTCAGTGGAAAACTTATTCCCACCATCAATGTAACAAAAAGGAACTATCAAGGTTTCATTTAGCTTTATCAATGGAGTGGGGGAAGCAAACCTAAGTTTTTTAGGTTGTTAATGGTGCTCAACCACCATGGTTACTAGCTTAAAACAATAAGAAGTTGGTGAACTTACCTGCAATAGATGAGGCTAGGGCTTAGAGCTTCAAGTTCTAAGCTTCTCTTCTTCTTACCCTTTCTCACTCCCACGGTTCTAATAGAAGGAAAGGAGGAATGAGGCCTCATTTTATAGAATCCCATGGAAAGATAATAGCCCAAATGTTCGATCAATCGATTGCTATCAACCAGTTGATCGATTTGGTTGTACGATCTATTGGTTGAGCCAAATCTTGGGCTTGGGCCTCGTTTGATGGGCCTAAGCCATTAAAAACACTTCCTAGGTCTATTGAGCCTTATTACTCATACTCATCCAACATTAATCACTCCAGGGTTTGATCCGACTTTAAAGTAAGGGTCAAGATATCCAGGTGCCATGGGTTGGCACAGTGAGACCTAGTACAAAGGATCCAAATCCTTGAGGATTTCAGGTGTGGGTTTCACAATACCCCCAATTTATAAGGATTTCATCCCCAACATCAGGTCGTAGTTGAAATTTCTTATGTCATACATATGGTGTCTTCCATGCAGCATAACTCACGAGATCAATACATATTAGTTATGGTATTAGTAATCAAGGGAGTTCGGGGCTCACTCAATTTCTCAAAAATTTCCTCAAGTCAGCATGAGGTCCACGCTCACATAGAGGCATAGCACTCCCAATACTTCTGATAGTCTTGAGTAACATGCCTCATAGCTCCGCAGGAGTGGTACGTAACGATTTCCTTAAGGCTAGGTAGTGGTACCATTACAACGGGTTGAGTACATCGTTGCATTAAATGCCCTTGGTTATAGCATTTCTGATGATCAGAGCTTGGTGGCCACGGGGTCTCAGTTATGGCAGGTGGTAATTCTACCAAAAATTTCTCATTCCCAAAGTGGGGTACTTTTGGTACTTCTTCATCTAGGCTCTCTTCACCTGTTACCCTTTTTTTGTGCTACCGACACCACCCCTTGAGGCCCTTGATGATTTTCCTCACTGCGGCGCTCGACTATTATTCACACCACTATGCCCCTCTACTATTTTTTGGAGACCTTGGGTAAGACGTCCCAATAAGTCTGACACTTCTGTCAAAACTGATACAGAAGCAGTGACCTTGCACATAGCTCTTACTAGAGTTCCTATTGTCCTTTGCTAGAACTCACCATGTTGCTTGTAAACCATTCTTGTGGTATCATACATTTCCAATCTCCCCAAGATTTTGGCACACAGTTCATTACATCCAACATTGTGTGTTATTCTTAATGAAATATTACTCAAGTAATTGTGCCCAAGCGTATCAAACACTAATCCATATGACTTCTTACTACTTTAGTCCTCCCATTGTTCTTCCTCATTATACATAAGAACAAACAGGGACTTCCTAGTCCGTTGCACTTGCGAATTTGTTCTTGTTACTTCCATGGCCTATGCACATAGCTCTTTGTGGTTGTTTATGTAGCACTATCTCCTGTTTTACTCTTGAGGCTATGTGTACTCCAATCGTTCAATTATGGATAGATTTATCCCATCAGTTAAGGTTTTTGCCTGATGGGTTAACTAAGGTTTTGAGCCTTCGCAATTTCTATTACTCCATAAGGTGTTACCATTCATAAGTCTACATCCTTGGTATACCCTTCATACGTAACAGTGGGGCGGTCACTAATTGTATGACCTTAATCAACCCCCCATGCTTTCATTTCTTACCTTGATCACTTTACTTCCATTAATATCAATCTTCTTCTTACAGTGGTTGTTCCATGATTGTGCGTCAATGGTACGGATAGTTTGGTGGCTACCCATGTGTTGTAGACACATTAATACACTCAGGTTATGCTTTCAGTGACAACCCATTTGTGGCAATTCGCAACTAAGTAGGTTACACAATGAGTTTGCATCAAGGAATTAGAATTCTTGACAGAGGCAACATTCTAATTCCTTATGCACAACAAATTTAGGTGGTCATAGTATGCACTCATCTATGTTATGCATCCCCCATATTTATGAATATCTCCATTACTCACGATTAACATAATTGAATCAACAAAAACATACCAATCCATCGAGGTCGTGAGACTCTGAATTGCTACTCTCCCGGGGGTGAGTACTTTGACCATTCACCCTTACCTCGGCAAAACCCTTTTTGTGCAAATAAGCCCCCTTGGACCCTTCTAATGGCCTCTAGGTCTCTATTAGAAGTGGAATCTCCCCTCATGAGGAATCACATACTAAAATTTTAGTCGTTGATGATCGACCATCGAACCCACGGGAGTATGGTTCACCAACGTGGGGCTCATTTGTTACGGTGTTACCTCTACTCTCCTCGGCAAAAAAGGGGAACACAACCGAATGGTCCATGATAGAGCTAAATAAAATCCGTGCAGGAATTCCAAAGATAAAAGTGTTGTTGTACATATTTCTATGTTAAACATTATTATGTGCTATGTTTTAATCACATTTAACTCGAAATAAGGCGTACCTATGACTACTGTGGGAAAACTCCCAGTGCCCTCCGATGCCACAGTAGATACCCTGTTCGGTGCTAGCACTGATACAGGTCTACGCAGGGACAGTTTGCATGGGCGGTGAAACCTCTATCAAAATGCCTCGATTTGCCAGAATTATAATAGTGCCCACAAGGTATAGACTGGATCGCATAGAAGGCGGTCCCCTGTGAAGTTATTCTAGATGCTGGAGCTGTAGGCCGAGCCTGAATAGGTGCTGGGCTGCTAACTACTAGCCTAACTGGTTGTGGAGAGAAAGTACGGTGCTCAAAAGGGCCTAGCAGCAGGGAGGCAGTTTGTAAAGCTGGATGCACGCCTCTGGCTCTGGTAGTTCTGCCTGTACCCATCTTCTACACTTTTGCCGCTTGTACGGCATCGTTGTATTCTATCAACCTCATAGATTTCACTACAACCTTCAGATCCCCTCTCAAATCCTACATAAGCCTCCTTAGTTTGAAGCCTTCCTCTTTCATGGCAGTAGGAGAGAAGTATAATAGCTCTTTAAATTTCTGTTGGTATCTCTCCATTGTCAAGGCACCCTGGGTAAGGTTGAGGTACTCTACTTCCTTTCTATCCCAAAAGCTTTAGGGAAATTTTTTTTTAAAGAATGCATCCTTGAATATTTGCCATGATATTTCTCCATGACGTTTTTGTAGAATGGGCTGGATCCCTTTTCACCAATCATATGATATACTTTCCAGTTGGAAAGTGGCACACAAGAGTTTCTGAGCTTCAGAATACATGAGTGTCTCCAAAACCTTCTCCATGGACTGTATCCAAATGGCCAGCTGCATGGGGTTTGCATTCACCCTGGTGAACTTGAGTGGTTTCATCATCTAGAAGTATTTATTTAATTTACAACCTTCCATGGAGCCCTGAGCTGCCATACCTACCATAGCAAGATCAGTTTGCTCCCGAGAAGGTAGAATGTCCCTAAATGGAGGGGAAGCCCCCACCAACTAAGGTCTGCCCAGCTGCAATGGGTGCTGGGGGTATTCCTTGATTGTCCCCCTGCTCTTACCTGGCAGCCTGTAATCTCTGTTGCTCTTCTAAGAACTCTTTCTTCTGTATCTTCCAAGTCTGGGCCAACCTATCCATCGCGCCATTCATATCTGCCACCGTTAGCACAGGAGTAGCCAGTAGAAGATTCTGTGGCAATAGTGGTTTGGGAGTGGTGGTTCCTTCATTGCCAACCTCCCTTGCCAGTGGGTCCAAGTATACTTTTTGTACCCATGTGCTTTGTGGGGTGGCATTGCTTGCCTCTTTGTATAATGAGCGAGCTCTAAAAGAAAATTTTTCATGCCCTAAATTAGCACAAGCAATTAGTGGTTAGTCAACGAAAATTCCACATTTGATCATGCACAAGGCTAGGAGACAACATTTGCACACCCAACGTTAATTTAAGTCATCCTAATAATCTAAGGAGTACGATAATATGTCCCATGCAAACATAAAATTCGAAGTTTAGTCCCGAAGTTACAGGGCACACCACTTTAGGATGACACCATTGCATTAATTAAGTGGTACCCTTAGGGCAAGGCACTAAAGTGGCTAACACATTGAACCTTTAACTGAGGTACCCCCAATTTATAAGAATTAAGGCCACATGTAAAGAGGTAGGCTAGCCAAATGGAATGCCTGTCTGGTTGGGGCTTTCCTTATGGTATGACCTTGATCCCTTCAATGAAATATTACTAACATTTTATGGTTGTTGGTTCACAGCCTATTTTTGTGGCGCATCATGAATTGGTTTGTCATGATTTCATTGGCTTAGGTGCCCAAATCTCCACTGAGGCTTGCTCAAAGTTGGCCAATGGTGGTGACATCATACACTCACCTTGAGCAGAACTGGCCCCACATTGGCATGGCACGAAATTTGGCCAAATTACCCAATACAACCCTGGTCATCTCATTTGCATTCTAATTGCATTATTATCATTTCCATTACATAACTAAGATCCTTGGCTTTTCCTCAGCCATCCCTCTTAGAAAGGGGGCAAGGGTCCTACGATCTATTTGTTTACTTGGAAGTCTCTTATCATCCTTAGGTAAAGTCATAATCCCATAACACCATCCTTACTCCTTTATTGGGGTGCTGGTTGAGTAAATTTAAGCGGTTAGCCCCCAATTTATAAGAAGCAGACCAGGATAATTTAGAGACTTCTTGCCTTTGTTTAATTGACCTCTTACAACATATTTATTATGTATTATTTGTGTTAATTTGCTAGGGTGCTCATTCTCACTACCGACCCTAACAATGGTCTAGTTGGCCCACCTGCATTAGGGAGCAATACATAATTTATGCCTTTGTTTAGCCATGAATTAAATTTTCACTCCACCATCATTTGGTGGAATTAATTCCCTTCCATTGTAGGACTTGTTTAGAACCCTCCATAGAAATCATAGTCACCTCACCGTAGGGCTAACATGGCTATTAATTTGGTCCTTAAGGTCTACAAACATGGTTTGGGGTGCCCAAGAGTGAATTTTCTCCCACTTCATCTGAGTTACATTCTTGTGCACCCTCTTAGCTTGGTCTGGCACATGTTCATCTTGGTCCTGTCTAGAGGAAGCATCATCCCTTTGACCCCCAATGTATAAGAATCAGACCAAAGTCATTACAGACTTGGACAAGGGAACTATTCCCTTTTACTAATGAGCATCACTTGATCTTTCCCATTAATATCTATCACCATCATATTTGATGGTGACTTGTGATTTTCATCCTTAAGGAAAAGCAATAAATCAATCATTAGTCTACAATGAGCCTTATGGTCACTTTGCATAAACTGATTTTATGTGTCATGCCTCTTACTGATTACTTCGATTTATCAGTCACATTAACTCCCATTTAAACTCCCCTTTCACAGATGACATGTCCTCTAAGAGAGTCATTGGCCCTTCAAGGCAAGGTTCTGATGAGCATGGGTTCACCTCTTATGTTGCTCGCATGTCGAAACCACTTGTAGCTGAACAGACTCCAAGGCCATCTGCTGACCTAGGTCAAGGGCTTGATGTACTCCAGTTCATGCAGAAGAGAGTGAAAAAGCTGCCTAAGGGTCAGGTGAGACTGGAGAGATGAGTGGAGACTATGGAGACTTACTTGGGCTTCATACCTGATGTTGTTGGTCACTTGCACCATCATGTTAGGCGTACGCCTGCTCCTTCACCAGCTCCGATGAGTACACCTCTGTCATTTACCCCACAGGATATACCTTCAGCATCTGCACCTCCTAATGGACCTCAACCATCCATTATGTAGGATCTGCCTACTTTATCTGCCCATAGGTTGTGTTTCAGCCTTCTGCCTCACCGAGTGAGCCTCAGTAGATAAACTAGTGATTGTCTCCTTGGATTTTGCTTATCTTTCTATTGACATGCTATATACATAAGGGGGACTGTCCGAGGTATGGAGCATACCCTACTCCTTTTTGCTTCTTATATGTACCTAGTTTTCTTCTTATTTTTTCATTTGGATCAGAAAATTGATCATGGAATGACAGCCCAGGTTGTGGGCCATATCCCAACTTTGTACTAAAATTGGATACATATATATACATACGGGGTTTTTCCTTTGTTCTTAGTTCATACAGTATTTTATGCTTTTTCATTAGTTCTTGTAATTTGGTATAACCTAACTTACTGTTTTCCTTACTTATTACTTGTTGGTTCATAAAAAATTTTAATTATCCTAGGCATCTATTCCGATACATGGAAACATAAGTGTAGGGGAAGTCTGTAGGTAGAGTTAGAGTGGTTGTGCTTTGTTATTAGTGTTGTCACAGTCTATTCTGGGGAATCGGGCATGATTTTCGAGTCATCCATGAGACAACTTGAATCTTTCAGCGACTGACAACCAAAATGATCTACCAGTAAACCCCAAAGTCTACACAAACAATATCCATAAAAATTGATAAAAATTAATAGCCATTGCAGCAGAATCATAATAGAGAATAGATGCTTCTAATGATATCATTACATAATAAGTCTATTATGTCCTACAAACCATCTCATAAGTAATATTCCTATTACATATACCCCATACTAAATAACTAGAGTAAATATGAAATAACATACTGTAGATAGACCAAACCACATCTATCTATAGATATCAAAATAAAGATGAGGCGCTGGCTCAAGTCCCATAAACACAATCTTTATAGGTACAGCCCTTGACATGACCCCTCAGTGAACCATCGCCAAGAGAGGTGCCCTCAACATCAACAAGATCCATAGCAGTAGGTGCGATAGAGGTACCTACAACAAAAGCTAAAAAGAATACGATATCGAGGGGTGAGCTCACATCCTAGCTCAGCGAGAAGAATCAGATACTCATCCAAATCCCTAGGCAACAATATTATGAATGCAGTCTAGAAGCAAATATATAAGCAATTGTGAGTGTCATACAGTGTGTATGCAAATCATGGTCAATCTATACCTTGGTAAGGATTTGTTCGTACCACACTATCCTTGGACAATGCTCATACCCTACCGCCTGAGTACCCCGTACTCCACCGCCAGAGTTATGTCCCCTTGCTAAAGCACAAATCAGTTGATCAATTTGATGCATGAGCATGTTATTATAATTGTCAGACTTCAGCAGAGGCACCGCATACTACTCCCATAGCTCACCTTGCCTCTCACTGAAGACTAACGAAAAGCACTTTAAATTATAATGTACTCCCATATGTTGTAGGTTCATATACTCTGTCAATACAGACACAATACCACAACAATCAATCAGCAGGCATGTGCATGTAGTAAATAAATCTACACTCCAACAGGAATCCCCGTCTTACTTCAATAAGCTGGCCGTGCATCCACTAGAGTCTAGCTTGCCAACATGGCCCATGCTTCATACACCTCTATTCCGTACGCCCATCATATATGGACCTAACAAGGCTGGGTCCAAACAGAGACCTCAACTCCCTACTCCCTTAGTTCGTCGTGCTCCACTAAGGACTAGCCAATTCCGAATGTGAATTCATAAAGTCGTCCATTACATGAACCACATACATGGGTTGCACCCCAATGGCGATCCCCAGATCACAACTCCCATAGATCATTGTGTCCCCACTAGGATATCAACAGACCAATGCAACATGTGTACACATACTCCCATATGTCACCTGGCTACCATACATGATCATGCACACAATAGCATCAATCTCTCATCCTACATCTCGTGGATCATGTATTGTACTCCCATACTCCATACATCCACCATACATCATTTCCAACATACATTATTAGATATAAAATGCAAATGCATGAACAGTTAATATAGTTTATTGGATGATATGTTATGAAAATAAAAACAACAATCATCATCAAACACCCACATGCTCAAACACTATGAGCACCTATTCCCCTCACCTGTAGACACCAGAGGTGCTGAAAAACCTTAAAGCCGGCATAAAACTTCGCCTACTACCCCCAATGTTTTACCTATTCGATTAGATAACTTGATTAGATTGATGAATAGCTTTTAAACCAAGGTAAACAAGTCCTAGGATCCATATATGGTTTCCAATGTAGGTTGGGAACCGAAGGGATAGTATTCCCAAGGTCAGACTAGGCTTATAGGACAAGCTGGCTGAATTGGAGGATTGATGGATGGTTGATCATCTGGTTGGTCATCTAATTTAACACACTATTATAATAGTAGAGTTCCAGAAGATTTTTTGGAGGTTCTACCAAGTGAACGTTCATCTGGTTCATGCCACCGGTTAGTGCTACCGATAGGAGTCTACCGGTTACATAAGACCTGTTCGTGCAGTTGACCGGTTACATGACACCGGTTAGGTGTTGACCAGTTTCGGTCTACTTAACGAACGGTTGCACCGGTACAATCAGTTGACCATGAGAGGCAACTTTTCGATTGGTCCTTCAGTTGAACAATTTGGTTGAGGAATCCTTTGGTTATATCTAACCGATCTATGGCTAAAGTTTGACCAGTTGATCGGTCATCCAGTTGCAGTCCAGAATTAGGGTACGAACTAGAGATGAACTCCAATCTTTGGGGGAAAATTTTCCATCATGATTCTTTCCATACTAAGTGGGGAAAACATTCTCCCATCTTTTTTACACACAAAAGGAGGTTGTTTGGACCCCATTAATGTCTCCATTCATGAAGGGGATGATAACCTAGGTTTTTTAGGTCAAGCTTGATCTCCATTAATGGAGGTTTGATTCCCACTTAATGATATCCATCTTAGTTGGTGGGAAACTTATTCCCACCATTAATGTAACAAAAAGAACTATCAAGGTTTTATTTAGCTCCATCAAGGGAGTGGGGGAAACAAACCTAAGTTTTCTAGGTTGTTAATGGTGCTCAATCACCATGGTTACTAGCTTGAAACAATAAAGAAAAAGGAAGAAGTCGGTGAACTTACCTCCAATAGATGAGGCTAAGGCTTAGAGCTTCAAGTTCCAAGCAGAAGGTTTTTCTC
This sequence comes from Protea cynaroides, assembly GCA_028583415.1. Taxonomy (NCBI): domain Eukaryota; kingdom Viridiplantae; phylum Streptophyta; class Magnoliopsida; order Proteales; family Proteaceae; genus Protea; species Protea cynaroides. The sequence continues at coordinate 38,007,651 of CM053276.1, read as the reverse complement.
CTAATTGAAAGAGGACTCTATATGGAGATTTTTTTTCTCTATATAGAGGACATCTTTCTACTCTCTTTTACTCTTTTGCTCATTCTTAAACCCTAAAACTGAAAGGGAGAGAGAAGAAGAAGGAGAAGAGGACTTGGAGAGGGAGAAGACCTGGAGAAGGATTTTACAGAGAAACTTATCGATGATTCCATCTCTCTAAAGTAAGGAACCTAAGGTAAGAGACCTATCTCTGTAGATGTTAGGTTGGTTAGAATAGATCTCCCACCACTGTATTGGGGAATTAAATCCAACATTGTGACTGAAATCATGAGATCTTCCAAGCAACCTAAAGAAAAATCATGGACAATAGGTTAGGGTTAATTGTTAATTGAAAATCAATGATTAAAGGCCATAGAATGACCCTAGGATAAACTCCATTGTTGAGCCAAGGATTTGACTCAGAGGAAGTTCAAATCAAAAGAAAAACATGACCAGAAGGTTGTGTGGTCGCTTCATTGGTCGACTACATGGTGCGACCAATGAGTCGACCGTCGCACCATAAACTTGCAAGAAATGTCTCAGGGTTATGTGGTAGCTTTAGTGATTGACAGTATGCACGACCACAGAGTCGACCTCACAATGTCTGGTCGACATATAACTGAGACCACTGAGCTGACCAATCATTGACTAAAAGCATATTTTAGAGACCAAACAAGGTTTCTAACTATTGTAACTTGATGAAATCAAACCCTAATCTAAATTCATAAATTGTTTAAGTTTCTAATTACTTCAAAATAATTTTTAAAGCTTGAAAGAGGAACGAACATCACTTATAGGTGAGGAAACAAGACCTAAACTAATTGGATAATAACAAGCTACTCTTCTCTTTTATTTTTCTATTATTATGATGATGTCATGCTTTGTATGATTGTTTGTACATCTCACATGTCATCCGATTAAATGTTATATATCTTGTTTATGTATATTTATATTTTTGTTACGATATTGATGATGAGGATAGGCATTTAGTTGTGTGTGTGGTCGATGCATTGGATTGGGGTTGAGTATCGGGGGAGTGTAGCGGTGTGTGATCCGTTAGGCTCTAGCCTTATCTCTATTCTATTCACCACATTGGCATCATAGTATTACTGTTACCTTAGCAGAACTAATACGTCATAGGGTATCAGGGGGTATACGCGATGTATGGTTGTAAGCTCTGCCAGCAACCCTAGCTCTTTCTTTATGGGTGTATTGAGGAATACTGGGGTAAAGCCTTGGATACATCTAGATGATATCTAGGGTTGGTTAGATACGGACCTAGTTTGCAAGACCTCGCCAGTAGGGGCATACGTACTAGTATGGGGTAGGGTATCAGGGGGGTTCTGGTAATGTGTGATCCAAGAGCTCTAGTTCTATCTCTATTCTGTAGTGGGTAATGTGGGGTGACAATGATGTGATCCGTTGGGCATGCTCACACTCTCGTACATGGAAGTGTGGTGGCCTCCTATCCTTACCATAGCATATTGCAAACTGATACCAGACCCAAAGATATGAATTGAATGCATGCATATGTTTGTATATTGTTTTGTTTACTCACTGAGCTATGTTGTGTGCTCACCCCTCGATGTCGTATATTTTTAGTTAATGACACAGGTACTACTGTGGAGGAATATTTGAACACGTCGTTGTATGAATACGTGGCGGCTATGGACTTGCAAGCTGTGGAGGATGAGTTTGATTCTTCATGCAAGTGCTTCCAGTGTGTTTACTCTTGGATTTAATTTCCTATTTGGTTATGGAACATGTAATAGTTTATTTATTATGTTTTGGTTTACTTGGAGATAATTGGTTTAGTATTTATTTATCACATTAGATACCCAGTTCATTATTAATAAATATTTCCGTTATTTATTTTATTATCTTTTATTGTAATGTGAAATGTGTATGGTTTGGATTGTTGGCAGGGTTTCACGAGATCCTAGCTTGAACCGTTGATTCTTATGATCGTTCATCATACTTTTGGTTCATCCAAAATTGGGGTGTGATAACTAATGCGTAACCTGAAAGGGTAGTTAAGGATGTTCTTGTTCAAATAAATGAGTTAGTGTTTTCGACTGACTTTTACATTCTTGACATGGATGATGATTTTTCCCCTAACCCTACACCTATCCTGTTGGGAAGACCATTCTTGAATACAATCCAGCCCAAAAAATTTGTTCATGATGGTACCCTCACAATGGCGTTTGATGGTAAAGTAATTCATTTTAATATTTTTGAAGCCATGAAACACCCTAATGATGTTCATTCGATTTTTGCTATTAATACTGTTGACTCCATAGTACAGGAGGTTTTTGAGCTAAATAGCAAAACTGAACTAGAGATTGCTATTACCAAACATCTTATTTTGGAAAAGAAAAAAGAGATAAAGATCAGTAAAGAATTAAAGGAGACTGATAACTTTACACTCTTTAAAATCGATTCTAGAAAAGTATGGAGTTTCTTTTATAAAACTGCATGATTCTCACTAGAAATTGTTACCTTTTATTTTGCAGGCTGCTACCCTGGAGTTGAAGCCATTATCGGCCCATTTAAAGTACGGGTACTTGGGAGAAAATGAAACATTTTCAGTTATCATTGTGAAGAATTTAACATCTTGTTAGGAAGAGAATTTGGTTCAAATGCTAAGGGGTCATAAGGAATATTGGATCTATTAGGTGGTCAAGCATTGCAATATGAATATGACTGATGCTGGTGTTCAAAGGAAATTGCAATGGCAAGAACTTGAGGAGTTAAGGAATGATGCATATGAGAGATCCAGCATTTACAAAGTAAAAAACCAAGGCCTTTCATGACAAGATGATTTCTAGGAAGAATTTTGTTGTTAGCTAGAAAGTTCTTCTCTTTCATTCATGGTTAAAGCTATTTCTAGGTAAGTTGCGATCTCATTGGATTGATCCTTTTGTTGTGACTAATGTTTTCCATCATGGTGCAATAGAAATAAAGAGCTTGAAAACAAACAAGACGTTTAAGTAAATCGTCACAGACTTAAACCTTACTATGATGGTTTTTAAATGGACAATACTGAAAAAGTGAGACTAGAAGATCCTATTTATAAGGAGTGATGGATAAATCTAGAGTTGGGCTAACGACATTAAACAAATGTGTTGCTTGGGAGGCAACCCAAGAAAATAGATTTGTTTTCTTCTCCCTAATAATTGTGTTCTTTTGCATTATTATTTTCCATTGAGGACAATGTCAGATTTAAATGTAGAGGGAGAAATTAGGATCTGTCTTAGAAAATTTAGTTTTATTTAGAATTTTAAGTTTACTTAGCTTTAAAAAAAATTATTTTAGTTTTGTTTTGTATCATGTTTTTATTTTTAGTTTCTTTTAGTGTCAATGTACTTTGAGAGTTGGGTGCTATTTTTATTTTCAAAGAGCAAAGTTTCTTTTAAGCTGAATTTTTTAAAATTTTCACTTCAACTGACTAAAGAGAGCATGTATGCTATAGATTGGAGCTATTTGAGTATGAAAATATGCATATATGAATTAGTTGAAATAATTGCTACATGAGCTTTGATAAGCATTGATAGTTGCATTCAAAAGTAAAGCATGCATGTCTAGTAGATGGAATCAAACCCAGGAGAGTTTTTGAGCCAAAATAGACTGGGACATCCATGTCAGTCTTTATTTTTCTTGAAAAATTGATACTCTACTATGATTTTGTATCTCTAGAAACTTGCTTTGAACCGTTTCAAGATTACATTGATATGTACATACATGAAAATGATAAAGGCAATTAGGATTCTGCAGCCACTTAGCTTAAAAAGCCAACCCTATATATTTTTACCTTTAGTGAGCCCACTTTGAGCCTTTGAACTCTATTCTTTATTACACCCTAAACTATGAGCCTTGTGATATTTATTTTCCTCATGTTTTACCAACCTTTGAGATAATAGAGCATTGGAAAATGTTTAGTAGGTTTTGAAAAGAAAATATGTCTTGAATAAGTGTGGGGATGCTATTGGCACATGTGAAAGTTGTATTTCAGAAAGTGGAATGTAATGGGAATGATTTATCCTTGTTATTATGTTATCAAAAAAAAAAAAGAGAAAAAATTTTATTCATGAAGAAAAGCATATTCTTGAATGTAGTAAAAAAATGAAAGAATGAGAAAAAAAAAACTAGAGTTTGAAAGGTTTTGTTAAAGAGCTTTATTGATGAATCCTATTGTTTTAGTTACTCTCTAACCCCATTACTACCTTTATAAAGACCTTTTGATTCATGTGTGAATATTTTTTAAGTAGTGGAGATTTTTGGTGAATAAGCAAACTTATGGTAGTACATCTTTATAGTAATATCTTAAGTGAAATAGTGGTACCTTGAATTCTTGAGTGAGAAGAGAGAATCTTATGAGGAAATCTACTAAGCATTAGCATTCTCGCTTTTGAATAAAACTGTTATGTTAATTTTTGTTTATGTTTTCTAAGTGACCTTCAATTATGACATATGGTGTCTCTTCATTTCTTGAACTAGTTTTTGATTTATGGTGTGCATATTCTTTAAATTCTATTGGGTTGAAAATAAGAAAAATTTGCTTAATATTAATTTTGCCCAAGGACGTACAAAAGCTAAGTGTGGGGGTATTTGATAAGTGTGTGATTTCTATATTTTTATTCCTTTTGGAATATGCTTTTCAATGTGTTTATATCTTATTGAGTTGATTAGAATTTATTTCAAATGTTTTGCATATTTTAGAGACTTTGTGAATTAATTACTAAAGGATAAGAAAATTTTAGCATTCTTAATATTGACGTTTTGAGCTTCATGCAGATTTTTGACGTAGAAAGATTTCTAGAATTGAAAAGTGGCCTTCAATAAAATTGTAAAGGATGTCTCAAGCTTTCCATAATGATATTGTGGAGAAAAATTCAAGTTTGTTTGGGCCTCTAAATATTGCCTTGAAATTTGACACAAGAATCTGATCCGAATCCGAATCAGAGTAGTCATACAATCTGATTAAAGCATTCAACGGTGGATGAAATTTTCATAAAAAGTTTCCAACTTAAGTTAAGAAATCTACAATAGAAGAGGTTGAATTGATTTGGTATTTGAATCAAGATAGGAAACCTGAAATTGAAGATGATGAATTGATTTGGTATTTAAGTCAAATAAGGAAACTACCATTATAGAAGACTCCAAGGAAGGAAAGAAACTCTACAAGGAAGGAAAGAAACTCTACCATTAAAGAAGGAATTCTAGGCTATGAAGGATTTTCAATGCTCTATATATAGATCACTGGTATTAAAGATAATCTCTCTCTCTCTCTCTCTCTCTCTCTCTCTCTCTCTCTCTCAATCTCTCTCTCTCTCTCTCAATCTCTCTCTCTCTCTCTCTTTCTCTCATGCTGGAAATTTCAGTCTCTCTCTCTCTCTTTCTCTCTCTTTGAATGATTTTTCTTTTCTCTTTCTCTGAAAGATTATAATGTCTGACTAATTTATTCATTCAATTCAAGGGAATATTGAAGCCCAAACTCATGTCAATGGTGTAATCCCTATTCAATAGCATTGTTCTTTTTCTCACTTTTATTGGAATTGCTTATGTTATTATTTTATCTTTATCTATGATGTTTGTCTGAATAATTCAATAATGGCCTGCTGAATTGGTTAGATTGATATTGATTGCTAGACCTAGAGACTGTGATCAGTAATTGCCCTGTTTCTAATCATAAGTAGGAAACAGTGGTAGATAATTATGTCCAAGTTTTCATCTCATCACTGTGAATAATATAACCTAAGTTAAATCATCCCCGCTTGTGTGTAATTGTTGCTTAGATTTATCTATTTTCCTCTCTCTTAATGCTGCCATTGAATTAAACATTGAAAGCTTATTCAATATTGTTCAATGGTTAGATCTCTCTGAAGAGCTTGTTTCTGTAGAGATATTCAAGGAAAAACTCAGGTAACTGAGCATATTGTTATCTAGGGTCTTTAATTCTAATTGTGAAGAAGAGATTAATGTTGTAATTAATTTTACTCATTGCATGTGTGGGTGGATATTAAACCAAGAACTAAATCTTTTCATCTAATTATTTTTCTATTTAAATTATGTCTGTTTACTTTCAGTTTGATTCAACCAACCAAAACCCCCGTTCGTTATTGTATTTTCTTAGCATTAATTAGTATATTTAGTTCGAGTAAAATACAAATCTTGATCAAATCACTCTCTATAGGATCGACCTTTGCTTACCCTGTTTACAGTTTATTAATTAGGTCAGTGAAGAAATATATAATTAATTTGGTGCATTTGACATGCAACCAATACAGTCCACGTCAACACTTCCAAATAAGTCCAAGGGACATTCCTATAATTTTTACCAATGAATAAGGATAAAGGCATCTTTTCTTCACATTACGAGGTTATTTTAGTCATGACAATAAAAATAAGGGTTGCAAGGTAGCACTATTCACTATAAATACCACGAATCCTGAGATTTAAAGTACACTGCATTTAATACTCTTTCCTAGGGATTGTTGCTCTGACACTTTGTGTAAGACCCGTATCAAACTAACCCGGTCTTACCACCTTGAACCAGGTCTACCCATCATGGTTGAGCCAAATGGACCAAGTGCGTGAAGGAGATCACGATCCCAGGTATTAAACTGACCCAAAAATACTTAAATAAGGGGAGGGTCGCATACCCAGCAAGGGAGGGTCGAACCCCCCCAGTATAGAAGTCAGACCCCTAGTTTTATATAGGGGGTCGGACATTTTAAGGACCAGGGGTCGACGGGATCTCCGACCCCCCTATCGACCCCCGGTACTTGGTAAAAACTGAAATTAGGAAACTTTCCTAATTTCAATGGGATTCCTTCCTAATCTCAATGGGACTTATTTTAGGAGTTTCTACTCTATAAATAGGATGTCCCTAAGCCTCTTTCAATCCTTTAAGAACCCTAATTGAATTGAGAGAAAGAGAAGAGAATGAAGAGAAGAAGAAGAGAAGAAAGCAAAAGGAGAAAAGTTGCAGAGAAGGAGTAATCTTCTCAGGTATGGATATTATTTTCATGAGTTTCTAAAGACCTTAGAGTAGATAATGAAGAGGGAATGATCTCGGAGAAACCCAAACCATCAACCATGGTTAGGTTTTCATGGAAAACCATGGGGGGAATTATGAAAGCCATATAGGTGAATGAATCATGGTTCTAAGCCATAGATCATGTGTGGAATGGACTGTAGGAGCAAGCCATAGGACCCCAAACATGAAAAATGGGCTAAAGGAAGAAAAATCGATAAAACTCACAGGGGGTCGCATGGGGGGTCGATGGCCAATCGACCCTACCAGACCCTGAGCATCAACCCCCAGTATTCGGAAAGCCCAGAATAGGGGTGGTCACACCCAGGGTTAATCATAACTCCGACCCTAGGCATCGACCCCCATTTAACAGCAAGCTATAAAAATTAGAATAAATTCTAATTAAATTCTATCGACTTTGTTAGGTCTTCTAGCAATATAATATTGATATAAAAGTGATTCTTAAGGCTTGAAAGAGGATCTACAAACAAGCAAAGGTGAGGAAACAAGACCTACAAACTAATTGGTTAATAATAAACTGTTTTTATTTTCTTGAGTCCAATGCTATGCCTGATTTTATGCGAATATGTTTGTAATGTGCATACAACATGTCATCTAATATTTCTATTATTTGTTCATGCATATTTACTTTATTTTGTATAACATGATGATGATGATAGGAATAGGCATGTGAATGTATGTGTGTGGTTGGTGTACTTGATGCGAGCGAGTATCAGGGGAGGTGTGATAGGAACGTCAATAAACGTTAACCTTTGGCGGGTCTCAGCACTTTAGCTCTATCTCTAACTCAAGTCTTGTGCATTAGCATCGTCGTATCGCCATTACCTTAGCAGAACTATTACGTCGTAGAGTATCAGGGGAGGTGGTCTCGGTCCTTGTAGTCTCTGACTCTACCGGGGGCCTTAGCTCTATCTCTATGGACGTTCTGAGGGATGCTGGGGTGAGGCCTTGGATACACTGTTTGGCATTAGGATTGGTTAGTTGCGAGCCCAGTTTGCAAGCCCTCGCCAGCAGGGGCTTACGTGTTGGTATGGCACTATATAGCAATAAACGTTAACCTTTGTTGTACAATGTTATGGTAGGGTGGATGGGGACGACAATAAACGTTAACCTTTGGGCGGACTTCCACACACTGTGTATAGAGGCGGGGTCAATAAACGTTAACCTTTGACCACCTAAATCTTTCTATTGCGCATTGAAAACTTAAAACCAGACCAAAGATATGAATTGACTGCATGCATATGTATTGTTGCATTGTTTTGTTTGCTCACTGAGCCATGATGTGTGCTCACCCCTCGACGTCGAATATTTTTAGTTGATGATGCAGGTACTACCGTCGAAGATTATGTAAATGCTCCAGTGTACGGACACATGGCGGCGATGGAAGTTGAAGATGAAGTGGATATGCATGACTCCTCTTGCGAGTGCAACTCATGCGTATTCGATTAGATTTTATTTTCATTATTTGGATTTAGTAAAGACATGTATTTGATATTTATTTATGTCTTAGTTGATATAGAATAATTTGTTATTTAAATATTAATATCACAGTAGATTCTCAGTTCATTTTACTATAAGACTTCCGCTATTGTGTATTTACTCTGATTATGAATGTGGATGTATGAGGTTTAGATAAAACAGATATCATCTGTCTGAGATCCTGGTTGAATCATTGGTTTGCTAGTGGTTCATCACACTATTCTGAAGTGTGTGGAATTAGGGTGTGAAAACTTGGTATCAGAGCATCTCAGGTCGTGTCTGCTAAACGAGCATACCTTCACGACGAATTGTAAACTGAGATAAGATAAAAGTAAAAACTGTAATATTAACACACTGTAAGCACAAGTGATGTTTGAGACCAAATTGAAAAGAGAATAATGCATCTATTAAAGGGGGAACAATATTAAATACATTGAGAGAGAAACAAACGTATATAAATAGCCAAAGCAGAGTACAGTCCATAACCCGGACAGTTACTCTGTAGTACAATGAAAGAAAATAAATACAATCATGAAGTTGGAGGTGAAGGAGGAGGCGGTGCCTCACGATCTCTGTCATAATCCTCAGCGTAGACCCTAGTTAACCAGGCTACCTGAGTCTGGGTCGTCTGAAGACTAGTTGTGAGACCAGCCAACCGCTGATCAGTCAGGCGCTGCGCACCCAAAAGCTCCTCCATACGCATGTCTGACCGGCGTTGAGCCTCTATGAGCTCTCCCATCCGTGTGTCCAATATGCGCTGGGCGTCTAATAGCTCATCCACTCTCACACGCTGAGCGTCTAGTAACTCCCCCATCCTCAGATCAGATCTGCGTTGAGCCTCTCTGATCTCATGCAATACCTCCATCATTTCAGAAGGTGGGTGTGAAGGACCAGCCGCATGAGAAGGACCAGCTCCAGTAGCATGTGTAGGTGAAGGAGGTGGTATGGTGTCCACATCCATGTACAGACAGTCATCATCACCAGCAGGCTCTATATGAACTCCAACGGCGGCGGCAGCTGCCTCAGCGTCAGCTATCTCTACACGAGTGCGAGGGCGCACCATCGCGTTCCTCTCCTCATCACTAACCTGAGCATCCTGCATGCCCATCTTGCAAATAGCCTCCCAATCTAGAGGTGATGAGAAGGACTTCTCCTGAATCTTCTCATCCACTAAATCAACCCCCAGGCGGGTAAGCAAGGTAGTGATCATGCGTCCGTAAGGAAGGCTGCCGGTGTGACTGGGCAGCGTGGCAGTGATCATGGTACGCATAATGATGTATGGAAGGCAGACGGGCTGCCGAGTGCATATACAGTATAGGAGATACTGGGTTAGCTGGGAAACCCTCTCGTAATGACCACTCTGCGGTATCAGGTTATGCTGTATGATCTTACAATAAACCCATGGATCCGAACGCAGATAGCACGCTCTCATCTGCCAGCGATCAGGTCGGATGAGTTGACTGTCGATCTCGGCCCTCATCTGAAGAGAGAAGAACTGGGGCTCTCCAAGGGCACAGAAAACCATGGGGCCAGCATAGGAAATGCCCAGTAGGTCGGCCGGCTGCCGATAATCAAACGAGATGTCAACTCCCTTGACGTAGCTCATGATGCGCAGCTCATCACCCCTCTCCACATTATTGTAATCCCCGACCACCTGGAGGTTACAATAGAACTGGCGTATCAAGTCAGGGCAGGTATACGCATCATAAGTGATGACAGGGAGCCATCCCATATCACCAAATGCTCTCTCCACATTGAACAGGGCTAACTCAGCCAAGTTCACCTTACGACCTCCCTCTACTTTCTTGCGAACGTAGTGGGCATACTGTGCCTCGGCTTCGTTGGAATGAAAACGAAGAGGATCGTGAACTCTGGGTACTTTGGTATGAGCCATGGTATCTACAATAAGAAAGAAAAACAGATAATATGTTAGTAGGGTAGAAAAGTCCGAAATTTGGACATTATAACGACGTAAGTTGGCCAAAAGCCTCACTTTTCACCCATACACGTGGGCAGGAGGACTTACATAGGTTCTAACATATCCTGCAACACTCACATAGTAGGAAATCCTAACTAATGGAATCCAATTTGAAGAAATGGTGAGAAATCAAAAATTTTGACAAATTAGGGCAAAAAGAGCAAAATTTGCGATAACCAACCGATGAAACTCAAATATTTTTTAGGGCTTTCGTTCCTCGAGTCATCAATAACAAAAGCCCCCAATAAAAATTGAATTTTTACGGTTGGAAAAAGTTTAATTTGAAAAAATACAAGGTAAACGAGCAAAAACTTAGAAAAGAAAACCTAAAAACATGTAAAGGTACGATACATACCTGTAGGAATGATGTAGACGTCGAAACACGGAACCGAAATGACCAATGTAGCGGAGTTGGCACTGTAGCAACTCAGAGGAAAGAGACGAGTCAAAATGGAGGAGGAAGAATGAGAAATGAACTGAAAATCGGACCTTAAAAATATGATTTTTGGTCCGGGGGTCGGAGAATTCGACCAGGACCATCGACCCCCATATCGACCCCCGTATCGAACCCCAGCTCTCGGGAACCTGACAGAAAACCAGGGGTCGCACCTGGGGGTCAGACATCCATCAAACCCCTCATCGACCCCCGGCTCTCGGGAAAAATAAGTGATTGCCCAGGGTCAGATACTGAGGGTCGAACATACCATCGACCCCCACCATCGACCCTGCATAGAAAAGACTGTATTTTTCACAGATGATCTGAAAATTTTGAAAATAACATCGGTTAGCGTGTCTACATGAAGTATAAATGATTGCCTCACGTATTTTAATGATTTTTAGGCACCACCAATCTCAGAGAAACATATGGCTGGGCGTAGAGTAATCAGGCAGAGTCAAAACGCAATTCCACCACCACCACCCGTGGAGGAAGTCAGCCAAGAAAATATTTATGCACAGGACAATCCGCAGGTTGCACCACCAGTAAACCAGGGTCAAGCAAATCCTACAAATTTGCCACCTCCACCACCGGAGCTGACAACCGTGGTTATAAACCTAGCACAACAGCTGCAGCAAATGCAACGAGCACAGGCTCAAATGCAAGCAGCAATGGGAATGATACTTCAAACAACACATGCTACACCAATGCAGACTGGACAAACAAGTGCAGCACCGGTGGGTAATCACCCAGCACCTCAAACACCTCAACCACCAGCTGCACAGATTCCAGTACCAGGTCCTGAAGCAGTTCAGGTTAATTATCAGTATCCACAACCTATGTTTGGGGCATACCCTCAAAATCAGATGGACCACTCTAGACTGGTTGAGCGATTCTTAAAGATGAAGCCCAAGGAGTTTAACGGTAAACCGTCCAATCCTTTATGGCCAGCACATTGGATCGACGAGATGGAGAGGAATTTTCTTATGATGACTATTACAGAAGAAGAAAAGGTATTATGTGCCACTTTCAAGCTAAAAGGTGATGCACATCATTGGTAGAAATCGACCAAGGCCTACTTATTAACCAAGCACGCCCTATTGACTTGGGCTATATATAAAGAAGCTTTCTTTGAGAAGTACTTTCCCCAAAGCTTCAAAGATTCTATGGAGAAGGAGTTCCTGAGTTTATATCAGGGACAGATGTCCGTGGATGCATACCAACAGCGTTATGAGGAGCTGTTTTTCTTTGCACCACTCAGCATGCAAGAAGAAGACACTAAGACCCATAGGTTTGTCACGGGGCTTAGAGGGAGCATCAGAGAGCATGTTCTAGGTTTGGAGAAGAAGATATATAATGAAGCTGTGCAAATTGCTCGAGTTATAGAATCGAGCCAGAAGGAGAGCTATTTCACACAGAACAGAGGTATGAAAAGGCCAACCGAAAATACCTATAACGGAGGGAATAACAAGACATTTAAACCCTTCCATGCTCAAGGCTTTACTGTTGCACCCAAGACTACCCCAGTAACTCAACAGCAACCAAAGCCAAATTCTGAAGGTCCAAAATGTTATAACTGCAATCAAGCGGGGCATATGGCAAGGGAGTGTCCCAAGCCCAGGAAGCAGCTACATCAAGGACGAGTTTATGATGTTACTTCTGAGGATGCTGCCGCATCACCCGATGTGGTCACAGGTATGATTGAAACCTTTTAAGTTGTATTATATTGTGTGAGCATGTAGACTAAGTTAAAATAAATCACAGGTATCGAACCTATAAATGGCATACCCGCGAGAGTACTCTTCGACTCAGGAGCTACTCATTCTTTTATATCTGTGTCATTTGAAAAGAAGTTGAATTTACCCATCAAAACATTAGACTACAAAATACTTGTACGGTCACCGAAGGGGTTAGAAGTGGAGTTAGAAAAAGGTTATGGGCCATGTCCAGTTCTCATTGGCGAGAAAACCTTAGATGCAACCTTGATCCAACTTGGGATGGCAGACTTTGACGTCATCTTGGGAATGGACTGGTTAGCTCGGCATTCTGCGAACCTATTATGCACCGAAAATAAGCTAACATTTAAAGACAAAGAAAGAGTAGAATTCAGTTTTACGGGAACCAAAGTTCTCCATAAACGCAAGCTCATACTCTTAGCACTAAAGGCTAAGAAGTGCCTTGAGAAGGGAGCAATCAGATATCTAGTATCAGTGGTTGACCTCACCAAAGAAGCACCACGGATGGAAGATATTGATGTCGTGCGGGACTACCCCGACGCATTTCCTGAGGAACTACCAGGATTACCACCCTATCGAGCCATAGAGTTTGTGATAGATCTTATACCTAGAGCTGCACCAGTATCAAAAGCACCTTATCGAATGGCTCCTACTGAACTAAAGGAATTGAAAGTACAACTACAAGAACTACTGGACAAAGGTTATATCCGACCCAGTATATCACCATGGGGAGCGCCAGTATTATTCGTAAAGAAGAAAGACGGTAGCGTACGATTATGTATCGACTATCGAGAGTTGAACAAACTGACAATCAAGAATCGATATCCACTACCTCGGATCGATGACTTGTTCAATCAGTTGCAAGGAGCAAAAGTATTTTCTAAGATCGATCTTTGGTCAGGCTACCATCAGTTGAAGATTAAAGATGGTGATATTCCTAAGACAGCTTTCAGGACCAGATATGGACATTATGAATTCTTGGTCATGTCTTTTGGATTAACAAATGTACCAGCAACTTTCATGGAATTTATGAACCGGGTTTTCCACGATATGTTGGATACGTCGATTATTGTGTTTATTGATGATATATTGGTATCTTTCAAGGACAAGGAAACCCATATTAAGAATCTAAACGCCACTCTACAGCGTTTAAGGAAAGAGAAGCTATATGCCAAATTTACCAAATGTGAGTTTTGGCTAAGTGAAGTCGCCTTCCTAGGCCATGTAGTATCCGCAGAAGGAATCAAAGTGGATCCCAGCAAGATCGAGGCTATTGTAAAGTGGGAAGCACCAAAGAGCATTGTAGAAATTAGAAGTTTTCTGGGTCACGCTGGTTATTATCGGTGATTTGTGGAAGACTATTCCCGGATTGCCGTACCTCTTACCAGTCTGACTAAGAAAGGTGAAAAGTTTGTGTGGACAAATAAATGCGAGAAGAGCTTCCAAACCTTAAGGACCAGATTGATATCCGATCCGATTTTGACTATTCCTGTTCCCGGATAGCCATTTATCCTATACACTGACGCGTCAGGACTGAGATTAGGATGTGTGCTTATGCAAGGAGAACAAGTAATTGCTTATGCCTCAAGACAGTTAAAGACACATGAGAAAAATTATCCCACTCATGATCTGGAGTTAGCGGCAGTAGTACATGCTGTCAAGATATGGAGACATTACCTATACGGAGAGAAGTTCCAGATTAAATCGAACCATAAAAGTCTTACTTATTTATTTAATCAAAAGGAGTTGAATATGAGACAAAGAAGGTGGCTGGAACTACTAAAAGACTATGATTGTGATATCCAGTATCATCCGGGGAAAGCTAACGTAGTAGCGGATGCGTTGAGCAGAAAGGCAATGATAAAATCTCAAGAAGAGGTTAGCACAACTGCAGCAATGTGTACTACTGGAACGGTATTCAATCACGGCCATGAGCAGTATGTGATAGATACAACGGATGGATCAGCCAACTAAGGGTTCATTCATCGGTTTTCCAATATGTTCGCTGCATTGAAGATTATACTGGATATAATTGATGAAGTGAAGACAGCTATCAAAGCAGACCCTTACCTGAGAACGGTACAAGAAGACATCGAAAAAGGTAGAACTAACCCTGAGTTCACCTTGGACGAAGAGAAGGTATTGAAGTACAAAGGAAGAATATGTGTACCCGAAACAGAAAGTGTGGACATTAGACACCGACTGATGAAAGAAACCCATACCACCATCTATTCGATACATCCTGGAAGTACAAAAACGTATCATGATCTAAAGAAGTTATATTGGTGGAGAGGAATGAAAGCAGATGTAGCGAAGTTCGTGTCTCAATGCCTAAATTGTCAGAAAGTAAAGGCTAAACGACAAAGACCCGCAAGACTGTTACAACCGTTATCGGAACCAGCATGGAAATGGGACTGCATCACTATGGACTTCGTCACGGGATTACCACTGACTCCTCGAGTAGTTGACGTAGTTTGGGTGATTGTAGACCGTCTGACTAAAACAGCTCACTTTATACCGATACGACCTCAGTATACACTAGAGAGGTTAGCAAAGTTGTATGTGGATAATATTATTCGATTACACAGTGTACCAGAGAGCATTGTGTCCGATAGAGATCCACGATTTACTTCCAAGTTTTGGGAAGGATTGCAAAAGGCTATGGATACAACATTGAAGTTTAGTACTGCATTTCATCCACAGATAGATGGACAGTTAGAGCGTACAATTCAGATTCTAGAATATATGCTACGAGCATGTGTAATTGATTTTAAAGGATCGTGGGATGAAAAGTTACCACTTATCGAGTTCGCTTATAACAATAGCTATCAGGCTACCATACATATGTCACCCTATGAAGCACTGTATGGCAGAAAGTGTTGAACCCCGTTGTTTTGGAATGAAGTTGGGGAACGTAGTATCGTCGGACCAGAATTTCTTGAGGAGACCTGCCGAGTGGTCGACATCATCAAGGAAAGAGTGAGAACAGCCCAGAATCGTCAGAAGCAATATGCAGATACTCAATGCAGAGATCTTGAGTTCGTCGTGGGTGATAAAGTATTCTTAAAAGTATCGCCTATGCGAGGATAGAAATGGTTCGGATAGAAAGGAAAACTAAGTCCAAGATATGTCGGGCCATATGAGATTTTAGCTAAGCGTGGGAAAGTGGCTTACCAGTTAGCACTACCACCATCTATGTCAAGTGTGCATGACGTATTTCATATTTTCTTATTGAAGAAGTATGTCAAGGATCCAATGCACGTTCTCACAGTAGATCTACCTGATTTGATGGATGATTTAACCTTTGAAGTAACACCAACTGAAATCACTAACCGAAAGGTTCAACGACTACGCAATCGAGATATCTATTATGTTAAGGTTACTTGGAGAAGTAGAGACATGGAAGAAATTACATGGGAAGAAGAGAATGTTATGCGAAAGCAATACCCCTCATTTATTTGACTCTGAAGGTATGAATAATTTTGGGGACGAAATTTTTATAAGTAGGGGGGAGTTGTAAGACCCGTATCAAACTAACCCGGTCATACCACCTTAAACTAGGTCTACCCACCATGGTTGAGCCAAATGGACCAAGTGCGTGAAGGAGATCACGATCCCAGGTATTAAACTGACCCAAAAACACTTAAATAAGGGGAGGGTCGCATACCCAGCAAGGGAGGGTCGGACCGCCCCAGTATAGAAGTTAGACCCCCAGTTTTATATGGGGGGTCAAACATTTTAAGGACCAGGGGTCGACGGGATCTCCGACCCCGCTATCGACCCCCGGTACTCGATAAAAACTGAAATTAGGAAACTTTCCTAATTTCAATGAGATTCCTTCCTAATCTCAATGGAACTTATTTTAGGAGTTTCTACTCTATAAATAGGACGTCCCTAAGCCTCTTTCACTCCTTTAAGAACCCTAATTGAATTGAGAGAAAGAGAAGAAAAGGAAGAGAAGAAGAAGAGAAGGAAAGAAGAGAAGAAAGCAAAAGGAAAAGAGTTGCAGAGAAAGAGTAATCTTCTCAGGTATGGATACTATTTTCATGAGTTTCTAAAGACCTTAGAGTAGATAATGAAGAGGGAATGATCTCGGAGAAAAATCCAAACCATCAACCCATGGTTAGGTTTTCATGGAAAACCATGGGGGGAATTATGAAAGCCATATAGGTAAATGAATCATGGTTCTAAGCCATAGATCATGTGTGGAATGGACTGTAGGAGCAAGCCATAGGACCCTAAACACGAATAATGGGCTAAGGGAAGAAAAATTGACAAAACCCACAGGGGGTCGCATGGGGGGTCGATGGCCAATCGACCCTACCAGACCCTAAGCATCGACCCCCAATGTTCGGGAAGCCCAGAATAGGGGTGGTCGCACCCAGGGTCAATCATAACTCTGACCCTAGGCATCGACCCCCAGTTAACAGCAAGCTGTAAAAATTAAAATAAATTCTAATTAAATTCTATCGACTTTGTTAGGTCTTCTAGCAATATAATATTGATATAAAAGTGATTCTTAAGGCTTGAAAGAGGCAAACATGCAAAGGTGAGGAAACAAGACCTACAAACTAATTGGTTAATAATAAGCTGTTTTTATTTTCTTGAGTCCAATACTATGCCTGATTTTATGCGAATATGTTTGTAATGTGCATACAACATGTCATCTAATATTTCTATTATTTGTTCATGCATATTTACTTTATTGTTTATAACATGATGATGATGATAGGAATAGGCATGTGAATGTATGTGTGTGGTTGGTGTACTTGATGCGAGCGAGTATCAGGGGAGGTGTGATAGGAACGTCAATAAAAGTTAACCTTTGGCGGGTCTCAACACTTTAGCTCTATCTCTAACTCAAGTCTTGTGCATTAGCATCGTCGTATCGCCATTACCTTAGCAGAACTATTACGTCGTAGAGTATCAGGGGAGGTGGTCTCGGTCCTTGTAGTCTCTGACTCTACCAGGGGGGCCTTAGCTCTATCTCTATGAACGTTCTGAGGGATGCTGGGGTGAGGCCTTGGATACACTGTTTGGCATTAGGATTGGTTAGTTGCGAGCCCAGTTTGTAAGCCCTCGCTAGTAGGGGCTTACGTGTTGGTATGGCACTGTACAACAATAAACGTTAACCTTTGTTGTACAATGTTATGGTAGGGTGGATGGGGACGACAATAAACGTTAACCTTTGGGCGGACTTCCACACACTGTGTATAGAGGCGGGGTCAATAAACGTTAACCTTTGACCACCTAAATCTTTCTATTGCGCATTGAAAACTTAAAACCAGACCAAAGATATGAATTGACTGCATGCATATGTATTGTTGCATTGTTTTGTTTGCTCACTGAGCCATGATGTGTGCTCACCCCTCGACGTCGAATATTTTTAGTTGATGATGTAGATACTACCGTCGAAGATTATGTAAATGCTCCAGTGTACGGACACATGGCGGCGATGGAAGTTGAAGATGAAGTGAATACGCATGACTCCTCTTGCGAGTGCAACTCATGCGTATTCGATTAGATTTTATTTTCATTATTTGGATTTAGTAAAGACATGTATTTGATATTTATTTATGTCTTAGTTGATACAGAATAATTTGCTATTTAAATATTAATATCACAGTAGATTCTCAATTCATTTTACTATAAGACTTCCATTATTGTGTATTTACTCTGATTATGAATGTGGATGTATGAGGTTTAGATAAAACGGATATCGTCTGTCCGAGATCCTGGTTGAACCGTTGGTTTGCTAGCGGTTCATCACACCATTTTGAAGTGTGCGGAATTGGGGTGTGACACTTTGGACTAAGAATCTCTCAATTACCCCACCAACATTTAAGTAGGCTCGGATACCGGGCACATCTACTGTTCACAGATCCCTAACTTAGGCATCAGAGTGGACCCAAGGCCATAGGCCCACCTCTTCCTTGTCTTTTGTTGTGTCTTGTAGGTCCAATCAACTTTGTGGACTCCATATACAGAATAGGGACAAAACAATGGACTTCTTCTTTAGGCTCACTATCATCATCCTCCACACCAGATGGATAGCACTTCGAAGCATTGAACGTTGTACCCGCATCATCTAAATGTTTGTGCACACAAGGGTAAGCTCAACCACCGAGCTTAGTAAGAAAACCAAACATGCAACATATAAATACATGCAACTATACTACGGTCAGGTATGATAACTATATGTGCCAACTCATGGACAGCAAAGATGAATTTTGCCTCCCTTGGCATACAGCAAACATCCCTAGGTTGCATAAGTCACTCCCAAAAGATGAATGTCACCTCATTTTGCATACAACAAACATCCCCCATGTATAGGTTCAGCATTTCGGTCCTCAACCTCAACTCATCCCAAGTCCTCCCATGTGACCCTTGAGGAAATGACAATCCCACTAGTCGACTCGCCCACCCATTCACACTACTTCGAAACTGGGGAGCATAGCAGCTATGGTCATACCACCCGTTTATTGAACCAATGCTAATACGTAAGCCCCTATTGACTAGGGCTATAGTTATACGGGTAAGTGCAACTAACCAATTCCACCAAATTACCATATTACTAAACTGTAACGCAACCAAGCTTTCGAACCCCCACCTAGGACATCGTGTTCCTGATTTGGTTTTTCAGATCTGGTGTTCCACTCATGGATTTATTTGCTTAAGAAAATCTCCATAGATGGAGCCCAGATTCGGACTAGAGGCCTCTTATAACATGTAGAATGACATAAAATCATGCTCATGGTAGAATCATGGCATAAATTGTACAAGCATGCATCCCCTATGTAAATCACACATTAGAACATTTTAATGGATATTCTACCATATATATTCATCAAAGTTAATTAATGGAACTTGAGTGCAGATCTTACCTTGTCTCAAGAAAGGTGAAAACTGTTTGGTGCAGTATCTTAAAGAAGATTGAAGGTAAGCCCTCTCTCTTCCTCCTTTCTTCCTTCTCCTTCTCTCTTTCTTCTTTCTCTTTAGTTTTTCCTCTCTCTCTCTCTCTCTCTCTCTCTCTCTCTCTCTTCTCACGGTTTTAGAGAGCTCTCTAATTTCGTGGGAGTTAGAGTAGGGGTCCAAAAGGATCCCCAACTCTCTCTTATGCACCTATGTATATGCCTTAGGGATCTCCTCTCAATCTCTCTCTTTCCTTTTTTAAATTTTCAAAGTTTTCTTAATTTAATTAGATTATTTGTGTGCATATGAAATCTAATGACATCGCACTTTAGATTTCAAAGGATCTTTGACTTTTTATGTGCTAAATCAAATTTCTTATCCTCCCTTTTTTTCATTCATATTTCTTCCCTTTTCTTCCTTTTTTCATTCTTTCTTATTTATTCCAATTCCAAAGCACACACATACACACACTTTATGTGTGTGTGTCCAGGGTTTTAGGGTCCTCCCCTCTTCATGTGGATGAGGGGGCCCCACTTATTATATTTGTTCTTTTTTTGTTTATTTATTTGTTTTTTTTGTCTTCTTGTAATTTTTGTCCTTTCTTGTTTATTTATAAAAACAGTAAATAAGGGGGAAATGACCAGATTTGGTCCTCCCATTGGGTTCTACCTAGGTGTAACAATAGGTTTGACTATATGTTGACTAGGGTGACTGGGTATAGACTGGTTTGACAGGATTTGACCAGGTTTGACCAGGATTGCCCATGATGGTAATTAATGGTTTTAAGCCTGGGAATGACATTGGATGGTCTAAATAAGGCTGATTTGGACTCAATACAAAGTTTAAAACTAAATGACCTATATATGGTAGGATTTTGACTCAAGATAGGTTTCAACACTAGGTGGTCTATATATGGCAGCTATAGGACTCAAGGTAGGGGATGACACAGGGTGACCCTAAGATGGTAGGTAATGGTTCCTAGAAGTTGGAGATGACACAAGGTGACCCTAAAATAATAGGTAAGGGTTCCTATGGGTAAACTGGATATTGGTAAGGCAAAATGGGGTGCTTACAGAGCCCTATTTATAGGACTTCCATATCCTTCCAAAGGTCTCGACTCTTCAAATCTCCAGGGCGTAATCCGTATAGCAGTCTGCAAGTATGCAAAATTGTAGGTGCGGTATTTCGAAATATGGATTTCCCATGCGAGATCCACGTGGCGTAGCCCCAATAACTCAAGGTCCCGACAAAAGAAGTACTAGGGTTAATGAGATCCACGTGGCAGACGCTTACAGCTTAACACATCATTTTCACAAAATGCAGTCATGATGATAAGCTCAAAAGCCTCACCTACCTACGATAGCCAAGCCCACATAATGCTTGCCGCAATAAATGGAAGCTGGATATTCCGCACTTAGTCGGATACCAAACGCACATTGCATTAAATGTTAATCAAAATCAATCTAAAGCGCCATCCTAGGCTAAAGACCCTTTTCAAGGTTGGCTAGGATGATCTGGCTTCGGCCAAGGCATCCAGTACGGCTCAATTTATGGTCGTCCAGTATAGCTGGGTTCATTGTTGTAGAGTGCAACTCAGTTCATGGTCGTCTAAAACGACTCGCTCTTGGTTTCTCTATACAGCTCATCGACAATTGACCTCACAGGTCTTCCAAAGCAATTCTAAGGCTCGGCCACAGCGTCAATGGAAGAAACTCAAGATTGTCCAAAACAACAGTTCTCCCCCAACCTCAAGGAGCTTAGAAGAGCAAGGAGCAACTGTTAGGACCATACAGAACGGAACCAATCAAGGAAGGACTTGTGGTATCTCGTGGATTGAATATGAAATTGGACACATGTCCCCATCTCAAGACATCAGATCAGGCATGATCCCGTTCTCATGAACAACTATCCACGTGCGAAAATACAACACGTTGGGATGACTAAGAAGTAACCCACATTCGGGTGGTTACCTCCACGTGTCATCCTTCTAGAATAGACCGATATGTGCTCTATTGTGTCGCCATGAAGTCCAAAGGCGGTTACAAATGATTTGTGAAAGGTGTCCCAATTGGGAGTCCGAACAAAATCTGGTAATAACAAGCGATAAACTAGCAATTCAGTTTGCTCACCATTAAAACAAGAAATAACATTAAATTAAAAAGTAATGGGATAAAGAAAACAGAAATTCAAGAGAGAGAGAGAGAGAGAGAGAGAGAGAGAGATTAGCAGATGGAAGTTTTCTCTGTTTAATTCTTAGATAGGTGTAGATGACAGAGCGTACTAGAAGAGTTGTTCCTCTTCTACTACTTGGAGGTGATCCGGACTCATAATTATCAATAGCTAGCCTCTTTGGCCATAAAAATCGAAATTGCACGACAATTTACTGATGATGAAAAATCAAAATAAAAAAAAATAAAATAAATAAAATAATTCAGGTCTCAACCTTAATAAGCATACATACAGCTCTACCGAGTGTTACATAAACCCCGTGGCCGCGGTCAGTCGGCATGCATTTGGGTGTCACTAATGTTGCGCAACTTGCCCCACACCTTGCTCCACAGCACCCACAACTTGCCCGATAGCACTAAGCAATTGGTTGAATGAAGGTTGCATGAAACCCTGATTGAAGAGTAGATCAGCCAACTTCCCATACAATGCCTCTGTTGGATGAACACCATCCCAGCTCATGAATTGCCCCGGATTCTGACATTTAGATGTACCAGGTGACCCACAAATACTGTTAGGATTGTAGTTGAATGGTCCAGTTCCTGCTCCACAGCAAGCCTTGGAGGTCTCCTGAAAGCCATATTTTGATGGATTCTTCAAGATTGTGAGGAATGCATTCCAGATATCAGCGAAGGCGATCACACAGTTAGGATACTGTGTTCTAATTTCACCTAACTTATTCATGAGAAGCTCATTGTGGGTTTTAGCAATCGAGTTCACACTCTGACAACACCCATCATTATCACGATCTCCCGCTGAAGCCGTTGACCTATACATTGGAAAGCACCCCATCGGTGGTAGTCCTTGTACTATCATGAATCTTGCACCATTGTCCAACAGCAACTGCACCAGACAAAAACTCTGTTAGCAAGTTTTTAAAATACTTAGGGGCCGGGGTTTTGTATGTATTCTTTTTCTTAAATTGTGAAATGTATTAAAGAATGCAGTTTATTCTTGAATGATCTTTTCAACCCTTTTTCTGTATTTTGAATCAGAACAGAAATTTCTAATTCTTTAACCCATTATCTTCCTAATTTTAAGAATACATTTTCTACTTTATTAATTCTTTTCCAAGAATGCATTATGCATTTTTAATAATATATTAAAAAATGCATACCAAACCAAGCCATAAATTTACTAGCTGAACTTAACGACTGGGTTACAACCAGGCTTAATTCGTCACAGGATTTTGTTTTTGCAACCGGTGGTTCTTAAAGTTAAAGATCATATCCCCTTGAAAAACCTCTTTCCTTAATTGCATCGGATTCCGGAAGTAAGCATGAATAGCTAGCTGGCTTCACTTTTTCTCTACCAAAGCCGTTGAAACCTAATCGGTTGCGGTTACATTCAGATGGATTCCAAAGTTAAAAATAATATTACCTTGATAAGATTGATCTTAAAATTGATGAGGGTCTCCATGATTGACTGAATAGTCATGCTGGATCCAAATCTGCGAAAGTAGTCGTTGTAACCTATCTCTCCAACCCAGAAGAGTGACCTTATTAATTTATTCTTACATTGGATAAGGGTCAATCCCTTACAATGCATGTTGTTAAGGAACTCTTGGAAAAAACCCAATTGTTTTCCAATGGCGTCGGGCGCCAGTTTCCACATCACTGTTCGACCCACATTGTTATCCTGGAAAAACTTTCCTGGAAAAGCGGTGGATCCACCAACGGCAAAGTTCACACCTTTGGAAAAGTCTGCAGAGTTGTTCTGGTATGGTGGCAAATGAGGTAGATGGATAGCTTCCGAGAGGAAGTCGACGAGAATGCGTCCATCGCAGAATCGTGTTGTAGGAGGTTGGTTGGAGAAAGATGATCCATAAGGGGATCCTGGTGACAATGCTCCTGCAAAGGCCTTTAGACCTCCCATGAGTCCAGCATTTCCTGTGTCCGTAAATGAATCCCCGAATGCAATGATATTGGAGAAGTTGGATTTTAAACTAGGATTTGAACCAGTTCCCGAAATTGAACCAGTGCCAGAAGTTGATTGTTGACCAGACTTGGAAGACCCTACGTTGGAAGAACCAGAACTGGAGGAGCCAGTACTGTCGAAACCTACAGAACCGGAAACGCCGCCAGAGTTAGAACCTGTGTTTGAAGATACAGACCCAGAGCCGGAGATGATGCCCGAGCCAGAGATGGTGCCTGAGCCGAAACCGTATCCTGATCCGGAACCGGAGCCTGATCCGGAACCGGAGCCTGATCCGGAACCGGAACCGGAGCCAGTGCCAGAGCCGGAACCGGAACTGGAGCCAGTGCCGGAGATGGAGCCGGTGACAGAGTTGATGCCGGAGCCGGAAACTGAGCCGGATATTCGTGGTTTCTTGTTGCCGGTCATGTCACACTGACACTTGCAATGATGCGCTAAGCAACGAGAGAAGGATAAGAGAAGAAAGATGAGAGGAAATAAAAGAGAGAACGTCCTGGACTTGAATGCCATTGTGTGGGTGGGGAGGTTGAATATAACTTTTGACGTTCGTTTGTCGACCCTTTTAGGTCAGCGGTACTGTTTTTATAGATTGGTTTTTATCTATAATTGGGGTCATCTTCATACAAGAATTCTCCCTGGTCTTAGGGAAGAGGAGATTCATCTCTATCTCTCTCAGTACTCCAAATTATAAGGCCTGACCAATGGTTGTAAGATGTTCATTTTTGTTATGGACAATGACGAAACATGTGGAGCTTTGTTCATTACTTCAAGATTTTCATCCCATTAACTCTACCTTTATTCTCGGATATATGTACCTCCTCATCAGCAGGTCGCTATAAGAAAACACTCAAAAAAAAAAAAAAAAAAAAAAAAAAAGGGAATTCCGGTGGAGTTCTGATGATTGCATGGTGTCTGAGTCGGGAAAAACCATAACAATAAAATCAAGTAAAAATTAGTACCAATAAATATGGAGAAGAGCCAAGACGAGAAACCAATATAATACTGTATATATGAAGACTTGTTGTATTTATCAACTTTTATTAAATAAAGTTTCAAAAAATAAAAAATTAAAAATATGTTTTGTTTTGGTTTTCTTAGTATGAGGCTAGTGAAGTGAGGTTACTGAGATTGGAATCCAAGACCTTTGGATGAGTTGAGTTTTAATTTGACTTCTATTGGGTCAATAACAGTTCAACCCCTTTGATCGAAAATTGTTGGGTTGGTAAAGGTTCAACCCGTTTAACCCGGTTCATTAAAGTGTCTTTACAAGAGACACATCATTTGTTTATAAAGACATATTGGTTCAAAGGGACATACCCTTCCTCAATGGATGTCTTGAAAAGACATGTTCTCCTCTATAAATAGAGGAGGAGAAAGCCTTAGAAATGGTTAGAAGGACTAAGTTTTTCTTGATTCTTTCTCTCTCACTCTCTCTCCTTCTTTGTAAGCACATACCGAGGGTATTCCCCTATGTTTTTTTCAAAACATCGTTATTTTGCCGAAATTGCATTACCGTTTTGCATTTGACCTAAGTACAACTCCGAAGTACTCGAAGGGGTGCATTAGACTAGTGCATGTTTAATGCGGGAAGCCAAGAAGCTGCTTTATCTTGGAGCCAGATTTGCATAAAAACTCGGTTGCACCATTGGGGGCAAATTTTGTCTTTAGGACAGTATCGCTTGTGATACGACCCAGCTTCAAACTCATTTTTTTTTTTTTTTTGGTAAATAGATATCATTTATTAAAACCCAAGGAAAGAAAAACAACAATCTGCTAGGCAGGACACGGCACAAGGCCAAAATACAAGCAGACTAACCAAGACTTACAAGCACCCAAAACCACAACACAGACCTAAGGCCTAGTGAACATCTATTCTCCAATAGGTGACTAGAAAAACTTCCATAGGGTTCCTGGGCCCATGGAATTTAATAGTGGCAATTCTGTCTTGGACCCCTTGAATAATCACCCGAGCTAATTCCTCCTTTGTCTTCTTCTTTGTGGCGAAGATCCTCTCATTTCACTCCTTCCAAATATTATATACCATAGCATTGAACACTAATTTTGGGACACAGGATATATCATTACTCCGAGTGTTAGAGATGGATAGGCGGCTCACTTCAATATCATAGGTAGCCGGCTTCTTCACTCGTGGATAGCATCGGCCCATGCAAGCGTCCCATATGAAGGCTGAAAATTCACATTCAAAAAACAGGTGGTTTTTACTATCGCTCCCATACTCGCATAATAGGCACTGGGAAGGAATCACTATATTCCTAATTTGAAGCTGATCAGCTGTTGGGAGAGCATCCCAACATACTCTCCAAGAGACAAAGGATTGTCTTGGAATATTTGCAGGATACCAAATAGCCTTTGCCCATGCACAATGGTACCTCGGTTTCTTCCTGAGTCCCAAGCTTCCTTTATTGAGAACCCTCTTCTAGATCCATCAGCCGCTTTCCAATGAATAGTATCTTCTCTCCTCGTCGGCTGCCATTGGAATTGATGTAGATCCTCCCAAATGCTACGAAAACTTTGCAAGTCACTATTAGGGCACGCTTTCCAAGAGTCACCCTCCCAAACATCACTTACTTTGGCCATTTTCAGATCCAACGGAATGAGGATCTCAGCATTTGGGATCCTGTTCCATAGAGGATCTTCTCCTAGCCATGGGTCAAGCCAAAAATAAGTCTCCTTTCCCGATCCCAAGGAGTACTCCACTCTCCTTTTCATCCAATCTCTAAACTTTAATAGGTTTCGCCAAATCCAGAAGAAATTCTTGGATAATTTCGCTGTCCATAAAGAGTCTTTCTTGAGATACTTTCTTTTAACCCACTGAACCCACATATTCTTCTTGTCTGTAATTATATTCCAGAGATGTTTCATGACTCCAGCATCACACATATCCTTCACTCTTCTGATACCAAGACCCCCTTCCTTTCTTGGAAGGCAAATTCTTTTCGAGCTAACATAGTGAATTTTCTTCTTGAGATCTGGGCCTGACCAAAGGAATTTTTCCAGCAGGGATTCAATATTTGTACATATTTTCCTTGGGAGACCAAAGAGCCCAGTCCAATAGAAATAAGATCCTTGAAGGACAGATGAGATGAGCTGCAGCCGCCCAGCATAAGACAGAAATCTAGACTTCCACCCTTCAATTCTTGATCTGATCTTCTGAATGATAGGTTCACAATCTCTAGCAGATAAACTAGCTTGCACCAGAGGGGTACCCAAGTAAGAGATGGGGAGAGTGCCTTCAGGGAATCCAGATGCAGCAATAATCTGATCCTTTACCTCCTTAGATATTCCTCCTAGGACTATGGACGATTTTGAGTGATTCACCACAAGCCCTGATAATGATGAAAATAGATGGAGAGTATCACAGACTCCAGTAATAGATCTGCACTCCGTTTTTGTAAAAATCATGAGATCATCTGCGAACATAAGATGAGAGAGGGATGAAACTTTGCATCTGTAAGGGAGAGTAATAGCTTTCCATCTGACCGCCTCATCCAGCAATCTAGATAATGGCTCCATACATAAAGTAAACAGATAAGGAGATAGAGGATCCCCCTGTCTAATCCCCCTCCTACCCTTGAAGTATCCTGCCGGGCTTCCATTAACCAGAACTGAAAACATAGGGGTGTGAATACATGCACTTATCCACCTCAGCATCAAATTTGGAAACCCCATCATTGCCAATATTTTTAAGAGGTATTGACGGTTTACAGAGTCATAAGCTTTATGCAGATCCACTTTTAAGATATCTATAGGAGGGCTCGAGGATCGATCCAGACCTCTAATCACATCATGGCATAGCAGAATATTATCAGCAATATTTCTCCCTTTGATGAAAGCTGATTGGTTTTCTGCTACAATGGTGCTAATACATTTCTGCACTCTGTTAGCCAAAATTTTTGCAATAAACTTATACAAAACATTGCATAGGGCAATAGGCCGAAAATCAGCAAAAGTGTTTGGGCAATCCACTTTAGGGATCAGACAAAGAAACGTACTGTTCACATTTCTAGGCATGAAAGGATTCAGAAAAAACCATCGGATAGAATGAGTTACCTCTTCGCCTACAATACTCCAGCAGTGTTTAAAGAAATCAGCATTGAAACCATCAGGCCCCGGGGCTTTAGTACCATCAAAGGAGAAAATGGTCGTCCTTATCTCATCCTCCAAAATTGGCTGTTGCAGATATTCCTTTTGCGCATCAGATAGAGCCCTAGAAAGGATTAATTGTTGGATCCCATCTTCCCTTAACTGGAATTGGCTATTTTCACCGTAGAGATTTCTAAAAAACTGTTCAGCTTCATTTTTTATATCATTAGGATCTTCAATCTTATCTCCATGCCCATTCAGAATTGAGGAGAAAGAGTTGATATGGTGATGACTTTTGATACTCTGGTGGAAGAACTTGTTATTTTTATCCCCCAAACTAAGCCAGTTGATTCTTGAATTTTGCTTTAAGAAACTTTCCTCTCTATCTAAAGCTGAAATAAGGTCTGTCCTTGCATTCTTTTCCAACTTTATCAACTCCTCATCATCTGGGTTGAAGGAGAGCCCATTTTGGATGTCAGCTAATACCTCCTCAGCTTTTCGAACTGCTACAAAAATATCACCAAAGCTATCCTTATTCCATTTCTTCAAAGCTGATTTAACATTTTTCAATTTTGCTGCCACTACACATAGAGGAGAGAGATTGCCTGAAATAGGTATTTCCCATGTCTTTGCAATAACATCTAGGAAGTCTGGTCTCCCCATCCAAGCATTTATGAATCTGAAAGGCTTAGGACCGAAGTTCTTCTCCAAACCCAGATTCTAAAGAATAGGGCAATGATCAGATATACTGGGATTCAGAAATTTTGCTTTTGAGTTCTGATAATGGGCTATCCATTCCGGATTTACTAGGGCTCGGTCAAGCTTGCAGCAGATCTTGTTAGCTCCTGCTTGCTTATTTGACCAGGTAAACATATGTCCTGACCACTTGAGATCCAGGAGATTGCAATCAAATATGCAGTCATTAAATTGAGCAGCTTGGCTCACATTTACTCCAATTCCTCCCCTCTTTTCCTCATTGGATCTTACCACATTAAAGTCACCAATAATTGTCCATGGATTAGAGACTGAATTGCTGGAGTCTTTTAAGGATTCCCACAGATGAGCTCGAAGAGAAGGATCATTTGAGCCATGAATGACTGACATGAAAAATTGAAATGTAGATTTAACATTTGTCACCTTGCAAAATATCACCTGGTCATCTTCACTGATTTTCTCCACTTTGAAACTAGTCCGATCCCACCACACAATAATCCTAGGAACAGCCATACCATTCTCATTGAACAACACATTCCAGCCCTTCATAATGAAATTAAGGTTCCTAACAATGGAATCCTTTACCATTTTCGGCTCAGAGATACAACACAACCCCACTTTAAATTTCTTTATGTGACTTTTCACAGTCTGCTTTTTTGAGGGTTTATTCAACCCTCTTATATTCCAATATAAAATATTCATCCGAACAGAATTTTAATGAGCCACCTCATGGCCCCCCTCTTCCATCCGCTCCTGCTCGTTAGGCATCAGCCCCAACCCTCGGTTCACCAATTTAAAGCTGATAAGTCTTCATCCTTCTCACGTATTTCTGGCATTGTTTGGCCTTCCACCTCCTCCCCATCAGAACTATATGCTAATAGATTCACATCTAATAGACCTCCTTGATTTGCATCCGAGTATTGAGAGGGAGTTAATTTCTGGGGTCCAGTAGAAATCCATCGAGACCTAGAATCTCGGATAAAAGAACCTGATTTCAGACTCGACATATGTGAGGGAGGGGAGGCTAAATTAGACCCAGCCACAGGCCCAGAAGCAAAGTCATCCACATTTTTCCTCTCAGCCAAGACCAGCCCACCAGTAGAGCCATTTTGGTTCACTCTAGATAGTCTATTTATCCGGTTAAAAGGAGTATGCCCAGCAGACGAGTTTGGGCCCAATGGGCCATCAAGTTCCAGGTTTAGAGGCTCTACCAGATCCAACTTTTCTACTGAGGGGTCGTTATCAGTGCTAAGACTCCCAAAGTGGGAATAAGAACAATCACCAGGTGCGGGACAGGGATTTGAATTTGAATTAAATGGTTTATTTTGGCAAGAGACAGGCAGATGTACCTTTTCAGATGCTGGTGGCGCAGATGCCAACCCATGGCGAATTGACACATGTCCTGCAGCAGAGCTAAACCGACCAGGCCTGGGCAGACTGGCAGCGGGTCGGGTTGGAATCCACAGGTAATCCCGAAACCCACTGGTCTTCTTCTTCTTCGCCCGCACAGTAGTCTATGCCTTCTCAGTACTCCCAACATCATTTGAGCCAGCCATTGTGGAGACCTTCTCGGACTGCATCGCATCCACAGATTTGAGTTGAGCATCATCTCTGCCTGACTCCTCGTTACTCAGCACCAGCTCCTTCTCTAGCTGTACTTCTGGATCCAACGTTTTTTTTCCAGCATTCTCTCTAGGTTTCAACAAGAAATCTGTTGAGGAGTGACCAAAGACACCACACGTAAGGCAATGGAGGGGTTTCCATTCATATCTCACCACCTGCTCAAACATATTACCTTCATCATCTTCAATGGAAATAGAATCTAGGAGCAGGCGTTCACCGGAAAACTCCACACATATCCTCGCAAAAATCCACCGATTTTTCATTGCAGTAGTGCTATCAGTATATAATGGATTTCCAAGCACGGATCCAATCGCACTCAAACTTTCCTCCCCCCATAAGTGCAAAGGCAGTCCCGGTAGAGATACCCATAGGGGGATTTTTTTCAATCCTAGAATACCTCCATTGTGAAGGCTTCTTTCCCACTGACGAATGAACATGGTTGTCCACCTACATAGTACACATTCCCATCAAGAATCTTATCTCTATCACTTAGCTCTGAAAATCGAAAAGCAAAGCCCCCATGGATTAGCTGCAGTATCTCCACTGTCCCCTGAAGTTTCCATTGTCTAAGTAACACAGTCCGCACAAAGGAGTATGCTGGTTTTTTCCCCAGAAAGAAACCCACCAAAGTGTAGTCTAGCACCACCAGTTCTCCAGCTACATCACTTTTCGAGCACGCCCCAAAAACCTTGTCACCACGGGAAGAGGGGGGGAGGGATAAAACGAAGGTTGAAGCGATTAGGTCTTCGGATTGCAGGAATAGGAGGTTTATCCCATGCGCTAGGACCAGAATGTTTCAGATTTTCCATAGGAGGAGGAGGGGAGAGAAGAGGGGGAAAGTCCTCTTCCCCGCAGGCTTCACCTCGCACAGCCCGATTCAGAAGGTCATCTTGACCAGGCCCAGATTTCTCAAGATCGGCCAAAAAATATTTCCCACCAGAAATGGCTGCAGGGGGGATTGCTGGGTTTGTAGAGGTCATACGGGATCAATTCCACCGCCGGGAATGAGCTCCGGCAGCACAGGGAAGAGTTCAGAGGGGAAGGAGGTCGAGGGTAGGGGGGGAAGGGGATGTCTAAGTGTCACCCACTCCAAACTTACCTGTCACCGGCAGAGCATTTTCTAGGGCAGAGACACAGATAACCAAACTTACCTGTTCTTGCAGTTCTTAGTTCAGATTTCTACTTTGGAGCAGAGACACAGATAACCAAACGCTTTCTTGATCTCAGGTTTGTTCAGTCTCTAGAAATTAGAATTCCATTTTGCTCATTTCCGCTTTCTATCATTTGGATTTCTAGCAAAATCTAAAGTTTTTACTTTTCAATCTGATCTAGTCTTGATTAGTTATTGACATATGGCTAATTTTTTTTCCTCTTTTGTTGAACATGTGAAGCTCAAAGTCCCATCAATGGAGGACAGAGTTCATCAAAGAGACTTCACAACCGATGAAGAGAATCCTGCCGCAATTCACCCAAGACACTCCACCGACGATGAAAATCCTGACTCAAACCCTAGAAGATCAACACCATCCCTAGATCCCGAAACACCTGGGAGTGTATCTCGTCCAATCCTCGAGAAATCTCCACCTCCAGTGGAATCCTACGTCGTTCAAATCCCTAAAGATCAAATCTACAGAGTTCCATCACCTCGCGCCGCTGCTTGCTACGAAAAATACATTTGCAACAAACCTCGGAACTGCGGTTGTTGCTGTTGCCACTGCTGCTGCTGCCTCTTTGCTTTCATATTCATTCCAGCTTCAAACTCATTATCAATTACAGTCTTCTTCAACAGATCATTGAAAACGTGACATCAGATAAGTGGTTCTCATTTAAAGTTATATTCTTTTTTATTTTTCAACAATCTAAAGACAGAATTTTTGAGGAACTTCATATGAGACGATCTAGTATTTTACATATATGCTCTATTTAAGTTCTTAAGTTGGTATTCAAATTTAAGTTTTTTATAATGATTAATGCATATTGTGTATTGTTGTCTATAACTACTGAGATTATACTAGTTTCATTACTCAGAGTTGAAAGAGTAATTTGAGCGACAAATCTGTTTGAAAAAAAACCAGGTATTGTTTCATTTGTTGTTTTTGGTTTTTGGGCTATTATGATTTGGGTCGTCGTCTCCACTGTATAGTGAAGGGATTATCTGATTTTACATCATTCGGCACCTTATCATGACGTCCATGGCTAGGTGTTGGTTTTGTTCTCCCATTTTAATTTTTAATGAATTTTGAGATTTTGTAGACTCTTGGCATATGCACCTGTGCATTCGGTGACACTTTCATGCATAATTGAAATATACCTAATTGTAGACTTTGGGCTACAGACCATGGTCGTACTTGGACCAATGGGCCTGACCTCACAATGAGAAACCATCATTGAAAATGTTATGGTGTGAACAACAACATTAAACTATTAATACATATGGATGCATGAAGTGGCTGACGGTTGGAAAGTAGAAAATTCGGTCTTGTGTATATTCTAAAAGAACACGGCTATTGCAGCCAGATGGGGTTTTATTTTATTAAAGATGAAGAAGAAGAAGAAAAATAGGTATCTCCTTTGGGTTGAGTCACATGCACCGAGTCTTACTCTTGCTACTCTTGCTACGGGGAAGAATTGGATTTCATGGAAAAAAAGGATCTACATCCTCTCCTCCAAGAAAATCTGGAGGATAGGTGGCGCCCCATACAGAAGGGTGACACCTAGGGTCAGATTAATCCGACCCCTTTATCCGAGCCGACACCCACTGTCGGCTCAGCTTGTCTACGAGGAGTCGGTTCGGATGGAGGGGTCGGATTAATCCAATCCTCAGGTGTCGCCCCATCTGTATGGGGCATCACTTCTCCTTCAGATTCTCTTGGAGAAAAGGATTTGAATCCGAAAAAATATGCATTCGAGCATAAAGGAATTCCAAGCCAGTGGGTGTGTTTGGGTCTTGAACTTCTTACTTGGTGCGATTTTTCCTTGACCTTAGGATAATCCCTGGGTCATACGTTGCAGAGATGTGGCCTCGGAAACAAGAGTTCCTTCGTACATGAGAAATCTGCTCGCATTGTGCGGAAGGCTGAGACATGTGTGAAGCTTAGATTATGGGTTGGTTTGAATTTAGAAACTGTATAACAGTTAGTCTGAATGGGTTCGAATGGGCTTGTCTTTAAAAGCTGTGCCCATTGGGGGTCTCATTGAGGGTGCATAATCGTTAGATGTGTCTCTCAAAGGTTGGTAACCCTTCATTGGGTTCACTCCATTTCAATAACCTAACAGCTAGATGGGTTGCTTAATGAAGCCTTTCCACATATGGATCAATGCCTCCTTTTCTAGAAACATCTTCTTCTTTGGAATAATTTATAAGCTTGCACCTGCTCTTAAAGAGTTGTGTTGGTTGGAATAATTGTCATCATTGTTGTGACTTTTGACGTAGATTTTATTTCTTTTTAGTGAATGCTGTTACGGTGGCAAAAATGAGAATAATAAGAAAAAATTTTATCCAACCAAAAAGGATATCAAATTGTATCTACTATCCAATGGTTTTCAAAAATTCTAATTGGTTCCATTTAACTGACAGATTTGACTGAACATGTGAGTAGACATTCCTATTTTTTCTATTTGAAACTTTAAAACATTAAAATGAAATAAAATTATACTTTACCCTTTCTTGGTTTAAATGGTCAATTAAATCATTTTTCTAATTTAATAATTGAATTAGATAAAGAACTGGACCCATTTTACGTTACAAATCATTTTATCTCATTAAATGATCTGATTATTTTCTATTAAGAAAAAGGTTTTTTTTTCTTCTTAAATTGATAAACGAAGGGAATATCGTCCGAGTCTGGTGACGGAAGGCAGAGACTCAGAAAATCACTCGCAAATCCGGCAAATACAACTCCAGAGTGCTACCTAGCGCCCAAGGTCGACATTTTTTCTTCCGGGTTGCCGATCTTATCTCCCTATGCCTAAAAACTCGCCACCGGATTCCACCTCCACCTCCCCTCTTTCTCTACTCGCGTCTGCTGCACGCTACTGCTCTCTCTCTCTTTCCGGTGGGCTTAGTCTCAGATGGAAACCCAAACCAAGCATATCAGTGCACGGGCACAGCTCTCCTCCCAAAAAAATCTTGGTTTAGCAAAGAAGAAACTCCGGTCGACTTCCAACTGGTTAGGTGATCTGAATCCCCTTGTCCTATTATATTTTTGTAGTTCCGGCGCAGGAAGAAAATAGTGGAGAAACTCCGTTGTGGTTGCGGTGACCCTTCTCTCTTTGCAAACTTGTGTTGGAAAAATGAAAGAGAAGAGGATGACAGGCGCGGGAGATTTTGTAATGAATCTTTCCCCTCTCTGCATCATCACTGACATGTTTTTTGCTTGGACCGCCGACATCACTCACCAATCTGGCATCTTCCACTCCATCTTCAACGCAGGTGGTGCTTACGGTATGGCCCTCTATCACTCCGTCTAACTGGGTTCGTCGCAGAACGAAAACGGCAGCACATTAGAGTCGACGAACAAGGGTCTCGCCGTTGCAACTCGTCTGGGAAGAAAGGTATCGAAAGAGAGATTTTGTTTTTTCTTTTACTGTAGAAGATGAAAAATTGATAAGTAAAGATGTTTTTTTTTTTTACTTTGGGGGGCATTATGATCTTTTATTTTTGGAATAAGGGTAATATTGTCCTAATATTTGCAACTAACGGGATTCTACTAACGGGTAGGGTCTCTTTGATTAACGGTGAAAAAATTTTGGATGGTAGATGAGACATTTATAAACGTTTTGGGTGATAGATAAAACTTTTGAAATTTGTGGGGGTTAGATCAAATTTGACATAATTTTTGGGGGTTAGATAAAAAATTTTCGAATAATAAATAAATGGATTGGTTAGTAATATGTTCTAAGTTTGTGGGTTTTAAAGCTTCAGCCCTTTTTCTTTGATCATTTTATTTCCTTTGGAAATCACATGATATATTTTTCTTTATTAATATGTGTACGTGTTTACTTATAGAAAATAGTAAGCGGATGTTGTCCTTGGGTTACCAAGGATGTATTATTGAACTCTTGAGTAGTGGGTAACTAAAAATCATACGGGTACTTTGAAAGTAGAATGGTTTGTTACAAAAGTTGGAAAAGGCAGTGATTGAACAAGGTTTCTTCCACTAATGTTTTATTGATGCCATATTTACAACTTGCTATTAAAACCAATTTTTTGAGATTGTCAGGACAATCATAAGTATAAAATTATGGTAATTGGCATCATATATTTGAAATTGTTTTGAATTGGAGGTGCTTGTATTTTGTGATTAGTCCTTAAAGTCCAATTGATTATTGATTAAATAGAAGATGTTGGTACCATAAGGTTTCATAGTCTAATTTGTGGCATGATTGGTTATCCATACTAATCAGATAAATAATTCATTGGCATTTATGCATGGAATTGTATATATATATATAAAATTACATGGTAAGATGCAATAATATTTCTTATTTTGACCATGTGAAGTAAAGACTTCCTATTTGTATATGCAAATGGAATTATGAGAATGTGGTTTATTGCAAATATGATAGTCACATACTTAAAAAAATGATGCTTTGTAGTACATATAGTATTGACGTATGGTAAACCCAAAATTGTGGGGGCTTATAAGTGCGCATATTGTGCATGGTAAAACTCTTCTAAGAAATAAGAATGAAGTCTAAGTGGGATAATTAATCTCCACCAAAATATGAAATCTAGAAAACAAGCCTAGATTCGAAAAGATTATCTTAGTTCAAAAGGTGATGAACATGATGGTGAGAAGATTCATTGAATCGTAAGGTAATATTAGTGGCTTAGTAAATCGATTTGATTTCTAGATATGATGACTACCATGGTTATAATGTTAATACCCAATTGGATTACGATTAATCCAAAATGTTGGCAAATATGGCTTAGTGGCCTATCTAGTTAGCGAACTAATGGTTGTTTAAGCTAATTTACATTTTATGGATTTAAGTATCTTAGATGGATGATAATTTATGCATATATATTTGTAAGTATTTGAATAAAAAAAAATTGAATTATATGCATTAATGTTTCTCATATTTATGTTTTGTTTTATCTAACATACAAGTGGAAGTACATGATTAGAATTATGAGATTGCAAATTCTCACTATATGCATACTTTTGTTAATTGTGTGATATTGATTTTGAGTATGGTATTATCCCGAAAAATTGTGGAAGTTTTATGAAAATACATATTATCCATGAAAAATATCTTTTAAAGAGATAAACAGTTCAAGCAAGTGGTATATTAGAAGCTTTATTATATAAGTGTATATTTTTTAATCGTTTGCCTATGGATTTGAAGTTGCTTAAATTATGCGTTGGCCATATTTGAGGTGTTGGAGCATAAATTTAAATAATGGAATTTAAGGCCTAATTGGTTGGCCTAGTTGGTTGTCTATCTAAGACAACATGCTTATAAGGAATTTTGGTCGATA
This sequence comes from Protea cynaroides, assembly GCA_028583415.1. Classification (NCBI taxonomy): domain Eukaryota; kingdom Viridiplantae; phylum Streptophyta; class Magnoliopsida; order Proteales; family Proteaceae; genus Protea; species Protea cynaroides. The sequence goes on along the minus strand of CM053276.1, from coordinate 37,970,949 downwards.
TGCATATATAGTTGTATGGTAATATATGCATTGATAATTTTCTTATTTTGACCAAATGTATCTTAAATGGCTTGATATAATGCTTGAAATTATGCATGGATAAGAATGAAAATGCAAGGGTTGCAGAGTCTTCCACTAAAGGTATTGTTATTGGCATTAATAAAATATTTTAAGGTAGACATGCCTTATGATTTTTCCATTGGTAATTTTATTGGTGGATCTTTCTATAAAACTTTGAATAAGCATTATGGAAGAAGTAATGTTTGGGAGATTTATTTAGTGGCTACATTCTATTTGTCTATACATTAAAATCGAATTAGACTTTAATTAGTCTAAGTTGTTAGCAAGTATTGGCAGTATAAAAGTCTGAGACCAATTTGAACTGGTTAACTTATCCAAGATGTCTAATTGAAACATGTGGCCTATTGATATATGAAATTCTATATATGTATAGATATAGTTCTGTTGGAAGTATTACAGATGATGTTATTAGTCATGTTTATGTTAAACACATGCTATGTTTTAAAATAAGGTGCATGGATATCGAAATATGGTAGATTATAATATCCATACTCGGAGAGAGTATGGTTAAACCAAAAGTGAGGGATTTTATATATAAGCATGCAAGTTTTCGCATAGTGAATTTATTTGAAAAATAATAAATAAATTCAAGCAGAATGGTTCATCTCTACTTAAAACTTCTGTAGTTATGGAATCTAAAGGATAAGCCTAGATTGGTAAACATTAACATGTTTAAAAAAGGCATGCATAAGCATGTGTTGGTGGGGGAGTGACTGAAACCTATGATATTGGTTTCACCATGTAAAATCTCATGAGACTTTGTGAGATTTAAAAGTCAAGATAGGGGCCAAGTGACTAAATATCTCAATGACAGATATATGATGAAAATTAAAACCGGTTGTGTTATTTTAAGTAGCAAGTATAGAAGGAAGAAACACAAGTGTCACGTAAGACAATTATGATTTGACCGGTTGCTTAAATGTCTAAGGACATCTAAAATGTGTGTGTCTTAGGCAGTTGTATATTATATTTGGAGAAGCTAAGGAGATAGCGCGCTTTTATTCAGTTGGGGCATTTCTAACTGAAAATTATTTAGCTTCTGACCACTATTGTGGTATTCATCTAAAGGAATAAGCTTAAGGTTCGTGATTCATGAGTCAAGGTGATGGACACCCAACCTATGTGAGAGGAGATCCCTGGAATTAGATTCAAAGGGTAAAAAAGAAATCACTGGATGACTTGACTAGTATTATCATTTATTGCTTAATCCTGTTAGATGAGATGATAGTACTCACTGCGATGACAGGAGGATGAGTTGTAGAACTCTTAATTGGCCAAAGACTCACAGATTTGTGGGGGTATGTTAACCGTGGTGCATACTATGGGTTGACCTAAGTGAATGTAGGAAGTGTGGCCCCTTCCGATGAGAATTCTATGGACGAATTCTCTAAACATTCATGACCCAAGATAGGGATAGGGCCAAAATATCTATGTATAGAAAGGGTATACTGAGGGGTCGGACAATAGGACATGGCTGGTAGGACAGTCAGTTACACCAATGAGGAAATGTTTAATGAGTCTGACTCAACCCGTACTCTATAGCGTGGCTTGCCAAACCTAGTGCAGATTCAAGTCCAAAAGACATCTATGACGATGTATCCTATTGTTCTAATGTGCTTAAGTTATCATTTGTTTTATTTGTATTTTTGAAACGTGTAGGGGAATTGTTATATTTTATCAACTTTTATTAAATAAAGTTTCAAAATAAAAAAAAAATGTTTTGTTTTGGTTTTCTTGGTATGAGGCTAGTGAAGTGAGGTTAGTGAGATTAGAATCCAAGACCCTTGGATGGGTTGAGTTTTAATTTGACTTCTATTGGATCAATAACGGTTCAACCCGTTTGACCAGAAATTGTTGGGTTGGTAAAGGTTCAACCTGTTTGACCCGGTTCATTAAAGTGTCTTTACAAGAGACACATCCTTTGTTTGTAAAGACATATTGGTTCAAAGGGACACACCCTTCCTCAAGGGATGCCTTGAAAAGACATGTTCTCCTCTATAGATAGAGGTGGAGGAAGCCTTAAAAATGGTTAAAATAACTAATTTTTTCTTGATTCTTTCTCTCTCACTCTCTGTCCTTCTTTGTAAGCACATACCGAGGGTATTCCCCTATGTTTTTTCCAAAACATCATTATTTTGCCGAAATTGCATTACCGTCTTGCATTTGACCTAAGCACAACTCCGAAGTACTTGAAGAGGTGCATTAGACTAGTGCATGTTTAATGCGAGAAGCGAAGAAGCTGCTTTATCTTGGAGTCAGATTTGCATAAAAACCTGGTTGCACTATTGGGGGCAAATTCTGTCTTTAGGACAGTAACGCTTGTGATACGACCCAGCTTCAAACTCATTATCAATTACAGTCTTCTTCAACAGATCATTGGAAGCATGACATTGGATAAGTGGTTCTCATTTAAAGTTCTATTCCTTTATATTTTTTCAACAAGACTATACATATATATATATATATATATATATATATAACAAATGGTAAGATCAATTAAATGGGACAAACTAGAGATTTTAATTTTTTTTCTATTAAAATCACACGATTATATTATAAATTAACTACATAAATGGTATTTTTGTCCTTTCATAACATACAACTTTACCCCATGACTGCTCTAGCCCTCTCTCTCTCATTTTCGTCTGCTTTACCTTGTACATATTCTCTCTCTCTCTCTCTCTCTCTCTCTCTCTCTCTCTCTCTCTCTCTCTCGTATTTTCGGCAAGGGTCAAAGAATCAAGAAAATCATCCCAAGGTCTTCGCTTTTCATCTGCCTTTCTTCTCTATGGTGCTACAATAACCCTATACTCTCCATCTCTCTTAGTGCTCACAACATTGCCGATAACCTTACTATTTAAACTTTGTATAGCCATTACATATGAAGCTACTTCGACCTTGAGGAACCATTATCGAAGGTGTTTCATGACTGTTGGAGCAGCGGAGGCAACCAAAACCATTCACCAACATTACACTAGTATGCTGTAATGGCCTCAAACATCCTCAAGGATGTGACCAAAGTCGTTCCAAAGTTCATTGACATGCCTGAATCTGTAAGAAAAGCAATATGAAAGTGCACTCATAAATCAATTTTGTCACTAATCTTATTAATTTGCCGTTGCAAGCTCTGTTTTGCTTCACAATTGCAAGTCATGATTTTGAGTATCACATGTTTGATAAATGTGTTATGTGGAAGCTTTTTGGTTTTGTAGTTTTGCTTTGTTTGTTATGTATTTCTTCTTTCCTTTTATATTCTAATAAAATTTTCTGACTTTCACTAAAAAAAAAAAGAGATAAAAAAGGAGGTTCTTCTAGTTGTTCTAGTTTGTTGACAAGAACCATTAATAAATATGTCAATAATACCAGAGGGGTGGGTATCATAGCATGGCAGATTACAAAGCACAACCTGCAACAAAAGAAAGCCATAGTTGAAAGAATTATTACAAATCAGTAACACTCGTGACCTACAAATTGTTGCAGAAGATGTTCCACACAATCGGCAAGTACGATACCGAAGTGGTGAAAAAATGCAAAGAGTCAAAAATGAACAAGACGTAAAGAGATAAATATACGTAGTTCGGTACCGGTGTGGTAACTTATGTCTACAGGGCAATCTCAGCAGAGCTCTTCTTGCTGTATTAGGGAAAATTACAACCCACACCCCTTACCTTGGCAACACAATACATGGGTCCTACACTCTGCAAAAATATCTCATCAATACAACTTCCATAAGTATTCCGACAAGAAACACTCACCTAGAGAAAATGTACACTCCAAGAGATTGTACAAGTGAACCCAAACCCAATACAAGAAACTCAGCCTAGAGAAGACTTAGAGCTCAATCGCTCTCCCTTTCTCTCCTAAGTTTCTTTAAACTTGAGGTTGTCTTGTGTTGTGTTTAAAACTCATTTCCTTTCCCTTTATATAGAGATAGAGGGGAGCCTTGGTTTCTCCGTCCATGAAAAAATCAGCCAAAAGACCATTGAATGTCGTAGTTTCTTGCAGCTTCAAATTCTTCAAAGGTGGCTAAGACTACCAACCCCCAATCCATTTGACAAATGAATGGGGAACAAAATTGGAAGTGGCATTAAATAATGAATAATAAGGTGACATCACTCACCTTACATAACTTTTAATCTTTCTATTTCACATTCTCCTACTTAAAGATTAATTTTCAAATAGTCTTCATAGCTCTGATTTACCCAATCATCACCCCTCACTTGGTAATTGCATGCCTAAGGGAAGTTATGCACCATTACCATTTGAACTTCTCCCACGCAATAGGCTTCGTTAGGTATCTGCTACATTGTTGGTGTGAATCTTCTCGGTGAGATTTGTAACACCCGCACCCATATTTCCACCCTAGTTTGGAAATTTTCTATGTGACAGGTTTTCTTACCCGAAATGAGTCTATTCTACAAGACCAAGATGGAGCAAATGCAATAGAGGTGTAGTAAACTCAACCCCAAAACACATTGGAAAAATCAAGTACTAAATAGGTCATGCGAATGATAGTCCAGAAGGGTGTGGTAGTTCATCTTCCACACCAATACTCTACACGCCCATCTACCGCACATAGCCTGCGGATTGGTTTTTGGTCCACAAGCCCCGAGCCCCACTAGAATGGGTAAACCTAATTTATTAACTTATAAAACAATGGGCTTTGGTCTAAGATTGACCATGGATGATAAACAACCCACTTCTGAACCACAAAGGTGGACCGAAGTCCATATCTCCACCAGGGTTTGGTTGGTCTCTCACCAACCCTAGTAGTCAACCACTATATAATGGTTGTAGGGTTGAGAAAACCCTAGTCCAACCTCTGACGTGTCTAGGGAAGTGAGAGAGAGTGAGAGAAATCTTGGGAAGAGATAAGAGGGAAGAGAAGTGACTTGGATGACTCTCGGATCGTGTCTCGGCAAGAATCTCGAAAGAAGAAGAGCTGTTGGTAAACATCCTATCCTTCTTAATACTTTTTTATTCTATATATGTTGGAGAGATCTTACTCTTCAATTGCAAGGAGGAAGAACCTATGTCCAATAATTAATGGAGAAAACCATGAATCAATCTGGTATTGCTCATGATATCGAATCAAGAACAGGAACCGATGGATTGTTGACACCCTATAGATTTATTTAGAACAAGTAGATCCAACCAAGAGACCTCCCCATGAGTGGGAAAGGCCCTAGAAAGATGGAAGCAATAATCCCTATCGAACCCTCAAAACCAACTCTCAGTTTTGAAAGTGAGAATACTTGGTCCGGTAAATCTGGTGTCCTGTCACCCCTGTTGCTCCTGTAAATGTTCTTGCCCCAGTGCCACCTCATGCGGCATCATTCAAGTGCCAACACAAGGAGCGGCTATGCCACATGCTACTGTTGTACATCCACCTATTGTGACCACCATGGCAAAGCTAGTTGAAGGATTCCAGAAATGAAGCCCCCAAAGTTTACAGGTGTGGGGAATGATCCTTTACATCCTGCCATTTGGATGCACTCCATAGAGAAGACTTTGAGAATGATGCATTGATCGCATAAGCAGAAAATCCTTTGCGTCACCTATATGTTTGAGAATAAGCTCGACAACTGGTGGGAATCCACACAGCCCATACTCGAAGCACAACATGGAAGAATTACATGGGCCATCCTTAAGGAGGCATTCTTTGGGAACTATTTCCCCCAGAGTTATAGGGATCAGAAGGAGGCAAAGTATATAACCTTCAGTCAGGTCCAAAAGTCTATCACTAATATCAATAGGACTTCGAGAGGTTGTATTACTTTGCAAAGCCTGAGCATGCGTACTGATGCATTGAAAGCTAAGAGGTTTGTGGATGGACTGAGGGGAGGTATAAGGGCGATTGTAAAGGCTCAAGGCCATACTACCTATGCAAATGTGGTACAAACGGCCAAGGTAATAGAAGACAATCAAAAGGACAATTACCTAGCTCATCAGAGGGATAGGCAAGCATTCAATGGAGACAAGCATGCCAGTCCGATCATAAACAACCGTGTGGCCAAAAAGCCATATCAGACTATACCCGACAAGAAGACATCCTCCAAGGTTCTTGCCAAGAAGAGTTCCCCTCGGGCTCCACTGGATATTGCACTACCTCCAAGAAAGTGTTGTAATTGTAATAGAGAGGGTCACATGTCTAGGAACTGTCCATTTAGAGCAAAGCAAGGACTGCAACAAGGAAAGGTTTATGCTACAACGACCGAGGAAGCAAATAAGGCCACTAATGTTGTTATAGGTATTTTCCCTCTGCTACTTTAACTGTGCACTTTTGAAATGAAATGTAAGTTAATGCATGCTAAGGCAGTGTCGCCGTTCTGAAATTTGGAACGATAACAATATTTGGATTATCGGCTCAAGTCCTTTTTAACTCGTGTGCGACTCATTCACTCGTATCTTCGATATTAGCCAAAAAGTTGGGAACACCCCCTAAACAATTGAAGTCTCTGCTTATGGTTAGCACACCATTAGGACACAAGGTGGAGCTATGTTATTTCCACGGGCCATGCCAGGTGCAAGTAGGAGACAAATAGATGGACACGAACCTAATCCTAATGATCATGAATGACTTTGACATAATATTAGGAATGGATTGGCTGCCCGTCCATAAAGCCATCGTCCTTTGTGCTATAAGAAAGATCTCATTTGAGATGGAATATGGCAATTCAATTATATTCTCTAGAGATAATCCAAGGATACAGAAGAAGCTATTTATTTCAGCCGTATATGCATGTAAGTTATTAACACAAGTCATACCAGATAGATTCCATCCATAGTAGACACTACTGCAAAAGGTCAAAAACTAGAAAACATGAGAGTAGTGGATGAGTTCCCCAAAGTATTTTCGGAAGATCAATCAGGATTGCCTCCCGATAGGGCAATTGAGTTCGTGATCGACCTACTCCCAGGGTCAGCACCTGTGTCCAAAGCACCATATCGAATGGCACCGGTAGAACTCAAAGAACTCAAGGTTCAATTACAAGAACTACTACACAAGGACTTCATAAGACTAAGTATTTCACCTTGGGGAGCACTTATCTTATTCGTAAAGAAGAAAGATGGAAGTGTAAGGCTGTGTATCAATTATCGAGAATTGAACAAGCTCACTATCAAGAATCAATACCCATTGCCCAGAATCGACGATCTATTCGATATCAATTGCAAGGGGATACAATTTTCTCAAAGATCGATCTCAGGTCAGGATGTCATCAATTAAAAATCAGAGATAGTGATGTTTCCAAGACAACTTTCAGGACCCGTTACGGTCATTACAAATTTTTGGTCATGTCATTTGGATTGATCAATGCTCCTACCTCATTTATGGAGCTAATGACCAGAGTATTCCATGACTTCTTAGACCATTTCGTCATCATATTCATAGACAATATTTTGGTATACTCAAGTTGCTTTGAAGAAGACGAGGAACACCAAAGGAAAGTCCTACAACGAAGGATGAGAAGCTCTATGCTAAATTCAAGAATGTGAATTTTGAATACAGAAGGTAGCTTTCCTTGGGCATATATTTCCAGTGAAGGAATCTCTATCGACTCCAACAAGGTACAAGCAGTGTTGGAATGGGAAGCCCCAAAGACAGTCACATAAGTCAGAAGCTTCCTTGAGTTAGCAAGATATTACCGGTGATTCATACTATTCTCGAATCTCTGTACCTTTAACCCAGCTAACCAAGAAGGGAGAGAAATTCAAGTGGACAGAGAAACAGGAAAAAAGTTTCCAGACATTAAAGCAGAAACTAGTCACCGCTCCGATTTTGTCCTTACCGACTGGAACATCTGGTTACACAGTATACAAAGATGCACAGCCTCTATCACACCCCACATTTATAATATGTAAAATTTCGGAGCTAAGTGAACCGACACACATTTTATGTTCGCTCCAACCCAGAATCACATAAGCCATGGAATGCCTGTTTCAACCACATCACGACCAATGTTACAATTTATTAATCAGAGTTATATAAATAGCAGAATAAACTAAATCAATTAAGCTTCTATTGATACTTTAAATAAAATTAATAACATTGTATCAAGCTTATTCTGGTTCAACCATCCACAGCCACAATTAAAAACCATTCTTAATTCAGCCCTATATCACTGGGCTATAAAATATTACTCATAAAAAGTAAATGAAACTGAAAGTAAATAAACTAAACTAAACTTTAGCATTCTCCAACAATCGACACAACGTCCATTGCTTCTCCTACTCGAACACGCATGCGTCAAACTCACAGTCAGCATCATGTTCATCTTCCTCCAGAAATTGCACGTCCATATACGCCATATAAGTAACAGTCGAAGCATTGACATAATCAGCTACAGTGTTACCTGCAACATCAACGAAAAGTTTGTGTACACAAGAGTGAGCTCTCCAACTTGAGCTCATGAAAAAATAGACAGGCAAATGGCAATATGCATGATCAGATTATTATTTCTAGTCAATACAATTGGTCTGGTGTAATGTATGCTATAGCTATGGGAAGGCCTGACCAAACTCACTAAAGCTGGCCATAACCTCCATACATGGAAGAGAATGTCACACCCCAATTCCGCACCATTCGGAATGGTGTGATGAACCGTCAATAAACCAACGGTTCAATCAGGATCTCGAATAGGCTATCCCACAAATGATAAACCAAAATACATTCCACATTAATCAGAGATAATAAAGTAAATAGCGAAAGTCTTACAGATAATGAACTGAGGTCTAGTCATGATAAATAATTAATATTCTATTTATTTCCAAATAACCAAAACATAACTTAATACATATTACAATATCCAAATACGAAGTCTAAATACTAAACGTATCCACAGTTGAAACGCTCTCTTAACGAACCATGTTCGTTCTCCACAGCTTGCTCATTCATAGCCTCCACCCGTTCATATGTTGACGTGTCGACATAATCTTCAATCGCAATACCTGCAACATCAGAAAATAAAAAGAATTACACGTGCGAGGGTCAGCTCTCCAACTTGAGCTCAGTGAGAAAACAAAACAATGCAACAAACATATGCATGCATTCATTCATATCTTTTGTCACACCCCAATTTTGGTCTAACCAGAATGGTGTGATGAACCGCTAATAAACCAACGGTTCAACCAGGATCTCAAATAGGCTATCCCCGCATTATCTAAACTTACACACATCCATAATCATAATCAGAGTAAATACACAATAGCGGAAGTTTTATAATAACATGAACTGAGAACTAAAATGATATCACTAATTTAATAGCAAATTATTTTGTTTTGAACTGAGACATAAATATTTAAATACCAAATACATGTCTTAATAAATCCAACAAAGAAACCTATAAAATATCTAATCAAATACACACGAGTTGCACTCGCAAGAGGAGTCGTGTGTATCCGCTTCAGCTTCAACCTCCATGGCTGCCACGTTCCCGTATGCAGACGCATTCATATAGTCTTCAACGGTATAACCTGCATCATCAACTAAAAATATTCGACGTCGAGGGGTGAGCACACATCACGGCTCAGTGAGTAGCCAAAACAATGCAACAATACATATGCATGCACATCAATTTATATCTTTGGTCTGGTTTAAAGTTTGTAGTATGCTATAGAAAGGTTGAGGTAGCCAAAGGTCGCGTTTATTGACTCCGCCTCTATACACGAGTGTGTGACATTACCCGAAGATCACGTTTATCGTCAACTCACATGCATCCAACCATGAACTTTATATAACAAAGGTTACGTTTATTGCTATATAGTGCCATACCAATACGTAAGCCCCTATTGGCAAGGGCTGCAAACTGGGCTCGCAACTAACCAATCCTAATGCCAAACAGTGTATCCAAGGCCTCACCCCAGCATCCCTCAGAATGCCCATAGAGATAGAGCTAATGCCCCCCGACCGACCGAGACCACCTCCCCTGATACTCTACGACATAATAGTTCTGCTAAAGTAATGGCGATACGACGATGCCAATGCACTAGACTTGAGTTAGAGATAGAGCTAAAGTGCTGAGACCCACCAAAGATTAACGTTTATTGACGTTCTTATCACACCTCCCCTGATACTCGCTCGCATCAAGCACATCAACCACACACATATAAGCACATGCCTTGTCACACCCCAATTTCACACACTTCAGAATGGTGTGATGAACCACCAAATAACCAACGGTTCAACCAGGATCTCTTATAGGCTATCCTCGCGTTATCCAAACTTAACACGCATCCATAATCATAATCAGAGTAATACACAATAACGGAAAATTTATAAATAATATGAACTGAGAACTAAAATGATACCCATAATATCAAATTATTCTGTGTTTAACTAAGACATAAATATTCAAATACCAAATACATGTCTTATAAATCCAATAAAGAAACCTACAAAAATATCTAATCGAATACACACGAGTTGCACTCGCAAGAGGAGTCGTGTGTATCGCCTTCGGCTCCAACTTCCATCGCTGCTACAGTTCCATACGCCGACAGTTCATATAATCTTCAACAGGATATCCTGCATCATCAACTAAAAATATTCGACGTCGAGGGGTGAGCACACAACACGGCTCAGTGAGTAGCCAAAACAATACAACATTACATATGCATGCAAAAATCAATTTATATCTTTGGTCTTGGTTTATAGTTTGCAATGTGCAATAGAAAGGTTGGGTGATCAAAGGTTAACCGTTATTGATACCGCCTCTATACACAGGGTATGGAAGCCCGCCCGAAGGTTAACGGTTATCGTCATCCCCATCCACCCTACCATAACATTATACAACAAAGGTTAACGGTTATTGCTATATAATGCTATACCAACACGTAAGCCCCTGTTAGCGAGGGCTTGCAAACCGGGCTCATTGCTAAACAATCCTAATGCCAAACAAGTGTATCCAAGGCCTCACCCCAAAGCATCCCTCGAACATCCATAGAGATAGAGCTAAGGCCCCCCCGATAGAGTCGAGACTACAAGGACCGAGACCACCTCCCCGATACTCTATGACATAATAGTTCCGCTAAGGTAATGGCGATACGACGATGCCAATGCACAAGACTTGAGTTAGAGATAGAGCTAAAGTGCCGAGACCCGCCAAAGGTTAACGTTTATTGACGTTCTCATCACACCTCCCCGATACTCGCCGCATCAAGCACATCAACCACACACATACAAGCACATGCCTATTCCTATCATCATCATCATCATCATGTTATAAACAATAAAGTAGATATGCATGACCAAGTAATAGAAATATTGGATGGCATGTCTGATGCACATTACAAACATATTCGCATAGAATCAAACATGGCATAGGACTCAATAAATAGAAAACAGTTTATTATTAACCAATTTAGTTTGGGGTTAAGGTTCCTCACCTTAGCTTGCTAATAGATATTTTCCAAGCTTTCGAATCACTGTTATAACTGTATTATATTGCTAGCAAACCTAACAAAGTCGATAGAATTTAATTAGAATTAATTCGGAATTTAACAACCATTCTGTCAACTGAGGGTCGATTCTAGGGTCGATGGGTCTATCGACCCTCCCTCCATTCTGAACTTCCCGAATGCTGAGGGTCGATGGTCAGAAACACCTAGGGTCGGATGGTCTATCGACCCTCGGTGCGACCCTCGGTGCACTCTGGTCCAATTTCCACTTTTTAATCCATTCTTCGTGTTCGGAGTCCTATGACTTGCTTCCTACATTCACCCAACACTCATTCCATGGTCTAGAACCATGTATAATTCATCTAGATAGCTTTCGTGCATCCTCCTATGGTTTCCCATGAAAACCTAACCATGGATGGATGGTTTGGGTTTCTCCGAAATCCTACACTCAACCATATCTAACCTAAGGTCTGTAGAAACTCATGGAATTGGTATCCATACCTGAGAAGATTACTTTTCTCTGCAATTTCTTCTCCTTTTTGCTAAGCCTTCTTCCTAGCCTCCTTTCTTCCTCTTTTCCTTCTTCTCTCTTTCTCTCAATTCAATTAGGGTTGTGAAAGAAGTGAATGTGGCTTAGGAACGTCCTTTAAATAGACTAGGAATGTCCTATAATAATCCCATTGAGATTTGGAAAGAATCCCAACCGAAAATTAAGAAATTTCCTAATTTCAGTTTCGTCAGAAATCGAGGGTCGATGGGAGGGTCGATGATCCCGTCGACCCTAGGGTCTTAAGTTGTCTGACCCTCCCTTCAAAACCGAGGGTCTGACTTTCTGTATTGGGAGGTCCGACCTCGCTTCACTGGGTGTGCGACCCTCCCTTAGAATTAAGTGTTTTCGGGTCGATTTCGTACCTGGGATCTCGATCTCCTTCATGCCCTTGGTCCATTTGACTCGACCATGATGGGTAAACCTGGTTCACAATGGTAAGACCGGGTTAAATTGACACGGGTCTTACATGCCTATTCCTATCATCATCATCATCATCATGTTATAAACGATAAAGTAAATATGCATGAACAAATAATAGAAATATTGGATGGCATGCTGTATGCACATTACAAACATATTCGCATAGAATCAAGCATGGCATAGGACTCAAGAAATAGAAAATAATTTATTATTAACCAATTTGGTTTGGAGTTAAGGTTCCTCACCTTAGCTTGCTATAAGATACTTTTCTAAGCTTTAGAATCACCTTTACAGTGTTATTATATTGCTAGAAGACCTAACAAAGTCGATAGAATTTAATTAGAATTAATTTCAGATTTAAAAATCATTGCTGTTAACTGAGGGTCGATTCTAGGGTCGATGCTAGGGTCGATGGGTCTATCGACCCTCCCTTCATTCTGGACTTCCCGAATACTGAGGGTCGATGGTCAGAAACACCTAGGGTCGGATGGCCTATCCTAAGGTCTGTAGAAACTCATGGAATTAGTATCCATACCTGAGAAGATTAATCTTTCTCTGCAACTTTTCTCCTTTTTGCTAGGTTCTCTTCCTTGCCTCTCTTCTTCCTCTTTTCCTTCTCCTTTCTTTCTCTCAATTCAATTAGGGTTGTGAAAGGAGTGAAAGTGGCTTAGGGACGTCCTTTAAATAAACTAGGAACATCCTAAATAAGTCCCATTGGGATTTGGAAAGAATCCCAATTGAAAAATATAAAAATTTCTTAATTTCTATATTCGGCAAAAACCGAGGGTCGATGATCCCGTCGACCCTAGGGTCTTAAGCTGTCCGACCCTCCCTCCAAAACCGAGGGTCTGACTTTCTGTTTTGGGAGGTCCGACCCTTCTTAGCTGGGTATGCGACCCTTCCCCTAATTTAAGTATTTTTGGGTCGATTTGATACCTGGGATCTCGACCTCCTTCACGCCCTTGGTCCATTTGACTCGCCCATGATGGGTAAACCTGGTTCAAGGTGGTAAGACCGGATTAAATTGACACGGGTCTTACAACTCCCCCCAACTTATAAAAATTTCGTCCTCGAAATTGTACGTACCTTCTGAATCAAATAAGTAAGGGTATTGCTTTCGCATAGCATTTTCTTCTTCCCATGTAATTTCTTCCATGTCTCTACTTTTCCATATGACCTTAACATAGTAGATATCTCTGTTGTGTAGACGTTGAACCTTTTGACTAGTGATTTCTGTTGGTGTTACTTCAAATGTCAAATCATCAGTCAATTCTGGCAAGTCCACTGTCAAAACATGCGTTGGATCCTTGACATACTTCTTCAATAGGGAAATGTGAAATATGTCATGCACACTTGACATAGATGGTGGTAGTGCTAACTGATAAGCCACTTTTCCACGCTTAGCTAGAATTTCATATGGCCCGACATATCTTGGACTTAATTTTTCTTTCTGTCCGAACCTCTTCAATCCTCGCATAGGCGATACCTTCAGAAATACTTTATCACCTACGGCGAACTCTAGATCTCTTCGTCGAGTGTCTGCATATTGTTTCTGATGGTTCTGAGCTGTTCTCACCCTTTCCTTGATAATGTCGACCACTCGACAAGTCTCTTCAACAAATTCCGGTCCAACAATACTATGTTCTCCAACTTCATTCCAAAACAAAGGAGTTCGACACTTCCTGCCATACAGTGCTTCATAAGGTGACATATGTATGGTAGCCTGATAGCTGTTATTGTAAGCAAACTCGATCAATGGTAACTTTTCATCCCATTATCCTTTGAAATCAATCACACATGCTCGTAGCATATCTTCTAAAATCTGAATTGTACGCTCTGACTGTCCATCTGTCTGTGGGTGGAATGCAGTACTGAACTTCAACGTTGTACCCATGGCCTTTTGTTTCCAAAATTTGGAAGTAAATTGTGGGTCTCTATCCGACACAATACTCTCTGGAACACCATGTAATCGAACAATATTATCCACATACAGCTTCGCTAACATTTCCAGTGTTTACTGAGGTCGTATAGGTATGAAGCGAGCTGTTTTAGTCAGACAATCCACAATCACCCAAACTGCGTCAACTACTCGAGGATTCAATGGTAGTCCCGTGACGAAGTCCATAGTGATGCAGTCCCATTTCCATGCTGGTTCCGGTAATGGCTGTAACAATCCTACGGATCTTTGTCGTTCAGCCTTTACTTTCTGACAATTTAGGCATTGAGACACGAACTTGGCTACATCTGCTTTCATTCCCCTCCACCAATATAGCTTCTTTAGATCATGATACATTTTTGTACTTCCAGGATGTATCGAATAAATGGTGGTATGGGCTTCTTTCATCAGTCGGTGTCTAATGTCCATACTTTCTGTTTCAGGTACACATATTCTTCCTTTATATTTCAGTACTTTTTCGTCATCCAAGGTGAACTCAGGGTTAGTCCTACCTTTCTCAATATCTTCTTGTACTGTTCTCAGATAAGGATCTGCTTTGATAGCTGTCTTCACTTCATCCACTATATCCGGTATAATCTTCAATGCCGCGAACATATTTGAAAACCAATGAATAAACCCTTGGTTAGCTGATTCATCCGTTGTATCTATCACATACTGCTCGTTGCCATGATTGAATACCGTTCCGGTGGTACACATTGCTGTGGTCGTGCTAACTTCTCCTTGAGATTTTATCATTGCTTTTCTGCTTAATGCATCCGCTACTACGTTCGCTTTTCCCGGATGATACTGGATATCACAATCATAGTCTTTCATTAGTTCCAGCCATCTTCTTTGTCTCATATTCAACTCCTTCTCATTAAATAAATAAGTAAGACTTTTATGGTCCGACTTAATCTGGAATTTCTCTCCGTATAAGTAATGTCTCCATATCTTGACAGCATGTACTACTGCCGCTAGCTCCAAATCATGAGTGGGATAATTTTTCTCATGTACCTTCAACTATCTTGACGCATAAGCAATTACTTGTTCTCCTTGCATAAGCACACATCCTAGTCCCAATCTCGATGCATCAGTGTATAAAGTAAATGTCTGTCCTAGAACGGGAATGGTCAAAATCGGGGAGGATATCAATCTGGCCTTCAATGTCTGAAAGCTCTTCTCACATTTTTCAGTCCATACAAACTTTTCACCTTTCTTAGTCAAACTGGTGAGAGGTACGGCAATCCGAGAATAGTCTTCTATGAATCTCTGATAATAACCAGCTAGACCCAGAAAACTTCTAATTTCTGAAACGCTCTTTGGTGCTTCCCACTTCACAATAGCCTCGATTTTGCTGGGGTCCACTTTGATTCCTTCAGCGGATACTACATGGCCTAGGAATGCGACTTCACTTAGCCAAAACTCGCACTTTGAAAATTTGGCATATAGCTTCTCTTTCCTTAACCGCTGTAGGGCTGCGTTTAGGTTCTTAATATGGGTTTCCTTGTCCTTGGAGTATACCAATATATCATCAATAAATACTATAACCGACGTATCCAACATATCGTGGAAAACTCGGTTCATAAGTTCCATGAACGTTGTCGGGGCATTAGTTAATCCGAAAGACATCACCAAAAATTCATAATGTCCATATCTGGTCCTGAAAGCTGTCTTCGGAATATCCCCTTCTTTAATCTTCAGCTGATGATAGCCTGATCGAAGATCGATCTTAGAAAATACTCTTGCTCCTTGTAACTGATCGAACAAGTCATCGATCCAAGGTAGTGGATATCGAATCTTGATTGTCAGTTTATTCAACTCCCGATAGTCGATACATAATCGAACGCTACCATCCTTCTTCTTTACGAACAACACCGGTGCCCCCCATGGAGATATACTGGGTCGAATATAACCCTTGCCCAGTAGCTCTTGTAGTTGCACCTTCAGTTCCTTCAGCCCGTAGGAGCCATTCTATAAGGTGCTTTTGATATGGGTGCGGCTCCAGGTATCAGATCTATTACAAACTCCGTGGCCCGGTCGGGTGGTAATCCGGGTAATTCCTCCAGAAATACGTCAGTATACTCCCTCACGACATCAATGTCTTCCATTCATGGTACGTCCTTGGTTAGGTCGACCACGGATACTAGATACCTGACTGCTCCCTTCTCAAGGCACTTCTTAGCCTTTATTGCTGAAAGTATGAGCTTGCGTCACCGGGGAAGTTTGGTTCCCGAGAAACTGAACTCTGCTCCTTCTTTGTCTTTGAACGTTAGCTTCTTTTCGGCGCATAATAAATTTACAGAATGCCGAGCTAACCAGTCCATTCCCAAGATGACATCAAAGTCTGCCATCTCAAGTTGTATCAAGGTTGCATCTAAAATCTGTTCCCCAATGAGAACTGGACATGGTCCATAACCTTTTTCTAATTCCACTTCTAACCCCATCGGTGACCGTACAAGTAATTTGTAGTCTAATGTTTTGATGGGTAATTTTGTCTTCTTTCCAAATGACACAGATATAAATGAATGAGTAGCTCCGGAATCGAAGAGTACTCTGGCGGGTACGCCATTTATAGGTACAATACCTGTGATTCATCTTTACTTAGTCTACATGCTCATTCAATGTATTTATAACTTTAAAAGTTTCAGTCATACCTGTGACCACATCGGGTGATGCGGCCGCATCCTCGGACGTAACAACATATACACGTCCCTGATGGAATTGTTTCTTGGGCTTAGGGCACTCCCTTGCCATATGTCCCGGCTGGTTGCAGTTAAAACACTTCGGGGCTTCATAATTTGGCTTTGGCTGAGGTTGAGCTGCTGGGGTAGTCTTGGTTGCAGCATTAAAATTCTGAGGACGGAAAGGCTTATACGTCCTGTTATTGCCTCCGTTGTAGGAGTTTCCGGCTGGCCTTTTGATGCCTTTGTTTTGAGTAAAATAACTCTCTTTCTGGCTCGATTCAATCACTCGAGCGATCTGGACAGCTTCATTATAAATCTTCTTTTCTAAGCCCAGAACATGTTTTCTTATGCTTCCTCTCAGTCCCGTGACAAACCTACGGGTTTTGGTTTCTTCCTCTTACATACTCCGTGGTGCGAAGAAAAACAGCTCTTCATAACGCTGTTGGTACGCATCCACTTGCATCTGTCCCTGATAAAGACTCAGGAACTCCTTCTCCATCGAATCTCTGAAGCTCCATGGAAAATATTTCTCAAAGAAAGCTTCTTTATATGTAGCCCAAGTTAGTAGGGCGTGCTTAGTCAATAGATAGGCCCGGGTCGATTTCCACCAATGATGTGCGTCGCCTTTGAGCATGAAGGTGGCACACAATACTTTCTCCTCTTCTGTAATAGTCATCATCAGAAAATTTCTTTCCATCTCGTCTATCCAGGTGGGGGATGGCCATAATGGATCGACGGTTTGCCATTAAATTCCCCGGGCTTCATCTTGAAACCTCTCGACCGGTCGAGAGTGATCCATCCCGATTTTGATATGCCCCAAACATATGGGGTGGATACTGATAATTAGCCCGTCTTTGCTTCGGAACCCGCGACTGGAATCTGTGCAGCAGTTTGTTGAGGTGTCTGATGGGCTGGGTGGTTACCCACCGGTGCCGCACTAGCTTGTGTTGTGTGCATGGGTGCAGCTTGAGTAGTTTGAAACATAATGCCCATGACAACTTGCATCTGGGCCTGTGCGTGTTGCATATGTTGTAGCTGCTGAGCTAGGTTCATAACCACAGTTGCTAGCTCCGGTGGTGGAGGTGGCAAATTTGTAGGGTTTACCGGTTCTGGATTTCCCGGTGCATGGTTATTTTCTTGACTAGTTTCCTCCACTGGTGGTGGTGGTGGGACTGCATTTCGGCTCTGTCCGGTTACTCTTCTTCCGGACATATTTCCCTTCTGAGATGGGTGGTGCCTAAAAATCATCAAAATCAGTGAGAAATCATTTATACTTCATGTAGGCACGCTAACCGATATAAAATTCAAAATCCTCAATTCATTCTGTGAAAAATACTGTCTTTTCTATGTAGGGTCGATGGTGAGGGTCGATGGTATGTCCGACCCTTGGTATCCGACCCTGGGAATGACCTGTTCTTCCCGAGAGCTGAGAGTCGATGGGAGGGTCGATGGGTATCCGACCCTCAGTCCGACCCCTCGATTTTCCGTCGATTCCCGAGAGCCGAGGGTCGATGGGAGGGTCGATCCGAGGGTCGATGGTGCCGACGAATTGTCGACCCTCGGACCAAAAATCAGATTTTTAAGATCCGATTCTGGGTCATTTCTCACTATTCCTCCTCCGTTTCGACTCGTCTCTACTCTCTGAGTTGCTACAGTGCCACTCTACTGTTTTTGGTCGGTTTAACTCCAGGTTTTGACGTCCACGTCATCCCTACAGGTATGTCTTCCCGTTTTTACTTGTTTTTAGGTTTTCTTTTCTAGGTTTTTGCCTGTTTAACTCATATTTTTTCAAATTAAACTTTTTTCAACCGTAAAAATTCGATTTTTATTGGGGGCTTTTGTTATTGGTGTCTCGAGGAACGAAAGCCCTCAAAATTTTTTGAGTTTCATCGGTTGGTTATCGAGGAACTTAAAATTTTCTCTTTTTGCCCTAATATATCGGAAATTTTGATTTTTCTTGAATTTCTTCAAATTGGACATCGTCAGTTAAAATTTCCTACTGTATGTGGATTGTAGGATATGTTTTAACCTACGTAAGTTCTCATACCCACTTGTATGATGAGAATTTGAGATTTTCTGGTCGACCCACGTCGTTATTTAATCAAATTTTTGGATTTTTATCCTGCTAACTCCTTGTTTCCTTTTTCTTTCTTATTTTGCAGATACTATGGCCCGTACCAAAGTACCCAGAGTGCGTGATCCGCTTCGCTTCAGTTCGAATGAAGCTGAGGCACAGTATGCTGACTATGCCCGTAAGAAGGTTGAAGGGGGTCGCATGGTGAACTTGGCTGAGCTAGCCTTGTTCAATGTAGAGGGAGCTTTTGGTGATATGGGTTGGCTCCCTGTCATCACATACGACATGTGCACATGTCCAGACTTGTTACGCCAGTTCTATTGTAATCTCCAGGTGGTGGGGAATTACAATGATGTTGAGCACGGTCAGGAGTTGCGCATCACCAGTTACGTCAAGGGGGTGCACATTTCCTTTGATTATCGGCAGCTGGCCGATCTGTTGGGCATTCCCTATGATGGTCCTATGGTGTACTGTGCGCTAGGAGATCCACAGTTTGTTGAGATGGAGATGAGAGCAGAGATCGACAACCAGTTGCTCCGTCCTGATCGATGGCAGATGAGAGCTTGTTACTTGCGTCCAGCTCCACGGGTCTTCTGCAAGATTATCCAGCATAATCTGATCCCGCAGAGTGGGCACTATGAGAGGGTCTCTCAGCTGACATAATTTTTGATCTACAGTATATGCACTCGACAGCCGGTCTGCCTACCTTACATCATCATGCGGACAATGATTAGTTCTACATTGTCCGGTCATAGGGGAAATCTACCCTATGGACGCATGATTACAGTGCTACTGAGCCGTCTGGGGGTGGATCTGGTAGATGAGAAGATCCAGGAGAAGACCTTCTCTTCGACTCTAGATTGGGAGGCTATCTGCAAGATGGGGCTGCGAGATGCTGAGGTTAGCGATGAGGAGAGGAACGCGATGGTGCGCCCTCACACTCGGGTCGAGATGGCTGATGCTGAGGCTGCTGCTGCTGCTGCTAGAGCTCGTGTGGATCCGGTCGACGATGACGATCGTATGTATATGGACGTCGACTCGATACCACCGCCATCACCCATACATGCGGCTGGAGTTGGTACATCTTTTGCGGCGGCTCCTGTACCTGAGGCTGGTCCTTTCCATTCGGCTGATCCTTCACTTCCACCTTCAGCCATGATGGAGATGCTGCAGGATATCAGGGATGCTCAGCGCAAATCTGATCTGAGGATAGAGGAGTTGCTAGATGCTCAGCGTATGAGGGTGGATGAGCTGTTATCGGTCCAGCGGGCGACTGATAGGAGGGTAGCCGACCTAGCAGCTAGTCTCCAAACGACCCAGACCCAGGTGGCCTGGTTGACTAGAGTCTATGCTAAGGACTATGACCGAGATCGTGAGGCACCGCCTCCTCCTTCACCTTCAGCTTCTTGATTGTACCATATTTTTCTTGTACTACAGAGTAACTGTCTGGGTTGTAGACTGTACTCTGCTTTCATTATATATATATATATATATATATGTTTTGTTTCGCTCTCATTGTTATGTAATCTTGTTTCCCTTTTTAATAGATGCATTATTCTCTTTTAGATTTTGTCTCAAACATCACTGGTGCTTACAATGTGTTAATATACTGTTTTTATTTTTATCCTATCTCAGTTCACAATTGTGTTTTTGTATGCTAGTTCAGCGAACAAGGCCTGAGATGCTCTGATAGCAAGTTGTCACACCCCAATTTTGGTCTAACCAGAATGGTATGATGAACCGCTAATAAATCAATGGTTCAACCAGGATCTCAAATAGGTTATCCCCGCGTTATCTAAACTTACACACATCCAATAATCATAATCAGAGTAAATACACAATAGCGGAAGTCTTATAATAACATGAACTGAGAACTAAAATGATATCATTAATTTAATAGCAAATTATTTTGTTTTGAACTGAGACATAAATATTTAAATACCAAATACATGTCTTAATAAATCCAACAAAGAAACCTATAAAATATCTAATCAAATACACACGAGTTACACTCGCAAGAGGAGTCGTGTGTATCCGCTTCAGCTTCAACCTCCATGGCTGCCACGTTCCCGTACGTAGACGCATTCATATAGTCTTCAACGGTATAACCTGCATCATCAACTAAAAATATTCGACGTCGAGGGGTGAGTACACATCACGGCTCAGTGAGTAGCCAAAACAATGCAACAATACATATGCATGCACATCAATTTATATCTTTGGTCTGGTTTAAAGTTTGTAGTATGCTATAAAAAGGTTGAGGTAGCCAAAGGTCGCGTTTATTGACTCCGCCTCTATACACGTGTGTGTGTGACGTTACCCGAAGATCACGTTTATCGTCAACTCACATGCACCCAACCATGAACATTATATAACAAAGGTTACGTTTATTGCTATATAGTGCCATACCAACACGTAAGCCCCTGTTGGCGAGGGCTGCAAACTGGGCTCGCAACTAACCAATCCTAATGCCAAACAATGTATCCAAGGCCTCACCCCAGCATCCCTCAGAATGCCCATAGAGATAGAGCTAAGGCCCCCCGGTAGAGTCAGAGACTACAAGGACCGAGACCACCTCCCTTGATACTCTACGACATAATAGTTCTGCTAAAGTAATGGCGATACGACGATGCCAATGCACTAGACTTGAGTTAGAGATAGAGCTAAAGTGCTGAGACCCACCAAAGATTAACGTTTATTGACGTTCTCATCACACCTCCCCTGATACTCGCTCGCATCAAGCACATTAACCACACACATACAAGCACATGCCTATTCCTATCATCATCATCATCATCATGTTATAAACGATAAAGTAAATATGCATGAACAAATAATAGAAATATTGGATGGCATGCTGTATGCACATTACAAACATATTCGCATAGAATCAAGCATGGCATAGGACTCAAGAAATAGAAAACAGTTTATTATTAACCAATTTAGTTTGGAGTTAAGGTTCCTCACCTTAGCTTGCTATAAGATACTTTTCCAAGCTTTAGAATCACTTTTACAGTGTTATTATATTGCTAGAAGACCTAACAAAGTCGTTAGAATTTAATTAGAATTAATTCCAATTCTGTTAACTGAGGATCGATGCTAGGGTCGATGCTAGGGTCGATGGGTCTATCGACCCTCCCTTCATTCTGGACTTCCCGAATACTGAGGGTCGATGGTTAGAAACACCTAGGGTCGGATGGCCTATCGACCCTGGGTGCGACCCTCGGTGCACTCTGGTCCAATTTCCACTATTTAATCCATTCTTCGTGTTTGGGGTCCTATGGCTTGCTTCTACATTCCATTCAACACTCATTCCATGGTCTGAAACCATGAATCATCCTCCTAGATGGCTTTCATGCATTCTCCTAGGGTTTTTCATGAAAACCTAACCATGGATGGATGGTTTGGGTTTCTCCGTGATCACTCTCTCTCCAATAACTATCCTAAGGTCTGTAGAAACTCATGGAATTAGTATCCATACCTGAGAAGATTAATCTTTCTCTGTAACTCTTCTCCTTTTTGCTAGGTTCTCTTCCTTGCCTCTCTTCTTCTTCTTTTCCTTCTCCTCTCTTTCTCTCAATTCAATTAGGGTTGTGAAAGGAGTGAAAGTGGCTTAGGGACGTCCTTTAAATAGACTAGGAACATCCTAAATAAGTCCCATTGGGATTTGGAAAGAATCCCAATCGAAAAATATAGAAATTTCCTAATTTCTATATTCGGCAGAAACCGAAGGTCGATGGGAGGGTCGATGATCCCGTCGACCCTAGGGTCTTAAGCTGTCCGACCCTCCCTCCAAAACTGAGGGTCTGACTTTCTGTTTTTGGAGGTCCGACCCTGCTTAGCTGGGTATGCGACCCTTCCCCTAATTTAAGTTGTTTTGGGTCGATTTGATACCTGGGATATCGATCTCCTTCACGCCCTTGGTCCATTTGACTCGCCCATGATGGGTAAACCTGGTTCAAGGTGGTAAGACCGGGTTAAATTGACACGGGTCTTGCATCTTTGGTCTGGTAAATAAGTTTGCAATGCGCTATAGAAAGGTTCGGTGGTCGCCTCGCCTCTATGCACAGGGTGTGAAGGCCCGTCCAAAGGTTAACGTTTATTGTCGTCCCCATCCACCCTACCATGGAATAGAGATAGAGCTAAAGTGTTGAGGCCTGGCCTATGACACTTCCCCTGATACTCTACCCATACCAACACGTAGGCCCCTGTTGGCGAGGGCTTGCAAACTGGGCTCGTAACTAACCAATCCTAATGTCAAATAGTATATCCAAGGCCTCACCCCAGCATCCCTCAATACGTCCATATAGATAGAGCTAAGGCCCCCCGACAGAGTCAGAGACTACACGGCCCGAGACCACCTCCCCTGATACTCTACGACGTAATAGTTCTGCTAAGGTAATGGCGATACGACGATGTCAGTGGACAAGACTTGAGTTAGAGATAGAGCTAGAGTGCTGAGGCCCGGCATATGACACCCCCCTGATACTCGCTCGCATCAAGCACACTAACCACACACATACATTCACATGCCTATTCCTATCATTATCATCATCATCATGTTATAAACAATAAATTTAAATATGCATGAACAGTAATAATAGAAATATTGGATGACATGTTAAATGCACATGACAAGCATACACGCATAGAATCAATCATGGCATTGGACTCAAGAAATAAAAATAATTTATTATTTACCAATTAGTTTAGGTCTTGTTCCCTCACCTTTGCTTGATTGTTGATCCTCTTTCAAGCTTTAAGAATCACTTTTATAACAATAGGAAACCTAACAAGTCGATAGATTTTAGTTAGAATTCATTTCGATAATTTTAGGCTTGCTGTTAAGTGGGGGTAGCAGGACGGGTAGCAGTTTTTTGTGACCGCCAGGGGTAGGGTAGATGCCAGGGTCGGATGTTCCATTGACCCAGGGTGTGACCATCCCTTTCCTGGACTTCCCGAATGCTAGGGGTCAATGCTAGGGTCGGATGTTCCATCAACCCTAGGTGTGACCCCCCGTGGTTTGAGTCGAGAATTTCATCCTACAGTCCATTCTTTCATGTTTGGGTCCTATGGCTCACTTCCACAATCCATTCTATGCTTGTTCTATGGCTTAGAACTTTAGGTTTCTTCCTCACTTTGCCTACCATGATTTTCTCCATGGATTTCATTGAAATCCTCCCATGGATGAATGATTTGGGTTTCTCCTAAGTCATACCCTATTCATGAACCATTTTAGGCTCCTAAATAAATCATGGAGAATGTATTCATACCTTAGGTTTGCTGAGATTCAGAGTTTCCTCTGAATTTCCTCTTCCTTGGTCTTCTTCTTCAATTCTCCTTTTCTTTTCCTTATCTTCCTTCTCTTCTCTTTCTCCCAATCCAATTAGGGTTGTAAAAGGAGTGAAAGAGGCTTAGGGACATCCTATTTATAGAGTAAAACCTCCCAAAATAAGTCCCATTGAGTTTAGGAAAGGTTCCCATTGAAATTAGGAAAGTTTTCTAATTTTCGGTTCGTGCTGTTTTTGCTGTTTTACGGGGGTCGATGGGGGGGTTAGACAATTCGAGTCCCTGCGACCCCCAGACCAAAAAGTCACGGGTCGGACAGGGGGTCTTGGGTTTCTTCACACACTTGGTCCACTTGGCTTGACCATGATATGTAGACCAGTCATGACACGAAATGTAAGGTTAGACCGGGTTCGTAGCGTACGGGTCTTACAGAGAATGGGTGCTCACCAGCCTACAACAATAGCCCTAGTGTTCCCATGCATCATCCTAAGATAGACAGTACTAGGGCAAAGGTTTGGCCAATGACGCTCCAATAAACATTTCCATCACCTCCCCCTCTTCTCTCATCTGTACCAACACCTAAACCCCTATTGGCCAGGGTCACACACATGGCTCTTACACTAACTGTCATCCTACATGTCATACCTTGTAGTTTCCTCACACACACCCAGTAAGAACCCCAGTCCATCCATTCCCCCCCAAGATGTTGTCATCCAACTAGGGGTACAAGAACATTACAAGCCAAACAATCAGTGAGTCGGATCCTACGGTCCTCGACCGTGTCACCACTTCTCACATATTCACATTCACATTTACATACATCCATAATATTCATAATAAAGATGCAAATGCATGCAAGAACAATAAAGAGGATGGCATGTTATCATAATCAAATCAATGCACTCACAGGCGTAATCAAAATAGAAATCATTCCACACATAGGACAGTGATTCTGTTCACTCACCCGAGATTTGAAGATAATCATTATTCCCAGTCAAAGGGTTATGCTTGGTTAGGTATGAGTCACCTATTATGTGGGAATCTCATTAGATATTTTGTACATTCAATTCAGCCTAATACAGGGCTTTATGGGGCTAACCGGTCGCGATTATCCGGCTCTAATTGGTTTGGACCGGTTGTCATAGTCGATTGATCTCAGGAACCCTTTTGTTCCCAACTGATCGCGAGTCCTGTCATAGGTGTCACGACCATATGTCGAGGCCAGATACTTTTCATATGCTTCCTGAATGCATCTGGTCGCTAATCTGATTGCGTATATTGTGACAGGTAAGTCACGACCGGACCTGCTCTGAAGAGTTGGTCTGGGTTTTTCTTATCCAGGATTCCAAAAGTGGATTTTGTAAGACCTGTACGCCAGGAACCTGGTCTAACCTTACATTTCGTGCCGTGACCAGTATACATATAATGGTCGAGCTAAGTGGACCAAGTGCGTGAAGAAACCCAAGACCCAATATGAAATTTAACTCAAAAACAGTCAAAATGAGGGTAGGGTCGCATGCCTAAACAAGTAGGGTCGACCCCACCTCAAAAGAAGTCCAACCCATGACTTTTTGGTCGTGGGATCGCATGGGTCTCGGATTGTCCGACCCTAGCATCGACCCTAGGAAAACAGGAAAAACAGCACGAACCAAAAATTAGGAAACTTTCCTAATTTCGAATGGGACCTTTCCTAAACTCAATGGGACTTATTTTGAGAGGTTTTCCTCTATAAATAGGATGTCTCTAAGCCTCTTTCACTCCTTTTAGAACCCTAATTAAAAGTGAGAGAAAGAGAAGAGAAGGAAAACTTGAAGAAAAGGCTAAGGAAGAAGAAGAAGTTTAGAGAAATCTTTGAAACTCAGACTACAGAAGGTATGAACCTCAATCCCTATCTGAATTAAAAGCTTAGAATAGATTATGATGAAGTTAGGTTAGGAGAAACCCTAATACCATCCATCCATGGATAAATTCTAATGGAAATCATGGAGGAAATCATTGAAAACTATGAAGAGTGAGTAACTTGGAGTTTTAAGCCATAGAACAATCATAGAATGGACTATAAAAGTAAGCCAAAGGACCCAAACATGAAAGAATAGACTGTAGAATGAAAAATTCGACTCAAACCACATGTGGTCGCACGTAGGGCCGATTGGGAATCGACCCTACCAGACCACAGGATCGACCCCTAGCTCTTGGGAAGTCCAGGGAAGCTGCAATCGCACCTAGGGTCGATGGGACAATCGACCCTAGGATCGACCCTATACCCTGGGGTCGCAGAAACCTGCGACCCTACGTGCAACCCATCCTGCAACCCTAGCTTTACAGCAAGCTTAAAGCTATCGGAATGAATTCTAATTAAAATCTATCGACTTGTTAGGTTTTCCTATTGATATAAAGGTGATTCTTAAAGCTTGAAAGCGGATTTACACTCAAGCAAAGGTGAGGGAACAAGACCTAAAATAATTGACTAATAATAAACTTTTTTTTTTATTGAGTTCAATACCGTAAATGATTCTATGTTTGTATGATTGTAATGTGCATATCACATGTCATCCACTATTTCTGTTATTACTATTCATGCATATTTAATTTTTGCTTAGTTTTAATATGATGATGATAATGATGCTAGGAATAGGCATGTGAATGTTTGTGTGTGGTTAGTGTACTTTATGCGAGTGGGGCATCAGGGGGAGGACATGACATTGTGGTTCAGCCTGGTCACCAGACTCTAGCTCTATCTCTACTCAAGTCTTGTCCACTAACATCGTCGCATCGTCATTACCTTAATTGAACTAATACGTCGTAGGGCATCAGGGGGAGACGTGACATTGTGGTTCAGCCTGGTCACCAGACCCTAGCTCTATCTCTATGGATGTATTGAGGGATGCTGGGGTGAGGCCTTGGATTCACTGTTTGACATTAGGATTGGTTAGTTGCGAGCCTAGTTTGCAAGCCCTCGCTAACAGCGGCTTACGTGTTGGTATGGGCAACCGGTACAGCAATACCGTTTTCATTGGGTGTATATTGTCCATGGTGGGTGCATGTGGGACGATAGTATCGATATTCACTGGATGGCTCCACACACTCGTGTATAGAGGTGAGGCGGCCACCGAACCTTTCTATAACACATTGCAAACTTATATACCAGACCACAGATATGAATTGAATGCATGCATATATTTGTTGCATTGTTTTATTTTCTCACTGAGCTCAAGTTGGAGAGCTGACCCTCGCGCGCGTAATTCTTTTAGTTTCTGATGTTGCAGGTATTACGATTGAAGATTATGTCAACACGCCAACATATGAACATGTGGCGGCTATGATGAGCAAGTTGTGGAGGACTATAATGATTCATTAAGCGAGCGTTTCAACTATGGATACGCTTAGTGTTTAATTTTTGTATTTGAATATTTGGAATATGTATTAAATTATGTTTTGGTTACTTGGAGATAAATGGAATATCAATTATTTATCATGACTAGACCTCAGTTTATTATCTGTAAGACTTCTGCTATTTACTTTATTACCTCTGATTAATGTGGAATGTGTTTTGGTTTAACAACGTGGGCATAGCCTATTCGAGATCCTGGTTGAACCGTTGATTTATTGATGGTTCATCACACCATTCTGATTGGTGCAGAATTGGGGTGTGATAACTTGGTATCAAAGCTCTCAGGCCTTTCCCATGAAACCTGAATACTTCTACTAGAGTCCATGAACTGAGTTAGGATAAATTAAAAGCTTTAATACAAACACACCATAAGCACCTGTGTTGGTTGAGACAGAACTTAAACAAGACAATAATGTACATATTAAAGGTGGAACCATATATATACACAAACAAAAAGAGAAAATTCAAAACTTATCCTGATAAACGAATAATATAGGGTATGATCTATAGGTCGAGCAGTTATCTAAGTATACAAATGATATAGTACGGTAGCCGAAACATTGGAATACCAAGTTGATACTCACAAGATGTGAAACTCGATGTATTTGGGAAAGAAAGAAAATGGCTAGTAACGCGTAAGTCCTTGCAATGGTAAAGAAAAAGATCTCGGACTAAATCCAACAGAGATAAGAAAACAATGGCCATATACTAAGAATAAGAGTAACTACAAGAAGATAAAGCTATACTCCTAGGTGACGTGGAGACTTAGAGTGAGATCCTCCATATGCTGATCCATTGCCCGCTGAGCATTAAGAAGAGTTGCAACTTGACCCCACCACTATCTTGGTCGAGAACGGGTAGTGAAAACTCCTCTGAGCAAATGCTAAATAATGATAATCAAATTGGAGAAAATCGAAGGAGGTGAACAACCAGGCCACTCCAGTCAATCAATCTGGACTACCAATTACCTTGTCCACGGTTGTAATAAACTTGGCCCAATAAAATACCAAAGCAACAACAGATGAGACCGACTATGCAAGTTGCTATGTAAATCACTACCCAAGTTTCCGATGCTACATCAACACCTCCGGGTCAAATCAAGTACGGTACCAATTGGTAGCAACACTGTACCCCCAACACCTGTTAGCTATAACAAAGTGCCTACCATACAGCAAGTCCCAGAATACACATCCCAGTGCAGAAGCTTGGTGCACAACAAGCAGTGTATCAAGGTGGTTACCCTTACCAGCCATTGATGTATGAGATAGCTGTAAGACCCGTATTGAACTAACCCGGTCTTACCACCTTGAACTAGGTCTACCCATCATGGTCGAGCCAAATGGACCAAGTGCGTGAAGGAGATACGATCCTAGGTATTAAACTGACCCAAAAACACAAAAATAGGGGGGAGGGTCGCACACCCAGCTAGGCAGGGTCGGACCCCCCAAATATCAAAAGTCAAACCCTGAGTTTCTAATCGAGGGTCGGACAATTTAGAAGCAGGGTTCGATGGGATCTCCGACCCCCTCATCGACCCCCAGTCTGCCGACAGAAATCTTGAATTGGGAACTTTACAAATTACAATGGGATTTTTTTCTAATCTCAATGGGACTTATTTTGGGAGTTTCTACTCTATAAATAGGATGTCCCTAAGTCTCTTTCACTCATTTTAGAACCCTAATTGGATTGAGAGAAAGAGAAGAGAAGGAAAGTGGAGAAGAAGATCAAAGAGAATGTTTCAGAGAAACAAGCCTAATTCTCAGGTATGGATACTATCTTCATGTAATTCTTATGACCTTAGAGTAGATAGTGAAGAGGGTATGATCTATGAGAAACCCAAATCATCTACCCATGGTTAGGTTTCAATGGAAAACCATGAGAGAGATCATTAAAACCATGTAGGTGGATAAACTATGGTTCTAGACCATAAAACATGTATGGAATAGATTATAGAAGCAAGCCATAGGACCCAAACACGAAAGAATGGATGTAGGATGAAAATTTTGACTAAACCCACGGGGGATCGCACGGGGGGTCGATGGAGAATCGACCCTACCAGACCCTAACATCGACCCCAGTGTTCAGAAAGTCCATAATGTGGGTGGTAGCACCCAGGGTCGATGGAAGATCTGACCCTGGCATCGACCCCCAGTTAATAGTAAGCTTTTTAAAATCAGAATTAATTCTAATTAAATTCTATCGACTTGATTAGGCCTTCTAGTGATATAATAGTGATATTTAGTTGATTCTTAAAGCTTGAAAGAGGATCTACAATCAAGAAAAGGTGAGGGAACAAGACCTAAACTAATTGGTTAATAATAAACTGTTTTATTTCTTGAGTCCAATGCCATGATTGATTCTATGCGTGTATACTTGTTATGTACATTCAACATGTCATCCAATATTTCTATTATTATTGTTCATGCATATTTAAATTATTGTTTATAACATGATGATGATGATGATGATGATAGGAATAGGCATGTGAATGTATGTGTGTGGTTAGTGTGCTTGATGCGAGCGAGTATCAGGGGGGTGTCATATGCCGGGCCTCAGCACTCTAGCTCTATCTCTAACTCAAGTCTTGTCTACTGACATCGTGGTATCACCATTACCTTAGCAGAACTATTACGTCATAGTGTATGAGGGCAGGTGGTCTCGGACCGTGTAGTCTCTGACTCTGCCAGGGGGCCTTAGCCCTATCTCTATGGATGTATTGAGGGATGCTAGGGTGAAGCCTTGGATACACTGATTGGAATTAGGATTGGTTAGTTGCGAGCCCAGTTTGCAAGCCCTCGCCAATAGGGGCTTACGTGTTGGTACGGGTAGAGTATCAGGGGAAGTGTCATAGGCCGGGCCTCAGCACTTTAGCTCTATCTCTATTCCATGGTAGGGTGGATGGGGACAACAATAAACGTTAACCTTCGGGCGGGCTTCCACACCCTGTGCATAGAGGCGAGGCGGCCACCGAACCTTTCTATAGCGCATTGCAAACTTATTTACCAGACCAAAGATATGAATTGAATGCATGCATATGTTTGTTGCATTGTTTTGTTTGCTCACTGAGCCATGATGTGTGCTCGCCCTCTCGACGTCGAATATTTTTAGTTGATGATGCAAGTACCACTATCGAAGATTATCCGAGTGCTCCGGTGTACAGGCGTGTTGCTGCAATGGAAGCCGAAGACTTAGAGGATATGCATGATCCCTCATGCGAGTGCAACTCATGCGTATTTGATTAGATTTTTGTTTGAATTATTAAGGGAATGTAATTAATACTTTATTTATTTACGTCTCAGTTGATACAACAATAACTTGATATTTTATTATGGTTATCACAGTTAGATTTCTTAGTTCATTTATTATAAGACTTCCGCGGTTGTGTATTTATTCTGATTATGGTTGTGGATGTGTATGGTTTTATTTTTAATGGACACAGCCTATTAGAGATCTTGATTGAACCGTTGGTTTATTAGCGGTTCATCACACCATTCTGAGTAGTACATAATTGGGGTGTGACAATAGCTGCATCATGACAAAATGATCCGACCAAGGATTGAGGAATATTTTCTGAAGATGAAACCTTAAATGTTTTCAGTAAAGGATCAAATCTATTTGTGGCCATATATCTAGATAGGTTTATATAAGATGTGGTGCATTATTGATTTACTCTTATGATTATAGAGGATGCACATACCTGATTTTAAATTATCGTACCTTGATAGGATACCTTCTTGATTTAACCTGTTAATTGGAGTTATAGATATTGTTTCTTTAGTATTAGTCCTAATTATACCAAACTGAGCCACTCTCATGATCGACAACATGAACAGAGATATGAACGGAATGAACAGTTAAATGTTTAATCATGTTGAGCATATATCTTTTCAATTTTACCTGATTTACTGATGTACGAAAACTTCTCCAGATTTATTATTATAGTACCTTGACCAATGGCATTATACACTCAATAAAACCTGTAACCATGAGGTTAAGAATTGTAAAACCTCTATTTCCATGTATTTGGACCACCGTGCAACTTAACGACCTTTTAATGACGGTTGGATTATCACATATTTACTCTTGATCCTTTAAACTTAAGTTCATTAGATAAAGAAAGTGTTTGTCGTCATACTAAATTGAAAGAAGAAAATGAATTGTTTTGGATAAATATTCTGATTCTTACATTTCTCGACATCCATTGATAAGATGTTTAGTGATAATGGAATTATTGGAAGAAAGATGATTGGATTCAGATTAAATGTTATGGCCAATGAACCTCAGATGAAGTAATGAAGAATCTATTTTGAGATTACTGATTTGATGGATATGAGCCATGTCTAAAAAGAGTGCATGAGAAAAAAGTGAAAACTATCAAGAGTAACTAGGAATGAGTAGATAGCACTCAAGTAAAGTTAAAGATGGTTATATCGGTATGAATTTTGACAAAGCAGAAGATTTCTAAAAGCATATCTAAGAGTGGATACAAGGATGAAATTGACAATGGTGGCATTGATAGTATTCAGATTAGTACAAGTAACACTAAGTTATGCCCAATGTCAAGTGAGATGATTAAGAAAGACCAAGACAGTTTGGCAGAATTAATAAAATTTTGAGCATATACCCTAATGCTTAGACTTGAGATATGTAATGAGTAAATAGTCAGAAGATGCTTTCGAGATGTATAATAGAATGATAAGAGATGGTGTAAACTAATGAAATTTTTGGGATATATGAGATTTTAAGCAATAGTCTTTGAAAAACTAAGATATGAAGGAACTACACAAGCTCTTAAGACCTTATACCAGATTTTACTAGTTTAAGCCCTTTTGGACTAGATGTTGTATTGAGTAAGTGTTATAAACAATGTTCGAATTATTTGGATGGATAGAATTTGGATGCAACCTAAATCGACTTGAGATGGAAGACTTTGACGTCATCTTAGGAATAGACTGGTTGTCTCAACACTCTACAAGTGTTATGTGCATAGAAGAGGTTATCATTCAAAAGTAAAGATGACATATAAATTAGTTTTATTGGAAGCATGTTGCCTAAGAAGTGAAAGCTGATCCGCTCTATGCTAAAGGCGAAGAGATGCTTTGAAGAGAAAGAAGTTGGATATATGGTATCTGTGGTATACGCTACCAAGAAGCACCACAGATGGAAGAGATTGATGTGATGCATAAATTCCTGATGTGTTTCCAGGAGACTTACATGGGTTACCATCTGATCATATGACCGAGTTCGTCATCGACTTGTTACCAAGGACGATACTTGTGTCAAAGGCACCTATGAATAGCTCTTATAGAATTGAAGGAACTGAGACTCAACTACAAGAGTTATTAGATTAAGGTCCTGATAGGCTAAGTATTGCATCATGGAGAGTGCCAATGCAATTCGTGAAGAAAAAGGATGGTAGTGTCAGATTATGTATAGACTACCGGGAACTAAACAAGCTCATAATCAAGAATCGATAATTACTACCTCAGTTCGATGACTTATTTAAACAGCTGCAAGGAGCAAAGGTATTTTCTAAGATTGATCTTCAGTCAAGATATCATCAGTTGAATAATTTAGACAGTGATTTCTCAAAGATAGTTTTTAGAATCGAGATTGGACATTGTAAGTTCCTAATTATTATGTTTGAATTAACCAATGCCCTTACATTTTGTAGAACCGATGAACTGGGTGTTTCATGACATGTTGGACATGTCGGTCGTTGTTTTCATAGATGATATTTTGATTTATTCTAAGAATGTAGCAACTCATACAAGGAATCTTAGAACAGCTTCACAACAGTTGAAAAGGGAAAAACTTTATGCCAAGTCCAAGAAATATGAGATCTAATTAAACAAAGTGATCTTCTTAGATCACGTAGCATCATAAAAAGGGATTAAAGTGGACCCTATTAAGATAGAAGTAATCTTATGGTGAGAAACACCTAAAGAATATTACGAAGATCAGAAGTTTCTTGGGTTTAGCTAGTTATTACAGACGATTCACGGAGGACCACTCTAGGATCGCAATACCTCTTACCAAGTTAACCAGGAAAGGAGAGAAGTTTAATTGGATTGACAAGTGTGAAGAGTGTTTCCAGACTCTAAAGCAAGGTTGATAGCAGCTTCCATCTTGATCGTTTCGGTACTAGGGAAACCTTTTACCCTATACATTGAAACTTCGGATTGGATCTAGGATGTGGGTTGATGCAAGGTAAATAAGTGATTGCATATGCTTTAAGAAAACTGAAGGAGCATTAAAAGAATTACCCTGCTCATGACTTGGGATTATCGGTGATGAGTTATGCAATCAAGACTTGGAGACATTACCTATATAGAGAATAATTTCAAATTAAATCGGATTACAAGAGTTTTATTTATCTCTTCACCAGAAAGAGTTGAACATGAGGATAAGAAAATGGCTGGAATTATCCAAGAATTTAGACTGTGATATTGAGTGTCACTCGAGCAAGGCTAATGTAGTAGCTAAGGCCATAAAGAAAAAGGAAATTATGAAGTCTAAAGAAGGACCCAGTATGAATGCTGCCTTATGTTTCGCAGCAATAGATTCTGATTTGGAAGGAGAGTAACATATAATAGAAACTCGTGAGGATCTAATTGAGTGAGAACTTATGGATGAACTTATGGAGCAATAGTTCTTCGCTTGCGTTCACAACATTAAAGATCATCTCTGAATTGATAAACGAAGTAAAGGTAGTAATTTTGTTAGATCTTTATATAAGAACGGTGTAAGCAGATTTAGAGAAAGGAAAACCAAACCCTGACTTACTCCGGATGTGAAAAAGGTCATGTGATACAGAGGATGATTATGTATACCTGAAGTGAAAAATGTTGATCATAAGATATAAGATAATGTTAAAATCCCATTCTATTATGTATTGGATACATTCTAGAAGTATAATATATACCAAAACACGAAGAGAATATTTTGGTAAAAGAGAATGGAAGTAGTTGTGGCTAGATGCATGTTTCAGTGTCTGAATTATCAGCAAGTAAAGGCTGAAAGACAAAGACCAACATGGCTTACCATAACCACTATCGGAGCCAATCTGGAAGTGGAACTGCAGTACAATGAACTATGTCAATGATTTGCCACTGACTCCCAGATCGATTGACGCAGTTTGGGTGATTGTTGATCGCCTTAGGAAGATAGCTCATTCCATTGCTATACGACCTTGGTATGCTTTGGAGCGGCTAACTAAGCTATATGTGGATTTAATTTGCTACCAAGCTACTATGTAGATGTCACCTATAAAGTATGGTACGGTAGAAATGTCAAATTCTTTTGTTTTGGAATAAAGTTGGTGAATAAGGAATGGTAAGACTTGAGTCTATTGAAGAAACCTGTCGAGTAGCAGACAAGATCAAAGAAAAGGGCCAAGATAGCTCAAGTTTCTCAGAAGAGACACCAAGACCTTGAGTTCGCCATAAGTGACAAAGTGTTCTTGAAGGTATCACTTATGTATGGTTTGAAGCGGTTCAGCAAGAAGGGAAAGTGGTATCCTATATATGTGTTGGACCTTGTAAAGTTTTGGAGAGACATAGAAAAGTTGCATATCAACTAGCATTACCGCTGTCCATGTCTAGTGCGCATGACGTATTTCACATATCTCTATTGAAGAAGTATGTTGGAGATCCATATCAAAGGTATTGACCACAGATCTACTGGATTAGATAGAAGATTTAACTATTAAAGTGGTACCAGCCAAGTTCACTAGTTGGAAGGTACAAACATCTCAAAAACTGGGATAATTATTATATGAAGGTAACCTGGCGAAGACAAGACGTAGAGAAGATTACATGGGAGGAAGAAGATGCAATGCGGAAATAAAATTCCCACTTATTGACTACAAAGTAAATTCAAATTTTGAGGACAAAATTTATTTTAAGGAGGGGGGAGTTGTAAGATCCGTACGTTCAAATTTCGAGGACGAAATTTTTTTTAAGGGTGGTGGAGTTGTAAGACCCGCACGCCACGAACTTGGTCTAACCTTACATTTTGTGTCATGACTAGTATACATATAATGGTCAAGCTAAGTGGACCAAGTGCGTGAAGAAACCCAAGACCCAATATGAAATTTAACTCAAAAATAGTCAAAATGAGGGTAGGGTCGCATGCCTAAACAGGTAGGGTCGACCCCACCTCAAAAGAAGTCCAACCCATGACTTTTTGGTCATGGGGTCACATGGGTCTCGGATTGTCCGACCCTAGCTTCGACCCTAGGAAAACAACAAAAACAACACGAACCAAAAATTAGGAAACTTTTCTAATTTCAAATGGGACATTTCCTAAACTCAATGGGACTTATTTTGGGAGGTTTTTCTCTATAAATAGGATGTCCCTATGCCTCTTTCACTCCTTTTAGAACCCTAATTGAAAGTGAGAGAAAGAGAAGAGAAGGAAGAGAAGAAGAGAAGAGAAGGAAAACTTGAAGAAAAGGCTAAGGAAGAAGAAGAAGTTCAGAGAAATCTTTGAAACTCAGACTACAGAAGGTATGAACCTCAATCCCTATCTGAATTGAAAGCTTAGAATAGATTATGATGAAATTAGGTTAGGAGAAACCCTAATACCATCCATCCATGGATAAATTCCAATGGAAATCATGGAGGAAATCATTGAAAACTATAAAGAGTGAGTAACTTGGAGTTTTGAGTCATAGAACAATCATAGAATGGACTATAAAAGTAAGCCAAATGACCCAAACATGAAAGAATAGACTGTAGAATGAAAAGGTTGACTCAAACCACATGCGGTCGCACGTAGGGTCGATTGGGAATCGACCCTACCAGACCATAGGATCGACCCCTAGCTCCCGGGAAGTCCAGGGAAGCTGTGGTCGCACCTAAGGTCGATGGGACAACCGACCCTAGGATCGACCCTATACCCTGGGGTCGCAGAAACCTGCGACCCTACCTGTGACCCATCCTGCGACCCTAGCTATACAACAAGCTTAAAACTATCGGATGAATTCTAATTAAAATCTATCGACTTGTTAGGTTTTCCTATTGATATAAAGGTGATTCTTAAAGCTTGAAAGAGGATTTACACTCAAGCAAAGGTGAGGGAACAAGACCTATACTAATTGGCTAATAATAAACTATTTTTGTTTATTGAGTCCAATACCGTGAATGATTTTATGTTTGTATGATTGTAATGTGCATATCACATGTCATCCACTATTCCTTTTATTACTGTTCATGCATATTTAATTTTTGCTTATTTTTAATGTGATGATGATAATGATGCTAGGAATAGGCATGTGAATGTTTGTGTGTAGTTAGTGTACTTGATGCGAGTGGGGCATCAGGGGGAGGACGTGACATTGTGGTTCAGCCTGGTCACCAGACTCTAGCTCTATCTCTACTCAAGTCTTGTCCACTAACATTGTCGTATCGCCATTACCTTAATGGAACTAATACGTCATAGGGCATCAGGGGGGACGTGACATTGTGGTTCAACCTGGTCACCAGACCCTAGCTCTATCTCTATGGATGTATTGAGGGATGCTGGGGTGAGGCCTTAGATATACTGTTTGACATTAGGATTGGTTAGTTGCGAGCCCAGTTTGCAAGTCCTCGCCAACAGGGGCTTACGTGTTGATATGGGCAACTGGTACAGCAATGTCGTTTTCATTGGGTGTATATTGTCCATGGTGGGTGCATGTGGGACGACAGTGCCGATATTCACTGGGCTGCTCCACACACTCGTGTATAGAGGTGAGGCGGCCACCGAACCTTTCTATAGCACATTGCAAACTTATATACCAGACCACAGATATGAATTGAATGCATGCATATGTTTGTTGCATTGTTTTGTTTTCTCACTGAGCTCAAGTTGGAGAGCTGACCCTCGCGCGCACAATTCTTTTAGTTTCTGATGTTGCAAGTATTACGATTGAAGATTATGTCAACACGCCAACATATGAACATGTGGCGGCTATGATGAGCAAGCTGTGGAGGACTATAATGATTCATTAAGTGAGCGTTTAACTATGGATACGCTTAGTGTTTAATTTTCGTATTTGAATATTTGTAATATGTATTAAATTATATTTTGGTTACTTGGAGATAAATGGAATATCAATTATTTATCATGACTAGTCCTCAATTCATTATCTGTAAGACTTTCGTTATTTACTTTATTACCTCTGATTAATGTGGAATGTGTTTTGGTTTAACAACGTGGGCATAGCCTATTCGAGATCCTGGTTGAACCGTTGGTTTATTGATGGTTCATCACACCATTCTAATTGGTGCAGAATTGGGGTGTGACAGATTTATTATTATGGAAGTTCATTGTGGAACTTATGGCC
Source organism: Protea cynaroides (assembly GCA_028583415.1). Classification (NCBI taxonomy): domain Eukaryota; kingdom Viridiplantae; phylum Streptophyta; class Magnoliopsida; order Proteales; family Proteaceae; genus Protea; species Protea cynaroides. Next base: position 37,932,797 of record CM053276.1, on the reverse strand, counting down.
TGACATCCATGTGGGATTCTCAAACCTATTCTAAGCTTTATGAAGTCATAAATCTATTAACCACAGGGGTTTCTTAATCGAATCTCTTCAAGGTTCATTCCAGATTTGAATTCGATGAAGTCTTCTTCGATGTTCAGCCATTAATGGACAGTGGCTCCATCAATGGTTGATGAACCATGGTTGCCTAAGATCCAATACAAAGTAGGGCAAGGTTTACTTACAATGGTTTTGAGCTACTATTCAATGATGTTGAAACTTGACAGGGATTCCCAAGGTAAATCTTCATTCCAACCTCTTTCCTCCTCCTTCAACTCTCTCCTCTCTCTGAGAAAGCATTAGAACTCTAGGGTTTGGACTGATACTCTAAGAGAGAAAGTGTTTTGGAGCAGGTTTTATGGTTTAGGAGTCTCCCTCTTGGGGTAGAACTCCATAGAGAGTTGGAGACCGCAAGGGATTGTCAGTTGGAATCTTGAAGAGTCCCTTAGGTTCTCCACTTCCTCAACTAACTCTAGATCAGTTAGGAGTGAAGAGGAGCCCATTGGGATTGTGTGAAACCTGCACCCAAAAATACAAGCTAATTAGAATTTTTCTTACATAATAGGTTCTCCTACCGATACTAGCCAAGCATTTATGTCATCAATGGAGTGTATGGAACTCTAGGTAAGAGTCAAAACCCTCTATCTCTTAGTACATAAACTTTGTTTGGAAAGAATCAGTCGAACCAACCAAGACTTGGCCATTTTGAATCAATTCAGAGTAGGCGATCGACCAAGGTGGTCAACCAAATTGAGTTGATCGACCGCCCATGTTCAATCGACCACATGAACCCAGAATTGGGTCAGTCCGAGTCTAATTTAGATGGGCTTGGTTCTAATTGGTTTCTAACCACCCATGATCATCCCAAATCATGTAGGACCTACTTTTAAATGTATTGGAGTGTCAATTAACAACCTCTAAGCTTCCTCTACCACTCATACTAGGAATAGGACTCTCAAAAGAGGAGTTGCAATGCAACTCTAACTCATGCATAAACTCCTTAATAAAAACTCTCTATGAACCCTAATTAAGAACATTAGAACCTCTAATATGTTCTAAGAGAGAGAGAGTGAATTGGAGCATGTTAAAGGAAGAAGAAGAGGAAGAACAACCATTGAAGGACCTCCCTCAAGCTTCTCTCTACAATAGCTTGGCCATAAGCAGTGAGGTAAGCCTAAAAACTATTCCTACCTTATTTAGTTGAACCCTGATGACCTTATGAAGTAAAACCCAACCTCTGATCATGCTGGAACAAGATTCCAAAAGACTCTCCATGAATATCAAGTCAAATTCATCAAGAATGCATATGATGGATAAACTTATATGACTAATGAATATAGGACCCTAGGATGATGTATAACATTCAATTATGATTGGAATATGTCCATTAATGTTGTACAGATACTTAGAAACCCCCTAGAATAGCCCTTGACCCCGTGCCTTGGAGAACGAAAGGAATGAAGTTCAGTTCGAGCTCACTGGTACAAGGCGGCCGACCAAGGTGGTCAACTGAAGTGAGTTAATCGACCACCTTTGCTATGAACGGCCACCTGTTCTCCAATGAGTTGTATTTTTGGTATTTTTCATTCCAACTGAGTAGTTGGGATATGTCAGTATCCTACACCTCAAGAATGATATAATGAACATGTTAGAATGATTTATTTGATAAGAATGTGCTCCCAAGTGTGTAAGCACGTATGGTTGCAAGGATGACATTTAATGTCATGAACCATACATGCATATAACTTATGGGAATAGGATTCTATCCTAACCATTGACTTAAACCCATCATAAAACATCTATAAAAGTAACACTACAAAGGTGCAAGCCTCTGGAACTCATCTAGGATAAAGTTACCTAGGCAATTGATAAAACAGAGATGATCGACCACCATAGCTAATCAACCACCTCATTACAGTAAGCCTGTTTTGGTTGTATTTTTTACCATGGACTTTGAGATTTAACTAAGTGACCCTAGGACATGTTCCTAAGACTAATGAAGATACCTTAGACTTAACAGAAGAGAGAATAAACAATCATAAGTAACATTCATACTTCGATTGTAATAGGTAAGCCGACGTAGGAAAACAAGGAAAGAAACTCCGTCTGCAACAGAGTAAAGATTAGCTTACCAGATACAGGTGAGGGATTAGTACATGTTTTATATTTTTTATTTCTATGTGTATGTGTTTACTACTTGTATGGATTACTATGTAATAACATGCCATCCAATAACTGTGATATATGTTCATGCATTTGCATATTATAACTCTATATTGGATTGATTAGTTATGGAATTATTTGATAACATGTGGATGTTTGATAACATGATTGTTTACCATTTGCTTGTGTCCTTATCGATCTGGATAGTTGGAATGGCACAGTTTATCTTGGTCTATTAAGCTAGGATACGAGTACTTGCATTAGTAATATTTCTTGGTTTAGGTTTCAATATTCTGTGATAGGCAACCCTTGCCAATAGGGGTTTAGGTATTGGCATAGGCTTATTGTAGACCAACTTTGGGTATGCTCCTTTCGCAGCTGGAGCTGGGAAATAGAAAGGGTTGGGAGCCAGCCTCTTGTGTCTCAAGTGAGAGCTAGGGATGAGTCTGTTCTATGTGCTTAACCATCAGGGATTGGGCGGTGTGTACCCAATGAAGTGGTTAAGGCGTAGAATAAGATGCCAGGATGAAAGCCTATGATGGGGGAATGCTGGTATGATGCCAGGACGGTGTGTTCTTGGGTTATATCTTCATTCTTTAGGTATTGTATCACATGAGGGGAGGAGCCAAGTGTGTTACATTTACCTCTCCCGTGCTTGAGTATTCATCATCAGTATTTAAGTGCGATGCTACTTACGCATGCTTATTCACAAACTATTTGGACCTTAATAATATATCATGCATTATGTGCTTGAGTATGCTAATTTCTTACTGAGCATGTGGTTTTTCTCACCCTTTGTACGTACACCTTTTTTTTTCAGATTTTTATGCAGATTATTTAGTTCATAATGATATGATTGAAGATGAAGAAGTTAAAAATGATTTGCATGATTCTTCATATAAATGTAATGATTGTCTTTATGGTTAGAATACAATGATTTTAAAGGATAGAGGACTTCTTTGTCTGAGAGAGAAGATTATATTAATAGTTTTTACTTAGAACAAAGTACATTTTGTTTATTTGTTTGTTCCAGGCGTTGTTTGCCCGTGAGTTTTATTTATGTATTCAGTACTTGGTATTATGTTAGTTATGTCTTGGTTTAAAGATAGATAAACCTTTATTACATTTATTTAATACAATTAGACTTGGTTTGATGGTTCTTAATATTTAACTCCATTATTATTTGATTTACGCTCTGAATTTCCCATGATTAGTGTTGTGATTAACGGAAGAGTGTTATGCTATGACTGTGAAACACTAGAGTTTTAGGGTGTGATAATAGGTGGAATTAGAGCAGTTCACTTTGCATACATACACAACTGCAATCAGCATAAATAGAACCAAAAAATAGTTATAATTAAATAAAAGCTTATAAGAAAACAAAAATAAGCACTTGTTGATTGAGACCAAAGCATAAATGGTAAAAAGAGCATAATATACTAAGTGTTCAAACATCTGTGTTATGATTAACGAAAGAGTTGTGTTATGCTATGACTGTGAAACGCCAGGGTTTTGGGGTGTGATAATAGGTAGAATTAGAGCAATTCACTACGCATACATACACAACTGTAATCAGAGTAAATAAAACCAAAAAATAGTTAGAATTAAATAACAGCTTATAAGAAAACAAAAATAAGCCCTTGTTGATTGAGACCATAGCATAAATGGTAAAAAGAGCATAATATACTAAGTATTCAAACATCTCAATTCCATTACAAAATGATGTTGATACAAAGGAAAGTAAAGATCACAACTCGATCTATCACTCGACAAACAAGAGAAAAGAAAATACATACAGAAAAGGAAAACAAACTATAACTAAAACCAAAAAGAAGTAAAAGTCTTTCCTCCTGTAGGAAAATTACTGACTATCCCCCGGAGGAAACAAGAAGCTTGAAACCTTCATGGCCTCCCACATCTGATGGACCTCATCTCTAAGTCCCTGAATGATGCCATACAAATCGTGAATGGACGGCTCAGGTATAGTGGGCGTAGGACTATGAACCTCCGTCGATGCTGGTGGTATATCCTGACCCTCATGACATGTGTCCCCTACTGCTGAGTAGCCCCTACATCATCCGCATCATCGTCATCATCATCATCATCCTCCATGTCATCATCAGAACTAGCAAAAACCATAGGAACATCCTCTGCCTGTGCACCCTCTGCAGCCATCGCCGCAATGTTTGCTTCTGCCTCCTCTTCTGTCACACCCCAATTCTGAACCAATCAGAATGGTGTGAGTGGACCGTCATTGAACCAATGGTTCACACCAGGATCTCGAATAGACCGTGTCCACTCATACAAACCATTGCACATAACCACAATCAGAATATAAATAGTACAGTAGAAGTCTTTACATAAATGAACTTAGATTCTATTGATAAATTTAAATAAAATACCTAATTATTCAAAATCCAAATATAAACTAAATATCTTTACTTCTCTTTAATACAACTCAAAATAACTAAACTAAAATAGTAAAATCAAAGGTACACGCAGAAAGGGCACTCGCATGAAGCGTCATGCTCGTCCTCTTCTGCCTGTACATCCAAAGCAGCAACGCCACCATACGCCGGAGTGTTTACGTAGTCGTCCACCAAGTAACCTACATCAACATCTAAAAGCAATGTATATACAAAGGGTGAGCTCACAACTTAGCTCAGTAAGACAATCAGACAGTTTCACAATATTATGCATGAGTAACAATCATTTTATGTTGTGGTCTTGTTTAAGTTTACAATGTGCTATAAAAAGGTTTGGTGGCCCCCGCACCTCTATACACGAGTGTGTGGCACCGCATAGTAGATCACACCACCACCGGCCCACATGCACCCATCATGGAATAGAGATAGAGCTAAGGTATCCCCGTACCTCCCCTGATACCCTACCCATACCAGTACCTAAGCCCCTACTGGTCAGGGCTCGCAAACTGGGCTCACAACTAACCAATCCTATATGTCATCAATGTAGGCTCTATCCCAGCACAGCCGTCTACGGCATAGAAATAGATCTAGAGCGTGCAGGCCGGGCTGGAGACCACAATACCTCACCTCCCCCTGATACCCTATCCGCAACTAACACACTAGGATAGAGCAATACGTAGGTAGACCCTATCCCAACATAACTCCCTACGACATAGAAATAGAGCTAAAGCATCACGGACAAGCCAGCGTCGGCATCAGAGGCCACAGTGCCACATAACCTTGGCCAGGCCAACATCAACATCGGAGACCACCGTACCACGACCTTTCCCTGATACCCCACCCGTACCAAGCATGTTAAAATAGGATACTACAAAAGTACCAGTGTGAGGAATGATCCCAGGCCCCATGCCCCACTCCACACACCAACGAAAACAATCACATGCCTAACAATCACATCTTATTATGCATGAACAATAATAATAACTGAAAGTAAAGGATGGCATGTGAATATGAACAAATATCACATCATATATATTCAGGGTTATTAACAACGATTTACTGTCCATTAATTATTAGGGTTTAGGTCAGATTCCCTTACCTGACACTCGTATGATAGCTTGCTCCACGTCGCAAGATCCAAACGTGCTATCACAAGTCCTACAAAATATTAGGGTTCAATTAGAATAGTTTCTTTAGGGCATACGTTGGTCGGAAAACCAACGAGGTTACAAAAATACACTCACAAAGCTGACCAGTGGCATGTACCGATCGTAGCTCTGTGGGAAAAACTGGCGACCGGTATGGTCAGCCGGTCCCCACAGACCAGCCCCCCGGAAGGTACCGGTGGCAACATACCGGTCGCACAGGGTGCAACCGGTATAGTCGACCGGTATGTCTCCGAAAGACCATACTTTATGTTTTTCGACCGTTGAGCAATCTCCATGGATTTTCAGGGTTTCTCCTTATCCATTCTAAATCTGAGCTTTGAGTTAGAGTTATCTCCAACTCATTCAAGTCTAGTTTCGATGATAATCATCCTAGAACTCGAATCTAGGGTTTGACGGCAAATTAGGGTTTAATGGCCAATTAGGGTTTTAGATCAATACTTGCTTTGCATGGTATTGATCCAACCATACAACTATCCTAGAGTCATAGAGTAAGAAGAATGATTAAAACACTTACCATCGACTGGCGTAAGGTGAGCGTCGTCGAACGACAATGGCGGCACCTCCTTCTTCTTCCTAGTCTCTTCTCCTTCTCCAACCTCCTTCTCCTTTCTAGGGTTTGTGAGGAATAATGGAAAGGATTTGAGGAGGTTTAGAGGTATTTATATAGGCTAGGATTAGGGTTTAGTAATCCTATTAGGATTAGGAAGGTCCAGGTATTAGGGTTTAGGAAAGTGGAACCCGTAGAGATCAAATTCTGGATCTTCGTAGTCAACTGCGCAGAGCTGATCGGTGGACCGGTACCAAGACCGGTACCATCGACCGATCAACATAAAATGACACTTATTTGACCGTCTTTGATCTGATTTCATACCTGTATGTCATCCGCTCGTCCCATCTGGTCCGGTGATGATCGGAAGACCTGCTACAACATGAAATCAAGGTTTAGACCGGGTTTATGGAGTACAGGTCTTACAACTCCCCCACCCTTAAAAGAAATTTCATCCCTGAAATTTGCATGTAGGTCTCACAACTCCCCCACCCTTAAATGAAATTTTGGCCTTGAAATTTGAACGTACCTTGATCGTCGAAAAGGTTAGGGTACTCCTTCCTCATCGTGCTCTCCTCCTCCCAAGTAATTTCTTCGACATCTTGGCTTTTCCAATGCACCTTCACATAATGGATATCCTTGGTTCGAAGTTGCTGTACCTTTCGGCTTGAGAGCATCACAGGCACCACTTCAAATGTTAAGTCTTTAGTCAAGTCTGGGGGGTCTTCTGTTAAGATGTGCGATGGATCCCTGACATACTTCTTCAATAACGATACATGGAACACATTATGAACGCTTGACATAGATGGTGGTAGAGCCAATTGATATGCTACATTACCATGTCTGGTCAATATCTCGCATGGTCCCACATACCTGGGGCATAGCTTCCCCTTCTTACCCAACCGTTTCAGACCTCGCACCGGTGATATCTTCAAGAATACTTTGTCACCCACTGCAAACTCCAGATCTCGACGTCGATTATCCGCATAGTGCTTCTGTCAAACTTGAGCTGTCTTTACTCTCTCCTTGATTTGATCAATCACTCAACAAGTTTCTTCAACAAACTCTGGTCCTATAATTCTTCTTTCTCCCACCTCATTCCATAGCAGAGGTGTACGACACTTCTTCCCATAGAGTGCTTCATATGGAGCCATTTGGATTATAGCCTGATAGCTATTGTTATAAGCAAACTCGATAAGCGATAGCTTCTCGTCCCAAGCTCCCTTGAAATCTAATGCACAAGCTCATAGCATATCTTCTAAAATTTGAATGGTCCTTTCTGACTGCCCGTCCGTCTGAGGGTGGAAAGCTGTACTAAACTTCAACTTGGTTCCCATAGCTTTCTGTAATCCTCCCCAGAACTTTGATGTAAAATGAGGGTCTCTGTCAAATACTATACTTTCTGGGACGCCATGAAGTCTGACTATATTATCAACATATAACTTGGCTAGCTTGTCCATAGTATACTGAGGTCTGACCGCAATGAATCGAGCTGTCTTGGTGAGTCGATCGACTATAACCCAAACGGTGTCTACTGACCTTGGTGCCAAAGGTAGGCCAGTGACGAAATCCATAGTAATGCGACCACTTCCACGCAGGCTCCGATAGTGGTTATAGCAAACCTGCAGGTCTCTGCCTTTCTGCTTTAACTTGTTGACAATTCAGACATTGGAACATAAAACGAGTTATATCTGCTTTCATACCCCTCCACCAATATAGTCTTCTTAAATCATGGTACATTTTGGTACTTCCAGGGTTTACCGAATATGGAGTGTAATGAGCTTCAGTCATAACTCGATCTCAAATATTGCAGTCTTCAACCTCAGGTATACATAACCATCCACGATACTTGAGTACCTTGTCTAAATCCAAGGTAAAGTCAGGATTGCTCGTACCCTTCTCTAAGTCTTCTTGCACTGTCTTGAGATGTGGATCCTGTAGGATTGCTACCTTGACTTCATCAACTAGATCCGGTGAGATCTTCAAAGCTGCGAACATCATGGTGAACTTATGAATTAAGCCTTGCTCGACCGGATCTTCTGTAGTCTCTATTATATACTCTTCATCGCCTTCAATTGAACTTGAGGCTGCGGCACATAATGCAGCATTTGTACTTGGTCCAGCCTCAGGTTTCGATGCCCACTTTCTGCTTAAGGCGTCGGCCACAACATTTGCTTCACCCGCATGGTACTGGATGTCACAGTCATAATCTTTTAACAATTACAGCCATCTCCTCTGCCTCATATTCAGATCCTTCTGAGTGAAAAGATAAGTTAAGCTCTTGTGATCTGACTTAATCTAAAACTTTTCACCGTACAAGTAGTGTCTCCAAGTCTTGATTGCATGTATAACCGCTGCTAGCTCCAAATCATGCATAGGATAGTTCTTCTCATGCTCTTTTAACTGTCTTGATGTGTAAGCAATCACCTGTTCTCCTTGCATCAATACACACCCAATACCCAACCCTGAAGCATCCGTATATAAGGTAAACGGTACGCTTGGTTCTGGGATGGTCAAGATAGGTGCAGAGACTAGTCGTGACTTCAAAGTCTAAAAGCACTTCTCGCACTCTTCTGTCCATGTGAATTTCTCTCCCTTCTTGGTCAATCTGGTGAGTGGAACAGCGATCCTGGAGTAATCTTCCACGAATCTTCTATAATAATCAGCCAACCCAAGGAAACTACGAATCTCTGCAATAGATTTTTATGCTTCCCACCCTACTATAGCAGCTATCCTACTTGGATCAACCTTGATACCATCTTCTGATACTACATGGCCCAAGAAAGCCACTTCCTTCAGCCAAAACTCACACTTCTTGAACTTAGCATACAGCTTCTCCGTTCTCAACCGTTGTAGGGCTGCTCTTAAGTGTGTTGCATGAGTCTCTCTGTCCTTTGAGTAGACCAATATGTCATCGATGAATATGATGACCGAAGTGTCCAACATATCATGAAACACTCGGTTCATCAGTTCCATGAATGACGCTGGTGCATTGGTCAACTCGAACGACATAATTAGGAACTCATAATGTCCATACCTTGTTCTGAAAGAAGTCTTCAAAATATCTTCGGCCTTAATCTTCAGTTGGTGATACCCTGATCAGAGATCAATCTTCGAGAAAACCTTTGCACCCTGCAATTGATCGAACAGATCGTCGATCCTAGGCAAAGGGTATCGATTCTTGATAGTTAACTTGTTCAGCTCACGGTAGTCAATGCATAGCCTTACACTTCCGTCCTTCTTCTTGACAAATAATACAGGTGCTCTCCAAGGTGATATGCTAGGTCGTATGAAACCCTTATCTAGCAATTCTTGTAATTGGGTCTTCAACTCCTTTAACTCGGTAGGGGCCATCCTGTATGGTGCTTTAGACACTGGCGCCGACCCTGGCATAAGGTCTATCACAAACTCTGTAGCCCTGTCCGATGGTAGACCTGGGAGATCCTCTGGAAATACATCTGGGAACTCTCGTACCACATTTATATCTTCCATCTTTTGGGACTCTGCAGTGATGTCAACTATAGATACTAGATACCCCACTCCCCCCTTCTCTAAGCATCTCTTAGCTTTTAGGGCGGAGAGGATCAGCTTCTGCTTCCTAGGTAACTTGGTCCAGTGAAGATATACTCCTTTCCCTTTTTGTCTGTAAGCACAAGTTTCCTTTCACCAAATAATAGGATAGCTGAATGATGGCCTAGCCAATCCATTCCCAAGATGACATCAAAGTCTGCCATCTCGAGTAGTACTAGACTTGCTTTTAAGTCTCGGCCCTCAATACAAACTGTACACGGCCCATAATATTCAGTCAAAGCCACCTTGACTCCTAACGGAGAGCGAACTATCAAGCTTGGGTTCAGGTGCTTGATCGGTAACTCCATGCGCTTCCCAAAGGAAATAGAAACAAAGGAGTGCGTGGCCCCAGAGTCAAAGAGTACTCTGGCAGGTATACCAGCTATATTTAAAATTCCTAAAATTTTATTGTCCCTTAGTTCTACATGCTCATACACACAATGAAATAGTAAGCTAGGTAGTAAGGGGTAGAATCATACCAGTGACCACATCAGGTGATGCGACTGCCTCTTCGGTGGTGACAGCAAATATTTTTCCTTACTGTGGAGGTTGCTTCTTATTTAGAGTGCAGTTCCTTGCAACATGACCCAGTTGCTGGCAATTATAGCATTTGATATTCGGGTTGTGTCCAGCGAACTGTGGCACAGGTGGTGCCGTATTGTTTCTTGTAGGCACTGTAGCGGACTGAGCCCTGTATGGGCGGAAAGGTCTATTGTTACTGCCACCTGAAATCTCCATAGCGGGTCTCTTCACTCCCCTATTTTGTGCAAAGAAGCTGTCCCTCTGACTAGATTCTATCACTCTTGCAACCTGTAAGGCCTCATTATAAATTTTCTTGTCCAGGCCCAAAATATGCTCTCTAATGCTTCCTCGCAATCCCATAGTGAACCTATGGGTCTTGGTTTCTTCTTCTTGCATGCTTGCCGGTGCAGAGAAAAATAGCTCTTCATACCTTTGCTGGTAAGCATCAACAGTCGATTGAGATTGTTGTAGGTTGAGGAATTTCTTCTCCATTTGATCTATGCCCCCAACCCCATGATAGAGTTCTTATTTTTCCTGTCTTCACAGTACAGTTTATATAACAGGGTAACTATCCAGCTTGTGGATCGTACCCTGTAGCACTTTTAACTTATCACTCTTTTTCTGTTTAATGAAAGTTTTTATGGTTTTCCTAACTAGTGCATGGGTATCATTAAATTCCATATTTAATATAGTATATTATGCTCTTTCTTAATCAGTCTCAGGTATCAAACAATGCTTAGGGTGTGTTTATATTAAAATTTTTAAATTTTTCCTAACTCAGTTCATCGACTTAGTTAAGTGCAATATGGTCTGTTGGACAGAGCCCGAGAGCTCTGATACCAAATTGTCACACCCCAATTCTGAAACAACCAGAATGGTGTGAGTGAACCGTCATTGAACCAACGGTTCACACCAGGATCTCGAATAGACCGTGTCCACTCATACAAACCATTGCACATAACCACAATCAGAATATAAATAGTACAGCGGAAGTCGTTAAATAAATGAACTGAGATTCTATTGATAAATTTAAATAAAATACCCAATTATTCAAAATCCAAATATAAACTAAATATCTTTACATCTCTTTAATCCAACTGAAAATAACTAAACTAAAATAGTAAAATCAAAGGTACACGTAGAAAGGACACTCGCATGAAGCGTTATGCTCGTCCTCTCCGGCCTGTACATCCAAAGCAACAACGCCACCATCCACCGGAGCGTTCACGTAGTCGTCCACCGAGTAACCTACATCAACATCTAAAAACAATGTATATACAAAGGGTGAGCTCACAACTTAGCTCAGTAAGACAATCAGACAGTTTCACAATATTATGCATGAGTAACAATCATTTTATGCTGTGGTCTGGTTTAAGTTTACAATGTGCTATAGAAAGGTTTGGTGGCCCCTGCACCTCTATACACGAGTGTGTGGCACTGCATAGTAGATCACACCACCACCGGCCCACATGTACCCATCATAGAATAGAGATAGAGCTAAGGTATCCCCGTACCTCCCCTGATACCCTACCCATACCAGTACCTAAGCCCCTACTGGCCAGGGCTCACAAACTGGGCTCGCAACTAACCAATTCTATATGTCATCAATGTAGGCTCTATCCTAGCACAGCCGTCTACGGCATAGAGATAGAGATAGAGCACGCAGGCCGGGCTGGAGACCACAATACCTCACCTCCCCCTGATACCCTATCCGTAACTAACAAACTAGGATAAAGCAATACGCAGGTAGACCCTATCCCAACATAACTCCCTACGGCATAGAGATAGAGCTAAAGCATCGTGGACAAGCCAGCGTCGGCATCGGAGACCACAGTGCCACATAACCATGGCCAGGCCAACATCAACATCGTAGACCACCGTACCACGACCTTCCCCTGATACCCCACCCGTACCAAGCATGTTAAAATAGGATACTACAAAAGTGCCAGTGTGAAGAATGATCCCATGCCCCATGCCCCACTCCACACACCAACGAAAACAATCACATGCCTAACAATCACATCCTATTATGCATGAACAATAATAATAACTGAAAGTAAAGGATGGCATGTGAATATGCACAAACATCACATCATATATATTCAGGATTATTAACAACAATTTACTATCCATTAATTATTAGGGTTTAGGTCAGATTCCCTTACCTGACGCTCGTTTGATAGCTTGCTCCACGTCGCATGATCCAAATGTGCTATCACAAAGTCCTACATAATATTAGGGTTCAATTAGAATAGTTTCTTTAGGGCATACGTTGGTCGGAAAACCAATGAGGTTACAAAAATACACTCATAGAGCTAACCGGTGGCATGTACCGGTAGCAGCTCTGTGGAGAAAACTGGCGACCGGTATGGTCAGCCGGTCTCCATAGACCAGCCCCTTGGAAGGTACCGGTGGCAACATACCGGTCGCACAGGGTGCAACCAGTATAGTTGACCGGTATGTCTCCGGAAGACCATACTTTGGGTTTTTCGACTACCGTCGAGCAATCTCCATGGATTTCCAAGGTTTCTCCTTATCCATTCTAAATCTGAGCTTTGAGTTAGAGTTATCTCCAACTCATTCAAGTCTAGTTTTGATGATAATCATCCTAGAACTCGAATCTAGGGTTTGACGGCAAATTAAGGTTTAATGGTCAATTAGGGTTTTAGATCAATACCTGCTTTGCATGGTATTGATCCAACCATACAACTATCCTAGAGTCATAGAGTAAGAAGAATGATTAAAACACTTACCGTCGACTGGCGTAAGGTGAGCGTCGTCGAACGGCAATGGCGGCACCTCCTTCTTCTTCCTAGCCTCTTCTCCTTCTCCAACCTCCTTCTTCTTTCTAGGGTTTGTGAGGAATAATAGAAAGGATTTGAGGAGGTTTAGAGATGTTTATATATGCTAGGATTAGGGTTTAGTAACCCTATTAGGATTAGGAAGGTCCAGGTATTAGGGTTTAGGAAAGTGGAACCCGTAGAGATCAAATTCTGGATCTTCGTAGTCAACTGCGCAGAGCTGATCGGTGGACCGGTACCAAGACCAGTACCATCGACTGGTCAACATAAAATGACACTTATTTGACCGTCTTTGATCCGATTTCATATCTTTTTGTCATCCGCTCATCCCATCTGGTCCGGTGATGTTCGGAAGACCTGCTACAACATGAAATTGAGGTTTAGACCGGGCTTATAGAGTGTGGGTCTTACATCTTCTGCAAGTCCCCCAAAAGCAATAAGATCGATAACTGATGGAAGAATACCTCTAACTCATCATCACTCAGAATCACATCCTGTAACCCTTTCATGCGACCCAATGCATGCCAGCCAAAATCTGAGTACACTGACCTCTCAACTCCCTCATCGGCGAAGATGTCAATACCCATCTCCTTGAATAACCACGTAAGTAGTCGACCATATGGCAAGTTCCTCTCACCACCATATGTAGTAACTATCATCGTCCTCATCAGAATATAGGGTAAGCATAACTGATAACGAGTACAGACACAGTAGGTCACATACTCATTAAAGCTCGCAATCGCCTCCTTATGTTTGCTCCTAGGGATGATATCATGCTGAATGATCTGACTATAGACCTTCAGAATCGGGTGGTACCCAGACTCTACATGGCTACCTCCCAATATGTGCAACTGTCTCCAGATCTCTTGCCTATAAGTCTCTAAAATGAGAATAGAAGAAAAAGAATTTGGCTCAGCATAAACATAATTGCCTGTTGCTGAGACATGTAACCACTCTGCCAATTGATGGATGTTGAAGGAAATATCCCAGCCATTCACCCTACTTGATATCCTCAGACCCAAGTCTAATTGCTCATCCTCGAGATCAGTCTCCAGTCGAAGATTACAGTAAAATAATCGAACAAGGTTAAGCCTGGTAACTATGCTGTACCTCAGGACTAGTGCCCAGCCTAATGCAGTGAAAGCCTCACCCATAGCAAAGCGTTGTAACCTCTCAAGGTCCATGAACCTCCCAGACTCGATGGAAGCTCGTCAGAATCTAGGCTAGTCATCCTATTCGGCCCGAGAACGGAACCTGTAAGCATCAAAAGCCGATGGTTTAACCATTTTGCTGTAAAATTACACAAGAATGGAAATTGTGTAAGGAACTAAGTTAAAGGAAATGTTAAACGAATGAAAAGTACTTATAATGAATGATACATGGTTTAAGTTGATTACAAACAGAGTAAAAGAAGATTTATTGGAAATTTCAATTAAAATGCATCGATAGTCGAATGGAAAATATAGAATGCGTACCGATACATGGAAAAGAGATTCTAAATGGCTAAAAATGTTTTAAACGTGTCATAGAAGGACTGTTTTGACATTTGAAGCATTGAAAATCGATGAATTATTGGTTTGATGCAGTTTCATGAAATATGGGAAAAACCGACATGGGAAAACTTAAAGTTAACAAATATGCAAAGAAAATCATATTTGATCGATTACAAACATCCTAGCAACTTCTAAATGTGATTTGCAATGAGTTATAGCAAGTTACATGGAATAAATAAGAGTTTAATTGAAAACCTAAGTATATACCAAATCAAATGGCGAAATTTTCAATATGTCAATGGTATACTTACCTTGGATGAAGTTTAAGCCTTTTTCGCATTTCTTATCGAATAAATGCTGGAATTTCGATTCCATCAACCAGTACCGATTGAGGGGGAGATTTGCCAGGGTTGGAGCTCCAAGCTCAATGGGATAAGAGGTGACAATAAGATGATGAAAGTCTTTTCGATTCAAGTGCGATTCCTGGATTGAGATGAAAATGAAAGGATTTGATCAAGAAGATGATTAGAATTGGTCTCTAGCCCTTCTCTCCTTCTTTACCTTGTTTGAAATGAGAATGAGAGGGAAAATGACCACTTTCACCCCTTTTAAAACTCGTTTTCAAGTCAGCCGGTCGACTAAAGTGAGTTGATCGACCACTAGAACCGATCGACCACCTCGATCGACCGCCTGCTGACAGAGAACTTTGTTTGAGTATTTTTGGAATTTTTTGTTATGAAACCTATGTTGCATGCTCTAACATGATTATGAAGTGATTTTGAGTGATAATTAATCATTAGAGCATAATTTGGAAAAGTTAAATTGTTACTAATGCTAAATATCGTATGTTGTACAGGAGTAGACAGCATCCTTTTCAATGGCCCCTAGTACCCATGGCAATCGTCGAAATCCAGGTGATAACCAAAATCCCAGGGCTAACACCCTCTACTTGCTGCCACTGGAAATGTTCCACCTCCTCCACTTCCCCCCTGTGAGGACCACTATTGACCTAGCAGCTATCATTGGAAACCTTGCAAGATTAATGGAACAACAGTAGCAATAGCAGCAGCTACAATAGCAAACTATGAATGAACTCATCACGGTTTTATGACAAACCCCTATGCAAACCGGAGTCCCCCTTGCATTGGCAGCCACTACTATGCCACTACCTTCTGGATTGAATACAATTGTACCAACCACTGCAACTGCCCATCCTACAGGGTTACCACAACCAATTCACCATGTCAATTTAGGAGTGCTTGTTGTCCCATTTTCGAATGAAGCCACTCAGGCCGAATGCTCTAGATTGCTGGAAATGTTTCAGAAGATGAAGCCGATGAAGTTCAAAACTGTGGGTGATACCGTACTACAACCTGTAGTCTAGATGCAGTCCATTGAGAAGTGTTTTAAGATGATGGTACTAACTGATGAATAGCGTATCCTTTGCTCAAGTCATATGAAGGAAGGTGAACCTTACATGTGGTGGGAATCAAACTAGACGATTCTTGCAACTTTGAATCCTATTGTGACTTGGTCTATGTTTAAGGAAGCATTCTTGAATAACTACTTCTCGAGAAGCTTCCATGACAAGAAGGAGATAGAATATCTGAGTCACTATCAAGGCTAGAAATCTGTTCAAGATTATCAAACCGAATTTGAGTTACTCTTCTATTTTGCCCAGGCTTGTATGCGTACTAAAGAAGCTAAGACAAGGAAATTCTTCAAAGGTTTTCGCAGAATAATCCAAGCCATTGTCGAGACTCGTGGACATACCAGCTATGCAGAGTGTATTCAAATTGCTATGATAGTGAAAGATGCCCTTCGGGATAGCTATCAAGCCAAGAATGGTTTCGGTAAGAAGTTTACTACTACGCCTGGTAAAAAGATCACTAAGAAGCCATTTTAGCGCAAGTTTAATAATAAGAGTGCTGCCACTACTAAGACTGCTACAAAGACTTTTACAAATACCACTCCTACCGGACCAATCAAATGCTTCAACTATCAGTAGATCGGTCATATCAAGTCTAACTGCCCAAAGCTTGCCAATGCATCCCAGGACAAGGTATTTGCAATGTCAGCTGAGGAAGCAAAAGGAGTCCCTGGTGTAGTGATAGATATTTTATATTCGAGTATTGTGTTTAATTCAGTACTACTGCATTCTTGTGTACGTGTTAATGTATGGACTATAGACATTAGGCACTCTTAGGATATGTGATCACCCAGCTCGAGTTCTATTTGATTCTAGAGCCACTCACTCATTCGTGTCACCTGAGTTTGCCAAGAAGCTGTCCATGACTGCGAAGCAGTTGGTGTCTGAATTAATTGTTCAAACTCCTTTAGTACTAGAAGTAGTACTGACAGAGTACTATGGACCATGTCAAGTTTAGCTAGAGGATCAGAATCTGGATGTTAATTTGATCCATCTTAACATGTTAGATTTTGATGCTATCTTAGGCATGGACTGGCTCTCCACCCACCGAGCCAGCGTGCTTTGTGTTGAAAGGAAGATTCTTTTCCAACCAACTGATGGAAGAATTTTTGAATTCGTCGGAGATAAACCTAGAAAGGGTAAGAAGTTATTTATATCTTCATCGGAAGCCTGTAAACTATTGTAACAAGGCTGCATTGGTTACCTAGCATCTGTGATTGACACTACTATATAGTTACCAACCCTTGACCAGATAAATGTAGTGAATGAGTTCCCAGATGTATTCCCTGAAGATTTATCTGGTTTAACTCCTGATCATGAAACTGAGTTTGTGATCAATCTAGTCCTTGGAGTTGCTCCTGTGTCTAAATCCCCTTATAGAATGACGCCCTCTGAGTTAAAAGAACTGAAGGTTCAACTCCAAGAACTGTTAGACAAGGGATTTATAAGACCTAGTATATCCCCTTGGGGTGCACCACTCTTGTTTGTCAAAAAGAAAGAGGAAAGCTTCAGATTGTGCACTGATTATCATGAGCTAAATAAGCTTACTGTCAAAAATTGATATCCTCTACTCAGGATCGATGATCTGTTCAATCAGCTCCAAGGTGCTCAAGTATTCTCGAAGATAGATCTCTGATCTGGATACCATCAACTGAAGATTAGAGAATGTGACATTCCAAAGACTGCTTTTAGGACTCGATAAGAATACTATGAGTTCTTAGTTATGCCTTTCGGATTAACTAATGCCCCAGTGTCATTCATGGAACTCATAAACAAAGAGTTTCATGATTTCCTAGATCACTCTATGATTGTGTTCATCGATGACATTTTTGTCTACTCGAAGAGTGTGGAAGATTATGTCGTACACCTTCGCCAAGCCTTGCAAAGACTTAAACAAGAGAATTTATTTGCCAAGTTCATGAAGTGTAAATTCTGATTGAGAGAAGTTAACTTTTTGGGTCATGTCGTATCTGTCGAAAGAATATCAGTGGATCCAAGCAAGGTTAAAGCCATACACAACTAGGAAGCTTCGAAGACTTTTACAGAAGTTAGAAGTTTTTTTGGATTGGCAGGATACTACAGAAGATTTATTGTTGACTTCTCTAGAATAGCCATTCCTCTGATACAACTTACAAAGAAAGAAACTAAGTTCATATGGTCAGAAAAATGTAAAGCTACATTCCAACTACTGAAAGAGAAGCCGAATTCTGCTCCAGTGTTGACTATCCCATCTAGACTAGAAGGTCTTATAGTGTATACTAATGCATCCAAACTAGGACTTGGTTACGTTCTCATGGAAGAAGGTAAGGTAATTGCTTATGCCTCCAAACAACTGAAAGAGCATGAGAAAAACTATCCGACTCATGATCTTGAGTTAGCCGCCGTAGTATTCACTCTCAAGACATGGAGACACTACCTGTACGGAGAAAAGTTTCAGATAATATCTGACCACAAGAGTCTCACCTACTTATTCAATCAAAAGGAGCTCAACATGAGACAAAAAAAGATGGTTAGAACTACTGAAGGACTACGATTGTGATATCCAATATCACCTAAGAAAAGTTAACATAGTAGCCAATGCCCTTAGTAGAAAAGCTATAAGCAAAGAAGAAGCTAAGGCTAGCGACTATGTTCTATTAGAATCTAAAGTCATTCCTCCACCCATAGCTGAAAACTCCATTGCTAGTGCTCTACTAGAAGAGTTAATTGAATCCACTACTACCACTCTAGGTGCCCTTTAAATACAATTGATGTTGTTGCAAGAGATAGAAGAAGCAACAATATTGAACTATCTCCGTAGTGCACTGAAAAGCAAACTCGAAAATGGAAAGCAAGACCCTGATTTCATTCTGAATAATGGAATTATCTATTATCGTGGTAGAGTATGCATGCTATAATCTGCAAAAGACTTAAAGGAAAATATTCTGATCGAAGCCCATTCATCCCCATAATCTATGCATCCATGAAGTATAAAGATGTACCACGATCTAAAGAAGTAATTATGGTGGAAAGGATTGAAAGATGATATAGCTCGATTTGTATACAAGTTTTTGACGTGTCAGCAAGTCAAAGCAGAATGTTAGAGGCCATCTGGTAAACTACAACTATTACTGGTACCAAAATGGAAGTGAGACCACATTGTCGTGGACTTCGTCATAGGGCAACCTTTGATAGCACGCTCTGCAGATGCAGTCTGGGTTATTGTGGATAGATTTACTAAAACCGCATGATTCATTATAGTTTAACCTTAGTATTCCATGGATAAGCTAGCTAGACTGTATATTGATCAAGTTATCTACTTATACGATGTTCCAACTAGTATTGTATCTGATCACGACCCAAGATTTACATCCAAGTTATGGGAAGGATTACAGAACATAATGGGTACTCAACTAAAGTTTAGTACTACCTTTCACCCTCAAACAGATGGACATTCTAAGAGAATGATCCAAATATTGGAAGATATGCTAAGAGCATGTGCTCTAGACACTACAACAAAAAAGGGTTTTTTGTAACGGAATTTTACGACGATTAAGTGTTACCATCACAAAAGATAGTCATTAACGACGAGTAAAACAGAGCATCATATACAATTTCTCTAATATGACGGTAGTTGAAAACTGTTGGATTTAATAAGTTTTATATGACGGAATTAGTATTCCGTCGTATAAATCTAGTATTTACTCGTATCAGAAACTTGTCATATATATGTATATTATATACGACAACTGTGTATTCCCATCGTACTTGATTTGGTTATATGGATATACGGTTTAGATACATCTAATATATAGTTTAGAAGATGGTATAATATACCCATCGTGTACAAATCCTCCTTATTTTTTCAAATTTTAATTCCCTCCTTATTTTCCCAATTTTTTCCCTCCTTCTCTTCCCGCGAAGAGATTCGTTACTACCCACGATCAACATATCTCTCATTCCCTCCTTCGCAAACCCTAGAATCGAATTGAAGCTCATCGTTGATAAAGAGACGACCATTGTCCCCGTTGTCTGCCATTGCAGTATCTCCATCGATTATCCCCTTCGCTGTTTCCTCCAATCATAATATCTTGTTTATATTTTACCCTTATTTGATCCCTAGTTTGGCACCGCCTCTACTTCATTCCTATTCCTGCCAAATCGACCAGAGACAAGATAAAGCTCTAACCCTAATTGGGCAATCAATCAGACTTTGGTGACGAAGAACCGAAGGAGGAAAATCGTTTGCAACTTCTCACCTCTACTCTTTGGTTAAATTTCTGCTTTAGGTGTAAGTCTTTGATCATTTTTCTTTCGATTCCTTTTATATTCTTAACTTCTTTCCTTCTTCCGAGATCATTATCTCATTTCAGAATTCATTGCATCCTTCGTCTTTCGCAGATTTTTGTTACCCGAATGTTTAATTCTTGGCTTAGATGTAAATTCATGGTTTATAATGTTTTAAGTTGACAAGTTTCGTTTGAAGTATCGTGTTTAGTTCAAACGTGTTTAAGACTAAATCTGATCCTATTTTGATGGATTTATCATTTTTCGTAAGGCTGTATGGTTCTACTACTTCAGGCAGCAACAGAGTGCTTGATAAAGAGTTGGCTTATACGTGTGGATCTCTTCTTGAATTTTAATCTACCTTAAGTTTTTGGTTTCATATAGATTTTTGCTTTTTTGTGTTCAACTTCCAAGACTATGGTGTTTTGAATAGGCAGATCCACTTGGATTGGATCTGTCTTTTTTATTTTAGTTGATTTTCATTTTAGCTGCAGTGGTAATTGGGTTTGATCCATGTCGACCCCAACTGGGTCGACATCTTATCCACTTTCATAATTTTAAAAATTTTAAATTCCTATTGTACTTTCTAAACTGGATGGATCGACCCATGACCCATGGATGGCAACCTGTTACTCTTTTCTAGATTATTGATTAACGTCCATGTCTCAAGGTCTAAATCTAATTAACAATCTATTGTTTAGGTTAGGTCCAGGTCAACCAGGCATACAGATTCGGGGAGCGGTCAATAGTCTTGAATTATAGGATTTCTGGATGGGCTATTCTGTATAGTATTTCCAGTCAGTGAGTTATGAGTTCATGAGTTCATTGTCTAAAAACTTGGTTGTTTTGTGCATGTTCTTATCGTTAATCAAGTTTATTCTTAATTTTTTTTAATTCATTTAGAATCTTATCATTGTCTGTAATTTGTGTCAGACAAAATGACCTTTAATAATGTAGTAGTGGAGACTGTTGGACCTTATCAGAGGAGATAGATTTCCAGTCAAGTTTGTTGGGAAACATAGGTCTAGTTGCTTTTAGCAGATGCATTAGCTAGGGGAGGGATGAGAAGGAAATTATTGTACATTGGGCCTTTGCCATGAACATGATTTGAAGGTGATTCATGAACCAAGGGCTGTGATATTTTGTTTTGTTGGGAAGGTGGGTGGTGCTTGTTTTATACTTTGTTGTATGCTTGAATTTTGACTTTTCTTTTGATGCATTAAAAAAAAAACTCTAGTTGACCACCTTGAGTATTTTCCTTTCATTTTGGAAGAACAAAAAGTTTTATATTTTGGGTCATGAGCCCTTATTTTGACTAGTTGTATTCCAATTGTATCATCCATCAGTTCTCATGCCCACCTTAGATATGTCCCCATTATTGCATGGTATGAGGACTGGGAATGTTGGCATTGTATGAAGGTCAGGAATGTTGGCTTATGATGCATCTCTGTGGTTTTTTATGTTCTACATCTTCAACGAGCATACACTATATGGAACTATTCTTTCTACATCTGCCGCAAGCATACATTGTATGCCACTATTCTTCCACTAACAGAATGACTTTCACTCATTTGTTTCGGTGTCACTAGTCCAAATGTTTTTGCGGTTGTGATGCAGCAGTAGTCAAATTGTTTGTTAGGAATAGCCTCTTTCGGTTGTGATGCAGCGGTAGTCAAATTGTTTGTTAAGAATAGCCTCTTTCATCTAGCACTAGGGTTTTTCCAACATCTTCATTTATGTCTATATTTTGATGTGTAATGATTGATTGATGTAAAAGAAAAGAAACTAGTTTGAAAAACTTCAAATGGGATGAAGGTTGATAAAATCATGTGGCAACTACATTGAAACAAAGTTAAGATGAAAATAACACCACTGTATGACACTAGTGATAAGCAAGTCCTAAAACATAATTGATGTCATAGCGCTCCTTGTTTAGCTAAGTTGTCTACCTCTTCTACAACTGTTAATTATTTCCTTTGAAATGGAGAGTCCTATCTTAATGTGAGCAGTTGATATGATGCATTGCATGAGATCAGAAATCTTCAAGGAGCTTGATTCCAAGAGTTTCTATGTTCATATTGAGAATGCTTGTTATGCAACATTGCAAATTGCCAAGAGTCAGAACCCTTAAGAGACTACTTTATAGAAATTAGCTTAGAAGAAGGCAAGAGGTTACTTTATAACTAGAAATTGGCTTATTAGAAGTTAGGAATTTTCTTTACCTAGTTTTCTTTTCTATAGCACAGCGCAATAAGAATAATAGAAAATAGCAACATATGACTAAAACGACCGAAAAGACTCCTTATGCTTGTGTAAGTGAGGCTGAGGTAATATACACCATAATTTCAAATCCTTATTATTATCTATACTCTAAAATTTATTTCTTTATGCTAATTTTATGAATTATTTAATCAGTGTTCAAAGCATCCAGAAGGGTTGTATCCCTCCCGTTATGATCTGTTCAAAGTAACACAAACTAGGAAGGATGGTAGTGCTTCTGACCTAACATCAGAAAAGAAGATGGTATGTTAATAAATAAAAAATTCATGACGATGCCTTCAATTTAATTATGATAACATTTTGAAATCCTTTAATTTCAATTGCAGGCTGAAATGGAGAATACTCTCAATGCTAAACCTGAAGAGGAACAAAATGACAACTCCGTAAAGGAAGCTATTTTCTCATATGTTGTTGGAGAAGATAACCATGGTCAAATGCGGATAATCAGCTTTGGTCAAACTCCTAAAGATATACATGTAACAGCGGCAATGCGCGCTGAAAAATTGGCTCAGGATAATGAGCAATTATGTGAAAAAATCAGACATTTAGAGAATGAATTAACTCAACAGAAACAAATAATGGAAGAGAGGTTGGCTCAAATGGAGTCTCAAATGGCATCCCAAATGTCTTCCTTCTCATCCCAAGTGTCTATGTTGACTCAACTAATGCATGAACGACAAAATCAATAAGCAAGGAGGCAAGTTTATTTAATTTCTCTTGAATGCTCTATCATTTTTGTTAATACTAATTTTGAATCCCCCTCCTTTGCAGTAGATGCCTTTGACCGCTATTGAGAGGAGTGATTGATGTGATGCAGATAATTAGAGCACTTGCAGTGGATTTCATCTAGGGATTTTCTTTTGTAATTACTTCTTTTAGTTATTTATTAGGTAGCTGTCACAACCTATTAGCTGGTTGTGGGTAATTAACTAAGGTATAATTACTTCTGTCAAAATAAAGCTTGTAATTTCTCTCAAATAAATAGTCAATGAAATTTAGGATTTTTTTTATATTTGATAACTAGTTTTGAGATCCCTCACTCTTTTTCTCTCATATATCTGTCTCCTTCTATCCTTCCTCTTTTTTCTTATTTTCTTTCTTTCCCTGTGATATATTGCCTTCCACCCTCTTTTGTTGACTGCTGTAGGTACTAAAGAAGATCTACGGCCAGGTTTATCTGTAACAAGCCAGTCATTAATTTCTATATTATGTTATTAGAAAATAAATTTAGGCATCGTTCCTATTAAGGCTCTATTAATAGAAATTCTGACATCAGTCTAATGATTCCAAAGAAATTTTAGCTCTATTAATTCTAGTTGTAGTTATACATGTAATTATGGACCTTATCTATAACTCCTTGGCTTTCCCTATTGGTAATGGCACCTCAAGAATTCA
This sequence comes from Protea cynaroides, assembly GCA_028583415.1. Taxonomy (NCBI): domain Eukaryota; kingdom Viridiplantae; phylum Streptophyta; class Magnoliopsida; order Proteales; family Proteaceae; genus Protea; species Protea cynaroides. The sequence continues at coordinate 37,908,700 of CM053276.1, read as the reverse complement.
GTCTCTGTGCTTGTCTAGGAAACTAGATGGCAATGGACAGAGCCTACCTAATAGAAAGCAGCAAGGTACACAAAAGAAAATAAATTGCACTATAGATAGGTGGCCTAGATGAAGGGTAACATAGTATGGTCATAGTTCCATGACATTGCCTGGATCTTCTACATTGTTCCATGACATTGTGAGGTCATAGGTTTGATTCTGTTCAAAAGAAAATAAATTGCACTTTAATGGTTACAAATTGATGCTTGGGTCTTTGATGTACTGGTTATATTAATGTCCTTGGTACAATCAAGTTAGGTTTCTTGAGTTTGACTTATGCATTTCATATTTTTTTAGTGTCTCTGATACACTGCATGTCAAGTTGCTTGTCTGAAACAATGGTTGATCCATGTGTTTCTTGTTTGTTGTGTAGATTGTACATGATGAACTTATGAAATTGATGGGTGAAGTGGTCTTTGAACTGGTTTTTGCAAAATCTGGTCCCACAGTAATATTATTGGCAGGTCTACAAGGTGTTGGAAAGACAACTATTTGTGCAAAGCATGCTTTCTATCTCAAGAAACTGGTCCCATCCACAACCAAGTAGATTGATCATCTCTGTGTGAGTTATACATATAATACATATGTACATAACGTGCATGTTGGTGTGTTTGTGGTTCTCTAGTGTGGCTTAGCTAGATTTAAACCTTGCTCTTACCGACACTACTAGATACAACACCAATTTCAGGGAAAGAGTTGCATTCTTGTTGCTACTGATGTGTATAGGCCTGCTGCAATTGATCAACTTGTTATTTTGGGTCAACGGGTAAACTTAACATTTCCTAGACTTTTCATCTTTCAGATGAAGCTCAAAGCAATTCATCATTTGAAGTATCAAATTTGAATTTCTTATTTCACGTTATTTCCATCAGCATACAATTTTTTATGCTACCAAATCATAAGTAAAGAAGGAAGAAGGAAAAATGATATCATATATCAAGGAAAACTGGGACAATATTCAGGTTTGTAGTTCCTAAATTCACAATAAGCTTAATCTTTTGCAGGTCCTTAATCTCACCCATTAAAAAAGAAAAATAAGAAGAAAGAAAGAAAGAAAGAAAGAAAGAAAAGGACTATGCATCATAGTTTTCTAATATCTACCGAAAGTAATGGTAATTAGTTCCCCCTTATGTTAATAAACAATTTTTACAATTAAGTAGGAATTGTAAATGGATCTAAGTCATATAAGTAGTTGATTATATTTTTTAGAGGTAGATAAGTAGTTGATACTTCTGCTTGAGTTATTTATTGTCTTGGAACTTATAGTTTAAGCTAATTATTAGTTTGTTTGCAGAAATTCAAGTTTGCAGTTTCAACCTAATTGTATTTTGTAAGCTTCAATACAATTTGTGATGTCACTTAGGTACTTGTCTCTTCCAGTGCTTTAGTTGTGGCGATTTCATTTTAATTTTGGCAACGACTTCATTTTTTATGTAATCAGATTTGACAGCAGCCATTTCATTTTATTCGTGGTGATGGATTTATTATGCTATAGTTGGATTTGGCAGAGATGGGTCCTGTTTCGCTACTTAACAGGATCCATCTTTGCCTTTTCTATTACTTTCTCTGGGTGAAGGCTCTCTATGTCACACCTTTTCAATTCCCCAACCTTGGTTGTCTCTTTTCATTCATTATCATCAATTGTTTAATAAACTCTCAATTTCATTATGGGAACTGGCATATAATTCAAGAACCTGATCTTGTTAACTTATTATTTTCAGTTTCCACTAATGATTTTTCACTGAATCAACTATTGTGTTCTATTCAATTGATTTTATGTCCAAGACAAGGGGTTTAATACAAATTCTTCTATCCTACAATTTATTGTCACAATGCATTAAATTTTTGCAATAGCTGGATTTGAAGTTTCCCGAAGTTTTGGATGCAAGGAGGAGCGGACTTATGGTGTTTATGAGGAAGATCCTAGAAGTAGATGCATTGAAAAAAAAAATTCTATTAAAAATGTATTAGAATTGTGGAAGTTATTAAACGTCGCATTTACTCATAATTATTCGAAGTTTTGGAACTTCAATTAATGGAAAAGTGTTCACTTAATACCAAAGTATACATGGCATTTTAGAATTTTTATGTTGAAGTTGTGAGTTTATGATTATTGTATATATTTTTGGTATGGAATATGGATATTTTACAGGGAAGGTATGTAAATGTGGATTAGAATAATTTTTATTACAGGAAAAAAAACTTTCAAATGAATTTTATGTATTAAATATATATATATATATATATATATATATATATATATATATATATATATATATATATATATATATATATATATTAACGACGGTTATAATAAACCGTCGTTAAAAATAAGATAAAAATCATTTACGACGGGGCTTACCGTCGGATTTAGTACCTAATACCGACGGAACATTTTGTTCCGTCGTAAATACGTTCTTCTTATGACGGGAACAAACCGTCATAATAATTATATACGACGGCATTTCTGTTCTGTCATATATATTCTACAGTTTATGACGGTTTGTTCACGTCGTTAGTAAGAGTATTAGCGACGGTTTATTATACCGTCGTAAATAAACTTTTCCAGATGGCGGCCAATTTTCGTCGTTAACATTTACGACGGCTACATATAAGACACGGATTCGGATATATACGACGGTTTTTTCCTGTCGTAAATGAGTTTTTTTGCTACGGTAAACACCTTTTACGACGGAAAAACACCGTCGTAAAAGGTAAAAATTGTTGTAGTGAGATTTCAAAGGAATTTGAGATCAAAACCTATCATTAAAGGAGTTTGCATATAATAGTAGCTATCAGTCCACAATCAAGATGGCACCATACGAAGCATTGTATGGAAGAAAATGTATAACTCCATTTTATTGGAATGAAGTTAGTGAAGAAGAATCCTTGGACCACATATTGTCCAAAAGACTTGCGAGAATGTTGATTTGATAAGGGAAAGGATTAAAGCTGCTCAGTCAAGACAGAAGAGCTATGCAAACCTTCGTCGCAAAGATCTTGAATTTGAAGTAAGCGACAAAGACTTCATGAAAGTGTCACCTTTCAAAGGAATTCAAAGATTCGAAAGCTAAGTCCAAGATATATAGGACTGCATGAGATACTCAGCCGAAGTGGAGCGGTAGCATACCAACTAGCTCTACCTCCCATACTTGCTGGAGTCCATGACATGTTTCATGTGTCAATGCTGAAAAAGTACATCACCGACCTGACACATGTGTTGAATACATAACTTCCAACAATGGATACAGATTTAAGTTATGAAATGGAACCGCTAGCAATCCTGGATAGGAAGGTTCATCAACTAAGAAGCCAATCCATTGCCTGCATCAAAGTACAATGGAAGAACCATACTAAGGATGAAGCATCGTGGCAGAAGGAAGATGAAATCCATGAGAAATATCCACACTAGTTCGAAGAACAAGGTAAGCCAATTTCGAGGTCAAAATTCTCTTTAGTGGGGGGAATTATGAAACCCACACCCAAAAATACAGGCTAATTTGAATTTTTCTTACATAATAGGTTCTCTTGGCGACACCAACCTAGCATCTGTGTCATCAATGAAGTGTATGGAACTCTAGGTAAGAATCAAAACCCTCTATCTCTTAGTATAAAAACTCCATTTGGGAAGAATCACCCAAACCAACCAAGACCTGGCCATTCTGAATCAATTCAAAGTAGGTGGTCGACCAAGGTGGTCAACTAAATTGAGTTAATCGACTGCCCCTGTTCGATCGACCGCATGAACCCAGAATTGGGCTAGTCTGAGTCTATTTATTTGGGCTTGGTTCTAATTGGTTTCTAACCACCCATGATTGTTCAAAATCATGTGGGACCTACCTTTGAATGTGTTGGAGTATCAATTAACAACCACCAAGCTTCCTCTACTACACTCATACTAAAAAAAAAGACTCTCAAGAGAGGAGTTGCAATGCAACTCACAACTCTAACTCATGCATAAACTCCTTAATAAAAACGCTCTATGAACCCTAATTGAGAACATTAGAACCTCTGACACATTCTGAGAGAGAAAGAGGGTGAAAGTAAATTAAAGCAAGTTGAAGGAAGAAGAAGAGGAAGAACAACCATTGAAGGACCTCCCTTAAGCTTCTCTTTGCAATAGCTTGGTCATAAGCATTAAGGTAAGCCTAAAAACTATTCCTACCTTATTTAGATTGAACCCTAATGATCACACATGGTAAAACCCAACCTCTGATTGTCACGTCCCAATTCCACACTATTCAAAATGGTATGATGAACCGCCAATAAACTAACGGTTCAACGAGGATCTCGAATAGGCTGTGTCCATTTGCTTAAACCATACACATCCACAACCATAATCAGAGTAAATAAACAATAGCAGAAGTCTTATATATTAAATGAAATGAGAGTCTAATTGTGATAAAGTAAATAAATTATCCAATTATCTCCAAAAGGACTAAGACATAAATTAAAATAATTAAATCAATTACATTGTCTGTATAACTTAAACAAAATCTAATAAAAAATACAGGAGTTGCACTCGCAAGATGAATCATGCGACTCCATCATCACTTCTACCTCTATTACCGCCACATGCCCGTATGTTGGAGCATTCATATAATCTTCCACCATCGTACCTGTATCATCAACTAAAATATTCGAATTCGAAAAGGGTGAGCACACATCACGGCTTAGTGAGAAAACAAAACAATGCAACAAACATATGCATGCATTCAATTCATATCTTTGGTCTGGTTCATAAGTTTGCAATGTGCAATAGAAAGGATAGGTGGCCGCCGTACCTCTATACACAAATGTGTGAAACCGCCCAATGGATCAAACATCATTGCCGCCCCCACATGCACCCACCATGGAATAGAGAGAGCTAAAGTGCTTAGTACCGCACCGCATCACACTTCCCCTGATGCTCTACCCATACCAACACGTAAGCCCCTATTGGCGAGGGCTTGCAAACTAGGCTCGCAACTAACCAATCCTAATGTCAAACAGTGTATCCAAGGCCTCATCCCAGCATCCCTCAATACGTCCATAGAGATAGAGCTAAGGCCCCTCGATAGAGTCAGAGACTACACGGTCTGAGACCACCTCCCCTGATGCCCTACGATGTAATAGTTCTGCTAAGGTAATGGCGATACGACGATGTTAGTGGACAAGACTTGAGTAGAGATAGAGCTAGAGTCTAGTGACCAGGATGAACCACAGTGTCACGTCCTCCCCCTGATGCTCCACTTGCATCAAGCACACTAACCACATACATACATTCACATGTCTATTCCTAGCATCATCATCATCATGTTATAATAAACAAAATTAAATATGCATGACCAATAATAACAGGAATAGTGGATGACATGTGATATGCACATTACAATCATACAAGCATAGAATCATTCATGATATTGGACTCAATAAATGAAAACAGTTTATTATTAGCCAATTAATTAAGGTCTTGTTCCCTTACCTTTGATTGAGCGTAGATCCTCGTTCAAGCTTTATAATTCACTTTTAAACCACTGGAAAGACCTGACAAGTCGATAGATTTTAATTAGAATTAGTTCCAACATGTTTAAACTAACAGAACCTGTAGGGTCGTAGGTAGGGTAGCACCTAGGGTAGCAGTTTCTGTGACCCCAGGGTGTAGGGTCGCAGGTGGGGTCGGATACCATTCGACCCTACGTGTGACCACACCCTCCCTGGGACTTCCCGAGGGCATGTGGTCGATCATGTAGTCTTGTAGGGTCGGATATCATTCGACCCTACGTGCGACCACACGTATTCTGAGTTGACTTTTCATTCTAAAGTACATCCCTTCATGTTTGGATCCTTTAGATTACTTTCATGGTCCATTCTATGATTGTTCTATGGCTCAAAACTACAAGTTATACACTATTCATAGTCCATATTGATTTCCTCCATGGAATCTCTTGGAACTTGTCCATAGATGGATGATTTGGGTTTCTCCTAATCCTATGTTCTTCATAACCATTCTAGACTCTCCTATCAGGTAAGGAATTAGGTCCATACCTTATTTCAGAGGTTTCTCTAAACTTCCTCATCTTCCTTAGTCTTCTTCTTCAAGTTTCCTTCTCTTCTTCTCTTCCTCCTCTTTCTCTTTCTCTCACTCTCAATTAGGGTCCTAAAGGAGTGAAAGTGGCTAAGGGACATCTTATTTATAGAGGAAAACCCTCTATAATAAGTCCCAATGAGTTTAGGAAAGATCCCCTTTTGAATTAGGAAAGTTTCCTAATTTTTGATTTCTGTCTGTCATCGTACGGTCGGACGTAGGGTCACAGAATCCGTCGACCCTACACCTTCTTAGTCATGCGACCCTACGACTAGAAAGTCATGGGTTGGACTTCTGTTGAGGTGGGGTTGACCCTACCTGTTTAGGCATGCGACCCTACCCTCTCATTTGCTTTTTTGGGTTAGACTTCATGTAAGACCGCACGCCACGAACCCGGACTAACCTTATATTTTGTGTCGAGACCCGTCTACATATCATGGTCGAGCCAAGTGGACCAAGTGTGTGAAGAAACCCAAGACCCAATATGAAAATTTAGCCAAAAACAATCAAAATGAGGGTAGGGTCACAGGTTTTAACAGGTAGGTCCGACCCTCCCATCGACCCTCAACCATGGGTCGCAGGGTCTATGAGTTGTCCGACCCTCCCATCAACCCTCACCATCGACCCTCGACATTCGGGAAAAACAGCACGAACCGAAAATTAGGAAACCTTCCTAATTTCAATTGGAACCTTTCCTAAACTCAATGGGACTTATTTTAGGAGGTTTTACTCTATAAATAGGACGTCCCTAAGCCTCTTTCACTCCTTTTACCACCCTAATTGGATTGAGAGAAAGAGAAGAGAAGGAAGAGAAGAAGAAAAGGAAAACTTGAAGAAAAGGCTAAGGAAGAAGAAAAAATTCAGAGGAACTCTGAATCTCAGCAAACCTAAGGTATGAATACATTCCCCATGACTTATTTAAGACTTTAGAATGATTTATGAAGAGGGTATGACTTAGAAGAAACCCAAATCATCCATTCATGGTTTCGTTTCAATGGAAAATCATGGAGGAGATCATTAAAACCATGTAGGTAAATAAAGTATAGTTCTAAACCATAGAACATGTATAGAATGGATGTGGAAGTAAGTCATAGGACCCAACCATGAAAGAGAGAACAAAATCTGATATTTTCGACTCAAACCATGGAGGGTCGCACCTAGGGTCGATGACAGATCCGACCCTAGCATCGACCCTCAATGTTCGGGAAGATCAGATTAGGGGGAGGGTCGCACCCAGGGTCGATCAGGACTCTGACCCTACCTCCGACCCTCAGTTAACAGCATGATTTTTAAATTCAGAATTAATTCTAATTAAATTCTATCGACTTTGTTAGGTCTTCTAGCAATATAATAACATTATAAAGGTGATTCTAAAGCTTGGAAGAGTATCTATTAGCAAGCTAAGGTGAGGGAACAAGACCTAAACTAATTGGTTAATAACAAACTATTTTTATTTCTCGAGTCCAATACCATGATTGTGATATGCGTGTGTGCTTGTAAAGTGCATTCAACATGTCATCCAATATTTCTATTATTACTATTCATGCATATTTAAATTTATTGATTATAACATGGTGATGTTGATGATGGTAGGAATAGGCATGTGAATGTTTGTGTTTGGCTGGTGTACATGGTGCGGGTAGGGATGGTATCAACCGGTACAGCCATGACCGTTCTTAATGGGGTGTATATTGTGCCATGGTCTATTCAAGTCATGTCCACTAAGCAAGTGTTAGTGTGCTTGATGCGAGTGGAGCATCAGGGGGAGGACGTGACATTGTGGTTCAGCCTGATCACTAGACTCTAGCTCTATCTCTACTCAAGTCTTGTCCACTAACATCGTCATATCGCCATTACCTTAGCGGAACTAATATGTTGTAGGGCATCAGGGGGGGGGACGTGGCATTGTGGTTCAACCTGGTCACCAGACCCTAGCTCTATCTCTATGGATGTATTGAGGGATCTGGGGTGAGGCCTTGGATACATTGTTTGACATTAGGGTTGGTTAATTGCGAGCCCAGTTTGCAAGCCCTCGCCAACAGGGGCTTACGTGTTGGTATGGGCAACCGGTACAGCCATGCCGTTTTCATGGGGTGTATATTATCCATGGTGGGTGCATGTGGGGTGACGGTGCCGTTTTCATTGGTCGTTTCCACACACTCGTGTATAGAGGTGCGGCGGCCACCTATCCTTTCTATAGCACATTGCAAACTTTAAACCAGACCAAAGATATGAATTGATTGCATGCATATGTATTGTTGCATTGTTTTGTTTGCTCACTGAGCCGTGATGTGTGCTCACCCTTTCGAATTCGAATACTTTTAGTTGATGATGCAGGTACCACCGTTGAAGATTATATGAACGCTCATGTGTACGGGCATGTGGCGACAATAGAAGCTGAAGACTATAGTGGATATGCATGACTCCTCATGCGAGTGCAACTCATGCCTATTCGATTAGATTTTGTTTAGATTTTATTAAAGACATGTAATTGATATTTATTTAATTATGTCTCAGTTGATTTAACAATAATTTGATATTTATTTATGGTTATCACAGTTAGATTCTTAGTTCATTTACTATAAAACTTCCGCTATTTATTTTATTACCTCTGATTAATGTGGAATGTGTTTTGGTTTATCATATGTGGGATAGCCTATTTTGAGATCTTGGTTGAACCGTTGGTTTATTGACGGTTCATCACACCATTCTGGTTAGTACAGAATTGGGGTGTGACAACTTGGTATCAGAGCATCTCGTAGGCCTTACCCATTAAACCTGAATACTTCCATTGGAGTCCATGAACTGAGTTAGGATAAATTAAAAGCTTTAATACAAACAAACCATAAGCACCTGTGTTGGTTGAGACAGAAATTAAACAAGACGATAATGTACATATAAAAGGTGGAACCATATATATACACTCACACAGAAAGAGACAACCAAAAATTATCCTAATAAACAAACAATTTAGGGTAGTATCTATAAGTTGGATAGTTGTCCAAGTATACAAGGATATAGTACAGTAGCAAGAAGGGAGCTTCTGTAAAGCAGAAAATTGAATACCGAGTTGGTACTCACCAGATGTGAAACTCGATGAATGACAAAGGAAGGAGAAAATGGCTAGTAATGCCTAATTCCCTACAAAGGTAAAGGGAAAGATCTCAAGCCGAATCCAACAGAGATAGTAGAATAATGGTCATACCTTAAGAATAAGAGTAACTACAAGAAGATAAAGCTATACCCCTGGGTAACATGGAGACTCAGAGTGAAATCCACTACACGCTAATCCATTAACCACTGAGCATTAAGATGAGGTTACAACTTGACCCCACCACTATCTGGGTCGAAAATGGGTAATGAAAACTCATCTGAGCAGATGCTAGATAATGATAATCAGATTAGAGCGAGTCAAAGGAGGTGAACAACTAGGCCACTCCAGCCAATCTACCTGGACTACCAAGTACCTTGGTTATGGTTGTCGTAAACTTGACCCAATAAAATACAAGAGCAACAACAGATGAGACCGACTATGGAAGTTGCTATGTAAATCATTACCCAAGTTGTTGATGCTACATCAACACCTCCGGGTCAAACCAAGTACGGTACCAATTGGTAGCATCACTGTACCCCAACACCTGTTAGCTATAACACAGTGCCTACCACACAACAAGTCCCATATGATTATAGAGGATGCACATACCAGATTTTAATTTCTCGGACCTTGACAGGATACCTTTTTGATTTAACCTGTCAAGTGGAGTTATAGATATTGTTTCTTTAGTATTAGTCCTGATTATACCAATCTGAACCATTCTCATGATCGACAACATGATCAGAGATATGAACTGAATGAATAGTTAAATATTTAATCGTGTTGAGCGTACATCTTCTGATTTATACCTGATTTATTGATGTACGAAATCTTTCTCCTGATTTATTGATGTACGAAATCTTTCTCCTGATTTATTGATGTACGAAATCTTTCTCCTGACTTATACCTGATTTATTGATGTATGAAAGCTTCTCCAGATTTACTCTTGTAGTGCCTTGACCAATGGCAATATATACTCAGGAAAAATGGATGATTTCCCAGGGTCGGATACTGAGGGTTGGATACCCATCGATCCCCACCATTGACCCTGCATAGAAAAGACAGTATTTTTCACTGAATGATCTAAAAAATTTGAAAATACCATTGGTTAGTGTATCCAAATATGAGAATGAAGTATATATTGATTGCCTCGCGTATTCTATGACTTTCAGACACTACACCACCAGAATAGGAAATGGCTGGGCGAAGAGGGAACAGACGCGGACGTAACCAAATCCCACCACCACCATCGGTAGATGAAACCAGTCATGAAATTCCTGAAGTACCAGAGAATCCAAACGTGGCACCGCCAGGAGCTAATGGTCAGGAAAATCCTACAAACTTGCCAACCCCACCTATAGATTTAGTCACAATCGTAATGAACTTGGCACAACAACTGCAACAAATACAACAGGTGCAAACTAATATGCAAGCTGCCATAGGCGTGGGTTTTCTAGCTGTACATACGACACAGATGCCAGCAGGACAGGCAAGAACAATACTAGGGGGAAATAATGCAGTACCCCATGCACCTCAAACACCAGTCATGCAAGCTCCAGTGCAGAACCCTGAGATAGCTCAAGGTGGTTATCAGTACCAACCACCTATGTATGGGGCCTATGCTCCGTATCAGCTTGACCGCTCCAGACTGGTCGGGCATTTTCTTAAGATGAAGCCCAAAGAATTCGATGGTAAGCCAGCAGATCCTTTGTGGCCAGCACACTGGATTGACGAAATGGAAAGAAATTTTATGATGATGACCTTAAATGAGGAGGAGAAAGTGTTGTGTGCCACATTTATGCTCAAGAACGATGCACACCATTGGTGGAAGTCTACCAGGACATATCTATTAACCAAACATGCCCACTTGACCTGGGATATATACAAAGAGGCATTCTTTGAGAAATACTTCCCTAGAAGTTTCAGAGATTCTATGGAGAGAGATATCCTGAGTTTATATCAGGGGCAGATGACTATCGACGCATATCAACAGCGTTATGAGGAGCTGTTTTTCTTTGCACCAATCAGTATGCAAGAGGAGGATATGAAAACCCGAAGGTTCGTCATGGGACTTAGGGGAAGCATACGCGAACATGTTTTGGGACTGGAGAGGAAAATCTACAATGAAGCTGTACAAATTGCTCGAGTGATAGAGTCGAGCCAGAAAGAGAACTATTTTACTCAAAATAAAGGAATCAAAAGGCCAAATAAAAATTTTTACAACGGAGGGAACACCAAGGTATTCCAACCCTTCCGTACCCAGGGCTTCAATGCTGCAGCCAAAACCATTTTCGCAACCCCACGGCAACCAAAGCAAAATGGTGAGGGGATCAGGTGTTTTAACTGCAACCAAGTAGGGCATGTCTCAAGAAAGTGTACTAAGCCCAGAAAAAAACTACAGCAAGGAAGAGTTTACGCTGTTTCAGCCAAGGATGCTGCCGCATCATCTGATGTGGTCACAGGTATGACCTGAACCTGTCACCTTATGTTATATTGCATGAGCGTGTAGACTAAATTAAAACAAATCACGGGTATCGTACCTAGTAATGGAATTCCTGCCAAAGTGCTCTTTGATTATGGAGCTACTCATCCTTTTATATCTGTGTCATTTGGAAAGAAACTAAATATACCCCTTAAATCTTTAGATTACAAACTGCTAATACGATCGCCGATGGGAATTATGAAGTCCAAGGAAGGACCCAGTATAAATGCTACCTTATGTTTTGCAGCAATAGATTCAGATTTAGAAGGAGAGTAACATATAATAGAAACTCGTGATGATCCAATTAAGCAAGAATTTATGGATGAATTTATGGAGCAATAGTTCGACGGTTGCGCTTGTGGCATTAAAGATCATCTCTGAATTGATGGATGAAGTAGAAGTAGTAATTTTGTTAGGTCTGTACATAGGAACAGTATAAGCAGACTTAAAAAAGGAAGACCAAACCCTGACTTTTGTTTTGGGAATGGAACTGCAGTATCATGAACTATGTCAATGATTTGCTACTGACTCCCAAATTGGTTGACATGGTTGGGTGGTTGTTGATTGTCTTATGAAATGGCTCATTCCATTGCTATACGACCTCGGTATGCTTTGGAGCGGCTAAATAAGCTATATGTAGATAATATTTCCAGAATGAATGGTATGCATGAGAGCTTAGTGTCGGTCATAGGCTCATTCTTTATTTCAAAGTTTTGGGAGGATCTACAGAAAACAATGGGGACAAAGATGAAGTTTAGTACCGCATTCTACCTTAAACTGATGAATAGTTGGAGTGGACTATACAGATCCTAAAAGATATGCTCCGAGCTTGTAAAATTGATTTCAAGGAACTTGAGTTGAGAAGTTACAATGAATTGAAGTTGCTATTAATTTACCATGTAAATGTTACCTATGAAGCAGATACGAAAGAAATGTCAAATTCCTTTCTTTTGGAATGTAGTTAGTGAATGAAGAGTTTTAAGACCTAAGTCAATTACAGAAAACTGTCGAGTGGCAGACAAGATCAAAGAAAAAGGGGCCAAGACAGCTCAGGATTGTCGGGGGAGACACCAAGACCTTGAGTTCGCCATAAGTGACAAAGTGTTCTTGAAGATATCACTTATGCGCAGTTTGAAAAAATTAGACAAAAAGGGAAAGTTATATTACTTATATGTGTCGGATCTTATAAACTTTGGAGAGACGTAGAAAAGTTGCATATCAATTACCGTTACCGCTGTCCATGTCTAGTGTGCATGATGTATTTCGTGTGTCTCTGTTGAAGAAGTACATTTAAGATCCATATTAAAGGTATTGACCACGAAATCACTGGATTAAATAGAATGTTTAACTATTGAAGTGGTACCAGCCTAGTTCACTAGTGGAAAGGTACAATATTTCCAAAGCTAGGATAATTATTATATGACGGTAACCTGGCAAAGACAAGACGTGGAGAAGAGTGCATAGGAGGAAGTAGATGCAATGCGGAAATAGAATTCTCACCTATTGACTTCGAAGTAAATTAAAAATTTTGAGGACACAATTTATTTTAAGGATGGGGGAGTTGTATGATTCGTTCAAATTTTGAGGACAAAATTCATTTAAGGACGGGGGAGTTGTTAGATCCGTACTTTCAAATTTTGATGACGAAATTTCTTTTAAGGGTGGTGGAGTTGTAAGACCCGCACGCCACGAACCCGGCCTAACCTTACATTTTATGTCGAGACCCGTCTACATATCATGGTCGAGCCAAGTGGACCAAGTGTGTGAAGAAACCCAAGACCCAATATGAAAATTTACCCAAAAACAGTCAAAATGAGGGTAGGGTCGTAGGTTTTAACAGGCAGGTCCGACCCTCCCATCGACCCTCACCCTCGACCCTCAACCATGGGTCGCAGGGTCTATGAGTTGTCCGACCCTCCCATCGACCCTCACCATCGACCCTTGACATTCGAGAAAAACAGCACGAACCGAAAATTAGGAAACCTTCCTAATTTCAATTGGAACCATTCCTAAACTCAATGGGACTTATTTTGGAAGGTTTTACTCTATAAATAGGACGTCCCTAAGCCTCTTTCACTCCTTTTACAACCCTAATTGGATTGAGAGAAAGAGAAGGAAAACTTGAAGAAAAGGCTAAGGAAGAAGAGGAAATTCAGAGGAACTCTGAATCTCAGCAAACCTAAGGTATGAATACATTCCCCATGACTTATTTAAGACTTTAGAATGATTTATGAAGAGGGTATGACTTAGAAGAAACCCAAATCATCCATTCATGGTTTCGTTTCAATGGAAAACCATGGAGGAGATCATTAAAACCATGTAGGTGAATAAAGTATAGTTCTAAACCATAGAACATGTATAGAATGGATTGTGGAAGTAAGTCATAGGACCCAACCATGAAAGAGAGAACAAAACCTGATATTTTTGACTCAAACCATGGAGGGTCGCACCTAGGGTCGATGACAGATCTGACCCTAGCATCGACCTTCAGTGTTCGGGAAGTTCAGATTAGGGGGAGGGTCGCCCCCAGGGTCGATCAGGACTCCGACCCTACCTCCGACCCTCAGTTAACAGCATGATTTTTAAATTCAGAATTAATTCTAATTAAATTCTATCGACTTTGTTAGGTCTTCTAGCAATATAATAAAATTATAAAGGTGATTCTAAAGCTTGGAAGAGTATCTATTAGCAAGCTAAGGTGAGGGAACAAGACCTAAACTAATTGGTTAATAACAAACTGTTTTTATTTCTCGAGTCCAATACCATGATTGTGATATGCGTGTGTGCTTGTAATGTGCATTCAACATGTCATCCAATATTTCTATTATTACTGTTCATGCATATTTAAATTTATTGATTATAACATGGTGATGTTGATGATGGTAGGAATAGGCATGTGAATGTTTGTGTTTGGCTAGTGTACATGGTGCGGGTAGGGATGGTATCAACCGGTACAGCCATGACCGTTCTTCATGGGGTGTATATTGTGCCATAGTCTATTCAAGTCATTTCCACTAAGCAAGTGTTAGTGTGCTTGATGTGAGTGGAGCATCAGGGGGAGGACGTGACATTGTGGTTCAGCCTGGTCACCAGACTCTAGCTCTATCTTTACTCAAGTCTTGTCCACTAACATCGTCGTATCGCCATTTCCTTAGCGGAACTAATATGTCGTAGGGCATCAGGGGGGGGGACGTGGCATTGTGGTTCAGCCTGGTCACCAGACCCTAGCTCTATCTCTATGGATGTATTGAGGGATTCTGGGGTGAGGCCTTGGATACATTGTTTGACATTAGGGTTGGTTAGTTGCGAGCCCAGTTTGCAAGCCCTCGCCAACAGGGGCTTACGTGTTGGTATGGGCAACCGGTACAGCCATGCCATTTTCATGGGGTGTATATTGTCCATGGTAGGTGCATGTGGGGCGACGGTACCGTTTTCATTGGGCGTTTCCACACACATGTGTATAGAGGTGCGGTGGCCACCTATCCTTTCTATAGCCCATTGCAAACTTTAAACCAGACCAAAGATATGAATTGATTGCATGCATATGTATTGTTGCATTGTTTTGTTTGCTCACTGAGCCGTGATGTGTGCTCACCCTTTCGAATTCGAATACTTTTAGTTGATGATGCAGGTACCACCGTTGAAGATTATATGAACGCTCCTGTGTACGGGCATGTGGCGACAATGGACGCTGAAGACTTAGTGGATATGCATGACTCCTCATGCGAGTGCAACTCATGCGTATTCGATTAGATTTTGTTTAGATTTTATTAAAGACATGTAATTGATATTTATTTAATTATGTCTCAGTTGATTTAACAATAATTTGATATTTATTTATGGTTATCACAATTTGATTCTCAGTTCATTTACTATAAGACTTCTGCTATTTATTTTATTACCTCTGATTAATGTGGAATGTGTTTTGGTTTATCATATGTGGGATAGCCTATTTTGAGATCCTGGTTGAACCGTTGGTTTATTGACGGTTCATCACACCATTCTGGTTAGTGCAGAATTGGGGTGTGACACTTCATACCTGGTCTTGTGATTTCTTCACGCACTTGGTCCACTTGGCTCGACCATGATAGGTAGACCTGGTACAAGGTGGTAAGATCGGTTAGTTCAATACGGGTCTTACAACTCCCCCCCCCCCCTCTTATTAAAAAATTCATCCTCGAAATTTGTACATTCCTTCTAAGTTGAAAAGGTAAGGATACTTCTTCCGCATAGCATTCTCTTCTTCCCATGTGATCTCTCCTATATCTCGGCTTCTCCAGGTGACCTTAACATAGTAGATGTCATGGTTGCGTAGTCGTTGAACCTTTCGACTAGTGATTTCAGTTGGTGCTACTTCGAATGTCAAATCATCAGTTAGATCTGGTGGATCCGCTGTCAAAACGTGTGTTGGATCTCTGACGTACTTCTTTAATAATGAGATATGAAATACATCATGCACACTTGACATAGATGGTGGTAGTGGTAACTAATAAGTCACTTTTTTACATTTAGCTAGAATCTCATATGGCCCGACATAGCTTGGACTTAGCTTTCCTTTCTGTCTGAATCATTTTAAACCCTGCATAGGTGATACTTTCAAGAATACCTTATCACCTACGACGAATTCATGGTCTCGACGTCGAGTATCTGCATACTGTTTCTAACGATTCTGAGCCGTTCAAACTCTTTCCTTGATGATGTCGACTACTCGACAAGTCTCTTTAACAAACTCTGGTCCAATGATGCTACGTTTTCCAACTTCATTCCAAAATAGAGGAGTTCGACACTTCCTTCCATACAGTGCTTCATAGGGTGACATCTATATAGTAGCCTGATAGTTGTTGTTATAGGTGAACTCGATCAATGGTAGTTTTTCATCCCATGATCCTTTAAAACCAATTATACAGGCTCGAAGCATGTCTTCTAAAATCTGAATGGTATACTCTGACTGTCTATCTGTCTGAGGATGGAATGTAGTACTGAACTTCAATGTTGTACCCATAGCCTTTTGCAATCCTTCCCAAAACTTTAAAGTAAAGCGTGGGTCTCTATCGGACACAATGCTTTTAGGTACACCATGTAATCTGACAATGTTATCCACATATAGCTTGGCTAACCTCTTCAGGGTATATTGTGGTCGTATAGCTATAAAACGAGCTATCTTAATCAGACGATCTACAATCACCCAGACCGCGTCAACTACTCAAGAAGTCAATGGTAACCCGGTGACGAAATCCATAGTGATGCAGTCCCATTTCCATGCTTGTTATGGCAGTGGCTGCAATAGTCCTGTAGGTTTTTTCCGTTCAGCCTTCACCCTCTGACAATTTAGGCATTGAGACACAAATTTAGCTACATCTGCTTTCATTCCTCTCCACCAATATAATTTCTTCAAATCATGATACATCTTTGTACTTCCAAGATGTACCGAAAAGGCGGTGGTGTGAGCTTCCTTTATTAATCGGTGTCTAATATCCAAATTTTCTGTTTCAGGAACACATACTCTTCCTTTGTACTTCAGTACCTTTTCATTGTCCAAGGTGAACTCAGGAATTGTCTTACCTTTTTCGATGTCTTCTTGTACCGTTCTCAGATAAGGGTCTGATTTAATAGTGGCTTTTACTTCATCAATTATATCAGGTACAATCTTCAATGTTGCGAACATATTTGAAAACCGATGAATAAACCCTTGATTGATCCACACGGTGCATCTATCACGAACTGTTCATTACCATAATTGAATAATTTTCCTGTAGCACACATTGCTGCAGTCGTGTTAACCTCTCCTTGAGATTTTATCATCGCTTTTCTACTTAGCACATCAGCAACTACATTAGCCTTTCTTGGATGATACTGGATATCGCAATTGTAATCCTTCAATAATTCCAGCCATCTTCTTTGTCACATGTTCAACTCCTTCTAATTAAAAAGATAAGTGAGACTCTTATGATCTGATTTAATCTGAAATTTCTCTCCATACAAATAATGTTTCCATATTTTGACCGCATGTATTACTGCTGCTAATTCCAAGTCATGAGTAGGATAATTCTTCTCATGTGTTTTCAGTTGTCTTGAAGCATACACAACTACTTGTTCTCCTTGCATAAGTACACATCCTAAACCCAATCCAGACACATCGGTGTACAAGGTAAATGGCTGTCCTGGAATAGGAATAGTCAAGATCAAAGCAGATATCAATCTAGCCTTCAATGTTTAGAAACTTTTCTCACATTTATCAGTCCAAACAAACTTTTCTCCTTTCTTAGTCAAGCTGGTGAGAGGTACGGCAATTCTAGAATTATCTTCCATAAATCATCGATAATACCGAGCTAGACCTAAGAAACTTCTAATTTCTGCAACGCTCTTCGGTGTTTCCCACTTCACAATGGCTTCAATCTTGCTGGGATCCACTTTAATTCCTTCAGCAGATACAATATGGCCTAAGAAAGCGACCTCATTTAGCCAGAACTCATATTTTGTAAATTTTGCGTAAAGCTTCTCTTTCCTTAGTCGCTGCAGAGCAGCTCTTAGATTCATGACATGAGTTTCCCTTGGGGTAGACCAATATATCATCAATAAATACAATGATCGACGTATCCAACATATCATGGAATACCCGATTCATGAGTTCCATAAAAGTTGCGAGTGCATTAGTCAATCCAAAAGACATGACTAAAATTTATAATGTCCATATCTTGTTCTAAATGTTGTCTTTGGAATATCACCGTCCTTAATCTTCAACTGATGGTATCCTGACTGAAGATCAATCTTGGAGAACACCTTGGCACCTTGCAACTGATCAAACAAGTCATCGATCCGAGGCAATGGATACCGATTTTTGATTGTCAGCTTATTTAATTCTTGATAGTCTATACACAATCGAACACTACCGTCCTTCTTTTTTACAAACAATATTGGCGCTCCCCATGGTGATATGCTAGGTCTGATGTAACCCTTGTCCACTAATTCCTGTAACTGTACTTTTAATTACTTCAATTTAGTAGGAGCCATTCGATAGGGTGCTTTAGATACTGGTGTAGCTCCGGGTATCAGATCTATAATGAACTCTGTCGCTCGTTCGGGTGGTAGTCCTGGTAGTTCTTCAAAAAATACATCTGAAAAGTCACGCACAACATCAATATTCTCCATTCGTGGTGTTTCCTTGATGAGGTCGACCACTGATACTAGATACCCAACTCCTCCTTTCTCGAGGCATTTTCTAGCCTTTAATGCAGAGAGGATGAGTTTTCATTTACAGGGAAGTTTGGTTCCCACAAAACTAAACTCTGCTCCTTCCTTGTCTTTAAATGTCAGTTTCTTTTTTGCACATAATAGATTTGTAGAATGTCGAGCTAACCAATCCATACCCAAGATAACGTCAAAGTCTGCCATCTCGAGTTGAATCAAGGTTGCATCCAAAGTTTTTTTGCCAATAAGAACTGGACATGGTCCATAACCTTTTTCTAATGTCACTTTTAATCCCATAGGCGATCGTACAAGCAGTTTGTAGTCTAAAGATTTGAGGGGTAGGTTCAGCTTCTTTCTAAATGACACAGATATGAATAAATGAGTAGCTCCAAAATCAAAGAGTACTATAGCGGGTATGCCATTAATAGGTACGATACCTGTGATATGTTTTAGTTTAGTCTACATGCTCACATAATGTAACACAAAATAAAAGGTTTAGGTCATACCTGTGACCACATCAGGCGATGCGGCAGCATCCTTAGATGTAACAGCATAAACCTTTCCTTGTTGTAGCTGCTTTCTAGGTTTAGGACACTCCCTTGAATAATGTCCTACTTGGTTGCAGTTAAAGCATTTTACTCCTTCGTTGGTTTGCTTTTGTTGTGGTTGAGCTGCTGGAGTAGTCTTGGCTGCAGCATTGAAGCCTTGAGTACGGAAGGGTTTGAATGTCCTTGTATTCCTTCCATTATAAGAATTCCCATTTGGCCTCTTGCTACCTCTATTCTGAGCAAAATAGCTCTCTTTCTGGCTCGACTCTATCACTCGAGCAATTTGTACTGCTTCATTGTAGACTTTCTTCTCCAGTCCAAGAACATGCTTGCATATGCTTCCCCTAAGTCGCATGATGAACCTTCGGGTCTTTGTATTTTCTTCTCGCATACTGGCGGGTGCGAAGAAAAAGAGCTCCTCATAACATTGTTGGTATGCATCCACAGTTATCTGGCCCTGATATAGACTCAAGAACTCTTTCTCCATAGAATCTCTAAAACTTCTGGGGAAGTACTTCTCAAAGAATGCCTCTTTATATATAGCCCAGGTCAATTGGGCGTGCTTTGTTAACAGATAAGTCCGTGTGGACTTCCACCAGTAATGTGCATCGCCTTTCAGCATGAAGGTTGCACACAGTACTTTCTCCTCCTCATTCACTATCATCATCATAAAATTTCTTTTCATTTCATCGATCCAGTGTGCTGGCCACAAAGGATCTGCTGGCTTACCAATATATTCTTTGGGCTTCATCTTCAAAAAATGCTCGATCAGTCGGGAGTGGTCCAGCTGATACAGAGCATAGGCCCCATACATATGTGGTTGGTACTGGTAACTGCCTTGAGCTACCTCAGGATTCTGTACTTGAGCCGGCATGACTGGTGTTTGAGGTGCGTGGGGTACCGTGTTGCTTCCCCCTGGTACTGTGCTGGCTTGTCCAGCTGGCATAGGTGTCGTATGTGCAGCTAGAAAAGCCATTCCTATAGCAGCCTACATAATGGCTTGCACCTACTGTATTTACTGCAGCTATTGTGTCAAGTTCATTACGATTGTAGCCAAATCTGTAGGTGGGGCTGGCAATTTGTAGGATTTGTCTGGCCACTAGCTACTGGTGGAGTATATTCAGATTCTCCTGTGCTTCATGATTTATATGGATGTCTTCCTCCATAGGTGGTGGTGGTGGAATTGGGTTACGGCCTCGTCTAGTCACCCTTCGCCCAGCCATTTCCTATTCTGGTGGTAGTAGTGTCTGAAAAACAGTCATGGAACATGTAAGGCAATCAATATAAGTTGTTCCCAAGTCAAAATCCAACTAATCAATTTAAATTTCCAATTTTTCAAAAATCATTTAGTGAAATTACTGAATTTTCCATCGTAGGGTCGATGGTAGGGTCGCACTGTATTCGACCCTAGGGTATCCGACCCTAAGAACACTGTCAACTCACTGAGAGCCTAGGGTCGATCGTTGGGTCGGTATATGTCTGTCCTAGGTCCAACCCATGGTTCTTTGTCAGATCACCGAGAGCCTAGGGTCGATTATAGGGTCGGTCTATGTCCGACCCTAGGTCCGACCCATGGTTCTCTGTCAGATCATCGAGAGCCTAGGGGCGATGGTAGGGTCAGTCACACCCCATTTCTGAACCAACCAGAATGGTGTGAGTGAACCGTCACTGAACCAACTGTTCACACCAGGATCTCAATAAGACCGTGTCCACTCATACAAATCATTGCACATAACCACAATCAGAATATAATAAATACAGCGGAAGTCTTTAAATAAATGAACTGAGTATTCTATTGATAAATTTAAATAAGTATTAAATTATCCAAATCCCAAACGTAGTTAAATATCCTTACATCACTTTAATAAAATAACTGAAACAAATAAAATAAAGTCAAAGGTGCAAGCAAAAAGGGCACTCGCATTAAGCGTCATGCTCGTCCTCTCCTACTTGCACATCTAGAGTAGCAACACCTCCATATGCCGAAGCGTTCACGTAGTCGTCCACCGTGTAACCTGCATCAACATCTAAAATGGTGTGTACACAAAGGGTGAGCTCACAACTTAGCTCAGTAAGATAATCAGACAGTGTATCAACATTATATGCATGATTAACAATCATTTTATGATGTGGTCTGGTTTAAGTTTGCAATGTGCTATAGAAAGGTTCGGAGGCCGCCTCACCTCTATACACGAGTGTGTGGAATCGCACAGCAGATCACACCACCACCGACCCACATGCACCTATCATGGAATAGAGATAGAGCTAAGGCATCCACTACCTCCCCTGATACTCCACCCATACCAATACATAAGCCCCTACTGGCTAGGGCTTGCAAACTGGGCTCGCAACTAACCAATCCTATATGTCATCACTGTAGGCTCTATCCCAGCACAGCTCCCTACAGCATAGAGATAGAGCTAGAGCGTGGTGGTCAGGCCGGAGACCACAGTGCCACGACCTCCCCCTGATACCCTACCCGCACCAAGCATACTAAGACAGAACAATACGCAAGTAGACTCTATCCCAACATCACTCCCTACGGCATAGAGATAGAGCTAGAGCGTGGTGGCTAGGCCGGAGACCACAATGCCACAACCTCCCCCTGATACCCTATCCGCACCAAGTATGCTAAGATAGAATACTACAAAAAGGTGCAAGTGTGAGGAATGATCCCAGACCCCAGGCCCTTCCCATTCCACACACCAACGAAAACAATCACATGCCTAACAATCACATCCTAGCATATGGAATATGCATGAACAAATATAATAACTGAAAATAACAGATGACATGTGAGAATGCACAAACATCATACCAAAGATTCAAGGTTACTAGCAACGGTTTACTGTCCATTAATTATTAGGGTTTAGGTCTGATTCCCTTACCTGACGCTCATTTTATAGCTTTCTCTAGGTCGCAAGATCCAAATGTGCTATCACAAAGTCCTATACAATATTAGAGTTCAATTAAAATAGTTTCTTAGGGTTTACGTTGGTCGGAAACCAACGATGTTACAAAATTACACTCACAGAGCTAACGGGTTGCATGTACCGATCGCAGCTCTGTGGGGAAAACTGGCGACCGAAATGGTCAGACGGTTCCCATAAGCTACTCCCCGAGAGATACTGGTTGCAGTACCGGTCGCATGACCTGCGACCGGTATGGTCGACCAGTATGTCTCCAGATGATCATACACTTGGTTTTTCTACTGCCGTCGATCATTCTCTATTGAGTCCAAGGTTTCTATTACACATTCTAAGTCTGAGCTTTGAGTTAGAGTCATTTCCAACTCCATTCAAGTCTAGCTATGATGGTATTCATCCTAGAACTCGAATCTAGGGTTTATCGACTAAACTAGGGTTTGACGGCAAAATAGGGTTTAGGTCAATACCTGCTTTGCATGGTATTGACCCAAACAAGCCGTCCATCATAGAGTCATAATGTGAGAGGGAGGGTTTAAACACTTACCGTCGACTGGCGTAAGGTGTGCGTCGTCGAACGGCAACGACGGCTCTTCCTTCTTCTTCCTAACTCCTTCTCCTTCTCCAATCTCCTTCTCCTCTCTAGGGTTTGTGAGGATCAATGGAAGGGATTCTAGGAGGTTTAGAAGGGTTTATATAGGCTAAAATTAGGTTTAGGAAGCCTCTTAGGATTAGGAAAGTCTTAGGATTCAGAATTGGGAAAGTGGGACCCGCAGAGATCCAATTCTGGATCTTGGTAGTCTGCTGCGCAGACCATACCTGTCGACCGGTACCATAGACCGGTACCATCGACCGGTATGAATGAAATTCATACTTAAGTTGGTCTGTTTGGTTCGATTTCGTACCTGATTGTCATCCGCTCGTCCCATCTGGCCCGGTGATGATCGAAAGACCTGTTATGACATGAAATCAAGGTTAGATCGGGTTCGCGGAGTGCGGGTCTTACAACTCCCCCACCCTTAAAAGAAATTTCGTCCCCAAAATTTGCATGTAGGTTTCACAACTTCCCCACCCTTAAAAGAAATTTCGGCCTCGAAATTTAAACGTACCTTGATCGTCGAAAAGGTTAGGGTACTCCTTTCTCATCGCGCTCTCCTCCTCCCAAGTAATTTCTTCGACATCTTGGCTTTTCCAATGCACCTTCACATAATGGATATCTTTGCTTTGAAGTTGTTGTACCTTTCGGCTTGAGAGCATCACAGGTACCACTTCAAATGTTAAGTCCTCTGTCATGTCTGGTGGGTCTCCTGTCAAGATGTGCGATGGATCCCTGACATACTTCTTCAATAATGATACATGGAATACATAATGAACGCTCGACATAGATGGTGGTAGAGCCAGTTGATATGCCACATTACCACGTCTGGTCAATATCTCGTATGGTCCCACGTACCTGGGGCATAGCTTCCCCTTCTTACCAAACCGTTTCAGCCCTCGCACCGGTGATATCTTCAAGAATACCTTGTCATCTACTGCAAACTCCAGATCCCGACATCGATTATCCACATAGTGCTTCTTTCGAACTTGAGCTGTCTTCACTCTTTCCTTGATCTGATCAATCACTCGACAAGTTTATTCAACGAACTCTGGTCCTACAATCCTTCTTTCTCCCACCTCATTCCATAACAAAGGTGTATGACATTTCTTCCCATAGAGTGCCTCGTATGGAGCCATCTGAATTGTAGCCCGTAGTTATTATTATAAGCAAACTCAATGAGCGATAGCTTCTCGTCCCAAGCTCCTTTAAAATCTAGGGCACAAGCTCGGAGCATATCTTCTAAAATTTGAATAGTTCGTTCTGACTGCTCGTCCATCTGAGGGCGAAAAGCCGTACTAAACTTCAACTTTGTTCCCATAGCTTTCTATAATCCTTCCCAGAATTTTGATGTAAAACAGGGTTCTTTGTCAGATACTATGCTCTCTGGGACGCCATGAAGTCTGACTATATTATCAACATATAGCTTGGCCAGCTTCTCCATGGTATACTGAGGTCTGACCGCAATGAATCGAGCTGTCTTGGTAAGTCGATCGACTATAATCCAAACTGCATCCACCGACCTTGGTGTCAAGGGTAGGCCCACGACGAAATCCATTGTGATACAATCCCACTTCCATGCAGGTTCCGATAGTGGTTGTAGCAAACCTGCGGGTCTCTGCCTTTCTGCTTTAACTTGCTGGCAATTCAGACATTGGAATACGAAACGAGCTATATCTCCTTTTATGCCCCTCCACCAATATAATCTTCTTAAATCATGGTACATTTTGGTGTTTCCTGGATGTACCGAGTATGGAGCTCATAACTCGATCTCTGATATTTAAGTTTTCACTCTCAGGTATACATAATCGTCCACGATACCTGGGTACCTTGTCTGGATCCAAGGTAAAGTCAGGATTGTTGTTACCCTTCTCTAGGTCTTCTTGTACCGTCTTGAGGAGTGGATCCTATAGGATTACGACTTTGACCTCATCTATGAGATCCGATGAGATCTTCAAAGCTGCGAACATCAAGGTAAACTTATGAATTAAGCCCTGTTCCACTGGATCTCTTGAAGTTTCTATTATATACTCTTCATCATTCTCTGGTGAGCTCGAGGCTGCAGCACATAATGCAACATTTGTACTTGGTCCTGCCTCAGGTTTCAATGCCCACTTTCTGCTTAAGGCATCAGCCACAACATTTGCCTTACCCGGATGGTACTGGATGTCACAATCATAATCTTTTAATAACTCCAGCCATCTCCTCTGTCTCATATTCAGGTCCTTCTGAGTGAAAAGATATGTTAAGCTCTTGTGATCTGACTTAATCTGAAACTTTTCACTGTAAAGGTAGTGTCTCCAAGTCTTGATTGCATGTATTACTGTTGCTAACTCCAAGTCATGTGTGGGATAATTCTTTTCATGCTCTTTCAACTGTCTTGAAGCATAAGCAATCACTTGTTCTCCTTGCAACAATACACATCCAATACCCAACCCTGAAGCATCTGTATATAAGGTAAACGGTAAGCTTGGTGCTGGGATGGTCAAGATAGGTGCAGAGAATAGTCTTGACTTCAAAGTCTGAAAGCATTTCTTGCACTCATCTGACCATATAAATTTCTCTCCCTTCTTAGTCAGTTGGGTAAGTGGAACGGCGATCCTTGAGTAGTCTTCCACGAATCTTCTATAGTAACCAGCCAATCCAAGGAAACTACGAATCTTCGCAACTGATTTTGGTGCTTCCCATCCTACTATAGCAGCTATCTTACTTGGATCTACCTTGATACCATCTTCAGATACTACGTGGTCCAAGAAAGCCACCTCCTTCAGCCAAAATTCACACTTCTTGAACTTGGCATACAGCTTCTCCCTTCTCAGCCGTTGTAGGGCTGCTCTCAAATGTGTTGTATGAGCCTCCCTGTCCTTTGAGTAAACCAATATGTCATCGATAAATATGATGACCGAAGTGTCCAACATGTCATGAAACACTCGGTTCATCAGCTCCATGAACGACGCTGGGGCATTGGTCAACCCGAACGACATAACTAGAAACTCATAATGCCCAAACCTTGTCCTAAAAGTAGTCTTTGGAATATCTTCGGCCTTGATCTTCAGCTGGTGATACCCTAATCTGAGATCAATCTTCGAGAAAACCTTTGCACCCTATAACTGATCGAACAGATCATTGATCCTAGGCAAAGGATATAGATTCTTGATAGTTAACTTGTTCAGCTCTCGGTAGTCAATACATAGCCGTACACTACCATCCTTCCTCTTGACGAACAATACAGGTGCTGCCCATGGTGATATGCTTGGTCGTATGAAACCCTTATCTAGAAATTCTTGTAACTGGGTCTTCAACTCCTTTAGTTCGGTAGGGGCCATCCTGTACGGTGCTTTAGACACTGGTGCCGACCCTGGCATTAGGTCTAATACGAACTCTGTAGCCCTGTCTAGAGGTAGACCTGGGAGATCCTCTGGAAACACATCTGGAAACTCTCGTACCACATCTAGATCTTCCATCCTTGGCACCTCAGTAGTGATGTCGACCACAGACACTAGGTACCCCACTCCTCCCTTCTCTAAGCATCTCTTAGCTTTTAGGGCAGATAGGATCAGCTTCCGCTTCCTGGGTAACTTGGTCCCAGTGAAGCTAAACTCTTTTCCTTTCTCGTCTTTAAGCACAAGCTTCTTTTCACCACATAATAAGCTGGCTGAATGCTGGCCTAACCAATCCATTCCCAAGATGACGTCAAAGTCTGCCATCTCGAGTTGAACCAGATTAGCTTCTAGATCTCGACCGTCAATGCTAACTGTATATGGTCCAAAATATTTGTTCAACGCCACTTCGACTCCTAGTGGGGAGCAAACTATCAAGCTTGGGTTTAGATGCTTGACAGGTAATTCCATTCACTTCCCAAAAGAAATAGAAACAAAGGAGTGCGTGGCCCCAGAGTCAAAGAGTACTCTGGCAGGTATACCAGTTATATTTACAGTTCTTGAAATTTAATTATCCCTTAGTTCTACATGCTCACACACACAAATAAATAGTAAGCTAAATAGGAAGGGATAGAATCATACCAGTGACCACATCAGGTGATGCGGTTGCCTCTTCGGTGGTGACTGCAAATACCTTTCCTTGTTGTGGAGTTTATTTCTTAGGTAGAGTGCAGTTTTTTGCAATATGACCCAGTTGCTGACACTTGAAACATTTAATGCTCGGGTTTTGTCCAGCGAACTGTGACGGGGGTGGTGCGGTAGTGTTTCTTGCAGGCACCATGGTGGACTAAGCCCTGTATGGGCGGAATGGTCTATTATTACCGCCACCTTACGTCTCAGTAACTGGTCTCTTCAGTCACCTGTTCTGAGCAAAGAAACTGTCCTTTTGACTTGATTCAATCACTCTGGCAACCTGTACAGCCTCATTATATGTCACACCCCAATTTTGCACTGTTCAGAATGGTGTGATGAACCGCTAGCAAACCAACGGTTCAACCAGGAACTCGAGTAGGCTATATATGTGTTATCTAAACTCCCATACATCCATAATCATAATCAGAGTAAATACACAATAGCGGAAGTCTTATAATAAAATGAACTGAGAATCTACTGTGATATTAATATTTAAATAGTAAATTATTTTGTATCAACTGGGACATAAATAATTATCAAATACATGTCTTTATTAAATCCGAATAAAGAAATCTAGAAAATATCTAATCGAATACACATGAGTTGCACTCGCAATAGGAGTCATGTGTATATACTTCAGCTTCAGCTTCCATCGTCGCTACGTTCCCGTATGCTGGAGCATTCATATAATCTTCAACGGTACAACCTGCATCATCAACTAAAAATATTCGACGTCGAGGGGGTGAACACACATCACGGCTCAGTGAGTAGACAAAACAATGCAACAGTACATATGCATGCAATCAATTCATATCTTTGGTCTTGTTTATAGTTTGCAATGCGCAATAGAAAGGTTGGGTGGTCAAAGGTTAACGTTTATTGACTCCGCCTCTATACACAGGATGTGGAAGTCCGCCCGAAGGTTAACGTTTATCGTCGTCCCCATCCACCCTAATCAGGGACATTATATAACAAAGGTTAACGTTTATTGCTATATAATGCCATACTAATACGTAAGCCCCTGTTAGCGAGGGCTTGCAAACTGGGCTCGCAACTAACCAATCCTAATGTCAAACAGTGTATCCAAGGCCTCACCCTAGCATCCCTCAGAGTATCCATAGAGATAGAGCTAAGGACCCTCGGTAGAGTCAGAGACTACAAGGACCGAGACCACCTCCCTTGATACTCTACGACATAATAGTTCTACTAAAGTAATGGCGATACGACGATGCTAATTCACAAGACGTGAGTTAGAGATAGCGCTAAAGTGTTGAGACCCGACAAAGGTTAACGTTTATTGACGTTCTCATCACACCTCCCCTGATACTCACTCGCATCAAGTACACCAACCACACACATACAATCACATGCCTATTCCTATCATCATCATCATCATCATGTTATAAACAATAAAGTAAATATGCATGAACAAATAATAGAAATATTGGATGACATGTTGTATGCACATTACAAACATATTCGCATAGAATCAAGCATGGCATTGGACTCGAGAAAAGGAAAACAGTTTGTTATTAACCAATTAGTTTGGAGTTCTGTTTCCTCACCTTAGCTTGCTAATAGATTCTTTTCCAAGCTTTATAATCACCTTTATATTGTTATTGTATTGCTAGAAAACCTAACAAAGTCGATAGAATTTAATTAGAATTAATTCTGAATTTAAAACCATTCTGTTAACTGAGGGTCGGAGGTAGGGTCGAAGTCATGATCGACCCTAGGTGCGACCCTCCCCAAACTCTGAACTTCCCGAACACTGAGGGTCGATAGTTAGGATCACTGAGGGTCGGATGGTCATCGACCCTCGGTGCGACCCTCGGTGTACTTTGATCAATTTCCCTCTTTTAGTCCATTCTTCATGCTTGGGATCCTATGGCTTGCTCTTACATTCAATTCTACATTCATTCCATGGTCTGAAACCATGAACCATCCACCTAAATAGCTTTCATGCATTCGCCTATGGTTTTCCATGAAAACCTAACCATGGGTTGATGGTTTGGGTTTCTCTGAGATCACACTCTCATCAATATCTAACCTAAGGTCTGTAGAAACTCATGGAATTAGTATCCATACCTGAGAAGAATACTCATTCTCTGCAACTCTTCTCTTTTGGCTAAATTCTATTCCTTGCTTCTCTTCTTCCTCTTTTCCTTCTCTTCTCTTTCTCTCAATTCAATTAGGGTTGTGAAAGGAGTGAAAGAGGCTTAGGGACGTCCTTTAAATAGAGTAGGAACATCCTAAAATAAGTCCCTTTGAGATTAGGAAAGAATCCAAATCGAAAATCTAAAAATTTCCTAATTTCAGTTTCAGTTCCAACTAAGGGTCGATGGGAGGGTCGATGATCCCGTTGACCCTAGGTTTCTAATAAGTTCGACCCTCCCTTCAAAACTGAGGGTGTGACTTTCTGTTTTGGGGGGTCCACCCCTCCTTGGCTGGGTATGCGACCCTCCCCTTAAATTAAGTGTTTTTGGGTCGATTTAATACCTGGGATCTCGATCTCCTTCACGCCCTTGGTCCATTTGACTCGACCATGATAGGTAAACCTAGTTCAAGGTGGTAAGACCGGGTTAGATTGACATGGGTCTTACATTATATACCTTTTTCTCCAGACCCAAGATATGCTCTCTAATGCTCCCACACAGTCCCATGGTGAACCTGCGGGTCTTTGTTTCTTCTTCTTGCATACTTGCCGGTGCAAAGAAAAATAGCTCTTCGTACCTTTGCTGGTAAGCATCAACAGTAGACTGAGACTGCTGTAGGTTGAGAAATTATTTCTCCATCTGATCTTTAAAGCTCTTCGAAAAATATTTATCTAAGAAGGCTCCCCTTGAATATAGCCCAATCGATCTGAGCATGCTTTGTCTCCAAATATGCCCGTGTAGAATTCCACCAAGTGTTTGCATCCTCTTTTAGCATGTGCGTAGCAAACAGCACCTTCTCATCCTCTGTACATGTCATTAGACGAAAAGTCTTCTCCATCTCAGCAACCCATTATGCAGGCCACAACGGTTTCCCCGGCTTCCCTATAAATGTAGGGGGTTTCAGTTTTAAGAATCTATCCACTGCTCGACTCAGATCGTGCTGTCCCTGTGTATTCATTTCGTACCATGGTGGTGGGTACGGGTAGGCTCCCTGGTAAGCAGACGACGATGGAAACTGATGCGGTGGTTGTAAATTCTGTCCTTGGCCCATTGGCCCTGGGCTACTATCCGTTGGCAGTGTAGTATTATTCCTTCCAGACTCAGGCGTACCTTCAGTGGGAACATAAGCCGGTGGCTTGAACATCTTCAACATCTCGTTCAGGAATGTCTTCTGCTGAGCTTCCATCTGGTAAACCAGATTCGTGACAATTGTCTCAGAGTTTGTATGAGGAGGGCCTGGTAAATTTGTGGATACCCTGGGAACCTGCCCTTCTCCACTCTCCGGGTTCTAGGTTTGCTCATCAACATAACCGGTTTCCATATTTTCCTCAGTCTAGCGCACCTTGGAGTGGTGACGCTTTCGTGAGCCTCTACGACTGTTTCCTCCTACCATCTCAGATTAGTCTTGTCTGGATCTGAGAAGAAGACATAACACATGAGATACAGTCGAATAATCATAATAGTGTTAGTCTTTAGCAATTGCAAGGCGGATAATCAAAATGGAAACTTAATAATAAAATTTTTCCAAAGAACAAATTTTCTGGCCCCTTTTCTTTTTTTTTTCTGACCGGTCGCGACATACCGGTCACGACACTGTAGAGGATTGGGGAGACCGGTATAGTCGACCGGTCAGAATTTTCATTCTGACCGAAACATAGCGGTTGACTATACCAGGAGGGTACCGGTCGACCGGTATGGGCAAAACCGTCGACCGGTATGCCCAAAAACCCCTTTTAAAGTCGTGAAAAGTGAGTTTTTCTCACTTTTCCTCTTCTTCTTTCTCTCCGGTGGCGATTTCTCTCTGGCTCCTGAGTTGCTACAATCCGACCGGTGATCCTAGAAGTCATTTTCTTCCGATCAAGAGTTAGAATATGGCCTTCAAGTAAGTTCTCTCCTTCCATTCATCATTTTCATATCGTTTTTCATGGTTTTAAGCTAAAAAAACTATGGTTTTCATTGATTGGGAGAATCTAACCGTAGGAACTCTTTTCCTTCGGTTTAGAAAGGGTTTAGGGACCCCTAAGAGCAAAATCCATCAACTAATTTGAGGTTCCACCGAACGGTTTTTGGAAAAATCAAATTTTTCTAGTTTTGACCTAGGTTTTGTCAAAAAAAACAAATTTTGCTAAAATTTCTAAATTTCTTGTTGTTTGTTCTATGTTTGGCTTCCATGAAGTGTGTGGGGGTTATGTAAGTCCTCCTCCCCATGTTTTTGGCTGAGTTCGAGGCTTTTTTTTAATTTTCTGTCATTATGCTGTCGAAATTTCGACAATTTCTAACCATTTCTACTTGTTTTTCCTTGTTTTGCAGCTCTAATAGCTCCACGCAGAGGTGCTGGCAAGTGCTCCTATGGTCTAGGCATGCACCTTTCCCACCCGCCTGTACCACAGCTCGATGAGCATTGGTTTCAATATGAGGCGGCACAAGCCCGCTTCCCTTGGTTCAAAAGGAAGAACATCGAGTTTGGACGGTGTGTAAATTTGGAGCAGTTGCAGCGGTTCGATGTGGAGGCTGCTTTTGGCAGACTTGGTTGGTTGCCGGTCATCAAATACACGACGACTACCCGTCCCAACCTCGTCAAACACTTTTATGCCAACTTGGAAATTGATGGGGATGTCGACGACTTCAATCAATGTCGAGCACTCTGCATCACTAGTTACGTCAAGGGTGTTCCCATCTCCTTCGACACCCATCAGCTTGCTGATCTTCTGGGGATTCCCAATGATGGGGACTTATTCTACTGTGCCCCTAAGATGAAGGGCTTTCTTACTGACAATCTGCGCCAGGAGATCTCCGAACAACTTCTCAACCCTGGGGCGCCCATGAAGGCTGCTAGTCTGAAGCCCCTGCCTTGAGTTTATAGCCGCATCATCCAGCACAACATTGTGCCCCAGAGCGGCCATTATAGTGAGTTATCTCAGCTCACTCAGTACCTGACTTACTGCGTTTACACTGGGGAGCAGGTTTGCCTTATATCATCATCAGGACCATGCATCAGGCTACACTACCCGGTCAGTCCAGTGACCTTCCTTATGACCGGCTCATCACCACTCTTCTACAGCGACTATGAGTGAACATGAGGGGTGAGATTGCTGTGGAGGACACTATGACCTCTGACATCGACTGGGATGCCATCCTACGGATGCAGATGGATAATCTGCCTATCACTGATGAGGATTTGGAGGCTTATCCTCGCCCACTTAGGAGGGTAGTAGCTGCGGCAGCAGCAGCCACGGCAGCAGCAGCCGCGGCAGCAGCAGCAACAGCAGCCAATGCTGCTCATGCAGCAGAGGCAGCGGGTGATGACGAGGGTGGCGATGATCATTTGGAGGATGTTCCAGTACCAGCACCATATCCCACCTATGCAACGGGACCATCCCAGTCGCCTCCCGACACAGTGATGGGTATGTTCACGGAGCTTAGGGACGCTCAGCGTGAGATGAGCCGTGACTTGGGGCACTTGGCTCACAGCCTCAGAGTCACTCAGGATCAAGTGCACTGGCTTAGGGTCGCTTACGAGCGTGATAATGACATTGCTAACCCTATTCCTCCTAGGCCCCCTACCCCATGATTGTCTTCTTATATTTCTCTCTCTTGACAGTTTATATAACAGGGTAACTGTCCAGTTTGTGGACCGTACCCTATAGCACTTTTAACTTTATCACTCTTAATCTTTAATAGAAGTTTTATGATTCTTCCTAACTAGAGCATGTGCATTATTAAATTCCATATTTAATATAGTATATTATGCTCTTTCTTAATTAGTCTCAGGTATCAAACAATGCTTAAGATGTGTTCTTATTAAAGCTTTTAATTTTTTCTATCTCAGTTCATCGACTTAGTTAAGTGCAATATGGTCTGTTGGACAGAGCCCGAGAGCTCTGACACCAAGTTGTCACACCCCAATTTTGAACCAACCAGAATGGTGTGAGTGAACCGTCACTGAACCAACGGTTCACACCAGGATCTCAATAAGACGGTGTCCACTCATACAAATCAATACACATAACCACAATCAGAATATAATAAATACAGCAGAAGTCTTTAAATAAATGAACTGAGTATTCTATTGATAAATTTAAATAAGTATTATATTATCCAAATCCCAAACGTAGTTAAATATCCTAACATCACCTTAATAAAATAACTGAAACAAATAAAATAAAATCAAAGGTACACGCAGAAAAGGCACTCGCATGAAGCGTCATGCTCGTCCTCTCCTGCTTGCACATCTAGAGCAGCAACACCTCCATACGCTCAAGCGTTCCCGTAGTCCTCCACCGTGTAACCTACATCAACATCTAAAATGGTGTGTACACAAAGGGTGAGCTCACAACTTAGCTCAGTAAGATAATCAGACAGTGTATCAACATTATATGCATGAGTAACAATCATTTTATACTGTGGTCTGGTTTAAGTTTGCAATGTGCTATAGAAAGGTTCGGAGGCCGCCTCACCTCTATACACGAGTGTGTAGAATCGCACAGCAGATCACACCACCACCGACCCACATGCACCCATCATGGAATAGAGATTGAGCTAAGGCATCCACTACCTCCCCTGATACTCCACCCATACCAATACATAAGCCCCTACTAGCTAGGGCTTGCAAACTAGGCTCGCTACTAACAAATCCTATATGTCATCACTGTAGGCTCTATCCCAGCACAGCTCCCTACGGCATAGAGATAGAGCTAGAGCGTGGTGGCCAGGCCGGAGACCACAGTGCCACGACCTCCCCCTGATACCCTACCCGCACCAAGCATACTAAGACAGAACAATACGCAAGTAGACTCTATCCCAACATCACTCCCTACGACATAGAGATAGAGCTAGAGCGTGGTGGCCAGGCCGGAGACCACAATGCCACAACCTCCCCCTGATACCCTATCCGCACCAAGTATGCTAAGATAGAATACTACAAAAAGGTGCCAGTGTGATGAATGATCCCAGACCCCAGACCCTTCCCATTCCACATACCAACGAAAACAATCACATGCCTAACAATCATATCCTAGCATATGGAATATGCATGAACAAATATAATACTGGAAATAACAGATGACATGTGAGAATGCACAAACATCATACCAAAGATTCAAGGTTATTAGCAACGGTTTACTGTCCATTAATTATTAGGGTTTAGGTCTGATTCCCTTACCTGACGCTCATTTGATAGCTTTCTCTACGTCGCAAGATCCAAACGTGCTATCACAAAGTCCTATACAATATTAGAGTTCAATTAGAATAGTTTCTTAGGGTTCACATTGGTCGAAAACCAACGATATTACAAAATTACACTCACAGAGCTGACCGGTTACAAGTACCGGTCGCAACTCTGTGGGGAAAACTAGCGACCGGTATGGTCAGTCGGTTCCCACAGGCTACTCCCCGAGAGATACCGGTCGCAGTACCGGTCGCATGACCTGCGACCGGTATGGTCGACCGATATGTCTTCGGAAGACCATACACTTGGTTTTTCGACTGCCGTCGATCATTCTCTATTGATTCCAGGGTTTCTCCTACACATTCTAAGTCTGAGCTTTGAGTTCGAGTCGTTTCTAACTCCATTCAAGTCTAGCTTTGATGGTATTCATCCTAGAACTTGAATCTAGGGTTTATCGACTAAACTAGGGTTTGATGGCAAAATTGGGTTTAGGTCAATACCTGCTTTGCATGGTATTGACCCAAACAACCCATCCATCATAGAATCATAATGTGAGAGGGAGGGTTTAAACACTTACCGTCGACTGGCGTAAGGTGTGCGTCGTCGAATGGCAACGACGGCTCTTCCTTCTTCTTCTTAGCTCCTTCTCCTTCTCCAATCTCCTTCTCCTCTCTAGGGTTTGTGAGGATCAATGGAAGGGATTCTAGGAGGTTTAGAGGGGTTAATATAGACTAGAATTAGGTTTAGGAAGCCTCTTAGGATTATGAAAGTCTTAGGATTTAGAATTGGAAAAGTGGGATCCGCAGAGATCTAATTCTGGATCTTGGTAGTCTGCTGCGTAGGCCATACCGGTCAACCGGTACCATAGACCGGTACCATCGATCGGTATGAATGAAATTCATACTTAAGTTGGTCTGTTTGGTCCGATTTCGTACCTGATTGTCATCCGCTTGTCCCGTTTGGCCCGGTGATGATTGGAAGACCTGTTACGACATGAAATCAAGGTTGGATCGGGTTCATAGAGTGCGGGTCTTACAGGGTCTGTCGTAGGGTAGCACATTTTGGTAGAATTTTGCGACCCTACGATCCAAAATTAGGTTTTTAAGCCCGATTTTGGATTCATTTCCCATTCTTTCTCCTTTCTTCCAACTCAACTCGCTTCTCCTGAGTTGCTACAGTATCGACCCCTAGGGTTTCGTGATTATTTCTTCCGTTCACGACTCTCGCTCCATCTCTTCAGGTATGCTCTCTACTGTTTCCCCTTTTTAAGCTTTCTAAACTAGGCTTTCATCCATTTACATCATTTTCTTCAAATTAAACTTTTTCTAACTGTAAAAATTTAATTTTTATTGGGGCTTTTGCTATTGGTCACCCAATGGAGGAAAGCCCTCAAAAATATTTGAGTTTCATCGGTTGGTTATAGAGAAACTTGAATTTTTACCATTTTCAACCTAATTTTTGAGATTTCTCGAATTTATTGAAATTTCTTCAAATTCGATCTTCTAGATTAAATTTCATACTGTAAGAGCTTTGCAGGATGGTTTGGAACCTATGTAAGTCCTCCTGCCCAGTTGTTTGGGTAAAAAGTGAGGCTTTTGACCAAATCATGTCGTTATAATGCCAAAATTTTGAGTTTTTCACCATTACTAATATCTTGTTTGTTTTTCTGTGTCTTGACAGATAGTATGGCTCGTACCAAGGTTCCTAGGGCTCATGACCCCATTCGCCTCCGCTCCAACGAGGCAGAAGCTTAGTATGCTAACTATGAGCGTAAGAAGGTAGAAGGGGGTCGCTGTATGAACTTGGCTAGTCTAGCCTATTTCAACGTGAAGGGTGCTTTTGGTGACATGGGCTGGCTTCCTGTGATCACCTATGAGGCTTGTACTCGTCCTGATTTGGTGAGGCAGTTCTATTGCAATCTCCAGGTAGTGGGGGATCGCAATGACACCGAGAGGGGTAAGGAGCTCAAGATCACTAGCTACGTCAAAGGGGTGGAGGTTTCATTTAACTGCCAACAGTTGGCTGATCTTTTGGGCATAGCAAATGACAGCCCTTTGGTGTACTGTGCTCCCAAGGAACCCCAGTTCCTATCTTTGGAGATGCGTGCTGAGATTAATAGTCAGCTCGTTAGAAATGATCGCTGGGAGATGAAAGCGATCAACCTACGTCCAGAGCCTCGAGTGTACTAAAAAATTATCCAGCACAACCTGATCCCCCGGAGTGAATACTATGATAGGATTTTACAGTTTATGTCCTCTACTGTGTTTACACCAGGCAGCCTGTCTGCCTTCCTTATATTATCATCCGGACGATGATCCGCGCTATGCTGCCTGGTCAGTTAGGCAACCTGCCCTACAGGCGTCTGATCACTACATTGCTCACCTGCCTACACGTTGATTTAGTAGATGAGAGGATTCAGGAGAAGACCTTCTCATTGGATCTTGACTGGGAGGCCATCTATTGGGTATGCGGGATGCTCAGGTCAGTGATGATGAGAGGAATGCTCTAGTGCATCCTCGTACTCGAGTTGAGGTAGCAAACGCTGCAGCGGCAGCAGCAGCAGCAAGAGCAGGGGTCCATGGTGGTGATGCTGAGGATGAGGATCATATGTTCATGGATGTAGACTCCATACCTCCTCCATCACCTCTACATTCTACTGGAGCTGGTGCATCTCGGGCTCCTTCACACACTGTTGGTCCTTCATGCCCACCCTCTGAGGATATGATGGGGCTACTGCGTGAGATTAGAGAGGCTCAGTGCATGACTGATCTGAGAGTAGGAGAGCTTCTAGATGCTCAGTGCGCAACTGATGGGAGAGTAGGCGAGCTTCTAGATGCTCAGCGTGCGTCCAATTAGCGGATGGCCAAGTTGACAGTTAGTCTCCAAACGACCCAGACTCAAGTAGCCTGGTTGACTAGAGTGTATGCTGAGGACTACAACAGAGATTGCGAGCCACCTCCTCCTCCAACACCTCCAGCTCCATGATGTATATTTCCTTTTTATCATTCTTTGTACTACAGAGTAACTGTCTGGATTGTGGACTGTACTCTGATTTGAATATGTATAAGCGTGCTTTTTATGTGATGTATATGAAATATGTTTCTCCTTTTATATATACATTATTCTCTTTCTTAATTTTGTTTCAAACAACACAGGTGCTTATAGTATGTTCTTATTACAGCTTTTAAATTTTTTTCCTAACTCAGTTCACGAACTTTTGTGGAAATATATCGGTTTAATAGACAGGGCCTGAGAGCTCTGATACCAAGTTGTCACATCCTAGTTCCACACTATTCAGAATGGTGTGATGAACCACCAATAAACCAACATTTCAACCAGGATCTCAAATAGGCTGTGTCCATTTGCTTAAACCATACACATCACAATCATAATCAAAGTAAATAAACAATAGCGGAAGTCTTATATATTAAATGAACTGAGAGTCTAACTGTGATAAAGTAAATAAATTATCTAATTATCTCCAAAAGGATTAAGACATAAATTAAAATAATTAAATCAATTACATTGTCTGTATAACTTAAACAAAATCTAATAAAAAACACAGGAGTTGCACTCGCATGATGAATCATGCGACTCCATCATCACTTCTACCTCCATTGCCGCCACATGCCCGTATGTTGGAGTATTCATATAATCTTTCACCGTCGTACCTGCATCATCAACTAAAATATTTAAATTTAAAAAGGGTGAGCAGACATCACGGCTCAGTGAGCAAACAAAATAATGCTATAAACATATGCATGCATTCAATTCATATCTTTGGTCTGGTTCATAAGTTTACAATGTGCAATAGAAGAATAGGTAGCCGCCGCACCTCTATACACGAATGTGTGGAACCACCCAATGGATCAAATATCATTGCCACCCCCACATGCACCCACCATGGAATAGAGATAAAGCTAAAGTGCTTAGGACTGCACCGCATCACACTTCCCCTGATGCTCTATCCATACCAACACGTAAGCCCCTATTGACGAGGGCTTGCAAACTGGGCTCGCAACTAACCAATCCTAATGTCAAACAGTGTATCTAAGGCCTCACCCTAGCATCCCTCAATACGTCCATAGAGATAGAGCTAAGGCCCCTCGACAGAGTCAGAGATTACACGGTCCGAGACCACCTCCCCTAATGCCCTACGACGTAATAGTTCTGTTAAGGTAATGGCGATACGACGATGTTAGTGGACAAGACTTGAGTAGAGATAAAGCTAGAGTCTAGTGACCAGGATGAACCACAGTGTCACGTTCTCCCCCTGATGCTCCACTTGCATCAAGTACACTAACCACACACATACGTTCACATGTCTATTCCTTGCATCATCATCATCATCATCATGTTATAATGAACAAAATTAAATATGCATGAACAATAATAACAAGAATAGTAGATGACATGTGATATGCACATTACAATCATACAAGCATAGAATCATTCATGGTATTGGACTCAATAAACGAA
Organism: Protea cynaroides; assembly: GCA_028583415.1. Classification (NCBI taxonomy): domain Eukaryota; kingdom Viridiplantae; phylum Streptophyta; class Magnoliopsida; order Proteales; family Proteaceae; genus Protea; species Protea cynaroides. The sequence continues at coordinate 37,869,888 of CM053276.1, read as the reverse complement.
AACAATTGATTATAAGCCAATTAATTTAAGTCTTGTTCCCTCACCTTTAATTGAGCGTAGATCCTCATTCAAGCTTTATAATTCACTTTTAAACCACTGGAAAGACCTAACAAGTCGATAAATTTTAATTAGAATTAGTTCCAACATGTTTAAACTAACAGAACCTGTAGGGTCGCAGGTAGGGTAGCAGTTTCTATGATCCCAGGGTGTAGGGTCGCAGGTGGGGTCCGATACCATTCGACCCTACGTGCGACCACACCCGCCCTGAGACTTTCCAAGGGCATGTGGTCGATCATGTGGTCTCGTAGGGTCGGATATCATTCGACCCTATGTGCGACCACACGTATTCTAAGTCGACCTTTCATTCTAAAGTCCATCCCTTCATGTTTGGATCCTTTGGCTTACTTTCATGGTCCATTCTATGATTGTTCTATGGCTCAAAACTACAAGTTATACACTATTCATAGTCCATAATGATTTCCTCCACGAAATCTCTTGGAACTTGTCTATGGATGGATGATTTGGGTTTCTCCTATTCCTATGTTCTTCATAACCATTCTAGACTCTCCTATTCAGGTAAGAAATTAGGTTCATACCTTATTTCAAAGGTTTCTCTGAACTTCCTCCTCTTCATTAGTCTTCTTCTTCAAGTTTCCTTCTCTTCTTCTCTTCCTCCTCTTTCTCTTTCTCTCACTCTCAATTAAGGTTCTAAAGGAGTGAAAGAGGCTAAGGGGCGTCCTATTTATAGAGAAAAACCCTCTATAATAAGTTCCAATGAGTTTAGGAAAGATCCCCTTTTGAATTAGGAAAGTTTTCTAATTTTTGGTTTCTGTCTGTCGACGTAGGGTTGGACGTAGGGTCGCAGAATCCATCGAGCCTACACCTTCTTAGTCATGCGACCCTACGACTAGAAAGTCATGGGTTGGACTTCTATTGAGGTGGGGTCGACCCTACCTGTTTAGGCATGCGACTCTACCCTCTCATTTACTATTTTTAGGTTAGACTTCATACCTGGTCTTGTGATTTCTTTACGCACTTGGTCCACTTGGCTCGACCATGACAGGTAGACCTGGTACAAGGTGGTAAGACCAGTTAGTTCGATGCGGGTCTTACACTGATCATGCTGGAACAAGATTCCAGAAGACTCTACATGAATATCAGGTAAAATTCGTCAAGAATGCTTATGATGGAAAAACCGATATGACTAATGAATATAAGACCTTAGGATGATGTATAACATTCAATTATGATTCGAATATGTCCATTAATGTTGTACATATACTTAGAAACCCCCTAGAGTATCCCTTGACCCGGTACCTTGGAGAACGAAAGGAATGAAGTTCAGTTTGACCTCCTTGGTATGAGGCGATCGACCAAGGTGGTCGACCAAAGTGAGTTGATCGACCACCTCTGCTGTGATCGACCACCTAGTCTCTAGTGAGTTGTATTTTTGGTATTTTTTCACCCCAAATGACTAGTTGGGATATGTTACTTATCCTACACCTCAAGAATGACATAATGAACATGTTAGAATGATTTATTTGATAAGAATGTGCTCCCAAGTGTGTAAGCACGTGTGGTTTCAAAGACGACATTCAATGTCATGAACCATACATGTATATAACTTATGGGAATAGGATTCTATCCTAACCAATGACTTAAACCCATCATAAAACATCTATAGAAGTGACCCTACAAAGGTGCAACCCTCTGGAACTCATTTAGGATAAAGTTACTTAGGCGGTTGATAAAACATAGATGATCGACCACCTCGATCAACCACCTCATTGCAACAAGCATGTTTTGGTTAAATTTTTTACCGTGAACTTTGAGACTTAACCAAGTGAGTCTAAGACATGTTCCTAAAACTAATGAGGATACCTTAGACTTAACGAAAGTGAGAATAAACAATCATAAGTAACATTCATACATCAATTGTAATAGGTAAGCCGATGTAGGAAAACAAGGAAAAGAACTCTGTCTACAACAAAGTAAAGATTAGCTCACCAGATATAGGTGAGGGATTAGTACATGTTTTATATTTCTTTTTTTTGTGCATATGTGTTTGCTACGTGTATGGATTACTGTGTGATAACATGCCATTCAATAACTGTGATATTTGTTTATGTATTTGCATATTATAACTCTATATTGGATTGATTGGTTATGGAATTGTTTGATAACATGTGGATGTTTGATAACATGATTGTTTGCCATTCGCTTGTGTCCTTGTCGATCTGGATAATTGGAATGGGATGGTTTATCTTGGTCCGTTTAGCTAGGATACGGGTACCTGCATTAGTAATATTTATTGGTTTAGGTTTTAATATCCCATGATAGGCAACCCTTGCCAATAGGGGTTTAGGTATTAGCATAGGCTTATTGTGGACCAACTTTGGGTATGCCCCTTTTACAACTGGAGCAGGGAAATGGACAAGGTTGGGGGCCAGCCTCTTGTGTCTCAAGTGAGAGCTAGGGATGAGTCTGTTCTATGTGCTTAACCATCGGGGATTGGGTGGTATGTACCCAATGAAGTGGTTAAGGCGTAGAATGAGATGCCAAGATGAAGCCTATGATAGGAGAATGCTGGTATGATGCTAGGACAGTGTGTTCTTGGGTTGTATCTTCATTCTTTGGGTATTGTATCACACGAGGTGAGGATCCTAGTGTGTTACATTCACCTCACCCATGCTTGAATATTCGTCATCAGTATTTAGGTGCGATGCTACTTGCGCATGCTTTTTCATAGACCATTTGGACCTTAATAATATATCATGCGTTATTAAGAACTTTGTATGTACACCTTTTTTATATAAACCTCACTTTGGGTATTAAGAACTTGAGTGTGGTTTTGCTCACCCTTTGTATGTACACCTTTTTTTTTAGATTCTTGTGTAGATTATTTAGTTGATAATGATATGATTGAAGATGAAGAACTTGAAGATGATTCGTATGATTCTTCATGTGAATGTGATGATTGTCTTTATAGTTTGAAGACAATGATTCTAAAGGATAAAAGACTTCTTTGTGTGAGAGAGAAGATTATATTAATAGTTTTTACTTGAGACAAAGTACATTTTGTTTATTTGTTTGTTCCGGGTGTTGTTTGACCCATGAGTTTTGTTTAAGTATTCAGTACTTGGTATTATGTTAGTTATGTCTTGGTTTGAAGACAGATAAACCTTTATTACATTTATTTAATACAATTAAACTTGGTTCAATGGTTCTTAGTATTTGATTCCGTTATTATTTGATTTACGCTCTGAATTTCCCATGATCTGTGCTGTGATTAATGGAAGAGTTGTGTTATGCTATGATTGTGAAAGGATCTTGGTATGGTAGTACTTGCACAACGAGGAAACCATGGTCATACCAAAACAATAGGGTTTTAGGGTGTGACAGGTCATCCCTAGGTCTAGGGAATATTCCCTCTCCACTTTGAAATGGAGTTTTGAAATTACCATTCATGGGTAGACTATTCAAGCCTTACCAGCTGCGACCATCCTGCCTTAACTGATCGAGGCCAGTTGTCAAGACTGGTGATTGGTTTTATGAATATTTAATCTAAAAATTTTAAAATGTTATCAATTGGTTTGTACCTGGTTCGAGTAGGTCTTTAAGTTGACATGGGGTCTGGTTCGAGTTAGACCAGGTTTTCTGGGTACGGGTTTTACAGCCTCTGAGTATACTTCCTTTCCCAATGCAGCTATAGTGGCTCGAGTGTTTCATTGCAATCCCTTGGCGAACCTCCGAGCCTAGTTGCTTCTTCTTTCATGTTGACTGGAGCAAAGTAGAAAAGCTCCTCAAACCTATGCTAATAATCATCTATAGACTGTTGTCCTTGTAATATATTGAGGTACTCAACCTCCATCTTATCTTTGAAGCTCCTTGGGAAGTATTTATCAAAGAACGCCTCTTTGAAAATCTCCCAAGTAATTTGAAGATGTTTCATAGCAAGGAGTGGCTTAGTAGATTCCCACCAGGTATTGGGTTCATCTTCAGGCATATATGTGGCACACAGAATCTTCTCCTCTTCTGTACAAACCATCATCCGAAGAGTCTTCTCAATAGACTTGATCTAAACAACAAGTTATAAAGGATTCATGCCTACCCCAGTGAATTTAAAGGCTTTATTTTCATAAGCCTCTCAATGGTCCTGGCTGGGTCAAGTTGTTGCAGCGCAGGCGAGATCAAAGGTTGATTTTGAGTGGCTATTGGGTTCCGGTTAGCCTCATTTGTTGATCTATGTTGTCTTGTGTTGCCCCCGTATTATTGGTAGTATTCACTCCCGGCATAAGAGCAGTGTTGTTGGGGTTTCTTTGGTTTCTGACAGCCTGAAGTGCAAGTGCTGATGTCAGAATGGCCCTCAAATCCTCCAAGAACTTCCACTGATTTGCCTCATTCTTACGCTATTGCTCCCTTAGCACATCCCATTGCTCTTAACCCAAGGTCCGAGCAAAATTTCTCACAATTGATGGAATGTCAACAGGTGTGGCTTCGGGTGGCGAGGGTCGCATAGTTTCGTGCTAGGTAATTTCTTCATGCGGTGTACCAGTCAGTTAGTTGGTTTCCACTAGGATTCAACCCACTACCTAATTCCTCTATTGATTGATTATCCCATTTTTTGTTGGTGCGTAGTAAGGAACGACTATACTAACCATGACAATTCTCGAAACAATTCCCAATAGGGTTAATAACATGTTCTACTGTAAAATGGTGCAAGAACAACAGAATTAGAACATGTACGAATTGGCACCAAACACACGCACAATCTATGTTATGATTCAATAGTAATTTAACATTAAAGTCCACCCAGTCATAGTGCTAGAGTCGACCAATTCTGACAGGGACTACGTCTGAGAATCCAACCTAAGACTTCTGGAACTTCCTGGTCCCGACGCCGATCGCTACAATCATGCGACCGTTGTCCATCCAGTTACTTCCAAAGGACACAAGATTGGTAGCCAGAGGGGGCGCCAATCGCAGTACTAGATGCAACCCCCGTTGGGATTCGTGACCGATTAGGGAAATTTTCCCTTATCTATAAATTAACATGTGTTCTAACTTTTCACTTCATTCATCATTTTCACTCTTAGGCAGTTGGTGTTGGACTTTATGTTGTCATTGTTGAAAACTTGGCTGATGTGACAGTGCTTATGAGCATTCAATCAGAGAAATGAGGAGAGAGAGTATCAGTGTAGGAGAGAGAGTGTCAGTGTGTAGTGGCACAGATGTGGCAACTTCACTTATGTGTTCTACAAGGTTCTACATATGTTTTAGATGACTTACAATGAGTTAAATGGGATATTACACTGATTTTGATGAGAGAGAGTGTTTGTAGACCCCACTGGTGATGTGGCCGAGTTTCTGATGATGCGGCCGAGTTTTGATGATGCGACAGTGTTCCTGAAGCTTTTCTAATCATGTCCATGTTTCTCATGTTTCTGGTGTTGTGGCGTTAAAGAGAGAAATTCAAGAGAGAGAAAGAAGAAAGAGAATCAGAAGAGAGAGAAAGAGGAGAGAGAAAAAATGTGAGTGGGACCCACAGGTGTGATGGAAAGGTGACATGTCAACACGGCAGCCCACGGCACTTGGTATGCATGCACACAAAGTTTCGGGTTTAAATTCCAAGGTTTGACAGAGTTTTAACTTTGGGTCTATTTTTGGTGGGTCCCGCAGCAGGTTCATGGAGATCCGGCATTGGAAATATGTAGAGCATCGAGTTAGCTTTCCAACGCAACTTGAATCACTCAATTCCGACGTCGGATGAGAGAGATATCGCAGTTTCTGTCGAATCGCTCGAAAAAGTCATTTCATAAGTTGTTTAGGGGCAATTTCGGCATTTCACAAGTTGTATAGGGGCTTTTTCGTCAAGAAAAAGAGAAGGAGATCCAAGATCCACGGCGAGGACTGATCCTCACCTCTCAGATTCGTATCTGACAGCCCACAAAGACGCGGCTCGGCTACGGTGCGGCGCAGGTGCAGGTTATATAAGGAAAGATTCTCTTTCCTTATCCGAGATTAGCCAATCTTCAGACTGCCATAACTTCTTCATCCGAGCTCCAAATCGGTCCGTTCAAATTGCAGCATTCATATTTTTTGATGCCCTATCTATTGGGCTCCGTTGGGAGTCGTAAAAACTCAGAGAAAAATTAAAAAGAGCATTTTGAAGGCAGAGAGAAGGTTTTCTAGGGTTTCGTGCCCTGTGGGAGTGATCAATCACCAACTACCTCTTCTTTGTGCATCAATGGAGTGCTAAATCCCTATGAGAGGTCAGTAGAGCTTTTATTTTCACATTCATGGTGATTATGTGTTGTGTGAAAGAGATTGGAACCCTGTCGATGAGGTGTGCTCTGTAAATCGATCTCTATCATCATTGAAGATTGTTAGAGAGTACCTAAGGGTAGTGTGAAGCTTCAGAGATATTGATGGTCATTCGAAAGCAGTTGTAAGGTTTTTCAATTCCCTATCTATTTGTTGCTTTCAATATATTGTATGCTAGCGTAGGTGAAAATTATTGAATACCTAGCTAGTGGGGGAAAAATTGTAAGGCATAATTATAAGCCTAAAAAATTGTGACTTGCTTCTCGTGGGTGCGAGTTAAGCGTGGTGTGTTCAGTGGGTGCTGGACACTGGCTGTTAAGCCTGAATCTTGGCGTTGGTGCGCCCTCTCGTTTTATCTCTGGGAAAACCTAGGGTTAATATCCTTGTCTTGTTAGAGACTAAAAGCTGAGTGTTGAGTAAATACGGAGCCCGTTGGGCATTACTCCGTGGAGTAGCCATCACACACTGTGTTGGTGAACCACGTAATATCTCTGTGTTCATTGTGTTTATTTTCTATTATATTTTGGAGTGCGTGGAATGGCTTGCAGGATGGGTGTGCAAATCTGGTAGACCTGGCCACTGAGTGGTAGCGAGGTAGATTTGCATACGCTTGTGTGTGTGTAAAAGAATATATCTCCATCGGCTCGGGCAGCGGTAATTAATCGGATAAAAGTTTCGGACAACGATTCACCCCCCTCTCAGTGTCATATCAAGTTCATCAATTGGTATCAGAGCTACAGGCTCAGTGACCGCTTAATCAGCAACTGAGAAGATCAAAATAAAGATATGGCACCAGGAGAAGGTTTTAACAGGCCCCCATTGTTTGATGGGACAGAATTTGTATTTTGGAAGAGAAGAATGGAGATCTACATTGGGTCTCTTGGGTTTGATGTATGGGCTTCTATTGAGAATGGCTACACTCCTCATGATACGAATGCTCCCACAATAGTAGACAAGAAAAATTTTGAAAATAATAGAAAGGCTTTAAATGCTATTCAAGGGGGACTGACAAACAGTGAACTAGCTAAAGTCATGGACTGCAAGACAGCAAAGGAGGTTTGGGATAGATTGATCAATATATATGAAGGAGATAAAAAGATCAAGACAGTCAAGCTGCAAACATTCAGAGGTCAGTTTGAGAACTTGAAGATGTATGAAGATGAGACCATTGACCAGTACATGAACAGAGTTAATGAAGTGGTTAATTCCATTAGAGGACTTGGTGAGGACCTAAAAGGTTATATTGTTTGTCAAAAAATCTTAAGGTCTCTTACTCCTAAATTTGAGTCAAAAGTATCAGCTCTTGAAGAGACCAAGGATTTAGAACATGTGACTATTGATGAGATTCATGGAGCCTTAACAGCTTTTGAGATGAGAATAGATCCAGAAACCTCTATTGATAAGCAAGTTGCCTTCAAAGCCATAAAGAAGATGAAAATTTCTAAAAATTCAGATGAAGAAGAAAGTGAAGATGAAGCCACAGTTCACTTTACTAGAAAATTGAAGAAGGGTACAGGAAGGTACAAGAACAAACTCCCATTCAAATGCTTTAATTGTGGTAAGGTTGGACACTTTGCTGTAAAATGTCCAAAGAGGAATAAATTTGATAGTGATGATGAAGATGACATCAATGACAGTTACAAGGTCAAAAGCTTCAAGAAGAACAAGTCTAAAAGAAAAAGCTTTATTTCCAAGAGGAGCGGTGAAGGACACTTCATATGATAATTCGGATGATACTTCGGAGGGTGAGTCTAGTGAGGCTTTGTTCATGGTTTTCCTTGAAGAACGAGAAGAGAACAAAAATGAAAAATCAAGCTCAAGCAAAGGACGAAGAAGGTGAAATAAATTTTGAAGCAGAGTTTCAAGCAGCTATGAAGGAACTTAACAAGGAACGAAAGAATAACAAGTTTGTCTCAAGAGAACTTAAAAAGCAGAAACAGTTGATTCAAGACTTGAGAGTTCAAGATGTAGAGTCCAAGAAAATTATTGACAGTCTCAAGACTTAGCTTGAACAGGATGAAAAAGAAGAGCATGAAAGACAACAAAAGTTGAATCAACCTGATGAGCCAAGAAACACTCCAGTGCATCCTAGTAGCTGCAAGCTAGATGGAATTATAAATTCTAACAGTGCCAACTCAAAGAAGAAAGGTCCCATCTCTTTTGTGAAAGAGAATGGAAAGGGTAAAGCTCCTATGATTTATGTCCAAGAAGAAAATCAAGTTCTTATTCCACAGACTATTAATGCAAGACAAGGTAAGAGAGTGAAGCAAAGTAACTTCTATGGAAGAAATTATCCCAATGCACCACAGAGACAGATGAGGTACATGGCATCTTCTAGGCCAAAATCTTATTTTCAGGGATATTGTTATAAATGTAATGCTTATGGTCATAAGATAGCTACATGCAAATTCAACATGAGAGAAGTCAGATTTGAAAGTAGAAATCAGTTTGCTTCCCTTGAAGAAAATTTTGTTGAGTGCTACAATTGTCATAACAATGGGCATATTGCAAGAGAATGCAGAACAATTTTTTCATTCACGCCACCTCTGCAAAAAGTGACACAACAAAAGGAAAATGGTCAAAGAAAAGTTAAGCAGAGAATGAACAAAAAAACTCCACCAGTTGTTAGAAAAGTGTGGAAAAAGAAAATCATTGCAGATTTTGTAGAAGGACAAAGTAATGATGTTGTATGCTTCGAGACAACTCTCAAGACACATGACAAGCCGTCTCCTTGGATACTCGACAGTGGATGCTCTAGTCACATGACGGGTAACAAGAAAATGTTTCAGAGCTTCAAGCGGTATGAGGGAGGTATAGTGAAGTTTGGAAACAATGAAGGGGCCAAGGTAACTGGAAAGGGTTCTATCAGCATCAACAATGGAAAGGTGAAAACTCCATGATGTGTTTTATGTGTCGGGACTCAAGCACAACGTTCTCGGCATCAGTCAGATTTGTGACAGAGGGCATGAAGTGATCTTCAATAAACAGGGATGTGAGATCAAAAGAGTTGATAGTGGCAAGATTGTGGCTTCAGGACAGAGAACCTCAAGGAATTTATACACTCTGATAGAGAGTGTCGAAGATTCATGCATGACCATGCTCACCAAGCAGTGAGGTGCTTGGAGTGAGGGGGAGCAGTGTGTATTTGTTATATCCTTTTGCTCCCGATGATAGACTCAGGGGGAGTCCTATGGTATTTACGTGTTGAGTGGTGTATGCATATGTTTGTTATACTTCATCTCCTTATGTTGGACTCAGGGGGAGTCTGGTGATGTTGTTATGTGTTGATATAATTGTTTATTATTTTTTTTGGCCCATAGGATTGGAAAGATGCGGTGGGCACTCCTATGTGGCATACCCCTTTGTATTTGTTGTCAAAGGGGGAGAAAGATCTCATGTGCGTAATGAGTTGCCAACAATTCCAAAGGGGGAGATTGTTGGACTTTATGTTGTCATTGTTGGCAACTTGGCTGATGTGACAGTGCTTATGAGCATTCAGTCAGAGAAATGAGGAAAGAGAGTATCAGTGTAGGAGAGAGAGTGTCAGTGTGCAGTGGTACAGATGTGGCAACTTCGCTTATGTGTTCTACAAGGTTCTACATATGTTTTAGATGACTTACAATGAGTTAAATGGGATATTACACTGATTTTGATGAGAGAGAGTGTTTGTAGACCCCACTGGTGATGTGGCCGAGTTTCTGATGATGCGGCCGAGTTTCTGATGATGCGACAGTGTTCCTGAAGCTTTTCTAATCATGTCCATGTTTCTCATGTTTCTGGTGTTGTGGCGTTAAAGAGAGAAATTCAAGAGAGAGAAAGAAGAAAGAGAATCAGAAGAGAGAGAGAGAGGAGAGAGAAAAAATGTGAGTGGGACCCACAGGTGTGATGGCAAGGTGACATGTCAACACGGCAGCCCACGGCACTTGGTATGCATGCACACAAAGTTTCGGGTTTAAATTCCAAGGTTTGACAGAGTTTTAACTTTGGGTCTATTTTTGGTGGGTCCTGCAGCAGGTTCATGGAGATCCGGCATTGGAAATATGTAGAGCATCGAGTTAGCTTTCCAACGCAACTTGAATCACTCAATTCCGACGTCGGATGAGAGAGATATCGCAGTTTCTGTCGAATCGCTCGAAAAAGTCATTTCATAAGTTGTTTAGGGGCAATTTCGGCATTTCACAAGTTGTATAGGGGCTTTTTCGTCAAGAAAAAGAGAAGGAGATCCAAGATCCGCGGCGAGGACTGATCCTCACCTCTCAGATTCGCATCTGACAGCCCACAAAGACGCGGCTCGGCTACGGTGCGGCGCAGGTGCAGGTTATATAAGGAAAGATTCTCTTTCCTTATCCGAGATTAGCCAATCTTCAAACTGCCATAACTTCTTCATCCGAGCTCCAAATCGGTCCGTTCAAATTGCAGCATTCATATTTTTTGATGCCCTATCTATTGGGCGCCGTTGGGAGTCGTAAAAACTCAGAGAAAAATTAAAAAGAGCGTTTTGAAGGCAGAGAGAAGGTTTTCTAGGGTTTCGTGCCCTGTGGGAGTGATCAATCACCAACTACCTCTTCTTTGTGGATCAATGGAGTGCTAAATCCCTATGAGAGGTCAGTAGAACTTTTATTTTCACATTCATGGTGATTATGTGTTGTGTGAAAGAGATTGGAACCCTATCGATGAGGTGTGCTCTGTGAATCGATCTCTATCATCATTGAAGATTGTTAGAGAGTACCTAATGGCAGTGTGAAGCTTCAGAGATATTGATGGTCATTCGAAAGCAATTGTAAGGTTTTTCAATTCCCTATCTATTTGTTGCTTTCAATATATTGTATGCTAGCGTAGGTGAAAATTATTGAATACCTAGCTAGTGGGGAAAAAATTGTAAGGCATAATTATAAGCCTAAAAAAATTGTGACTTGCTTCTCGTGGGTGCGAGTTAAGCGTGGTGTGTTCAGTGGGTGCTGGACACTGGCTGTTAAGCCTGAATCTTGGCGTTGGTGCGCCCTCTCAGTTTTATGCTGGGAAAACCTAGGGTTAATATCCTTGTCTTGTTAGAGACTAAAAGCTGAGTGTTGAGTAAATACGGAGCCCGTTGGGCATTACTCCGTGGAGTAGCCATCACACACTGTGTTGGTGAACCACGTAATATCTCTGTGTTCATTGTGTTTATTTTTTATTATATTTTGGAGTGCGTGGAATGGCTTGCAGGATGGGTGTGCAAATCTGGTAGACCTGGCCACTGAGTGGTAGCGAGGTAGATTTGCATACGCTTGTGTGTGTGTAAAAGAATATATCTCCATCAGCTCTGGGCAGCAGTAATTAATCAGAGAAAAGTTTCAGACACTGATTCACCCCCCCCCTCTCAGTGTCATATCAAGTTCATCAGTTGGGACTCATTTTTCGCCTGTAGAGACTCATTTCTCGCCTCCGGTGATCACACTTCTTCAAGTAATCTTCATGGACATCATTTCAAGGTATGATCTTTGTCTTCTCTTCGTAAAATCCCATTTTCTAGGGTTTGAAAATGGTCAAGTAACCATAGGTTTACTCTTTTCTTGAATTTTCCTCCACTAAACGTTTTTCCAATGATTTCCATTTGATTGAATGCTTCCAATGTAGTCCTCATACTGTTTTACTACTATAAATCATACTTCCTCTTACCTTCGCCAAGGTTTTCATTTAAAAATTACTTTTCTCTCAAGTTTGTGGGTGAGAACCCACTTGAACTGTTCTTGTTGGGTTTTTCCTTGGGATTTTCTCATGGTGACTTGATTCCTATGTGAATGTAGTTAAAATACACCTTGTCATGGTTATCTTGCCTTCCAGATTAGATTTTTCTCATTTTAGAGTCTTATTGGAGGTTTTTTGGTACAGTCTTAGTATTTGAACCGATTTTTCCTTGGTTGCATTTTGTTACTTGCAGGTTAATGGGTCCAAGGAAGAGTACCATCAAACAACCAAGGGGTGGTAACCCACTAACGTTTGATGAGGTACGGTTCCACTCCTTGGAAGCCCAACGAGCATAGCCAAAGTTCGAAAACAAGTTAGTAAAGGCGGGTTGCCTTGTGGTCTTCGAGGAATTAGAACGGTTCGACGTCAAAGCGACTTTTGATGCCATAAGGTGGTCTCCCATGCTTCAAATTCAGATAGTGACTAGGCCTGACCTAATGCGGCTGTTCTACTGCAACTTACAGGTTGAGGGTGGTTTAGATGAGGACCATGAGGTGTAGGATCTTTGCATTTTGAGTCGAGTGGGAGGTAGAGACATTTCCTTCAACACTGCATAGCTTGCCGGGTTGTTGGACATTTCCTTGGATGGGGAAGTAGCATTTTGGGGTCCAAAGGATAGGGACACTTTGACTAAGGGCATGTGGCAAGAAATTTGGAGTCAGATTCTCCTTCCAGGCCAACCACATAAGTCAGCTATCACCCCTTACCCAGAGTGTACAATAGAATTATGCAGTACAACATCCTACCACAGGGTGGTCACTACAATGAGGTCTCCACATTTGGCCAATTCTTGACATACCACCTGGAAACTAGAAATCCGAAATGTCACACCCTAATTCTGGTCAAACCAAAAGTGTGAATAAACCATCATAAAATCAATGGCTTAAGCCAGGATCACATAGGACCGTACCAACCATCAAACCATACATTCCACATAGTCAAAGAAAATAATAAATAATAAAAATTTGTATTAATAATGAACTGAACATCTAAGTGTTAAATAATAAATAATTAATTATCCAACATTGACCAAAATGTAGTTTAAATATCTATTACAGATCCCATAAATCCAAATACAAAAATAAAACTAAGCATAGATACAGTAGAAGCATTCGCACAACGAATCATGCTCACTCTCCACCGTCTGTACATCCATAGCCGCAACATGTCCATAAGATGGTGTGTTAATATAGTCTTCAACAGTGGTACCTGCATCATCAACTAAAAAGAGTACGATATCGTGGAATAAGCTCACAATTTAGCTCAATGAGAAACAAAACAATGCAACAAACATATGCATGATGTCACATTTAATTCTTTGGTTTAGTTTAAGTTTGTAATGTGCTATGGTAAGGATAAGCGGCCACCACACCTCCATACAAGAGAGTGTGAGCACATCCAACAAAAAGGCACCTACTAACTCCCCTGTCGCCCCACATCACTCACTACAGAATAAAGATAACGGATCACATACCGCCAGCACTCCCCCTGATACTCTACCCCATACCAGTACATATGCCCCTACTTGTGAGGGCTTGTAAACTGGCTTCGTGACTAACTAATCCTAGATGTCATCAAGGTGTATCCAAGGCCTTATCCCAGTATTCTTCAATATGACACAAAGATAGAACTAGGGTTCGCTGGTAGAGCTACAGCCATACACCGTGTTCACCCCCTGATATCCTACGACGTACTAAGTCCGCTAAGGTAACAACGATACGACGATGCCAGTGTGGTAAATGGTTTAATGCTACAACCTTACCTCATTCAATACACCGACCACACACATATACATGTCTATCCCTATCATCATCATCATAAAGAAATAAGAATAAAATATGCATAAACAAAATAACAATTATTGGATGGCATGCTATATGCACAATCAATAGAACATAGCAATAGGCAATAAAATAGAACTACATAGGAGTATTTTATTATTAACCAGTTAGTTTAAGTCTTGTCCCTCACCTATTAGATGATATTGACTATCTTCATGACCTTGAATATCACCCAAGTTGATCACAATTCCTAGAAGAATCAATTGGCATAAGTTAGGGTCTCATTATGTTAAATTACAGTAATCAGACTCATTGTTCGATCTGGTAAATAGCCCTTTCAGACATTATCCGGTCATGTATCTTGTCGTACATTGCTCGACCAGTCAGTCATCCTGACAAAGCCTGTAAGACCCTTACTTCACTAACCAGGTTAAACCGTGTCATGCCAGGTCTTTCCATCATTATCGGCTCGAGCAAACCAACCGTATGAATGAATCACAAGACCAGGTAAGCCAAAAATAATCAAATTTAGTTGTGTAGTCGACTGTTAGAACTTATGTAGTCAACCAATCAACTTAGTAATCAGACTAGTAAAACTAGTCAACTACAGGTTGACCGTGAACTATTTTGATTTATGTGGTCGAAGAATATTGTGACCACAGAGTTAATTAGTCAAGCCCAGAACCGACTCCATGTTTAGGAAACTTTCCTAATCTGATAAGGTCTCTCTCCTAATTGAGAGAGGACTCTATATGGAGATTTTTTCTTTATATAGAGGATGTCCCTCTACTCTCTTTTACTTTTTTTTACTCATTCCCAAACCCTAGAACTAAGAGCAAGAGAGGAAAAGAAGGAAAAGAAAACTTAGAGAAGGATTTTGCAAAGAAGCTTGCCGACGGTTTCCATCTCTCTACAACAAGGAACCTAAGGTAAGAGACCTATCTTTGTAGATGTTAGGTTGGTTAGAATAGATTTCCCATCACTATGTTAGTGAATTGAACCCCATATTGTGACTAAAATCATGAGATTTTCCAAGCAACCTAAAGAAAAATCATGGACAATAGGTTAGGGTTAATTGTTAATTGGAAACTAATGATCTAAAGGCCATAGAATGACCCTAGGATAAACCCCATTATTAAGCCAAGGAGTTGACTCAGAGGAAGTTCAGAATGAGAGACAAACATGATCGAAGGTTGTGTGGTCGCTTCACTGGTCGACTATAGGGTGCGACCAATGAGTCGACCACAGATATTCGGGGTATGTCCCAGGATTTGTGTGGTCGCATCAATGGTCACATGATGCACAACCACAGAGTTGACCACACAATGACTGGTCGACATACAGTTGAGACCACAGAGTCAACCAGTCAACAATTGTAAGACCTGTTTTAGATTTCGACTACTGTAACTTGATGCAACCAAACCCTAATTTAAATTCATAAATTATTTAGGTTTCCAACTATTTTAAGGTAACTTCCAAAGCTTGGAAGAAGAACAAACATCCTTTATAGGTGAGGGACCAAAACCTAAACTAAACTAATGGGCTAATATCAAACTACTATTACTTTTCTACTAATATGATGCTATACTTGTATGATTGTTTGTGCATCTCACATGTCATCCAAAATTTATTTTATATTTGTTCATGCATATTTTATTATTGTTCTTATTTGATATGATGAAGATGATAGGAATAGGCATGTGCTTGTGTGTGTAGTCAATGTGTTGGATTAAGTAGAGTATCATGGGAGTGTAGCTGTGGGTGATTCTTTAGGCTCTAGCCCTATCTCTATTCTATTCTTCGCATTGGCATCATTGTATCGCTATTACCTTAGCAAAACTAGTACGTCATAGGATATCAGGGGAGGTGTACGTAGTTTATGGTTGTAAGCTCTGAAGTGAGCCTTAGCTCTATCTCTATGGGTGTATTGAGGGATGCTAGGGTAAGACCTTGGACACAAACCTTTGATGACATCTAGGATTGATTAGACACGAACCCATTTTGCAAGCCCTCACCAATAGGGGCATACATATTGGTACAGGATAGGGTATCAGGGAGGTTCTGGCGGTGTATGATCCAAGAACTCTAGCTTTATCTCTATTCTGTAGTGGATGATATGGGGCGACAGCAGTGTGTGATCTGTTGGGCATGCTCACACTCTCGTGCATGGAGGTGTGGTGGCCGTCTATCCTTATCATAGCACATTGTAAACTTATACCAGACCAAAGATATGAATTGAATGCAAGCATATGTTTGTGCATTGTTTTGTTTACTCACTGAGCCATGATATGTGTTCACCCATCGACGTCGAATATTTTCAGTTGATGATGCAGGTACTACCACTATGGAGGATTATATGAACATGCCATCGTATGGACACATGGCGGCTATGGACATGCAAGTGGTGGAGGATGAGCATGATTCTTCATGCGAGTGCTTTCAGTGTGTATACTCTTAGAGTTAAAGTCGTGTTTTGACTATGGGACATGTAATAGTTTATTTATTTATATTTTGATTTATTTGGAGAAAACTAGTTTAGTATTTAATTATCACATTAGATACTCAGTTCATTATTAATAAAGACTTCCACTATTTATTTTACTATTTCTGATTGTGATATGGAATGTGTTTAGTTTGGATTGTTGGTACGGTTCTATGTGATCCTGGTTTAAACTGTTGGTTCTTATGACAATTCATCACACTTCTGGTTAGTTCAGAATTGGGGTGTGACAAAGCCTAAGACACTTCCCGAGAGTGTCCGATAGCCTGTCCGGTCTCTCCATAAGTGCGATTGGTCAACAAGATCGGACAACCTTGAAGCTGTCTTTCACTTTGTTTTCTCTTAGAGTCAACTCTTCAGCTCTCAATGGGATTCATCCTATAACCATTTTATGGCTACAAGTCATTAGATTTTGGTCATTCAATGTAATCCTAACTATTACAGTTTATTGTAGCTTTATATGGGAGATTTATAAGTGAAATCATAGGAAAATCCAGTGTTCTCCAACACTGTGATTATTGATCTCAATCCTCCCATATCCTATCATTCTACAGAGACGGGAGATTTAGATTTACCCTTGATTCCTCGTTACTGAAGTTGGAAATCGACGACAGCTCTTCTCTGTAGAGATTTCTTCCTTTCTAAAGCCTTTTCCTTTCCCAAGCCTTCTTCTCCACTCTTCCTCTCAATTCTAGGGTTTAGGAATGATCAAAAGAGTGGGAGAAAGTGAAAGGATGTCCTCTATATAGAGGGAAAACTTCCATATAAAGTCCTTTCCCAATTAGGAGAGTGGTCTCCTAAACTTAGGAAACTTTCCTAATACTCATAGTCCAATCTGGGATTAAATGATCGCTTGACCAGTCACCTAATACGCAGACCGGACAAACCAGTTTGTCTGACCAGACAACCTACAAAGGTTAAGTTTCCATACCTGGATTTATGGTTCTTCTCATCCGATTGGTCCACTAGATGGATTCATAATTTTATATATTTATTTCCCTTATATTTATTTTATTTAACATATTATATATCTTATGATTTATTTGTGATGATTCCTTATATATAAGACATTGGTGGAACGTATTGGTGATTTATGTTTAAAATGAAAAAAATTATGATATTCTTTATAATGACCTTCCGAATTTCATGCAGGTTTTTAATGTGGAAAGAATTCTAAAAATCAAACGTGATCCAAAAATTTGATCTAGAAAGATGATTTGAATTGAAATCAGAGAATGAAGATTACCACACATAGAAGGTTTACTATTGGAAGGATTTGATTGATTGTCAGAAATCTTGAGGAGAATATATACCTCTATGAAATATTACAAAGATTGGTAAATCTAGAGGTGGCATTTGGTTAATGATGGAATGATTCTCTATCTAATCTAGGCAAGAGGATTTTGTTTAATCTTTATTTCCATGTAATAAGGTTGTCAATTCTAGATATACCAGTTTTAATCTTCTCTACTCTGGCTATTTAAGCAATGTAAAGGCTACGTAATAGAGCATCCAAGAATTATTGAGAAGATAATTTTATTTCTTTTGTCTTTCTTTTCTATCATGTCTAGCTAAGTAATTTAGTCGATTCAAGGGGAATTAAATCCGATTAGTAAAATTGTGAGACTCTGTTCTTAATTTTAATTATTTTTCTATTCAAATATCTGTATTTCTTGGTTTTTCAAGTTAATGGTTGCATGATTCAGTTTACTAAGAGGCCTATTAATTGATTGAGTTATGTGGTTTATTGCTAAACTGAATCCATAATCCATAATTGTTATGGTGTTCAGGAAAAGTAGCAATTGAGCAGAACAATTATGATTTAAGTTTTTTTACTTGCTTAAAGGAAACATAGAATGAATTAAATAATCTAACGCTTGTTAGATTGTTGTTCATCTTTAACTCCCTTCGAGAGTGTAATGCTATCAGTAAATTCATGAGGATTGCTTAATACCAATTGGTTTATTGATAAGAATTAATTTGTGTGTTGAGCTCAAATTAATGAAATTAGGGAAGGTAAGGATTGTCTGGCTTTTTGATAATCCTTGATTAAATATTTGAATAGAAAATAATATATATAAGGTCAGTGATCAATTTGCAGCCGTGAGTAAATTTCCTTGAATCGACATCATCTTCCATTGAATTTTGTTACTTAATTTTCTTGTCAATTAAATTGCAGAAGAAAACCCCCCTTTTTCTTGGTAAGTAGATAATTTGATTAACTAGTCTTTGTGGATCGACCTTTATTTATCATTACTATTCATTATAGGTAGAGTAATAAATTTTTGGTTGCGCTCGACACGCATCAAAATTTGGCGCCGTTGTCAGGGATTAGTTTTAATCAGATTGTGATTGTTTTCATTTTATTTAATTTTTTTTAGTCACTTGTGTTCTTACCTTTGTGTGAAGTTTTTTTGTTTTTTTTGTTTCAGGTGTCCATAGTTTTTCCGACAGGTATTGCTTGCGCATGAAATTTCAAACAACTTAGGGGCGCTACAAGAAGTTTATTTTGAAGAACATTAAAAAAAATGATTTAATATTTTTAATTTTACTTGGTTTTCTTGCACTTTGTGTTGTCGGTCAGAATTTTTTTTTAATTTTTTTAATTAGTTTTTATTTACTTATTTATTTATTTATTTATTTATTTATTTATTATTATTATTATTATTATTATTATTATTATTATTATTATTATTATTATTATTATTTTATCCATTGTATGGGTATCTTGGTTAATGACTCGATCTTCTAACTCTGATCAATTGATATTTGATCCAGAACCCGAAAGAACTTTGCATCGATTAAGGAAAGAAGCTAAGAAAATTCTGACAGAACAGGTTTCAACATTACAAGGAGCAATTGTTTCTGATATAGTTGCTAGAGAGCTGCTAGTAGAGGAAGCCATGGCTGAAAATAGGACTTTGAAAGAGCTGGCTACTCCTAATCTAAACCAGCAACCTTTGTGTATTGAATTTCCAAATCTAGAAGCGGCGTTTGAATTAAAATCGGGATTAATCCATTTATTACCCAAATTTTGTGGGCTTGCAGGAGAGATCCTCAGAAGCATTTGAAGGAATTTCACATGGTATGCTCTAGCATGAAACCGCAGGGTATTACAGAGGCACAGATTAAGCTACGCGTTTTTCCATTCTCTTTAGATGAATATGTTAAAGATTGGTTGTACTACCTTCCCTCTGGTACAATCAATTCATGGAATGAGATGAAATGCCAGTTTTTAGAGAAATATTTTCCTGCATCTAAAGCGACAAATATAAGGAAAGAGTTATGTGGAATTCAGCAACACCATGAAGAAACATTATATGAGTATTGGGAACGCTTCAAGAAGCTTTGCGCAAGCTGCCCATACCATCAAATTAGTGACCAGCTTCTGATTCAATATTTCTATGAAGGATTGTTACCAATGGAGAGGAGTATGGTGGACGCCGCTAGTAGAGGAGCTTTAGTTGACAAAACTCCAGAAGCCACGAAAAGGTTAATTTCTAATATGGTAGTAAATTCACAGCAATTTGGTACAAGGATAGAGCAAACATCGAAGAAAGTTAATGAGGTAAGTACATCAAACCTTGAACGTCAGATTTCTGATTTAACTTCTTTGGTGAGACAAATGGCTGTAGGGAATTTGCAAACAGTTAAAGCATGTGGCATTTGCTCAGCCACCAGTCATGCTACGGATATGTGTCCCACACTTCAAGCAGATATACCAGTCCAATAAGCAAATGCCATGGGAGGATTTCAAGGGCAACCTCAGGGAAAGTATGATCCATACTCAAACTCATACAACCCTGGATGGAGAGATCACCCAAATTGGAGTTATGGGAATCAAGTTGCCCATAATCGTTATCAACCCCCATTCCAACCTCGACAACAAGCAAATCAGAGTATGTCACTTGATGAGATTGTTAAGGCACTGGCTAGCAATACACAGCATTTTCAACATGAGATAAGAAATAGCATTCAGAATATAGAGAAGCAGATTGGTCAACTTGCAACTTCAGTAAGCAAAATTGAAGCTCATGGAAAATTACCATCTCAAACCATCATAAACCCACGTGAGAATGCAAGTGCCATTACATTACGGAATGGAAGAGAACTTGAGCCCTTCATTGCTAAATCTGTAGATTCGGCCAAGACAGTTCAAAAAGAAACAAAAGCCGACGGCGATGATGTAAATTTTTCCAAGGTAAAATCTCAACCAGTTGTACGTAATTCTACTAATTTTGTTCCTCTCCCTTTTCCTAGCAAACTATCTAAATCGAAAAAGGAAGAACAAGAGAAAGAAATTCTTGAGACTTTTTGAAAGGTAGAAATAAACATACCTCTACTTGATGCCATTAAGCAAGTACCAAGGTATGCAAAATTTCTCAAAGAGTTGTGCACTTCAAAGAAAAAGTTAAGGGGTGATGAGAAAATCAGTGTAGGGGAGAACGTATCAGCAGTTATTCAGCGTAAGTTACCCCCAAAATGCAAGGATCTAGGTACGTTTACGATTCCATGTGTAATCGGTAATACTAACTTTGAACGTACCCTGTTAGACTTAGGTGCATCCATAAATGTCATGCCATACTCAATTTATGCATCTTTAAATTTGGGTCCTTTGAATAAAACGGGTGTAATTACCCAATTAGCTGACCGTTCTAACGCATATCCTGAGGGAGTAATTGAGGATGTTTTGGTACAGGTAAATGAGTTAATTTTTCTTGCTGATTTCTATATTTTAAATATGGAAGACAGTAATTCCCCAAATCCTGCCCCAATACTGTTAGGAAGACCTTTCCTCAAAACTGCTAAAACAAAGATTGATGTCCATGATGGTACCCTTACCATGGAGTTCGATGGAGAAATTGTCAAATTCAATATATTTGAGGCTATGAGGTATCCTCACTCTGATGTTCAATCTGTATTTTCTATTGATATAGTTGATGTGTTTGTACAGGAGGTTTTTGAATTGAGCTATAAGGATGAGCTGGACGTGGTACTTATTCAAGGATTGAGAAAGACTGACACAACAATGCATTTGAGTCCTGAAATTAAAGAAATGATTATGGCATTACAGTCATTACCTCTATTTACTAAAGCGTATGAAGTTAAGAAATTGAATTTAATACCATCTCATGACAAACTGTTACCTTCTATTGTGCAGGCACCAATCTTGGAGCTAAAACCTCTTCCTAACCACCTTAAGTATGCTTATCTAGGAGATGATGATTTATTGCTTGTTATCATTGCAAAGAACTTGACAAGTGTACAAGAAGAGATGCTTTTGAGAGTGCTACGGGACAACAAAACAGCAATCGGTTGGACTACAACTGACATCAAGGGCATAAGTCCATCAATGTGCATGCATCAAATCTTATTGGAAGATGGTGCTAAACCAAATCGAGAAGCTCAAAGGAAACTAAACTCTCAGATGATGGAGGTAGTGAAGAAGGAGGTTCTAAAGTTATTGGATGCAGGAATCATTTACCCAATTTCAGATAGCAAATGGGTAAGTCTAATCCAAGTTGTGCTGAAAAAGTCTGGAGTAACAGTAGTCAAGAACCAAGACAATGAATTCGTTCCAACAAGGGTCATGAATGGATGGAGGATGTGCATAGACTACCACAAGCTAAACGCAATGACAAGGAAGGATCATTTTTCTCTACCATTTATTGATCAGATGCTTGAGCGATTAGCAGGTAAGTTTTTTTACTGTTTCCTTGATGGGTATTTGGGTTATAATCAAATTGTGATTGCCTCAGAGGATCAGGAAAAAACAGTATTTACATGCCCATTTGAGACTTTTTCTTTTAGGAGATTGCCTTTTGGGCTTTGCAATGCACCAGGTACATTTCAGAGATGCATGATGAGCATATTTTCAGATTTAATAGAAAATTGCATTGAAGTTTTCATGGATGATTTTATGGTATATGGTAATTTATTTGATGCTTGTTTGGATAATCTATCTCGGGTGCTTGAACGTTGCATTGAAACAAACCTTGTTCTGAATTTTGAAAAATACCATTTCATGGTAGAACAAGGAATAGTTTTAGGACATGTAGTTTCAAGTAAGGGTATTGAGGTCGATAAGGCAAAAATTGATTTAATTGTAAACTTACCCTACCCCACAAATGTGCGGGAAGTGCGTTCCTTTCTTGGCCATGCAGGTTTTTATCGCAGATTCATTAAGGACTTCTCAAAGATTGCCTTACCATTGTCTAGACTATTGCAAAAAGAGGTGTCATTTGAGTTTGGTCAAGAGTGCAAGGAAGCTTTTGATAAGCTAAGATCTGTATTGACTACGACTCCCATTATCCAACCCCCTGATTGGAGTTCGCCATTTGAGATAATGTGTGATGCGATCAATTATGCAGTTGGAGCAGTCTTAGGACAACGTGTTGGCAAGCAAGCTTATGTGATTCATTATGCATCTCGGACACTCAATGCGGCTAAGTGTAATTATTCTACGACCAAAAAAGAGCTTTTAGCTATAGTGTTTGCATTAGATAAATTTTGATCTTATTTACTTGGGTCTAAAGTGATTGTATTTTCTGACCATGCAGCATTGAAGTATCTATTGACAAAGAAGGAGTCGAAGCCTAGATTGATCAGGTGGATTCTTCTATTACAAGAGTTTGATCTTGAGATCAAAGACAAAAAAGGAGCTAAAAATCTAGTAGCAGATCACTTGAGTCGGTTGGCAAGAGAAGAGAATCCCGAGCCCTTGAATGAATTCTTTCCTACTGAGCATTTATTCACTCTACAAAGTATGGTTCCATGGTACACTGATCTGATAAATTATCTAGTTGATAAGGTCATACCTGATGGAATAAGTAGAGCAAAAAAGGACAAACTTAAAAACGAGGCAAAATACTATGTATGGGATGATCCGTACTTGTGGAGATATTGTTCGGATCAAATAATTAGGAGATGTGTGCCTGATTCTGAAATTCAGTATGTCCTTACTTACTGTCATGCTTATGCTTGTGGAGGTCAGTTTAAACTCAAAAGAACAGCTAAAAAAGTGTTAGATAGTGGTTTTTATTGGCCTACATTATTTCGTGATGCTTATGTCATTTGTAAGACATGTGAACAGTGGCAAAAGACAGGAAGTTTAACCCGTAGGAATGAGATGGTACAAATCCCAATACTTATATGTGAACTTTTTGATGTGTGGGGTATTGATTTTATGGGTCCATTTCCTTCGTCTTTTGGTTTTGTTTACATATTTCTTGCAGTTGATTATGTTTCAAAATGGGTAAAAGCAATCGCCACCAAAACTAATGATTCCAAGGTTGTTATAGGTTTTATCAGGTCTAACATATTTAGCAGGTTCGGGATACCAAGAGCACTGATTAGTGATCAAGGAACTCATTTCTGCAATAGGCCACTAGAGGCGTTGCTAAAGAAGTAAGGTGTTTTTCATAAAACATCTACACCCTACCACCCTCAAACAAATGGACAAGCTAAAGTATCCAATAGAGAAGTCAAATATATTTTGGAGAAAACTGTGAAACTAAACAGAAAGGATTGGAGCCTTCGACTTGATGATGCATTATGGGCTTACCGAATAGCATACAAGACGCCTATTGGGATGTCCCCTTATCGGTTAATTTTTGGTAAGTCATGTCACCTTCCTGTAGAATTAGAGCACAAGGCTTATTGGGCAGTCAAGAATTGCAACATGGAGATGGATGATGCTGGTATGCATAGGAAATTGCAATTGCAAGAATTGGAGGAGATACGACTTGAGGCTTACGAGAATTCCAGCATATACAAGGACAAGACTAAGGCATTTCATGACAAGAGGATCATGAGGAAGCAATTTGTAATTGGACAGAAAGTCTTGCTTTACAATTCGAGACTTAAATTGATGCCTGGTAAGTTACGTTCTCGTTGGATTGGACCTTTTGAAGTTACTAATGTGTTTCCTTATGGTACAGTTGAAATTCAAAGTTTCAAAACTAACAAGGTTTTCAAGGTTAATGGGCATCGACTCAAGACATTCTATGAAGGCTTTCATGAGCATACTATAGACGAAGTACAATTGGTGGATCCCGTTTATTCGGATTAAGGAGTATTGAGTCGAGCTAACAACGTTAAACACAAGCGCTGCTTGGGAGGCAACCCAAGAAATTGGATTTGTTTTTCTTATCACTTTTAATTACTTTTCTTTACATCTTTTCATTACATTTTTAACTTCGATTGGGGACAATGTTAGATTTAAGTGTGGGGGGAGGAATTAGGATATCTCTTTTGTTTTATTTTTAATTTTTATTTTTTTAAGTTTTGTTTTTAATTTTTGTATGATCTGTTAGAAAAAAAAATTTCAAAAGTTGAATTTAAAAAAAAATAAAAAAATTTCACTTTAATAGACTAAGATAATATGTATGTCATGGATTGGAACTATTTAAATGTGAAAAACAAATTACATATATGAATTAGTTGAAATAACTTGCTAAATGAGCTTTGAATAACATTGATAGTTGCATTTAGAGGTAAAGCATAAAGGTTTAATAGATGGAATCCAACCAAGCGAGCTTTTGAGCCAAACTAGATTGAGACATCTATGTCAGTCTTTATTTTCTTTGAAGAGTGATATTCTACTATGCTTTTGTATCTCTAGAACTTGCTTTGAATCGTGTCAAGATTACATTGATATGTGTAGACATGAAGATGATAAAATCAAATAGGATTTTACAACCACTTAGCTTAAATGGCCAACCTTATATATTTTTATCCTTAGAAGACCCACTTTGAGCTTTTAAACTTTATTCTTCATTAAACCCTAAACCATGAGCCTTGAATTGTTTGTATTTCTCATGTTTTACCAACCTTTGAGCTAGTAGAGCATTGAGAATTATTTAATGGGTTTAAGAAGGATATGTATTGAATAAGTGATGGTTGTATGTCAAGAAGTGGGATGTAATGGGAGTAAATGGTCCTTGTTATGTTTGAAATGTCATGCTCTTATAAAAAAAAGAAAAAAAAATTCAAATAGCAAAGCATAGTTCTCAAATGAAAAGAAAAAAAATGAAAGAAAAAAAAAAACTGAAGTTTGGGATGTTTTGTTGAAGAGCTTTATTTATGAGCCCTTATCATTTTGATTGCTCAATTTTTATTTATTTTTTGTCTTAATGCTCTATTAGTTTCTTGGGTTTTAACATCAGTACATTTTTCTTATTCGTACCCTGAACCCTAGCCCCATTACAATCTTGATAAAGACCTTTTGATTCATGTATGTGTGTATTCTAAGTAATGGAGATTTTGGTGAATAAGCAAGCCTATAGTAGTGCATCTTCATAGGAAGATCTTGAGTGAAACAGTTAAACCTTGAATTCTTGAGTGAATAGAGAGAATCCCAAGAGAAAATCTACTAAACATTAGCATGTTCCCTTTTGAATAAGACTGGTATGTTAGATATTGCTCATATTTACTAAGTGACCTTTGACTATGACATATATTGTTCTCTTGATCTCTTGAATTAGTTTCTGATTCATGATACACATATTCTTTGAATGCTGTGCGATGCAAGTGAAAAAAAAATTAGTATTTAGTTTACCCGAGGACGTACAAGAGCTAAGTGTGGGGGAATTTGATGGATTCATAATTTTATATATTTATTTCCCTTATATTTAGTTTATTTAACATATTATATGTCTTATGGTACTCATTTGTGATGATTCCTTATATATAAGACACTAGTGGAAAGTATTGGTGATTTATGTTTAAAATGAAAAAAATTATGATATTCTTAATAATGACCTTCTTAATTTCATGTAGGTTTTGATGTGGAAAGAATTCTAGAAATCAAATGTGATCTAAAAATCAAATCTGGAAAGCTGATTTGAATTGAAACCAGAGAATGAAGATTACCACACATAGAAGGTTTACTATTGGAAGGATTTGATTGATTGTCAGAAATCTTGAGGAGAATATATACCTATATGGAATATTACAAAGATTGATAAATCTAGAGGTGGCATTTGGTTAATGATGGAATGATTCTCTATCTAATCTAGGCAAGAGGATTTTGTTTAATATTTATTTCCATGTAATAAGGTTGTCAATTCTAGACATACCAGTTTTAATCTTCTCTACTCTGGCTATTTAAGCAATGTAAAGGCTACGTAATAGAGCAATTATTGAGAAGATAGTTTTATTTCTTTTGCCTTTCTTTTCTATCATGTCTAGCTAAGTTCTTTAGTCGATTCAAGGGGAATTCAATCCGGTTAGTAAACTTGTGAGACTTTGTTCTTAATTTTAATTATTTTTCTATTCAAATATCTGTGTTTCTTGATTTTTCAAGTTAATGGTTGCATGATTCAATTTATTAAGAGGCCTATTAATTGATTGAGTTATGTGGTTTATTGCAAACCTGAATCCATAATCCGTAATTGTTATGGTGTTCAGGAAAAGTAGCAATTGAGCAGAACAATTATGATCTAAGTTTTTTTTACTTGTTTAAAGGAAACATAGAATGAATTGAATAATCTAACGCTTGTTAGATTGTTGTTCATCTTTAACTCCCTCCGAGAGTGTAATGCTATCAGTAAATTCATGAGGATTGCTTAATACCAATTGATTTATTGATAAGAATTAATTTGTGTGCTGGGCTCAAATTAATGAAATTAGGGAAGGTAAGGATTGTCTGGCTTTTTGCTAATCATTGGTTAAATATTTAAATATAAAATAATATATATGAGGTCAGTGATCAATTTGCAGCCGTGAGTAAATTTTCTTGAATCGACATCATTTCCATTAAATTTTTGTTACTTAATTTTCTTGTCAATTAAATTGCAGAAGAAAACCCCCCTTTTTTCTTGGTAAGTAAACAATTTGATTAACTAGTCTCTGTGGATCGACCTTTATTTATCATTACTATTCATTATAGGTAGAGTAATAAATTTTTTGTTGCGCTCGACACGCATCACCATACAAGACAGTTATGATGGGATGACCTGTTACAACACAGTTAGAGCGGGTTAGTGGAGTGCGGGTCTTACACGGTTTGCTTACCATATATATCGATGCGCACCATGATCATGGTGTCTGGAGGTACTAGGTCTTCCAACCTTCTTTATGGCAGACTACTCACTCACCTCTTCTGGCACTTGGGAATTGATGTACACGAGTATGAAGCATTTGATGAGAAGGTAGCAGCCCCATTTGGCTTGTATACCATTTACAAAATGCACCTCGACAAGGTGGTGCTTTCTGATGATGAGTTAGAGGCTCGTCCTCCCCTTAGGGCACCAACAGTAGAGGAGGCAAGAGAAGGGGTTGAAGACATGGCAGGGCAAGGAGTAGTGATGGACATAGGGAGAAAGGGTAGAGATTAGGCAGGTCCATCACAGGTTCCTGTCACTTTGGATGACCTCCTGACAGAGATGCAGGGTATTCGAGCCGATCAGAGACGACATACGCATGCAGAGGAAAACCAAATTAGGCAGTTTGGCATGCTCAGTCGACCATCTCCACTAGCCTCGACACCCTTCAGACTGACAAGGTTAGAGCAGGTTTGCTATCTAAGGATGACATTCAAGAGGCATCGGTGGCAACACAAGTGAGACTTTCCAGCGAGTTCGCAAGTCTACACTGCCACCTTCAGACTCTGAGTGATGATGATCATTGTTTTTCTTCTTATCTGTTTATTATATTTTCTACTTGTTGTAAAATGAGTAACAATTCAGTTTGTGAACTATGGTCATTAAAAATAGTTCATCTTGTTGTTTTATGTTTTGTTGAACAGCTTATGTGTGTATCTTTTGAGATGGGCTTTTAATTTAATTTCTACTCTTTCCTTAGCATTTTATGCTCAATATTTTGTTGATTAACACACTACACACAACATTGTTTCACCTTTACAATTTATATTCTTCAGATTTTTATTATCCTATTGTACAGGTTACTGCGAAAAGTTGTAGCATTGTCTTAGTTGGCATGGTATAATAGAGCTTAGTGCTTTGATGCCAATGATGTCACACACCAAATTTCCGATATGAACAATTTTGGAGTACAACTGCCATAGTTTAAATGTAATCTAACCCAGAATCACATAAGCAGTGCATACCGACACCAACCACACAATGTCACAAATTACAATTTAGAGTAATATACTTACGGAAGTAACTACGTAATCACTGAGCATCTAATGATATTCATAAATAATAAATCAGCATTTGTTCAAGTCTTTTATATGTTCATCCATCCACAAAATTTATCAAACCATAAATTTAAATCAACTATAACTTAACCCTTTAGTACCAAGTTTGAAACAGTATACAAAAATATAAAATTAATAAATATAGTTGAAAATCACTATTCAAGGTTGCTTGTAGCAACTCCACTACTCGAAATCACATGCATCACATTCGTAGTCCGCTTCATGCTCCTCTTCCTCCAAGGGTTACACACCTAATTGTGCCAAGTTGGTAATGACAGGGGCATTCACGAAATCAGCCACCGTGGTATCTGGAACATCATCTTAAAAAAAGGGTCTATGCGAGGGTAAGCTCCCCAACTTGAGCCTAGTGAGAAATAGACAAGCAAGCAAACAGATGCATGATAGATTCATTACACATAAGAATGCAAGAGTCTAGTATAATGTAAGCTAGTGCTAAGGTAAGGCCTAGTCACACTCACCGAAGCTAACCATAACCTCCATGCACAAGAGAGAATGGACACTCGCCAGCCAGAACCGACAGCCCTGGTGAAGCCACGCATCTCCTATATAGACAGTGGTAAAGCGAAGGTCTGGTCAATGGTGCACCGACGAACATTGTCACCACCTTCCCCTCATCCCCATCCATACCAGTACCTAACCCTACTGGCCTGGGTTACATACATGGATAATGCCACTAACCAATCCTACATGTCATCATATGCTTCCCCACAACCCAGTAGGAATCCCAATCCATCCGTCTACCCCCCCTAGACGTCATCTCATTAGGACACCTGGGCGATACATTGCAAGAGTATGCCTAGTAGGTTGAATCCAACAGTCCTCGTCCCTTTCACCACTACCCACCAAGCATGAGCAGTACACATTCACAATCAATATATATAATAAATACAAATGCATACAAAAAGGCAGTTATTGGATGACATGTTATTCACAACAAGCATGCAGCATAGACATACGCAAGATTAGAAACACTCAAAAAATTAATCAGGGTTCTGCTCCTCACTTGAGCTTTTGTGAATAGAATTTACCATACTACAAGAGTCGATATTGTAAGACCCGCATCCATGAACCCAATCTAACATGGGTTATCATGTCATGACATGTCTTCCTATTATAACTGGGTCGAACAAGACAGTCGGATAACGAAACCATGAGTTAAGGTACAAAAACTATCCAATTTATACTTGTCCGGTCTGACTAGTTGAGCTTCTCCGGTAGTCAGGCGTTGCCACTGAATAGTGCCGTCAGACAATCTAATTCGTCTGTGCACGAATTACTTGTGGGACCCACTTTCCAAAACCTTGCATGGAAACCTTCTATACATAGGAGAGTCTCTTGAAAGGAAACTATTCTCCATATAAAGGCCTTTTCTCTCAATTAGATCTCCTTGTTTGCTCTTCTAAAAACCTGGAGCTTGAGAGAAATCTGAGAGAGAAGTTGTAAAGGAGAAAAGCTTGAGAGATACCTGAGAGAGAAGCTATGAAGGAGAAAAAGGTTGTGCAAAGGAACGATTGTCTCCCCAGCAAGAGTTAACCATTAGTTTCAATTAACACCTTCACGAAACATACAATAAGTTCTCAATCGTGGTAGAAAGGATTGATTATACACGAGATTGGGATCAACGCCATTAATAACTATTGATTGATCCCAATACATTGGTGGACCTTATTGTTTGAATGGTTCACAAGGATCTATTAACAAAAACATCGTAGAACGGTGTAGGATGAACCCTAAAACGAGTCGAAAGATTGACTCTGGAGAGAGGTAGATTGAAGAGTTAACTTAGACACATTCAAAAGTCCTCTGGAAAATGTTCAATGGGATGTCCAATGGGACAACTGTGATCAGTCCTGCCACCAAACATACTCATAGAAGGTTCAGAACTTGATCGGAGGACCATATCCATGTAGATGGTGTGTCCGGATAGTGAGTCTGAAGAACATTAACTATCAAAATTTAACCTAATTTAATCCTATTGTTAATTTACGACTCATGAGCGAGCAAGGCTAGTCTCTGCAGCTCAGAGAGTGTTTAACAACACTCAACAGGTGAGGGACGGAACCCCAAACTAATTGATTAATTAATTAATGAACCTTGCATATTGTTTTGTGTACTACGCTTTTTAACATGTCGTCCACTATTCGTTATTATCGTTCATGCAGCATTATTCCAATTGTTATGAGCTTTATGTTGAGCATGTATTTGTATAGTCAGTGTGGTGAGTGGAAAGAGGTTGGAGCCTTGGACCATTCTTCACACTGACACTGCTTTGTATCACTATCTACCTTAGCATGCATGTACTACTAGGATAGGGCCATGGATACACTTATTGTAAAACCCGTGTCAATCTAACCCGGTCATAATACCTTGAACCAGGTTTACCTATCATTGTCGAGTCAAATGGACAAAGGGCGTGAAGGAGATCGAGATCCCAGGTATCAAATCGACCCAAAAACACTTAATTTAAGGGGAGGGTCGCATACCCAGCCAAGGAGGGTCGGACCCCCCAAGAACAGAAAGTCAGACCCTCAAATTTGAAGGGAGGGTCAGACATCTTGAATCCCAGGGTCGACGGGATCATCGACCCTCCCATCAACCCTCAGTTTCTGCCGAAACTGAAATTAGGAAATTTCCTAATTTTCGAGTGGGATTCTTTCCTAATCTCAAAGGGACTTATTTTAGGATGTTCCTACTCTATTTAAAGGACATCCCTAAGCCTCTTTCACTCCTTTCACAACCCTAATTGAATTGAGAGAAAGAGAAGAGAAGGAAAAGAGGAAGAAGAGAAGCAAGGAGGAGAAGTTAGCCAAAAGAGAAGAGTTGCAGAGAAGGAGTATTCTTCTCAGGTATGGATACTAATTCCATGAGTTTCTACAGACCTTAGGTTAGATATTGATGAGAGTGTGATCTCGGAGAAACCCAAATCATCAACCCATGGTATAGTTTTCATGGGAAACCATGGGGGATTACATGAAAGCTATCTAGGTGGATTATACATGGTTTCAGACCATGGAATGAATGTAGAATGGAATGTAGGAGCAAGCCATAGGATCCCAAGCACGAAGAATGGACTAAAAGAGGGAATTGGACCAAAGTGCACCGAGGGTCGCACCGAGGGTCGATGACCATCCGACCCTAGGTAATACTGACCATCGACCCTCAGTGTTCGGGAAGTTCAGAGTTTGGGGAGGGTCGCACCCAGGGTCGATCATGACTCCGACCCTACCTCCGACCCTCAGTTAACATAATGGTTTTTAAATTCAGAATTAATTCTAATTAAATTCTACTGACTTTGTTAGGTCTTCTAGCAATATAATAACATTATAAAGGTGATTTTAAAGCTTGGAAAAGTATCTATTAGCAAGCTAAGGTGAGGAAACAGAACTCTAAACTAATTGGTTAATAACAAACTGTTTTTCATTTTCTTGAGTCCAATGCCATGCTTGATTCTATGTGAATATGTTTGTAATGTGCATACAACATGCCATCCAATATTTCTGTTACTTGTTCATGCGTATTTACTTTATTGTTTATAACATGATGATGATGATGATGATAGGAATAGGTATGTGATTGTATTTGTGTGGTTGGTGTACTTGATGCGAGCGAGTATCAGGGGAGGTGTGATGAGGACGTCAATAAACGTTAATCTTTGGCGGGTCTCAGCACTTTAGTTCTATCTCTAACTCAAGTCTTGTGCATTAACATCGTCGTATCGCCATTACTTTAGCAGAACTATTATGTCGTAGGGTATCAGGGGAGGTGGTCTCGGTCCTTGTAGTCTCTGACTCTACCGGGGGGCATTAGATCTATCTCTATGGACATTCTGAGGGATGCTAGGGTGAGGCCTTGGATACACTGTTTGGCATTAGGATTGGTTAGTTGCGAGCCCAGTTTGCAAGCCCTCGCTAACAGGGGCTTACGTGTTGGTATGGTATTATATAGCAATAAATGTTAACCTTTGTTGTATAATGTCATGATTAGGGTGGATGGGGACGACGATAAACGTTAACCTTCGGGCGGACATCCACACCCTGTGTATAGAGGCGGGGTCAATAAATGTTAACCTTTGACCACCCAACCTTTCTATTGCGCATTGCAAACTATAAACCAGACCAAAGATATGAATTGATTGCATGCATATGTATTGTTGCATTATTTTGTCTACTCACTGAGCCGTGATGTGTGCTCACCCCCTCGACGTCGAATATTTTTAGTTGATGATGCAGGTTATACAGTTGAAGAATACATGAATGCTCCAGCATACGAAAATGTGGCGGCAATGGAAGTTGAAGCTGAAGTAGATACACATGACTCCTCTTGCGAGTGCAACTCATGTGTATTCGATTAGATATTTTCTTAGGTTTCTTTATTTGAATTTAATAAAGACATGTATTTGATAGTTATTTATGTCCTAGTTGATACAGAATAATTTGCTATTTAATATTTATATCACATAGACCCTCAGTTCATTTATTATTAATATTTCCGCTATTGTGTATTTACTCTGATTATGATTACGGATGTGTGGGAGTTTAGATAACGCGGGGATAGCCTACTTGAGATCCTGGTTAAACCGTTGGTTTGCTAGCGGTTCATCACACCATTCTGAACAGTACGAAATTGGGGTGTGACAACTTGGTATCAGAGCATCTCAGGCCTTGTCCGCTAAACTAACATACATTCGAGACAATTGTGAACTGAGATATGATAAAAGTAAAAACAGTAATATAAACACACTGTAAGCACAAGTGATGATTGAGACCAAATTTAAACAGAGAATAATGCATCTATTAAAGGGGAAACAAGTTACATACAATGAGAGAGAGAAACAAAATGTATATACACAACTAAAGTAGAGTACAGTCCACAACCCGGACAGTTACTCTGTAGTACAAGAAAATAAAGAACAATCAAGAAGCTGGATGTGAAGGAGGAGGCGGGGCCTCACGATCTCTGTCATAATCCTCAGCATAGACTCTAGTCAACCAGGCCACCTGAGTCTGGGTCGTCTAGAGACTAGCTGTAAGATCGGCTACCCTCCGATCAGTCGCCCGCTAGATCGCTATGAGCTCATCCACTCTCATACGCTGAGCGTCTAGTAACTCCTCCATCCTCAGATCAGATCTGCGCTGAGCCTCCCTGATCTCCTGTAACATCTCCATCATGTCAGAAGGTGGGAGTGAAGGACCAGCCGCATGAGAAGGACCAGCCTCAGGTGCAGGAGCCACCTCAGAAGAAGTACCAACTCCAGCCGCATGCGTAGGGGAAGGCGGTGGAATCGAGTCGACATCCATATACATACGGTTGTCATCGTCGACAGGATCCACACGAGCTCTAGCAGCTACAGCAGCGGCCTCGGCATCATCCATCTCAATGCGAGTGTGAGGGCGCACCATCTCGTTCCTCTCCTCGTCACTGACTTGGGCATCCCGCATACCCATCTTGCAGATAGCCTCCCAATCTAGAGGCGACGAGAAGGTCTTCTCCTGGATCTTCTCATCTACTAGGTCAACCCCCAGACGGGTCAGTAGGACTGTAATCATGCGTCCATAGGGTCGATTACCCCTATGCCCAGACAATGTAGCACTAATCATGGTCCGCATGATGATGTAGGGAAGGCAGACCGACTGTCTGGTGCAGATACTGTATATCAAAAACTGGGTCAGCTGAGAAACCCTCTCATAGTGCCCACTCTGCGGGATCAGATTATGCTGGATAATCTTGCAGAAGACCCGTGGAGCTGGACGCAGGTAACAGGCTCTCATCTGCCAGCGATCAGGTCGTAACAGCTGATTGTCGATCTCTGCCCTCATCTCCATAGAAAACAAATTGTGGCTCTCCAGGCGCACAGTACACCATGGGGCCATCATAAGCTATGCCCAACAGATCGGCCAGTTGTCGATAATCAAAGGAAATGTGCACCCCTTTAACATAACTGGTGATGCGCAACTCTTGACCATGCTCAATGTCATTGTAATTCCCCACCACCTGGAGATTACAATAGAACTGGCGCACCAAATCCGGACATGTGCACGCGTCAAAGGTGATGATAGGGAGCCACCCCATATCACTGAATGCTCTCTCTACATTGAACAAGGCTAGCTCAGCCAAGTTTACCATACGACCACCCTCCACTTTTTTACGGGCATAGTCGGCATACTGTGCCTCAGCTTCATTAGAGCGAAAGCGAAGCGGATCACGAACTCAGGGTATCTTGGTAAGAGCCATGATATCTGCAGATAAGAAAGAGAAAGGGAGACAAGGAGTTAATAGGGTAAAAATCTGAAATTAACGATGTAAGTTGCCCAAAAGACTCACTTTGTACCATACATGTAAGACCCGCACTCCGTAAACCCGGTCTAAACCTTGGTTTTGTGTCGTAACAGGTCTTCCGATCATCACTGGGCCAGACGGGACGAGCGAATGACAAACAGGTAAGAAATCGGATCAAAGACGGTCAAATATTCATCATTTTATGTTGACCGGTCGATGGTACCGGTCGACCGGTCAGCTCTACGCAGCAGACTACCAAGATCCGGAATTGGATCTCTATGGGTCCCACTTTCCCAATTCCGAATCCTAAACCTTCCTAATCCTAATAGGGTTACAAACTAGCCTATATATACACCCTTAAACCTCCTCAAATCCTTTCCATTATCTCTCACAAACTCTAGAGAAGAGAAGGAGGTTGGAAAGGAGAAGGAGCTAGGAAGAAGAAGGTGGTGCCGCCATTGCCGTTTGACGACGCTCACGTTACGCCCGTCAACGGTAAGTGTTTTAATCATTCTTCTTACTCTATGACTCTAGGATATTTGTGTGGGTGGATCAATACCATGCAAAGTAGGTATTGATCTAAAACCCTAAATTGGTCAATAAACCCTATGTTGCCTTCAAACCTTAGATTCGAGTTTCGAGATGATATTCATCGAAACGAGACTTGAATGAGTTGGGGATAACTCTAACTCCAAGTTTAGACTTAGAATGGATAGGAGAAACCCTGATAATCCAAGGTAATCGATCGACGGTAGTCGAAAAACCAAGTGTATGGTCTTCCTGAGACATACCGGTCAACCATACCAGTTGCTAGTTTGCTCACAGAGCTGCAACCGGTATGTTGCGACCGGTTAGCTCTGAAACTGGTTTTGGACTTTTTTGGTTTTCGACCAACATGAAACCCTAAGAAAAATATTCTAATGAAACCCTAATAATATTGTAGGACTTTGTGACTTCCTGTTTGGATCTTGCGACGTGGAGCAAGCTAACAAACGAGCGTCAGGTAAGGGAATCTGACATAAACCTAATAATTAATGGACAGTAAATCTTTGTTAATCACCTGAATATATATGATGTGATGTTTGTGCATATTCACATGCCATCCTTTACTTTCAGTTATTATTATTGTTCATGCATTTATAGGATGTGATTGTTAGGCATGTGATTGTTTTCATTAGTGTGTGGAGTGGGGCATGGGCCTGGGATCGCTTCTCACACTGACACTTTTTGTAGTATTCTATCTTAACATGCTTGGTACGGGTGGGGCATCAGGGGAAGATCATGGTATTGTGGTCTCCGATGTTGATGCTGGCCTGGCCATGGTGATTTGGCACTGTGGTCTCCGAGGTTGATGCTGGCCTGGCCACGATGCTTTAGCTCTATCTCTATGCCGTAGGGAGTTATGTTGGGATAGGGTCTACCTGCGTTATGTTTCTATCCTAGTGGGTTAGTTGCGGATAGGGCATAAGGGGAGGTGTGGGAATGCCTTAGCTCTATCTCTATGCCGTAGACGATTGTGCTGGGATAAGGCATACATTGATGACATATAGGATTGGTTAGTTGCGAGCCCAGTTTGCGAGCCCTGGCCAGTAGGGGCTTAGGTACTGGTATGGGTAGAGCATCAGGGGAGGTACGGGGATATCTTAGCTCTATCTCTATTCCATGATGGGTGCATGTGGGCAGATGGGGGTGTGATCCATGCTGTGCCACACACTCGTGTATAGAGGTGCGGGGGCCACCAAACCTTTCTATAGCACATTGCAAACTTAAAACCAGACCTCAGCATAAAATGATTGTTACTCATGCATAATATTATGAAACTGTCTGATTGTCTTACTGAGCTAAGTTGTGAGCTCACCCTTTGTATATATACATGTTTTTAGATGTTGATGCAGGTTATACTGTGGATGACTACATGAACGCTCCGGCTTACGGTGGTGTTGCTGCGTTGGATGTACAGGCAAGAGAGGACGAGCATGACGCTTCATGCGAGTGCCCTTTCTGCGTGTACCTTTAATTTTAGTTTTATTTATTTTCAATTATTTTCAGTTGGACTAAATGGATGTAAGGATATTATATTATATGTTTGAATTTGAATAATTGGATATTTTATTTAAAGTTATCAATAGATTCTCAGTTCATTTATTTAAAGACTTCCGCTGTACTATTTATATTCTGATTGTGGTTGTGTGTAATGGTTTGTATGCGTGGACACGGCCTATTCGAGATCCTAGTGTGAACCGTTGGTTCAATGACGGTTCACTCACACCATTCTGGTTGGATCAGAATTGGGGTGTGACAATACACGTGGGCGGGAGGACATACTTAGGTTCCAACACACCCTACGACACTCACACAGTAGGAAATGGAAACCCACGAAGACCAATTTGAAGAAATTTCAAGAAATCAAAAATTTTGACAAATTAGGGAAAAAATGACAAATTTTTGAGTTTCTCGATAACCAACCAATGAAATTCAAAAAATTTTGAGGGCTTTCGCTCCTCGAGATACCAATACCAAAAGCCCCCAATAAAAATCAAATTTTTACGGTTGAAAAAAGTTTAATTTAAAAAATACAAGTTAAATGGACAAAAACCTAGAAAAGAAAACCTAAAAACAGGTAAAAATGAGAGAACATACCTGTATGGATGACGTGGACGTCGAAACCCGGAGTCAAACCGACCAAAAATAGTGGAGTGGCACTGTAGCAACTCAGAGGGGAGAGACGAGTCGAAATGGGAGGGAAATAATAAGAAATGATCCAAAATCGGATCTTAAAAATCTGATTTTTAGTCTGAGGGTCGGACAATTCGACTAGAACAATCGACCCTCGAATCGACCCTCCCATCGACCCTCGGCTCTCAGGAATCTGACAGAACACCAAGGGTCGGAACTGAGGGTCGGACACCCATCGACCCTCACATCAACCCTCAGCTCTCGGGAAGCACATGTCATTCCCAGGGTCGGAAACTAAGGGTCGGACAAACCATCGACCCTCACCATTGACCCTGCATAGAAAAGACAGTATTTTTCTTTAAAAATGAGCTGGAATTGTAATTTTATATCGGGAAGTGTGCCCACAAG
This sequence comes from Protea cynaroides, assembly GCA_028583415.1. Lineage (NCBI taxonomy): Eukaryota > Viridiplantae > Streptophyta > Magnoliopsida > Proteales > Proteaceae > Protea > Protea cynaroides. The sequence continues at coordinate 37,832,012 of CM053276.1, read as the reverse complement.
AAATATAAATGACTTCTCACCTATTTTGATAATTTTCAGGCACCACCAATCACAGAAGGAATTATGTCTAGACGTAGGGTAACCCGACAGAACTGAAATGCAGTTCCACCACCACCACCCATGGAGGAGACCAGTCAGGAAAATAATTATGCACCGGGTAATCCAGAACAGGCAAACCCTTAAATTTGCCACCTCCACCACCAGAGCTAACAACCGTGGTGATGAATCTGTCTCAGCAGCTGCGACAGATGCAAAACGCATAGGCCCAAATGCAAGTTGCGATGGGTATTATGTTTCAAGCCACTCAAGCTGCACCTATGCAGACAGGACAAGCCAGTGCAGCACCGGTGGGTAACCACCCAGCACCTCAGACACCTCAACAACCTACTGCACAGATTCCAGTACAGGCTCTGGAAGCAACTCAGGTTAATTACCAGTATCCACCCCATATGTTTGGGGCATATCCCCAAAATCAGTTGGATTACTCTCGATTGGTGGAGAGATTTTTGAAGATGAAGCCTAGGGAATTTAATGGCAAGCCGTCTGATCCATTATGGCCAGCACACTGGATACACGAGATGGAGAGAAATTTCCTCATGATGACTATTACAGAAGAAGAAAAAGTATTATGTGCCACCTTCATGCTCAAAGGCGATGCACATTACTGGTGGAAGTCTACCCAGGACTATCTATTGACCAAGCACGCCAAACTGACTTGGGCCATTTATAGAGAAGCTTTCTTCGAGAAATATTTTCCACGAAGCTTCAGAGATTCTATGAAGAAGGAGTTTTTGAGTTGATATCAGGGGCAGATGTCAGTGGATGCGTACCAACAGCGTTATGAAGAGCTGTTTTTCTTCGCACCACTGAGTATGCAAGAAGAAGAAACCAAAACCCGTAGGTTCGTCACGGGACTGAGAGGAAGCATCAGAGAGCATGTTCTGGGCTTAGAAAAGAAGATTTATAATGAAGCTGTCCAAATAGCTCGAGTCATTGAATCGAGCCAGAAGGAGAGTTATTTCACATAGAACCGGGGTATCAAAAGGTCAGCTGGAAATTCTTATAACGGAGGCAATAACAAGACATATAAGCCTTTCCGCCCTCAGAATTTTAATGCTACAACTAAGAATACTCCAGGGACTCAACCTCAGCCAAAGCCGAATTCTGAAAGCCCGAAGTGTTACAACTGCAACCAACCGGGACATATGGCAAGGGAGTGTCCTATGCCCAAAAAGCAATTCCATCAGGGACGGGTATATGTTGTTACATCCGAGGATGCGGCTGCATCACCCGATGTGGTCACAGGTATGACTAAAACTTTTGAAGTTGTAATTACATTGTGTGAGCAAGTAGACTAAGTTAAAATAAATCACAGGTATCGTACCTATAAATGGCGCACCCGCCAGAGTACTCTTTGATTCAGGAGCTACTCATTCATTTATATCTGTGCCATTCGGAAAGAAGATAAACTTACCCATTAAAACATTAGATTACAAATTACTTGTACGGTCACCGATGGGGTTAGAAGTGGAATTAGAAAAAGGATATGGACCATGTCCAGTCCGCATTGGTGAGAAAACCTTAGATGCAACCTTGATACAACTTGAGATGGCAGACTATGACGTCATCTTGGGAATGGACTGGTTAGCTCGGCATTCGGCAAACCTACTATGCGCCGAAAAGAAGCTAACATTTAAAGACCAAGCAGGAGCAGAATTCAGTTTTACGGGAACCAAACTTCCCCGTAGACGCAAGCTCATACTCTCAGCACTAAAGGCTAAGAGATGCCTTGAGAAAGGGGCAGTCGGGTATCTAGTATCAGTGGTCGACCTAACCAAGGAAGCACCACGAATGGAAGATATTGAAGTCATGCGGGACTATCCCGACGTATTTTCGGAGGAACTACCAGGTTTACCACCCGACCGAGCCACAGAGTTTGTGATAGACCTTGTACCTGGAGCCGCACCCGTATCAAAAGCACCTTATAGAATGGCTCCTACGGAACTGAAGGAACTGAAAGTGAAACTACAAGAACTACTGGACAAGGGTTATATTCGACACAGTATATCACCATGGGGAGCGCCGGTGTTATTCGTGAAGAAGAAGGACGGTAGTGTTCGATTATGCATCGACTATCGGGAGTTGAATAAACTGACAATCAAAAATTGATACCCACTACTAAGGATTGATGACTTGTTCGATCAGTTGCAAGGAGCAAAGGTATTTTCTAAGATCGATCTTCGAACGGGCTACCATCAATTGAAGATTAAAGAGGGTGATATTCCTAAAACAGCTTTCAGGACTAGATACGGACATTATGAGTCCTTGGTCATGTCTTTTGGATTAACGAACGCACCAGCAACTTTCATGGAACTAATGAACCGTATTTTCCATGACATGTTGGATACGTCGGTTATAGTATTTATTGATGATATATTGGTATACTCCAAGGACGAAGAAACTCATATCAAGAACCTAAACGCCACCCTACAGCGTTTAAGGAAAGAGAAGCTATATGCAAAATTTTCAAAGTGCGAGTTTTGGCTAAGTGAAGTCGCCTTCTTAGGCAATGTAGTATCCGCTGAAGGAATCAAAGTGGACCCCAGCAAGATCGAGGCTATTGTAAAGTGGGAAGCACCAAAGAGCGTTTTAGAAATCAGAAGTTTTCTGGGTCTAGCTGGTTATTATCGGAGATTCGTGGACGACTATTCCCGGATTGCCGTACCTCTCACCAGTTTGACTAAAAAAGGTGAAAAGTTCGTGTGGACCGATAAATGTGAGAAGAGTTTCCAAACGCTGAAGACCAGATTGATACCCGCTCCGATTTTGACTATTCCCATTTCAGGACAGACATTTACTTTATACACTGATGCGTCGGGACTGGGATTGGGATGTGTGCTTATGCAAGGAGAGCAAGTGATTGCTTATGCTTCAAGACAGTTAAAGGTACATGAGAAAAATTATCCCACTCACGATCTGGAGCTAGCAGCAGTAGTACATGCGGTCAAGATATGGAGACATTACCTATACGGGGAGATATTTCAGATTGAGTCAAACCATAAAAGTCTTACTTATCTATTTAATCAGAAGGAATTGAATATGAGACAAAGAAGATGGCTGGAACTATTGAAAGACTATGATTGTGATATCCAGTATCATCCGGGAAAAGCGAACGTAGTAGCGGATGCGATAAGCCGAAAAGCAATGATAAAATCGCAAGGAGAGGTTAGCACAACTGCAGCAATGTGTACCACCGGAATGGTATTCAATCACGGCAATGAGCAATATGTGATAGACGCAACGGATGAATCAGCCAACCAAGGGTTCATTCATCGTTTTTCAAATATGTTCGCTGCATTGAAGATTATATCGGACATAATGGATGAAGTGAAGACAGCTATCAAATCAGATCCTTATCTGAGAACAGTACAAGAAGATATCAAGAAAGGTAGGACTAATCCTGAGTTCACCTTGGACGAAGAGAAAGTACTTAAATACAAAGGAAGAATATGTGTACCGGAAACAGAAAGTATGAACATTAGACACCGACTGATGAAAGAAGCCCATACCACCATCTATTCGATACATCCTGGAAGTACAAAAATGTATCATGATCTAAAGAAACTATATTGGTGGAGGGGAATAAAAGCAGATGTAGCCAAGTTCGTGTCCCAATGCCTAAATTGTCAGAAAGTAAAGGCTGAACGACAAAGACCCGCAGGACTGTTACAGCCATTATCGGAACCAGCATGGAAATGGGACTGCATCACAATGGACTTCGTCACGGGACTACCACTGACTCCTCGAGTAGTTGACGCAGTTTGGGTGATTATGGACCGTCTGACTAAAATAACTCGCTTCATACCGATACGACCTCAGTATACACTGGAGAGGTTAGCAAAGTTGTATGTGGATAATATTGTTCGATTACATGGTGTTCCAGAAAGCATTGTGTCTGATAGAGATCCACGATTTACTTCAAAGTTTTGGGAAGGATTGCAAAAGGCTATGGGTACAACGTTGAAGTTCAGTACTACATTCCACCCACAGACTGACGGACAGTCAGAGCGTACAATTCAGATTCTAGAAGATATGCTACGAGCATGTGTAATTGATTTCAAAGGATCATGGGATGAAAAGTTACCATTGATCGAGTTCGCTTATAACAATAGCTATCAGGCTACTATACAGATGTCACCTTATGAAGCACTGTACGGCCGGAAGTGTCGAACTCCTTTGTTTTGGAATGAAGTTGGAGAACGTAGTATTATTGGGCCGAAATTTATTGAAGAGACTTACCGAGTGGTCGAAATTATCAAGGAAAGAGTAAGAATAGCTCAGAACCGTCAGAAGCAATATGCAGATACACGACGCAGAGATCTGGAGTTCGCTGTAGGTGATAAAATATTTTTGAAGGTAGCGCCTATGCGAGGATTGAAAAGGTTTGGACAGAAAGGGAAACTAAGTCCAAGATATGTCGGGCCATATGAAATTCTAGCTAAACGTGGTAAAGTGGCTTATCAGTTAGCACTACCACCATCTATGTCAAGTGTGCATGACGTATTTTACATTTCCCTATTGAAGAAGTATGTCAAGGATCCAACGCACGTGTTGACAGTATATTTGCCAGAATTGACTGATGATTTGACCTTTGAAGTAACGCCAACTGAAATCACCAGCCGAAAGGTTCAACGTCTACGCAACCGAGATATCTATTATGTTAAGGTCACATGGAAAAGTAGAGACATGGAAGAAATTACTTGGGAAGAAAAAAATGCTATGTGAAAGCAATACCCTCACTTATTTGATTCAGAAGGTACGTACAATTTCGAGGACGAAATTTTTATAAGTAGGGGGGAGTTGTAAGACCCGTGTCAATCTAACCCGGTCTTACCACCTTGAACCAGGTTTACCTATCATTGTCGAGTCATATGGACCAAGGGCGTGAAGGAGATCGAGATCCCAGGTATCAAATCGACCCAAAAATACTTAATTTAAGGGGAGGGTCGCATACCCAGCCAAAGAGTTTCGGACCCCCCAAGAACAGAAAGTCAGACCCTTAAATTTGAAGGGAGGGTTGAATATCTTGAATCCTAGGGTTGACGGGATCATCGACCCTCAGTTTTTGCCGAAACTGAAATTAGAAAATTTCCTAATTTTCGAGTGGGATTCTTTCCTAATCTCAAAGGGACTTATTTTAGGATGTTCCTACTCTATTTAAAGGACGTCCCTAAGCCTCTTTCACTCCTTTCACAACCCTAATTGAATTGAGAGAAAGATAAGAGAAGGAAAAGAGGAAGAAGAGAAGGAAAAGAGGAAGAAGAGAAGCAAGGAGGAGAAGTTAGCCAAAAGAGAAGAGTTGCAGAGAAGGAGTATTCTTCTCAGGTATGGATACTAATTCCATGAGTTTCTACAGACCTTAGGTTAGATATTGATGAGAGTGTGATCTCGGAGAAACCCAAACCATCAACCCATGGTTAGGTTTTCATGGGAAACCATGGGGGATTACATGAAAGCTATCTAGGTGGATTATACATGGTTTCAGACCATGGAATGAATGTAGAATGGAATGTAGGAGCAAGCCATAGGATCCCAAGCACGAAGAATGGACTAAAAGAGGGAATTGGACAAAAGTGAACCGAGGGTCGCACTGAGGGTCGATGACCATCCGACCGTAGGTGATACTGACCATTGACAATCAGTGTTCGGGAAGTTCAGAGTTTGGGGAGGGTCGCACCCAGGGTCGATCATGACTCCGACCCTACCTCCGACCCTCAGTTAATAGAATGGTTTTTAAATTCAGAATTAATTTTAATTAAATTCTACTGACTTTGTTAGGTCTTCTAGCAATATAATAACATTATAAAGGTGATTTTAAAGCTTGAAAAGTATCTATTAGCAAGCTAAGGTGAGGAAACAGAACTCTAAACTAATTGGTTAATAACAAACTGTTTTCCATTTTCTTGAATCCAATGACATGCTTGATTCTATGCAAATATGTTTGTAATGTGCATACAACATGCCATCCAATATTTCTATTATTTGTTCATGCGTATTTACTTTATTATTTATAACATGATGATGATGATGATGATGATAGGAATAGGCATGTGATTGTATGTGTGTGGTTGGTGTACTTGATGCGAGCGAGTATCAGGGGAGGTCTGATGAGGACGTCAATAAGTTAATCTTTGGTGGGTCTCAGCACTTTAGCTCTATCTCTAACTCAAGTCTTGTGCATTAACATCATCGTATCGCCATTACTTTTGCAGAACTATTATGTCGTAGGGTATCAGGGGAGGTGGTCTCGGTCCTTGTAGTCTCTGACTCTACCGGGGGGCATTTGCTCTATCTCTATGGACATTCTGAGGGATGCTGGGGTGAGGCCTTAGATACACTATTTGGCATTAGGATTGGTTAGTTGCGAGCCCAGTTTGCAAGCCCTCGCTAACAGGGGCTTACGTGTTGGTATGGTATTATATAGCAATAAACGTTAACCTTTGTTGTATAATGTCATGATTAGGGTGGATGGGGACAACGATAAACATTAACCTTCGGGCGAACTTCCACACCCTGTGTATAGAGGCAGGGTCAATAAACGTTAACCTTTGACCACCCAACCTTTCTATTGTGCATTGCAAACTATAAACCAGACCAAAGATATGAATTGATTGCATGCATATGTATTGTTGCATTGTTTTGTCTACTCACTGAGCCGTGATGTGTGCTCACCCCCTCGACGTCGAATATTTTTAGTTGATGATGCAGGTTATACAGTTGAAGAATACATGAATGCTCCAGCATACGGGAACGTGGCGGCAATGGAAGTTGAAGCTGAAGTAGATACACATGACTCCTCTTGCGAGTGCAACTCATGTGTATTCAATTAGATATTTTCTTAGGTTTCTTTATTTGAATTTAATAAAGACATGTATTTGATAGTTATTTATGTCCTAGTTGATGCAGAATAATTTGTTATTTAATATTTATATCACATAGACCCTCAGTTCATTTATAATTAAGATTTCTGCTATTGTGTATTTACTCTGATTATGATTACGGATGTGTGGGAGTTTAAATAACGCGGGGATATCCTACTTGAGATCCTGGTTGAACCATTGGTTTGCTAGCGGTTCATCACACCATTCTGAACAGTACGGAATTGGGGTGTGACACTTATGATGGCATGTTAGGATTGATTAGTGACAAATCCCAGTTTGCAAGCCCTCACCAGTAGGGGTGTACGTACTGGTATGAGGTAGAGTATCAAGGGGGGTGCTGGTGGTTTTGATTGTAGCTTAGAAGTTAGGCTCTAGCTCTATCTCTCTCTCTTAGTAAATGATGTAGGGGGACAACAGTTTTGATTCTAGCCTGACTGTTGGGTGTGCTCACACTCTCATGTATGGAGGTGTGGTTGTAGCTTATCCTTACCATAGCACATTGCAAACTTTATTAGACCGAAAGATTAAATGTTATCTCATGCATATTTTTTGTTGCGTTGTTTTGTTTCTCACTAAGCTAAGTTGTGAGCTCACCCCACGATTTCATTTTCTTTTCAATTGATGATGTAGGTTACTCTATAAAAGATTTCATTAGCACATCCTCGTATGGAAGGCTAGCTACCCTGGATGTGCAGTATAAGACCCATACTCCATGAACCCGATCTAAACCTTTAATTCATGTCGTAATAGGTCTTCCAATCATCATCGGGCCAGACGGGATGAGCGGATGACAACCAGGTACGAAAATAGTCCTAAAATATGATATTTTTTCATATCAATCTATGGTACCGGTCAATGGTATCGGTCGACCGGTATGTCTACGCGGGCAGACTAGTGAGATCTTGAAACGGATCTCTACCGGTCCCACTTTTTAAATCTCGAGCTTAAGGACTTTCCTAACATAAGGAAAATTCCTAAACTCTATCCTAGTCTATTTAAGGACCCTTAAACCTCCTTAGAACTCTTTCATTGATCCTCCAAACCCTAAAGAGGAGAAAGAGATCGAAGAAGGAGAAAGAGCTAAGGAAGGAGGGAGAGGAGCTGCCATTGGTCATTGGACGAAGAACACCATAGTTGTGAACCACGGTAAGTGCTTGAACTTCTCTTTAAGTTAAGCATTATAATGATTAATCATGAATTGATCAATACCACACAAGGCGAGGTATTGATCTAAAACCCTTAAATTTGCTATCAAACCCTAATACAGTCGATGAACCCTAGATTTGCATTCTAGGCTAAGGATCATCGAAACTAAGACTTGAATGGAACATGAAACAACTCTAACTCGTTGCTCAGGCCTAAAATGCATAGGAGAAATCCTAGAACCAATAGGGGGTGATCGACGGAAGGGGAACACTGAGTTGATGGTCTTCTGGAGGCATACTGGTCGCACCATATGCGACCGGTACTGCGATCGGTACCTCTCAAAGACTGGTCTGTGGGGGACCGATCGACCATACCGGTCGCACCTTTCCCCACAGTGTCGTGACCGGTGCTTGCGACCGCTAAGCACTATGAGGGGTATATTTTGATCCAGTTGGTTTTCCGACCAACGTAAACCCTAAGAAAGTAATTCTAATTCAACCCTAACATCATGTAGGACCTTGTGATAGCGAGTTTGGATTCTGTGACACAGAGCAAGCTAACAATTAAGCGTCAAGTAAGAGAATCGGACGTAAACCCTAATAACTTAATAACAGTAAAACATTGTTAGTAATTATGATTCTATGGAATGGTGTTTGGGCATACTCGCATGTCATCTTTACTTTCAGTTATTATATTGTTCATGCATACTCCCTATGCTAGGATGTGAGTATTAGGCATGTGATTGTTTTCGTTGGTGTGTGGAATGGGAAGGGCCTGGGGTCGGGATCATTCCTCACACTAGCACCTTTTCGTATCACTTCTGTCTTAGCATGCTTGGTGCGGGTAGGGTATCAGGGGAAGGAAGTGTTGCTGTGGTCTCCGGCCTGGCCACTAGACTCTAGCCCTATCTCTATGCCGTAGGGAGCTGTGCTAGGATAGGGCCTACTGTGATGACATATAGGATTGGTTAGTTGCGAGCCTAGTTTGCAAACCCTCGCCAATAGGGGCTTACGTGTTAGTATGGGTAAAGCATCAGGGGAAGTGTTGACGGTATTTGATCTGAACAATTTAGCTCTATCTCTATTCCATGGTGGGTGCATATGGAACGACAATGGTGTTTGATCCATTGAGCGGATATACACACTCGTGTATAGAGGTGTGGTGGCCGCCAATCTTTTCTATAGCACATTGCAAACTTAAAACCAGATCATAATGTGAATGTTACTCATGCATGATGTGTGTTGCATTGTCTGATTTTCTTACTGAGCTAAATTGTGAGCTCAACCTTGTGTACACACTATTTTTAGATGTTAATGCAGGTTACACTGTGGAGGACTACGTAGATGCTCCAATATATGGAAGAGTTGCTGCCCTGGAAGTGCAAGCAGGGGAGGACGAGCATGACACTTCATGCGAATGCCCTTTTTGCGTGTACCTCTAGGATATTTGAATTGTTTATTTTATTTATTTTTAGTTGGATTTATAATTGGTATGTAAGGATAATTATTTATGTTTTGGTATTTTGAATAATTAAAAATTTTATTTATCAATAGAAGTACTCAGTTCATTTAATTTAAGACTTCCGTTGTATTTAATTATATTCTGATTATGGTTATGTGCAATGGTTTGTATGAGTAGACACAGTCTTATTGAGATCCTGGTGTAAACCGTTGGTTCAGTGACGGTTCACTCACACTCTGGTTCAGTCGAAATTGGGGTGTGACAAGCGGTCGGTGGAGAGTGAGCATGACTCATCATGCGAGTACCTCTATTTATCTCTAGGAGACTCACTATTATGTTTGGGTTTATAAGTTTGTAAAGATAATATTACTTATGTTTTGGTATTTTGAAATAATTAGATTATTTATTATTTATCACATTAGTCCTCAGTTCATTTAATAAAGATTTCCGCTGTTATGATTATATATTCTGATTAGTTGGTTGTGGGTGGTTTATAACATTGGCACGGTTCTTCGTGTTCCTAGCTTGAACCATGGTTTGTTCAATCACACTTTTGGTTTGACCAGAATTGGGGTGTGATAGATCTCTTCTTTGTATGCGACACTTGGGTAGTATGTGGAAGTGTTAGTTTTTTGTTTATATCATTATACAATGATTTAAGGCTTTTTGACACTAAGCAATTGTAGAGCCCGGCGAGCAGGGTCGAGCCCGATGTTGCATCCAGCTAGAGTCTAAGCCTTCTGCCAGTAGCTGGTCGCAACCCTCGGTCGTACAGTCTCGAGTCTGGTATTGTGTCTGGTAACTTACTGAGACATACTGTGACTGGCCGGTCGCAACCCCAGACACTTAATCTTGAGTCTTGTATTGCATCCGGTTACTCCCCGAAAGGTTGGTCTAGGTAGTTTAACCTGGCTGGAGGCACGGATTTGGCCTTCGGGATCCCCTCCGGTCATGCTCATGGACTTCTTCTTTGGAAGTCCGTCGGCGATACTTCTAATCGGAGTTTCGCCATTGATTTATTCTACAATTTTCTAGCTAGGTATGGTTGATTAAAAGCATACCTCCTAGGTCTAAGTATTGCTCCCTGAGTTTAAACCAATGATGGATTTAAGGTATCCTTGAACCATTCATCGAGACCCTTTGAGATCCGGAAGACGATACTCTACTCTGCCATTAATGGAGAGCGGAGCTTCATCATGGCATAAAGGTCTAAGTCAATTAATAATTTTGTATTACCTACATTAAGACACTATGGTATGGTTTCAGGAGTTTTACAGACAATAATTAGAGCGATGATGCAAAGATATGAACAGCGTCGGTAGTTCTTCAAGCACAAGTCCTCCAAGCTTTTCTTTCTCCTTCAACTCTCTCCCTCTCTAAGAACGTGACAGAGTTTTCTTGGGAATGATACGTACTCAGAGGAGAGGAATTTGATAGGGTTTGATTAACTGGAGTCTCCCTCTTGGAGTATCGTTAGAGTGGGGACTGTATGAAGTTGCCAATTGGCAATGCTGGGAAAGGGTTCAACTCTAAACCAAGTTAAATCAGTTGATTGGGACGTCTGAGGACAAAGATGGATATCTTAGAAGTCGCCACCTAGATTAAAGGTCTAGGACCTTAGAAATGTGAAATCTCACCCCAAGGTAAGACTTTGATTGACTCATGACCCTTAGATTGGATTTCTGGTCCATCAGAGATTGGGTAAGCATCAGATTACGGTTATGGGAAGGGGTTAGGCACCTAAACCGTCCGATCGAAATCGGTCTCTTATACCTTTCCTATGCTAGAGTCTATCTGTTAAACCGAATCAAACCAAGTGGTTTGATATCATTGAACCAAATTTGTATCCATCAGATTGCCTACGTATTACGGAATTATTCTAAAAATCAGGTTCACCATCGTAGTTCAGGTGTGATTAAAGTTTATGATTGTGATTTATGCTTGTGCATGATTAAATTCATTATTCAAGTTGAAATTTATGCTTGAAATGATGAGATACCCTATGGGTTAGGATCTGGATAGTCTATGTGGACTGATAGATAGTCCTAGTAGATCTATGAATGGATAACCCTTTTTGGGTCAAAATATGGATCTCATTCTGGGTTGGAATATGGATAACCCTTTATGGGTTGGAATATGGATAACCTTATCTGGGTTAGAATGTGGATAACCCTATTTGGGTCAAAATGTGGGTAAATATCCTAGTGGATCTATGGATAGTCCAAGTGGACTAAGGTTTGAATCCGAATTTGAGTTTCTCCCAAATGGCCTACTTTTCCTAGGGTTTGCCCTAGGAATCAGAATCTGCGTAGTTCGAAAAATGATAACCTGTTCTAGGTTAGAATGTGAGAACCTATTCTAGGTTTAGGGTTCAGAACCTATTCTAGGTTTAGGGTTTACTAAGGGGTGAAAATCGTCCTGAGTTACCCTTTTCATCCTGAATTCTAATTTTGGAAGGTTTGGCAAAGCATTCTCTTTCTTTATTAAGATTTTTATTACTTCCATTATGTCCTTCCCAAGAATGTGGGTGCCTAAATGCACGTCCCCACACCTAATATGTTTGATAGGTGTACAGATATGGCAGTTCAACTAGGGTGCAGCATAAATTAAATTATTACTAAAAAAGGAATATTCTGAGCATGGCATGTATGATATTTATGGTAACTATCATATCATATAGTAAGATTATGAAAATCTCCCTAATATGGCATGTATTGCAAATAAGGCAAGAACCTAATATGGTAAGATTTAAGCATGGCAAGATCTAATATGGCAAGATCTAAGCATGGCAAGATCTAATATGGCAAGATCTAAGCATGGCAAGATCTAATATGCATCTATATATCAATATAGTAAGTACCAATCATAGAATGCATATATGACATGAATTTTTCAAAAAAAAGAAAGATCTTATATGCTATTTTCTAAGCATAGTAAGACTTAAAAATAGTAATTATTAAGATTTTGCTAAAATATGATAAAAAATTATCTATTCTACCAAAAATAGCAACACATGGAATGTGGCAAACATGGTATGCACAATCCAAACAAAGCATATGAATGCTCCAAATATAGTCATTTATCCAAATATGGCAAAATTCACTTAAACAATCATTGATGTTATAATGAATGAGACATCAATGAAACCTTTTTTTTTTCTTTTTTTTTTTTTTGAAAAGTGAAAAATTATCAAAAAATATATATGTTCAATGTTCTTTGAAAAAATTGTAACTTTTATGAAGAAATTTGGGAAGATTAATGACTCAAAACTATCAAAATTGGGACACAAGGTTTCAGATAATGGACAAAACTATGAACTGTATTCAGATTTGTCACATTACACAAGAATGATCATAAATAGGTCTTTCGAAACTCAAATCAAGCTCAACTTTTTTCATAAAAAGATGAATTAATATATTATATTTCATATGAAGGATTTCAATCCCAACAGAAAGCAAAAACAGGTCAAAAATATGCCCTAAGACCGAACATGTGCACTGGTCAAATCTGTTCTAGATTTTTGACAAGTTGCACCATAAATTCCAAATAAAATTCTATTATTAATGAAAATTAAATACAGACATATTTCTATGTAGATAACTATCTGATCTAAAATTTCATCAAGAAAAACAAGTTAAAACAGTATATTTTCTTTGTGAAAAATGAATCTTTTCATTCATGCAAATCAGTACATCATGACAGATTTAAAATCAGAGTACTATGCACTTAAAAATTGATATCAATTCAAAAAAATTGAAAAAAATATGAAACTAGTGCCATTTTTTAGAAGACTTTCAGGTCTAAAAAGTTCATATTAAGTAGATTTTCTGATTATGGCCATAAGACCTTTGTCTAGAGACTTTCTGATGGAGGATTATATTACATCCGAGAAAAATAGCAATGTCAAAGATAAATTTTTTGATATATTTTCTCAATTCCAAATGGAACTAAATTTTTAGGGTAGTTTTCTAATATATCAGAGAGACTCCCATAAAAATTTAGGCTTCAAAATTTTAGAAAAAATACATGTGATGTACGTCCTAAGTTTGAATAGTAAATCTCAAATTTTCATATCAGAAAACCACTTTATGAAATTTGTAAAAAATGTCAAACGTCATTGTATATCATTCAAAAATTCATCATTAAATAGCTTAGACAAATTATCATTCATGAAAAATATTAGACATAGGCGTCCTAACATTAACAAGCATGTAATAGAGCATTTATGATTGAGATTTCATGAAAATTAACATTTTTAAGAAAAATTGGCATTCGAGCATTCTAACGACCTCTAAATTTGTTTAGAGTACTAACCTTGTGCTCAAATCGAGCGAAACCATCAATGAAGGGTGATTGGAGGTTGTATCAATCCCCTTTAAATGTGAATCCTCCTTCTCCTCTCTTCTCTTTCTCTCTTTTCTTCTTCTCTTTTCTTTCTTTTCTCTTTTCTTCTCTCTTTCTTTCTCCCTCTCTCACGTTTTCTCTCTCTCACTCACATTCTCCTCTCCCTCACTCACGTTCTCCTCTCTCTATAGTCTGAAAAAAGAGACCCTCCTCTCTCTTCTCTTGTCTATTTATATTTTTTTTCTCATTTTCTAGAAGATCCTTCTTTTCTTTCTTCTTTTTCTATAAAATCTTTTTTTCTTCCTTTTTTCTTCTTTCCTTTCTTCTCTTACTTTCCTTTTCTCTTCTCCCTCTCTATTCTACACATTTTCCCTCTCTCCCTCTTCTAGAAAATCCTCTCTTCCTCTTTCCTTCTTCTCTCTTCCTTCCTTTTCTTCTTTTTTTTCTTCTAAAAAATCCTTTCTTTCCATTTTTTTCTTTTTTTCCTTTCTTTTCTTCCTTTCCACGTTTTTTATTCCTCCTTTATTTCCTTTTTCTCCTTTTTCTTCTAGAAAATCCCTTCTCTCTTTCCTTTCTCTCTTTCCTTCTTCTAGAAAATTTCTTCTCTTTTTCCTTTCTTTCTTCTTTCCTTTTCTTCTTCCTTTTTTTCCTTCCTTTTTTTTTTTCTCCCTCTCTTTTCACATTTTCTTTCTTAGAAAACATTTTCTTTTCTTTTTTCTTCTTTTTTTTCTTTTTTTTCTTTCCTTCCTCTTTCCTTCCTTTTTTTTTCTTTCTCCCTCTCTCTTTCACGTTTTCTTTCTAAAAACGTGAAGGGGAATCTTTTTTTTTCCTTTTTTTTTTTTATTTCTCTCTCTTTCCTTTTTCTTTCTCCCATTCTCTTTCCTATGGCTTCTCTTTCCTCTCTCTTTCCTAATATATATATATATATATATATATATATATATATATTATACATTATACATATATAAAAGAAATGCATGCATATGGACTGACATAACTTGGTTTGGATTTATATATATATATATATATATATATATACATAATATATATATATATATATATATATATATATATATATATATATATATATATGTATTATATACAATAATATATTATACATTATACATAAATAAAAGAAATGCATGTATATGGACTGACATAACTTGGTCTGGATTGGTCTGAGCTGGGTCGGGCTAAGTTAGACTAAGCTGGATTAAGCTGGTTTGGACTAAGGTTGACATTTCATAGTCCATTTCTGTCACCCTTCCATATGGAATTTTTCGATAGCTTCTATTCCAAATTTTCTACGTTCACTTTGTAGAACATTAAAAATGAGGAATATTGGAACTTGAATCATCTCATTTGGAAATGAAATGGTCAACTTATGAATTTATGAAGTTTAAGCAGGCCAATTATTGATAATTTGGCTGACCAATCTGCATGGGATCCTTCGAAGACTTCTATCCAAGATTTTTTTTACGTCCACTTTGTAAAATACTAAAAAAATAGAACATAAAGAAGCTGAAATTACTTGATTTGGATATGGGGTGACCAAAATATGAATTTCCAAAGATTAAATGACAATTTCCATGTGTAATTTTGCATGGGACCCTTCGGAGACTTCTACCCGAGATTTTTTTTCATCCACTTTGTAGAACATTACAAATGAAGAATAATGGCATTGGAATCATCTGAATCCGATGTAGAACAACAAAGATATGAAGCTTTGAAGTTCTAACGATAATTTTGCATAAAAGTTTGCATGGGGCCACTGGTGACTTCTACCTGGGATTTTTCACGTCCACTTTGAAGAGGACTGAAAATAAGGAATATTGGCCTTTGAATCATCTGATTCCGATATCAGATGACCAAGATATGATGTCTTGAAGTTTGAATGATAATGCATGCATCATACGATAATTACGTAAATGCACTTATACTTTCAAACTGCGATATCTTCCTTGTTTGAAGTCAAATTTTGATGATTCCGATCTCATTTCGAAGATAATTTTACAACCTATTCATCCAAGTAGATAATAGCCCATGACCCTACTGTGGGGTTCAGTAGAGAATCACAAATCTCTGGGTTAAAGGCTAGAAACCTGCCATATTGGTTCACTTATGCAGAGGGTGGCAAAAAGGGGGTGCTTACAGGAGGTGGGACCCATTGGACTTGTAATATTTCCTTCCTTCCAAATAGATCAATTCCAAATTAAAATTCCGCGGGTAGGCCTTTTTGCCCTGGCCGGTCATAGAATCCGGTTTGGAGGTCTCCGATCGATAACCGTGAATGGTACCACCCTGGGTTGTACTCCAGCATAGCTGTAAGACCCGTGTCAATCTAACCCGGTCTTACCACCTTGAACCAGGTTTACCCATTATGGTCGAGTCAAATGGACCAAGGGCGTGAAGGAGATCGAGATCCCAGGTATCAAATCGACCCAAAAACACTTAAAATAGGGGAACGGTCGCATACCTAGCTAAGCAGGGTCGGACCTCCCAAAACAGAAAGTCAGACCCTCATTTTTGAAGGGAGGGTCGGACAGCTTAAGACCCTAGGGTCAACGGGATCATCGACCCTCCCATCGACCCTCGGTTACCGCAGAAAATAGAAATTAGGAAATTTCTAGATTTTTGATTGGATTCTTTCCTAATCTCAAAGGGACTTATTTTAGGATGTTCCTAGTCTATTTAAAGGACGTCCCTAAGCCACTTTCACTCCTTTCACAACCCTAATTGAATTGAGAGAAAGAGAGGAGAAGGAAAAGAAGAAGAAGAGAGGCAAGCAAGAGAACTTAGCAAAAAGGAGAAGAATTTCAGAGAAGGAGTAATCTTCTCAGGTAAGGATACTAATTCCATGAGTTTCTACAGACCTTAGGATAGTTATTGGAGAGAGTGTGATCTCGGAGAAACCCAAACCATCAATCCATGGTTAGGTTTTCATGGAAAACCCTAGGAGAATGCATGAAAGCTATCTAGGTGGATGATTCATGGTTTCAGACCATGGAATGAACGTTGAATGGAATGTAGAAGCAATCCATAGGACCCCAAACACGAAGAATGGACTAAAAAGTAGAAATTGGACCAAAGTGCACAGAGGGTCGCACCGAGGGTCGATGACCATCCGACCCTAGGTGTTCCTGAGCATCGACCCTCAGTATTCGGGAAGTTCAGAGTTAAGGGAGGGTCGCACCCAGGGTCGATCCTGACTCCGACCCTACCTCTGACCCTTAGTTAATATAGTAGTTTTTAAATTCAAAACTAATTCTAATTAAATTCTATCGACTTTGTTAGGTCTTCTAGCAATATAATAACATTGTAAAGGTGATTCTAAAGCTTGGAAAAATATCTATTAGCAAGCTAAGGTGAGGAACCAGAACCCCACACTAAATTGGTTAATAAAAAACTGTTTTTCTATTTTCTTGAGTCCTATGCCATGCTTGATTCTATGCGAATATGTTTGTAATGTGCATACAGCATGCCATCCAATATTTCTATTACTTGTTCATGCATATTTACTTTATTGTTTATAACATGACGATGATGATGATAGGAATAGCCATGTGCTTGTATGTGTGTGGTTGATGTGCTTGATGCGAGCGAGCATCAGGGGAGGTGTGATGAGAACGTCAATAAACGTTAACCTTTGGCGGGTCTCAACACTTTAGCTCTATCTCTAACTCAAGTCTTGTGCATTAGCATCGTCGTATCGCCATTACTTTAGCAGAACTATTATGTCATAGAGTATCAGGGGAGGTGGTCTCGGTCCTTGTAGTCTCTAACTCTACCTGGGGGCCTTAGCTCTATCTCTATGGACATTCTGAGGGATGTTGAGGTGAGGCCTTGGATACACTTTTGGCATTAGGATTGGTTAGTTGCGAGCCCAGTTTGCAGCCCTCGCCAATAGGGGCTTACGTGTTGGTATGGCACTATATAGCAATAAATGTAACATTTCTTATATAATGTTCATGATTGGGTGCATGTGAGTTGACGATAAACGTGATCTTCGGGTAACGTCACACACTCGTGTATAGAGGCGGAGTCAATAAACGTGACCTTTGGCTACCTAAACCTTTCTATTGCATACTGCAGACTTTAAACCGGACCAAAGATATAAATTGACTTTTTGCATGCATATGTATTGTTGCATTGTTTTGGCTACTCACTGAGCCGTGATGTGTGCTCACCCCTCGACGTCGAATATTTTTAGTTGATGATGCAGGTTATACTGTTGAAGATTATATGAACGCGTCCGCGTACAGGAACGTGGCAACAATGGAAGCTGGAGCTGAAGTAGATACACACGACTCCTCTTGCGAGTGCAACTCGTGTGTATTTGATTAGATATTTTATAGGTTTCTTTATTGGATTTATTAAGACATGTATTTGATAATTAATTATGTCTTAGTTGAACACAGAATAATTTACTATTAAATTATTGATATCATTTTAGTTTCTCAGTTCATGTTATTATAAGACTTTCGCTATTGTGTATTTACTCTGATTATGATTATGGATGTGCGTGAGTTTGGATAACGCAGGGATAGCCTATTTGAGATCCTGGTTGAACCGTTGGTTTATTAGCGGTTCATCACACCATTCTGAATAGTGCGGAATTGCTGTGTGACAATAGCCTTTTGATTAATTAGAGTGTCACTTGGTACCTACAGTGCTGGTCTTCACTGTGGCATTGATTCGTGTTCATTAGTGGTGGAAAACCCTAGCACGGAAGAAAAACCAAGTTAGACCGGGTTTTTTAGGTGCAGGTTTTACAAGGGTGACCGAATCCCCATGCCCATGCGCCTCTATTATCGACTTATCTCCCTCCAGACCACCCTTAGACTAGGCTCACCCTCAATCCTATGTTGTATAACCCAGTCTCCCACTATGTTTTATGATGATCAGGGCCAAGTGCAACACCAATTGGGTTTCTACTTCAACCTTTGCCCAATTTTTCTCATTTATGGTATTATGTAGAGGGACTCTGGTCTTGGGTGATTCCTTAATATAGGGTACCCTTTGGAAATTTAATTGACCTCGCCACCATTGGTCGTGGTCTTTAATTCAACTTCTGTGGGTTTTTAGGAGTTTAGGGCACTAGCTCTAGCTTAACTAGTCCCCTTACCCGCACTGGGTGAGTTACTTGGGCGACATTTCCTTCGACTTCCACCTAGAATCAAAGCCCTGGTGGCATTGAATGAGGTGTAACATTCCCTCAGATTTTCTTTTATGCTTTATGTTGCTTCCTATGGTTTTGACTCATAGTGCTAACCCAAACGTGTCACACTTCTCGTTTTACAAGTAGCTATGGCTTAAACTGGGAGGTTGATTCTGCCGAAGGCTTTGGGCTTCGACACTCACTAGTTCCGATCGTACCGGGAGAGCCAGAACTGGTCAAGGTACAGCAACACCATGGTGGAGGCGGGTCACTTCGTATTGTTTGACGAGTTAGACTAGTTTGGGATACATGAGCCTTTCTACCGGTTTGGTTAGACTCCAGCCCTGTATCTCCGGGACAATGTGTATCCCAACCTAGTTCGTCATTTCTATTGCAAACTAAGATACACCACTGATGAGGACTCTAGAGAGTAGTGCCTCACCAGCAGGGTGAAGGGTGTGGACCTTACACTAGTCATTGCATTCCTAGTTACCATGTTAGGAGTCTCCTCTGAAGGTGAATGCAAATATAAGGCTCTGTGGGAGCCCTTGGAGATCGACAAAGAGGGGTGGCAGAACATCTGGGAGACCCTGATTCAGCCCCATCTATTGACCCTTGCCAAGGGAAACAGAGAGTCAAACCTTAAGCTCAAATAGAGGATTCTCAGCCGACTAGTGCAGCACAACGTTCTTCCTCGCACCGAACACTGGGAGGAACTGGACAATTTTGGTATGTTCATGACCTACAGCCTCTACAAGGAGCAACCATTGTGCTTCCCCTACCTTATTCTCCATACCATAGTCCACACCTCCCAGCATATGCCGAATAAAGAAAAGTTCCCTACGACTGCATCATGACCCGCATGTTTACTATTGCCGGGGTGAACCTAGAGGGGGAGGTCGTGGAGAACGGCCTAGAGTCTTTAAATTTCGGCTAGGTCTCTATTGTGCGGATGCAGCTCACTAACAGCATCATGTCAGATCCAGAGCTCAAGGCACGGCCTAGACCTCCAAGAGCAGGGCATCTCTTAAGGCGTACAGCTACAGCAAGGACCAGTGTTGGGACAAGAGCTGGTAGCAGTAACAGTTTGCGAGAGTTAGATCCCACAATCGCCCCAAATGTCAACAGATACAACAAAGAGGACTTAGATGATAGCGAGAGAGATGATGACTTTGACACCTATGGTGACAATGAGGTACTTAGCAAGGACGAAGCGGATGCCATAGAGGAGGATACGGCTTCCGAGGTGCAAAGGGCTCCCCAGTCACTGGGACTTCTAGGCCTCGCTGTGGCTTCGTTTAGGTGTTGGACATCCTGAAACTGATGCAGCAGGAGAGAAAAAAGCTACAACAGGGATAAAAGATGATCATCCAGGAGTAAAGGAGGATTACAAAGTGCCAGAAGGCCATCACGGGTCATCAGGAGGCCCTTACCACTCGCCTGGAGAGCACGGCAGATGACATGGGTTTCCTTAGAGATGCCATGGTATCAGCTGGGCATTTGCATCACTTTGTCAAGCGTAGGCCCTCAGCCCTTGTAGACCAATAGTTTTAGTATCACCTCACTAGGTTTTTCTTTCTTTTGACTTAAATGTAGTTGTACATTGAGATGACTGTCCTAGTTGTGGACCGTATCCCGCTCGACATGATGTTTTCGTACACCTTTTTGAAATTAGGATAACAATCCAGGTTATGGACCATACCCTAGATTTTGTACTTATCATTTGCTTATACCTATATATTCCCCAGTTCTTATTTCAATGGTGCATTATGGTCTTGTTTAATTCTCGTAATATGGTGCCCCTATTTTATTGTCTTGACTAACTTACTAACTTGTATGTTTGTACATAGATTTTAAATTTACATCCTATGCATCTGTAACTGACTATGGGCACGCACGTGTAGGGAAAATTTGTAGGTAGAATCAGAGTTGTTGTGCTCTGATACCAATTTTGTCATGACCCATTTCTGGATGCGGTCATGACACCTAGGTTGACCCACGAGATGACCCGAATCCACCCAGCGACCGACAACTACAATGATTTACTTACAGACCCCACAGTCTACACTAGAAATACCCACAATAAGGAATGATAAACAGAGTAATAATAACAGAAGCATTTACGAAGTCACAGATGCTAACTGAATGATACTACCTCATTAATAGGGTTGCGAGTTATGCTTTTACATCACCACATGTTTCACAGAATAATACATATCTTAATATACAAATATCCTGAAAAAGTGAATTTAAAGGCGCCGCGTCAAGTCCCATAGACACACTCGGCGTAGAGACAGTCCTCGTCGTGATCCTCCAAGGGGTCTTTGCCAATAAAAATGTCCTCCAGCAGTGGAGACTCCATGAAGTCTGCAACACCAGAAGTACCTGCATCAGTAGCTGAAAAGAGTTTCTATATTGAGGGGTGAGCTCCCATCCCAGCTCAGTGAGGAGTCAAGTATCAATGCACATGCATGCTGAAGATCAAGTAAGAAATGCATACACAAGTGAACAAAATGCAGATCATTAATTAGGTCATGGTGTAATGGTTCTAAAGATCGATGCGATAGCCACGGTCCTGAGCTGCAACCTCTTGCACCCCGAAGGTGAACTGCCATTGGTCCCGAGACGGACGCCACTAACCAATGGCATTACTTGTCATACCCCAAATTTACAATATGTAAAAAGTTAGATTATGACCGGACCGATATGACATTTAATCGCAGTCCAACCTAGAACCAATGCGCTGAGTACACCAAAACCAACCATGCCCAATCCAATGCAACATAAAATATAATTGAGAGTACATACCATATTGGAAACAATTAAGTATCACTGAGCTCTATTAATAAATAATAAGTTAGGTAACATTTGTTCAAATATTATTCTTGTTTCTCACATCAATAGAAACCTTCTTAAACATATCCCATAATATTGCGTCCCAAAATAGGTAACTAACTAATAACTGAAATAAGAATAATAATGAATTCTCCAGTTCTTCTGCTAATCTGTCTTGTCCACATCATGGACTTAATCTGCTTTACGCTGCGCCACTTCCATAGCCTACTCTCCTGGTAGTGTTGAGTTGGGGTCATCAGGGATGCTCGCCCGATCCGCACAAGAGTACCTGCAAGGTCAACTTAGAAAAAGGCGATCGCAAGGGTGAACTCTCCAACTTAAGCTTGTAAGAAACAGAAAAGCCAGCAAGTAAATGCATGAAGATTTATAGATACACAAGGGTCTAACGTAATGCATGCCAAGTGCTATGGTAAGGCCTGACCACACTCACCGAAGCTGACCATAACTTCCATGCACAGGAGAGAATGGACACTCACGAGCCTGCACCAACAGCCCTGGTGAAGCCAGGCGTCTCCCACTAAGAATGGTGATAGGGAAAAAGCTAGACCAGTGATGCTCCAATGACCACTATCGACCCTTCCCCCTCATCCCCATCACATACCAGTACCTGGCCCCCTATTGGCCAATGTTACATACATGGGTTCTGTTACTAACCAATTATGAGACCCACACCCAGAATCCCTACTGACCTGAATTCCTCTTGTGCCTGGTTTTAACACTCAAACTGACGAGGCACCCAATATGGATCAAATGAATACATATGAACCTTAAGTAAGCTCCTCTATCCATGACAATGTAAGAACAGTAGGGTAGACCTAGAGTAGCCCCGCATGTATCCCAATGCATGGGAGCCATTCCACTGATCGAGGGGCTACAATTTGTCCTAATTGGAGGTTCTACCAGATGGAACACCAGCCGATAGCTTCCCCCAGTTCATGTGTGAAAAAGAAGCGTGTAAGACTCTCTTTCCTCGGGATTCTATAAATAGGGGATCCCAATCCCTTATTTTACTCTCTAACCTTGGGATTCATGGAGAAGGCCTTGGGATTGGTGAAGGAGCTCAACTTGTGCCCTAATCTCTCTCTCTTGTGAGGTAAGTCCACCTCACTCTCTCTTTCTCTCTCCTTCAGCACTAATGGTAGACCTAATAAGGGTTTACTCCTTCATTAATGACCACCATTAATGGAGATGAACTTAACCTAGACATAAGAGGTTTACCCTTTGAATGAAAGTTTACACCTCTCCCTTCCAGTGAACAATGGTTGACTTGGTAATGGAACACACCACCATTAATGGTCACCATTAAGAAAACCTAACCATAGAGGATAGGATGTTCGCCCACATCATGGTGGGGATTGAAATGAGTCAAAGGTGACTCAAACCTCTTTCCCTAGCTTGAAAGATGATTCCCACCGACTAGAAACCATAATATGGTTGTTGGGGATGAAATTCCCCAAAAATAAAAGACCAAAACTCTGGTTCGAGTGATTTCCACACTCACACCAGAGGATGCACACTGGGGGCATATCCTCCGAAGACACCAGAGCCTTACCTTCTGGAATCCATCGGAGGCTCTGGGTAATTTACCTTGTGAGCATAATGGTATTCGAAGGATATGCTGGAAAGAACACCACCCGATAATGCCTCTGAAATACATGCCATCTATTCTCGATAATCAATAAGAGGATATTCAGAAGATGTGCCGAATGACACACCATCCACCTATCCCTCCAGTTTATTTGAAAATTGTTAGATTCTTCTAAGTATTGTGGCGAAGGGAAGAACCAGAGGATGTACCATCCATGTCCTCTATCAGTTTTTTATTCTGAAAGCCAATTTGCCTTAGCTAGGATTTGTGGGACCAACCATTGAGTTTCCAATTTATTGGGACCCGTGTATGGACTTAAAAAACTTGACCATAAGGATTAAAAGCCATCCAACCAGCCAAATAATTATATAATGAAATAGGTTTCGGACTTGGACAAGGTGCGGGCCTACTATTGGGCTTAGCATTGCAACTGCACTATAAGTGCAATCAGGTGAGGGGTTTGGTCCGTAGTAATTAGAGTATTTTAACATGTCTACTTTTATGTCAATAACATGCTATGCCTATGATGATGACATGCTTTGTTTACGTTTATAACATGCCTTGTTTATGCTTATAATATGCCATCCAATAACTGTATTTATTGA
The DNA here is from genome assembly GCA_028583415.1 of Protea cynaroides. NCBI lineage: Eukaryota > Viridiplantae > Streptophyta > Magnoliopsida > Proteales > Proteaceae > Protea > Protea cynaroides. Next base: position 37,807,913 of record CM053276.1, on the reverse strand, counting down.
GTATGCATTTGCATAACAATAACTATGTATGCTTTATATGATGATTGTTGTTTGGGTATGATGCTCATGTGGTGTGTGGGAGCACAATACATGAGCCATGTTGTTTTGATGCTATTACCCTAATTAGGGTGCGGTGGTCCATGGGAGTAGTGTCGGGGGTCCCTGTTGGGGTATGGCCTTATTTATTTTACATGTATATGATCACCCATGTATGATGGTCCATGTGATGTATGGGAGCATGGCCACACGTATTATGTTAGAATTGCTAGCACTCTAGCGGGCACATAGTGATGCATGGGAGTGGAGCTAGGGGTCTCTACTGGGGTGCAACCCTATTTAAAATGATGCACATGATAGACATAGGTGGTGACATTACCCTGTATCCTATGCCCTTCAAGTAGGGGTTAAGATACTAGCATAGACTCATACTTCCAAAGGTTGGGTGATCTGAAAAATGAGTCAGTGATGTGTGGGAGCAAGGTAACTGGCTTGAGACAGGGTCTATGGTGGGAGGTGATGAGCCTGAAGGGTTTTGATGACCTGGATGGGGGTTCACTTGTAGATGGAGTTTAGTAATATGGGATCTCGTATTCTTCTTCTACCTTGCCCGATGTATAAGAGTTTGAAGCTAGCAGTCATAGGCGGGACCAAAAGCGTTGGCTAAATCTCAATATGACACCATAGTAGTACATTGTCAGAGACTTAATTAATGAACTCACTTCATTTCATTGGATGATGCATGCATGTGATACCTGACTTCTCACTGAGCTGGGATGGGAGCTTACCCTCGTATCAATACTTCTTTTCTAGATATTGATGTAGGTGATTACACTGTGGCTGAGTTTATGGAGGACTCGTTGGTTAGTGATGCCAGTGTTGTTGAGGATGCTACGGGAGAGCATGGCGAGGGCTATACTTGCAATGACTGCGTCTACGCTTGACTCACACCTTTTTATACTTTTTCTTTTGCTTTTGACTTTGATGTGGATAGACATTGAAATCTATCCAAAACAATGTTTATAGATTTTCTCTTTAATTCAGGATATGTGTGTATGAGATACTATGGTATTTGTGAAGACTATTGTGGTAAAACATCAAAAGACTTAACTTTATTTATGTTATGATATCACATAGTTGCCATCTATCATTTATTATTGCTTCCACTATTATTACTCTGTTCCTTTCATTATTATTGTGGTTATTGCTTATGTAGACTGTGAGATTTATATGATAGATTACTATAGTTGTTGATCATTGGAAGATTCGGATTAACTACTGGGTTGACCCAGATATCACTCCCGATTCCCCAGAATGGGCTGTGACACCAATCCTATATGACTTCATATGCACCTCCACAATACCCTAGCAGGAGTCCCAGTCTGTCCGTCTTTTCTCCCTAAACGCTATCATCCCATTAGGATATCGGGACAATGCATGGCAAGGGTTTGCCTGGCAGGTCGGATCCTGTAGTCCTCGACCCTTTCACTACTGTCCACCAAGCATCACAACACACATTCACAATCAACATATATAATAAATGCAATGCATGCAAAAAGGCAGTTATTGGATGACATGTTATTCACAACAAGCATGCGGCATAGACATACGCAAGATCAGAAACACTCTAAAAATTAATCAGGGTTATGTTCCTCACCTAAGGTATAGTTTATTACACCACAGAGTTGATAGCTTCTTTGTATGCAACACCTGAGTAGTGTGTAAAGGTGTTAGTTAATTGTCCATGTCATTACACAGTGATTTGGGGCTCTCTAGCTCTAGTCGGTGGTAGATCCGAACGCATGGGGTCGAGTCCAACATTGCTTCCGGTAGGAGTCCTAGCCTTCTGCCAGTAGTCGATCGCAACTCCCGGTCACACATTTCGAGTCTAGTATTGCGTCCCTATTATGACTGGCCGGTTGCATCTTGGTCGCTCAGTCTCGAGTTCGGTGTTGCATCCGGTTACTCCTCGAATGGTTTGCCAGGGTAAATTGGCCTGGCAGGAGGCACAGTTCTTGCCTCTGAGGGTACCCTCCGGACATGCTATTGGGCTTCTTCTGTGGAAGTCCATCGATAGTCCTAGTTTCCCCATTAACTAATTCTACCATTGTTAGCTAGGTATGGTCAATTTAAGGCATACCTCCTAGGTTTAGGTATTGCTATCCTGAGTTCAAGCTGAGGACGGATTCAAGGCTTACCCTAAACCATTTATTGAGAAAAGATCTTCTCGAGATCTAGAAGATGATACTCTACTCCGCCATTAATGGATAGCAGAGCTTTATCAAGGAATAATAATCTAAATCAATTAATAATCAGTATCGCCCACATTAAAACACTAAGGTATGGTTTAAGGAGTGTTATCGGCTACAGTTCAAGTGGTGGTGCAAGGCGATGAAAGGTGTTGACTGTTCTCTAAGCAGACGTCCCTCCAAGCTTTTCTTCCTTCTTCAACTCTCTCTCTCCCTCTCTGACAATGCGTTAGAGTTTTCCCTCATGTATTTGTAAATGCTTATGGATTGGTAAAGTACACCCAAAGGTGACATTGTTAAGTTTTATATAAATTAAGGTTTGTTGGAGTCATGTGAGAATTGAGAGGAATCTACCAAAGTGGTACACCTAGTTCCAACATGGTATTCTCAAATCCCAAATATATGCATTTACAGATATAGTAAAGGGATACATTATTCTCCCATAACATGAAAAATAACTAAAAAAGGCAGTGTTAACCCAAAGATGGCATTGTTAAAATTTTAAAGTATGTTTATGCACATGAGTAGAAGGGGTCTTAGCTTTAAGGGTCTCATTAACCCAAAGGTGGTGGGATTTTCAAGGGTCATTATTCCTTCGCAGTCACTACACAGTTACTGAGGAGAGCACTACATGTTTATCTCAAAGGAGAATGTGTAGTCGGTTAACTCGTAAAAAAAAAAGATACTTAGTTGCATGGATGGTTTGATATTGCTAGTGCAGGTAAATGGTGTATATGAGTCTTTTGCTGTTTGATACTGTGTTTAGACTCATATACTGATATATTCATCTAAAGATGTTGTCCCAAGGAGTGTGTTGATTTCTATTCTTTTTTTATTGGAAAAAATATAAGATTTGTTATGGAAAGTTATAGACTAGTCTAGGATTATTGACCTAGATGTGTTCTTTTATAGTAGTATACTCTAGTTGTGAAGTGTTTTGCTATTGAGGCTTTGTGTAGCAATTATTGGATGATGAATACTGCTAAGGGATTATCTCAGAGAGATCCAATGGAAAAAGTATGAATATCTAAAAGGTTTAGGAGATAGTTTATTGATCTAGCTCTTTAGTACTACTTTTGTTGGGAATGGTAATATGAGGAAGTATTTTTGGGAGCTATTAGTTATTACTGAAAAGCTCAAGGACTTGGAGACCAGAGTAAATAAAATATATAAGGCACCACATTCTTTAATGAAAAGTCATATTCAGATCTAAGTGGCTTACATTACCAAAGAGGAGAGATAAAGTCGGTGATAAGGTTTGTTGTTAGTGTAACTAAAATAGGTGGATTGACCAAATATTGTTAAGTCAAATAGATCTAGCTAGATAAGGAAAAGGCTTCTAGGATTTACAAGTAGGAGGGTTCTAAAGCTAGTTAACTTGTGTACAAGTTGGAATAATTAATATTCTTTTTATAACATGATGGTTATTTATTTTCTTTTAATTTTAACTGTTTGCTTTGTTTTTTTATGTTTGTTGTTTGACTTAACATATTGTTTCCTATATTGAAAATATGATTAATGTTACTTAAAAAATCTTCAGTAAAGTTTTTTCTTTTCAACTAAATAGAAGGATGTGATACCTGTTATGGTGCTTATGATGTTGTAATGTTGATTGTGTTTATTTAGTAAAGTGGAGAGTAGATTTTTTAAGGTTTGATTGTGCAATCTTAGGTTCAACTAGTTGTACCAGTTATAGTATGATCTCTAGGGCAAAGAGATATGTTAAGGTAGATCTCTTGGAATAGTTGAGAGGTTTTGTTAGTGAGAATCTTTAGATCTCTTAGTCGGTGGGAGTTTTCAGATCTGCTTGATTAGTGAGAGATCTGGTATTTGATTGTTTATCTATGCTTAATTGTGTTGCCTATGGTTTAATGGGTAGAATTATTGGGGAGCATGATTATGTTTATTTAAGCATTCATTTCATTGCTTGTATGCATTCTTGGTTATTTATAAGACGTATCAAAGTTGCAAGGCAGTATTTAGCCAAATAAGGCGGTAAGCCAAATGGTGGTATTAGTCCAAACTAGTGTTGGTTTGCTTATGAGTTGGATAATATCAAAGTTCGTTGACTTATAAGATTTTAAGGTAATGAGATCAAGGTAATTCGATCATTGGACTCGCATGAGATTTTATTTTTATGCATTATCTCAAGCGATTCATGTATTGAGTAGACCTCTGTTGTGGCTGACAAAATGTGTACATCATATATTGAAGTGTATTTTCCACTGTTGCTCAGCATTGGTAGGTTCGATGGATGGGTCAAAGTTAATGATGATTTAGTATCTTAAATTCCATGGCTACACTAATTAATGATGGTTTTGTAATTAATGTAGCCCAAGTGGGAGATTATTAGAATTATGTGGGCTTAATTAATTACATTATCAGTTATTTAGTGGCAGTCCAATTAACACAGTAGGATTGGTTCGGTTTGGTTCATCACATGGTATCAGATAGATATGGTAACCCTAATTCTATTAAAGGAAGGGTACTAGGGTTATGATAGTATTCCATAAATACTTTTTTAGAGTCCTAACAGTTACAGTTAATGATAATTTATCTGCACCCATTAGCAAGAGATATCATGATACCCTCTAGAGACTGTGGAAGGCTCTAACTGAAGGATTACTATCAAAGCTTGGAGCATAGGGAAATCACTCTCCTTACAAACAGTTATGTCTTTTATGATTCATTGTTTATCTTATTATCAGTATTCTAGGGTTTTTGTATGGACTGGGATGGGTTTGGTTTAAACCTTAACCATACAAAAGTTTAACATTAATGACTGGGATTAAATCATAGCCCTACATTGAAATTATAGTTTTTTTTTATGCAAATCCATTTTCGTAATTACAGTTTCAATGGATTACAATGTTGGGTTTCCATTTTGAATGATTTTACACAATGAATATATGTCTGTATTTTTTGTCCCAAATTTTCAACAGGTTACCATATTAACGATGTATTAAACACATCGTATTAATGTCATGCATGTTTTTTTTGGATCGAGCTCCTCTAAAACACCCCTAAGTGCTTCAAAGGGTGGAGCACCCCTTGAATGGTTGCCACGTGGAGTCTAATTAATCTGACGGCTACATATTAAAACCTGCAAAATAAAGATCTAAGTAAATGCTACATGATATCAGAGGGAATGAAAAGAGGGGAAAATTTAAAAACTCATCTCATGCAAGAGACATAAGGAAGATGAAGAACACAAGAGAAGAGAAAATTTTCCACCGGACACTTGCTGTTTCTCCCTTACCATTCTCTCTGCTACTGCAACTCTAGCCGGTCGGACTCTTCATCCTTGCACAAGTCCCTCTCACTGTTCTTTCTTCTGACTGAGGTACATTTCTCGTTCTTCATTTCTTGTTTTATCAAAGATGAAGCAATTCTGGAAAGCTCCGATTCTCTTGGACTTGCATATCCTATACTTTTTCTGTTTCTAACAAGATCACACTCAAAAATAAAATAAGAATCCATTTACAATTCAGTGTTCCTTCCCCCCCCTCTCTTCTTTCAAACAAGAGACCTGAGGAAGACGAAGAACGCAAGAGAAGAGAAAAATTTCCGCCAGACACCTGCTGCTTCTCCCTTACCGTTCTCTTTGCTACTGCAACCACCGGCCAGCCGGACTCTAGTGGCATTGGAGTTGGAATAAGAGTGAACTTGGTTATAGTGGGCATTTAGGGAAATAAGAGAGGGAAGAAGGACAAAATGACATACTGACTGAATGAGAAAATTGGAAGTGAAATTTTAGAATTAGTGGCATCTAGAAGCATATGGTAAATCCATAATTGAAGAGAACTAGTAACCAAAAAAAAAATTACTGAAGAAAGTTACAACATAATTGAAAATATATGAGTCCTCTTCCTAAATTTTATACACAACTGCCATGCCCTACTTCCATCGGCTGTTGTGACATGTTTATATGTGGAGTCTTTTTGAAACTCGGTTTCTTGATTTGAAGGAGCTTGATCTCGCGAATAATTCCTTCTCAGGTTTGCTTTCGGTGAGTTTGGTTGCACTGAACCTTGAAAGATTGAATTTTTCTTTTAATAACTTTATTGGGGATTTTGCAGGTGTTAGAGGGGTCCAAGTTTGGAGCTGAGGTTCATTTTTTAAGTAAACAGTCCTACACTATGTGGAACTCCTCTTGGGGGTTGCAGGGGAAGCTTAGGTATGAGATCCGGTGGCATTGCGGGTTTTGTGATTGGGCTGATGATTGATCTCTAGTTTGAGATTAGTTTTTAATTCCCCCCTCTTCCCCTTTCATTCCCTTTAATATCATGTGTAGCATCCACTTAGGTTTTTATTTTGCAAGTTTTGATTTATGGTTGTCGAATTAATGAAACTCCACGTGGCAACCATCTAAGGGGTTCTCCACCCCTTGAAAGGTGCTTTAGAGGAGCTCGATCATTTTTTTTTTAAGGAAAAATTTCATCAACCCCCTATACTTTGCTTTGAAGTCACCCAACCCCCAACTTTGAGATAAATTTTACACACCCCCCACACCCCCCTCAAATGTTAAATATTATCTCATAGACTATTTTATCTTCTCCCAAAACCCAAATTTACAAAACTTACCTATTGTTTTACTATTCATTCTCCCGTTTAGTACGGTTCCAATTTCTTCGCAGATACTTTCAAATTAAGGTCCCCCCCCCCTCCTCTTTCTCCTCCATATCTTTATGTTTGATCGTTACAAAACTTACCTATTGTTTTACTATTCATTCTCCCGTTTAGTACGGTTCCAATTTCTTCGCAGATACTTTCAAATTAAGGTCCCCCCCCCCTCTCCTCTTTCTCCTCTTTCTCCTCCATATCTTTATGTTTGATCGCTCCAGTTGCGGAGCTTTGGTGGAGGGAAGAAGTGGATCAGAACTTGAGGAGGCTCCACCTGTTTCTAATCCTTGCCGAAGGAGATGAATCAGCCAAACTAGGAGGTCTGAACCGTACTCAGATTTTGATGAGTTTCACCCGATTTTTATTGCATTTACGAGATGAAGTGAGAGTTTCTTTGATTAATTTGGTTTCAAGTATCTTCAATTTCTTTTAAACAAGGCACCATTTCTGTAACTTGATGAGCATCAGTCACATCTTGATTGAAAGGGTCTCCATAGAATAAGGCTTCCATTGCTTCAGCAACCATTTGTGTATCAAAACCAACAACATTTATATATCCACCTGATGACTCTGGGTTCATACCAAGTACTTCCAAAATTTTCCCCGAGAGTCTTACATTTAACTGTTTATCCAACTCCTCAGCAAGATTCTTTTTTGTATTTGTTTCTGCTGAATAAGTTAAACCAATTATCTTCTTATGGAGGCTTTTTTTTTTTTTTTTTTCCCCCCCACCCTCTCCCCCCCCCCCCCCCCCCCCCCCCCCTGGGGGGGGAAGAGCTCCCCCCCCCCCCCCCCCTAAATCCACCCCGCCCAAAACCCCCCCAACCAACCCCCTCCCCTTCCCCCCCTCTTTTTTTTTTTTTCTTCAATTCCTTATTTTATCAATTTATAAAAAAGGTAAAAAAAACCTATCCTTTAAAAAAAAAAAAAAAAAATAAAAAAAAAAAAAAAAAAAAAAAAAAAAAAAAAAAAAAAAAAGAAAAAAAAAAATTGGGTTAAGTCTTCCCCATAAAAAAAATAAAAAATAAAAAAAAAACCCCAAAAAAAAAAAAAAAAAAAAAAAAAAAATTTTTTTTTTAAAAAAAAAAAAAAAAAAAAAAAAAAAAAAAAAAAAAAAAAAAAAAAAAAAAAAAAAAAAAAAAAAAAAAAAAAAAAAAAAAAAAAAAATTTAAAATCTCTTTTTTTTTTCCTAAACAAAAAAAAAAAAAAAAAAAAAAAAAAAAAATTTTTTATTTTTTTTTTTTTTTTTTTTTTTTTTTTTTGATTTTTTTTTTATTTTTTTTTTTTTTTTTTTTTTTTTTTTTTTTAAAAAAAAAATATCTAAAAAAATTTTTTTTTTTTTTTTTTTCATTTTCAAATTCTCAAAATAAAATTTTTAAATTTCCCCCCCCCCCCTAAGAAAAAATAAATTAAACCAAATCCCCAAAACGAAACCTATATAAAAACCAAACAAATAATTAAAAAAAAAACCCAAATTACCCTTCTGTCTTGTTGGTTTCACTCAAATTAAATTACCTTACTTTGAAACGTAGATAGTAGCAAGAAAGAGTCGAACCCACAAGGATTGTATGATCAAGATTAAAATGTTTAATTAACCTAAAGAGAGAAAAAAAATAAATGAAAATAAAATAAGACTCAGAAAGTAACCAATTGTTGTACTAAAACAGATTATGATTAATCTTATTAGCACAACTTCATTGGCTATTCTATGTATGGAGGGGGGTATGTTTGCAGTAGAAAAGAACAGTAATTAATTATCTAAAATGCAAGAATAAAGAGCAAGGTAATACAAATATCAAAGATTAAACCAATAAGAGAAAACTTCGGTCAAAAGGATACTTACACCATCTTCATAAACTTGTTCATCGACATAAAGGATAATCAATTCCAATTGAATAATCAATCAAGAAAATTAGGACTAGGCCTAAAATCCTTAGCCTTTCCTTAAGATTGGTCTATTAAAAGATAGCTTATTAATAGCACCCTTACTCTTAAATCAATCTCAAGACTAGGCTCTCGATTTGATTCAGGAATAACAATAACAATTGGAAAGACGATTGAAATTAAACGTTAAGCACACACCAGCGTGGTTTAATTATTTTAATCTGATTTCTCCTAGAAATATAACATTAACTTGTCCATTAACATCAATCCCCATTGCCACTGACATAGAATCAATTGATAGCAATTCAATTCTAAAATAACAATTGATTAAATAAATAAATCAATTAGTAGTACTCCTAATCAACCCATTCATCAATCATTATACACATAAATTGGAAGAAAAACAAATATTCAATTAAAAATCAATAAATAAAAACAAGTCTCACAAGTTTACAATGATGGCTTCAGCTCCGTCTAACCAAAGATAAGAAAGTTAGCCACACATGACTTCTTCAAGAACACAAAAGAAAGAGAGTTGTTCTTCAGCCATTGTCTTCTTTCTCAATCACTCTTGAATGCTCTTTACATAGGCTTTACATTGTTTAAATAGCCAAAATACAAGACTAAAATTGGTATGCCTAGATTTGACAACCTTATTACATGGAAATAAAAATTAAACAAAATCTTTGTTCCTAGATTAGATGAAAATCATTCCATTATTAAACAATTGTCACCCCCAAATCTACCAAATTTTGTAAGATTCCATAGTTGTGTATATTCTCCTCAAGATTTTCAATAATCAATCAAGGCCTTCCAATAGTGAACCTTCCGTGTGTAGCAACCTTCCTTCTCTGGTTTAGATTTGGATCAATTTTCCAGATTAGATTTTAAAACCACATTTGGAAGCCCAAACGAACTCTTTCCATGTCAGAATCCTACATGAAATTCAAAACGTTATTATTAAGAGTGCTAGAATTTTCATCTTTTATTAATTAATTAACAAGATTTCTAAAATATACCAAACTCATAAAATAAATTCTATTAAGCTCAATAAGGTATAAAACACCCTAAAAATCATAATGCAAAAGGAATAAAAAAATATAAAATTATACACTTATCAAATTCCCCTACACTTAGCCTTTGCACGTCCTCGGGCAAAATAAAATAAAAAAAATCATAAACTATTCCACTTTCGTAGGAACCACGATTGCACTTAGCATGTACAACAAGCCATTGAACCCCTAGGTTACCCCTAGTGGACAAGTTGTGTCTCGTGAGGGTTTGCAGTGAATCTACCCACAAAATTCAAAGAAAAATATTTTTAGATTTGACAAATTACAGGAATTAAATAAAATCTTAAGTATTCCACAATTATAACTCATAAACATAATTAAACTCAATAGAAACTTAAATCTTATCAAAGATACAATAACTTTATTTTAGTCACCATCTTCAACAAATTCATATTAATATGCATCTATAGTGTGAAGTGTGAAGTGATGTAACTCAATTAGTAAGGGGCTTTACAGTATACTTCAAGAAAAATAACATCATTTTTTTTTATTGACTAGTGCAATGTCCGTTTTCTAAGGCTTTCTAAGTTACCCATGTAGCAAGTGTTGGGTCAGTGACTCCCAAACCAGTTGGCTTTAGGGCACTAGGTGTAGAGACACCCCTAGGACTTAATAACTCAAGTAACAAAGGCCACAAAATTAGACTTAGTCAATTAAACTGCTCTATAACCATCATCTCAATTTTTCTTTTTTTATCGACTTGTGCAATGTCCGTTTTCTTAGGCTTTCTAAGTTACCCATGTAGCAAGTGTTGGGTCAGTGACTCCCAAACCAGTTGGCTTTAGGGCACTAGGTGTAGAGACACCCCTAGGACTTAATAACTCAAGTAACAAAGGCCACAAAATCAGACTTAGTCAATTAAACTGCTTATAACCATCATCTCAATTTTTCTTTTTTCTTTTTTCTTTTTTGAGGTATTTTGGACATTGAAGCAGTTATTTATTCTTTTTCAAGTTTTTTTTTTTTTTTTTTTTTTTTTTTTTAATTGTCATTTCTCAAATTTACCGTTTATTCCCCATAACTAAGAGTTGGTGCAAATGTGAAATACAAAGACACATAACAATAAAACTTTATCTCGAGTGGTGATTCAAATTTAGTTGCATATCTAATCTAAGGTTCAAGAATCTCAATAATTTAATCATATTTATAAAGTTTCAACATGGTCACTTTAGAGAATTAATCCAAACTTGTAACTGGTCAAAAATTTTTTTTTTTTTTTTTTTTTGAAGAAAATTTGAAGTCAAATTTTTTTTTTCGGAAACTATATACAACCAATATATACTAACAACATGTAAAAATAAAAACAAAACACATCGTAGAATTCCCCCACACTTAAAACTTACATTGTCCCCAATGTAAGACTAAATGCAAAGAAAAAGACAAATACAAACATAATATCTATGAAAAAAAAAAATAATAAATAAATAAATAAAAAGAGAAAGGGTTAAGAAAGCAAATCTGATTTCTTGGGTTGCCTCCCAAGTAGCGCTTTTGTTTAACGTCGTTCGCTCGACTTTGCAGCTTTTCTCAATCTGAATAAAGTGGATCTTCTAAGTCCATAGCTTTCTCAACCAACGAGTTAACTTGAAAACCTTCATGGTAAGGTTTAAGTCTATATCCATTGACCTTAAAAATCTTTTGAGTGTCCAAACTTTGAATCTCAACTGCACCATGTGGAAAGAGATTAATAACAATAAAAGGACCAATCCAACGAGATTGCAACTTACCAGGAAATAATCGAAGCCTTGAATTATAAAGGAGCACTTTTTGTCCAACAACAAATTGCTTCTTAGAAATCATTTTATCATGAAAGGCCTTCGTCTTTTCCTTATAAATCCGAGAGTTCTCATAAGCTTCATTGCGAATCTCCTCTAACTCCTGCAATTGCAACTTTCGTTGCTCCCCCGCCTTATCCGTCTCCATGTTACACTGCTTAATTGCCCAGAATGCCTTGTGCTCCAATTCTACCGGTAGATGACATGCTTTTCCATAAACCAACCGATATGGAGACATCCCTATAGGTGTCTTATAAGCAGTCCTATAAGCCCATAGTGCATCGTCAAGTCTTGTACTCCAGTCTTTCCTATTCGGATTAACTGTTTTTTCTAAAATTAACTTCACCTCTCTATTAGATACCTCAGCTGGCCCATTAGTTTGTGGATGGTAGGTAGTTGAAATCTTACGGGTCACAGCATACCTCTTAAGCAGTGCTATTACAGTGCGGTTACAAAAGTGAGTCCCTCTATCACTGATCATTGCCCGTGGGATCCCAAATCTAACAAAAATGTGAGACTTGACAAAATCTGCAACCACTTTAGAATCATCAGTTCGGGTGGCTTTTGCTTCCACCCACTTTGACACATAATCAACAGCAAGTAAAATATAAACATTGCCAAAAGAATTAGGAAAAGGACCCATAAAGTCAATGCCCCAAACATCAAAAATTTCACAAATAAGTATGGGGGTTTGTGGCATTTGATCCCTACGGGCCACATTACCTGAGTATTGGCAACGAGTGCATGACTTACAAAATATATATGCATCATGAAATAAAGATGGCCAAAAGAAGCCACATTCAATCACTTTTCTTGCTGTTATTTTAGGACCGAAATGTCCACCACATGTATATGAATGACAAAAGATAAGAATGGATTCAAATTCAGTTTCGGGTACGCACCTTCTTACCATTTGGTCTGAACATTGTTTCCAAAGATAAGGGTCATCCCAAATGTAGTACCGAGCATCACTCTTGATTTTCTCTCTTCGTACTCTAGGTAGCTCTGGTGGTAAGGTTTTGGTAGCCAAATAATTGACTAAATCTGCATACCAGGGCATTACATTTGTCACCTTAAGTAGTTGTTCATCTGGGAAGAAATCTTGTAATGGTATCGCATCATCCTCCTTAACCACCCGACTAAGATGGTCTGCAACTAAATTCTCAGCTCCCTTCTTGTCCTTAATCTCCAAATCAAATTCTTGAAGAAGAAGGATCCATCCGATCAATCTTGGCTTAGATTCCTTTTTCGCCAAAGAAGTGCCTAAGAGCTGCATGATCAGAATAGACAATAACTTTAGTTCCCAATAAATAAGATCTAAATTTTTCCAAAGCAAAAACTATAGCCAATAGCTCTTTCTCCGTTGTGGAGTAGTTACACTGTGCTTCAGTTAGTGTCCGAGAGGCATAATAGATAGCATGAGCAACTTTCCCAACACGTTGACCCAAAACAGCCCCAATAGCATAATTGCTAGCATCACACATGATCTCAAATGGGAGTTTCCAGTTCGGTGATTGAATCACGGGGGCTGTTGTTAACAGTTCTTTGAGCTTGTCAAAAGCTCTTTTGCACTCATCATTAAAGTCAAACACCACTTCCTTTTGTAAGAGCTTGCATAAGGGCAATGAAATTTTTGAGAAATCCTTGATGAAGCGCCGATAAAAGCCTGCATGTCCAAGAAAGGAACGCACTTCCCGCAAAGTTGTGGGGTAAGGTAAAGATTGAACAAGATCTATCTTTGCTTTGTCAACTTCTATACCTCTAGAAGATATCACATGACCTAAAACTGCTCCTTGTGTTACCATAAAATGACATTTCTCAGAATTCAAAACAAGGTTAGTTTCTATACACCTCTTAAGAACAAGTGTAAGGTTATCCAAGCATGTATCAAAAGAGTCTCCATAAATAGTAAAATCATCCATGAAAACTTCTATAATGTTCTCTACATAATCAGAAAAAATGCTAACCATACACCTCCGAATGTGGCTGGGGCGGTGCAAAGACCAAACGGCATTCGTCGGTAAGCAAAGGTACCAAATGGGCAGGTGAATGTCGTTTTCTCCCGATCTTCGGGTGCAATCACAATTTGATAGTAACCTGAGTAACCATCAAGAAAACAATAGTGCGAACGACCTGCTAACCTCTCCAACATTTGATCGATAAATGGAAGAGGAAAGTGTTTACGAGTTGAAACATTCAATTTCCTATAATCAATACAAACACGCCACCCATTTTGTATCCTAGTAGGGATTAACTCATTATTTTGATTCTTAACAACAGTTATGCCCGTCTTTTTAGGTACCACCTGAACCGGACTTACCCACTTACTATCAGAGATAGGATAGATAATTCCAACATCAAGGAGCTTTAATATCTCCTTCTTCACAACTTCCATCATAGGAGGGTTGAGTCTACGCTGTGCTTCTCTAATCGGTTTGGCTCCCTCCTCAAGAAGTATGCGATGCATGCACATGGTCAGGCTGATTCCCTTAATGTCGGCTATTGTCCACCCAATGGCTGTCTTATGGTCTCTCAAAATTCGAATGAGTTTCTCCTCTTGTAGCTTGGTCAAGTCCCTTGCTATTATCACAGGTAACGTCTCATTGTCTCCTAAGTAGACATATTTGAGATGGTCTGGAAGTGGTTTCAGCTCAACGATAGGTGCCTGCACAATGGAAGGTAACAACCTTGTATGAGATATAGGCAACTCAATGTGAGCAACATCATATCTTTTTGGAATTGGGGGTAAGGCCTGCAATGCCATCAACATCTTCTCTAATTCAGCATTTAATACAAATTCTGAATTGAAATCCTTGCTATTCAAATGTTTGCTAATGGCTACCATCAACTCATCTTCACCATTTAATTCAAAAACTTGTTGTACCATAGAATCAATTATATCAATAGCAAAAACAGAATTTATATCACTAGGATACCTCATAGCCTCAAAAATATTAAAGCGAACTATCTCGCCATCAAATTCCATAGATAAGGTACCATCATGAACATCTATTTTTGTTTTAGCAGTCTTTAAAAATGGTCTACCCAACAAAAGAGGTGTAGAATTATGAGATGAGTCATCTTCCATTTTTAATACATAAAAATCAATAGGAAATACCAATTCATTAACTTGAACTAACACATCCTCAATCACACCTTCAGGATATACATTTGATCTATCAGCTAATTGAATAGTTACACCAGTTTCTTTTAAAGGTTCTAGATTTAATGAAGCATATATTGAATAAGGCATGACATTAATTGATGCTCCTAAATCTAACATAGCTCTATTGAAATTGGTGTTACCTATTTTGCATGGGATAGTCAATGTACCTGGGTCTTTACACTTAGGAGGAAGCTTTCGTTGAATAACGGCTGAGACATTTTCACCCATACTTACCTTTTCATCTCCTTTCAATGGATGTGCACAATTCCTTAAGAAATTTAGCATACCGTGGCACTTGTTTAATTGCTTCAATAAGAGGTATATTTATCTCTACCTTTCGAAAAATCTCCAACATCTCCTTTTCTTTTTCTTCCTTTCTAGATTGAGCAAACTTGCTAGGAAAAGGAGGTTGAATAGGAATAGAGTAAATAGAAGGTTTAGAATTTACCCCAGATGAGAAAATAGATGTCGGAGTTGATTTTGAGGTCTCTTTCTCTTTTTCCTTTTCTATATTCTCCACTTCTTTTCCACTTCTCAAGATTATGGCATTTGCATTTTCCTTCGGATTCACCATTGGTTGCGAAGTTAGCTTTCCCGAGCCTCGAGCCTCTAGTCTACTCATTGAAGTGGCCAGTTGGCTTATTTGAGTCTCCAAGTTCTTTATACCTGCCCTTGTTTCCTGTTTAAATTGTAATGAATCATTGGCAAGTGTTTTAACAATATCTTCCAAGGTCATACCTGAACTTGAAGGTGCTTGTTGTCTGGATTGAAAAGGTTGTTGGCCTTGTTGATACCCATACTGACGATTGGGGCCATCTTGATTACCATAGCTGAGATTTGGATGATTCCTCCATCCCGGATTGTAAGTATTTGAGTATGGATCGTACTTACGTTGAGGTTGTCCTGGAAATCCACCCACAGTATTTGCTTGCTCTGTAGATTCCTCTTGAAGCGTGGGACACATATCAGTTGGGTGTCCCGCGATGTAGCAAATTCCACAAGTTTGAACCTGTTGCACCTTATCCACAGCCAATTGACGAACAAGTGAGGACAATTCTACAATTTTTAATTCAAGAGAAGAAGTGCTTACCTCATTAACCTTGTTCGATGGAGGGTCATTTCTTACACCAAATTGCTGAGAGTTAGCATCCATATTTGCAATCAAATTATGGGCTGCCCTTGGAGTTTTATCCACTAATGCTCCTCCACTTGCTGCGTCAATCATACCCCTATCAGTATGAGAAAGCCCTTCGTAGAAGTATTGAATGAGTAATTGTTCGCTAATTTGGTGATGAGGGCAGCTGGCGCAAAGCTTATTGAATTGCTCCCAGTATTCATAAAGTGTTTCTCCATTATATTGCCTAATACCGCAGATTTCTTTTCGAATATTGGCTGCCCTTGAAGCTGGAAAATACTTTTCCAAGAAAAGCCGCCTCATCTCATTCCATGTGGTAATGGATCCTGATGGCAAGTAATAAAGCCAATCTTTTGCATTGTCCGCTAATGAGAATGGAAACGCCCTCAACTTGATTTGCTCCTCAGAAATTCCGGTTGGTTTCATGCTTGAACATACCACATGGAATTCTTTTAGATGCTTGTGTGGGTCATCACCTACAAGACCATGAAAAGTAGGAAGGAGATGGATTAGACCAGATTTAAGTTCAAAGGCAACATCAAGATTAGGATACTCGATTCAGAGTGGTTGTTGGTTCAGATTAGGAGCCGCTAACTCCTTAAGAGTGCGGTTGTTGTTGTCTGCCATTTCTTCAAAGTCTGAATTACTAGTGCTGCCAGAAGCTAAATCAATGGCTACGTTGTTGCCTGATGAAGAATTTTTTGCTGTCTTTCTACTTTCTCTCCTTAGCTTGTGCAGAGTTCTTTCTATTTCTGGATCAAATTGCAACTCTCCCAAATGAGAAGATCAGGTCATTCACTTAAGAGAACAACCAGATAATAAATAAAAAATAAAAAAAAAATCAATTAAATAACCAAACAAATTAATTTAATCAAAACAATCCCCGGTAATGGCGCCAAAATTTGATGCGTGTCAAGCACTCAAATTAAATTACCTTACTTTGAAACGTAGATAGTAGCAAGAAAGAGTCGAACCCACAAGGATTGTATAATCAAGATTAAAATGTTTAATTAACCTAAAGAGAGAAAAAAAAATAATTGAAAATAAAATAAGACTCAGAAAGTAACCAATTGTTGTACTAAAACAGATTATGATTAATCTTATTAGCACAACTTCATTGGTTATTCTATGTATGGAGGGGGGGTATGTTTGCAGTAGAAAAGAATAGTAATTAATTATCTAAAATGCAAGAATAAAGAGCAAGGTAATACAAATATCAAAGATTAAACCAATAAGAGAAAACTTCGGTAAAAAAGGATACTTACACCATCTTCATAAACTTGTTCATCGACATAAAGGATAATCAATTCCAATTGAATAATCAATCAAGAAAATTAGGACTAGGCCTAAATCCTTAGTCTTTCCTTAAGATTGGTCTATTAAAAGATAGCTTATTAATAGCACCCTTACTCTTAAATCAATCTCAAGACTAGGCTCTCGATTTGATTCAGGAATAACAATAACAATTGGAAAGACGATTGAAATTAAACGTTAAGCACACACCAGCGTGGTTTAATTATTTTAATCTGATTTCTCCTAGAAATATAACATTAACTTGTCCATTAACATTAATCCCCATTGCCACTGACATAGAATCAATTGATAGCAATTCAATTCTAAAATAACAATTGATTAAATAAATAAATCAATTAGTAGTACTCCTAATCATCTCATTCATCAATCATTATACACATAAATTGGAAGAAAAACAAATATTCAATTAAAAATCAATAAATAAAAACAAGTCTCACAAGTTTACAATGATGGCTTCAGCTCCGTCTAACCAAGGATAAGAAAGTTAGCCACACATGACTTCTTCAAGAACACAAAAGAAAGAGAGTTGTTCTTCAGCCATTGTCTTCTTTCTCAATCACTCTTGAATACTCTTTACATAGGCTTTACATTGTTTAAATAGCCAAAATACAAGACTAAAATTGGTATGCCTAGATTTGACAACCTTATTACATGAATAAAAATTAAACAAAATTTTCGTTCCTAGATTAGATGGAAATCATTCCATTATTAAACAATTGTCACCCCCAAATCTACCAAATTTTGTAAGATTCCATAGTTGTGTATATTCTCCTCAAGATTTTCAATAATCAATCAAGGCCTTCCAATAGTGAACCTTCCGTGTGTAGCAACCTTCCTTCTCTGGTTTAGATTTGGATCAATTTTCTAGATTAGATTTTAAAACCACATTTGGAAGCCCAAACGAACTCTTTCCATGTCAGAATCCTACATGAAATTCAAAACGTTATTATTAAGAGTGCTAGAATTTTCATCTTTTATTAATGGGTAAATTACACAGACACCCCCTCTACAGTAGTGAAATTACACAACACTACCCTGCTTTTTCAAAAGTTACACAGAATACCCCTATAATGATGGTATCATACAATCTCATCCCTACCGTTAGTTTGAACTTAACGGCAGAGGGTTACTTTTTTTTAAGACGAAAATACCCTTTACTAAGGACACTAAAAATGACACATTTTCTTGTCAGTTCTCTCCTCCACGAAAATTCCTCTTTCTTCTCTTCAGTTCCGTTTTTTTTTTCTAGGTTTTTTCTTCTCCACGGCTTCGCATAGTTTCTTCCGTTTTCTTCTCTTCTCTTCACTTCCGTTTTCTTCTCTTCTCTTCACTTCCGTTTTCTTCTCTTCTCTTCACTTCCGTTTTCTTCTAGGTTTTCTTCTCCACGGCTTCGCGGCTCAGAGTTTCTTCTCTAGGTATGCCTCTTATTCCTCCATCTCTTCCTTCATCTTAAACTGTAGAATACTTCGATTGAACAATAATGCTCTCACAGGACTACGAAGGATCTTACTTGTCAGCTGGTATTTCTTCTCAACGAAGGGTCTGTCTTCTCTCCGGGTATTTCTTCTCCTGGTATTTCTTCAGCACTGCTTGGCGAGTTCGAAGTCCAGGTCTTCTCGTAGGTTTTCTTCTTCGCGGGGTTTTCTTCAGCACTGCTTGGCGTCTCAACAAATTCTTCTCCAGGTATTTGGATTGATCCTTGGATTCCTACCCTACCCAACGAATTCTTCTCCAGGTATTTCTTCAAATACTTAGTTTCAGGATTTGAATCCGGAATTCTCCGAATCAAGGATTCCGCCCTCAACCGAAAACCTACGATTGGGGAAAATCTCCATGAATTATTTTAAATAGAGACGACGTCCCCATTTTTTAAGATGCTTCCTTCTGGGGATTTTGGGGATTAAGTCAGTGGACTGGTATTGTCATTGTTTAATCCAAAAATTTTAGTGTCATTTTTAGTCCTTTTTAGTGTCCTTCAGGATTACTGTTCCATGACAAATACGAAGGGTCTCCAAGCCGTCTGAAAACAGAACACAAGCATCAGTGATAAATGGATTGGTACCTTGGCTTGAACAGAAAGTTGTTCTTTCCCCCAAGCCAGCTATTGGCTAGAAAGAAGCACAATCCACCAACTATGAGATATGCAATGCCAAAAAAAGTTGTTCTTTCCCCCAAGCCAGCTAGTGGTAGAAAATACAATTTTCTTCTCTCCACTAAAACTGTAAATGTTGTAGTTGTTCTGCAATGTCACTTGTATAGTGTCATTTGCTTAGAGATCCACATCTATCTTCCCATATAACTTCCTAAAAGTTGGAAGGGCTGCAGTTTCTCATCCAAACAATTAGATCCTCCAGCTGACTCAACTGTTTGCACAAAGTATAGCAAATGAGATCAGTTCTTGCTTCAGGGATGGCAACCAATGTAATGCAAAAGAAATGATTCTATTTGATGTTTACTAGGAGAGGAGTTGAATTACTTACGGATTTGCTGGTGCCAAGGGTTGCACCACCTATAGTACAACATTGAATGATGAATTTCTATACTATTCAGTGTTTTCCTTTAGCTTATTCTCTGTTTTTCTTAGTACATGCTTTAATTTTCAGCCACTTGATAGAAATATAAATATATTTCTATTGCTTTTCAGAATTTACTCACTAAAATTTACAATGTGATGTGATTTAAATCCTTGCAGATTTAAAATGTCAATTTGCAAGGTGGTATATCATTTTGAAAATCGTTCGCAGCCTAAAGTTCTGGATTCTGATTTGTATTCCTACATTGATGTCATCTATGACATATATAACTCTGTTTTGAGGCATATACCCGAAGAAAAGAGTATATCCTTCAAAGTTAAATGTGTAATGGAGGATATCGATGTGGAAATGGAAATTGATTCTGATGGGAAGGTGCAAAAAATGTTTCAAGTTAACCAACAAGGATCAGAATTTCATTTGCATGTCTATGATGTGAATGTTTTTGATGAATATCCTAATGTCATCAATGGATATTCAAAGACAATCATGGATAGGAAAGGGAGATTCAATATGATGGGAGTTAATGTGGACCAAAATGTTGGGAAGAGAAGGATTCAGAAAACACTTGCGAGAAGATTTGTCAGTGAACCAAGAGATAAGGAGGCTACTCATGTTCATGAAGTTCAGGTGGTACCTATTAGTGAACCAAGAGTTGTGGAGGCTGTTGAGACAGTTGAAGAAAGCTGTGGAAATCAGTCCTCAACAGATGATGCAGAGTGGAGTGATAGTGGTGAAGAAGATTGGGAAGATACCTCTACTGAAGAGGATTTAGAGGAGGAAAATGTTGAAGAAGGGAAAGCTACTAGTAATGATGAAGAAGAGATACACTGGAGCAGTGATGAATTTAAAGGGTTGGAGTCTGATGATGAATGGGAAGTAGAAAGAGAAAAAGGTTTCATGTTGGAGAAGGGTAAGGTATATGGGAATATTCACATGTTCCGGGCTGCCTTAGCTGATTATGCAGTTCACAAAGGTATTGACATATTGAGACTTAAAAATGAAAAAAAAAGAGTAACTGCAATTTGTGCAGCTATAGGCTGTCCTTGGAGAGTTCATGCATCTCTTGTGGCAGATGGGGTATCATTTATGATAAAAACATACAACCCTACCCATACCTGCAAAAGAAAGCCTACGAACAAGAATGCAAACTCTAGGTGGATAGCTGAGAAGCTTGGTCCTTTACTCAAGGCCGACCCACTAATGTCGAGATAAAGCAATGTCGAGTATTTGGAGAGGGAGTATCAGGTTAAACCACATGATATGCAGCTGTATAGGGCAAAAAGGCTTGCAAGGGAAAAGAATGAGGGAGACCATGCAAAGTCATATGCATTACTACCTAGGTATTTGGAGATCTTTGAAACAATATAATCCAGGTTGTCTTGCTAAAATACAGTATGAGATGTTTGATCCTAGAGCATCAAATCCCTCCTTTAAGAGGTTATTTGTCTGTTTAGATGCATCTAAGAAGGGTTTTTTAAAGGGTTGTAGACCATTCATAGGCTTGGATGGTTGTCATTTGAAAGGACTATATAAAGGGGTTCTGTTAGCTGCAGTATCATTGGATGGAAATAATGGACTTTTTCCAATAGCATTCGGTATTGTTGAAGGTGAATGCAAAGATAGCTGGAGTTTTTTTTTATACAATCTGTATGCAGCCCTTGGTACAGACATAGACCAACAGCCACTGACAATAATGTCAGATAGACAGAAGGTATTAGCAAGTGCTGTCCAAACCTATGTACATTTCAATTCATTCTTGTAATTCCTTTGTTGAGATTACTAATTATGCTTTCTTTTCCTTCTCCAATATAGGGACTTTCAGATGTTATTTCAGAAGTCTTCCCATATGCAACACAGAGAGTGTGTTGCAGGCATCTATACCAAAACTTCAAGGCTAAG
The DNA here is from genome assembly GCA_028583415.1 of Protea cynaroides. Lineage (NCBI taxonomy): Eukaryota > Viridiplantae > Streptophyta > Magnoliopsida > Proteales > Proteaceae > Protea > Protea cynaroides. The sequence goes on along the minus strand of CM053276.1, from coordinate 37,786,264 downwards.
TTTCCAGGTGTCTTACTTAAATCCTTTTTTTGGAGAGCATCCAAAGCTTGCAATGTGTTCAGATTCAATGAGGCAATGGATGAACTCAAGGAATTGAGCAATGATGGTTATGAATGGTTGATGAAAACACCTCTGTCAATGTGGTCTAAACATGCATTTGACCACAGATGTAAGAGTGACCATGTTACAAACAACATGACTGAATCATTCAACCATTGGATTAACCCATACAGAGAAAAACCAATATTAACATTGGTTGACCAGCTTAGAAGAAGATTGGCGGAAAAGATGCTAGGAAGATATGAAAAGGGATGTGGCTATGTTGGGGTTTTGACACCAAGAATCAAGCATAGGTTGGATTTAATTGCATCTAAGGCAAGGAACTGTCAGATCCTAGCAACAGGTAATTTAGAATATGAAGTTTATGATGGGTTCTTCAGGTATATTGTCAACTTGAATCATAAGACTTGTAATTGTATGTTGTGGGAAGCAAGTGGGGTGCCTTGTAAACATGCAGCCTCTGCAATCCAATACAGAAGAGGTAACCTAGAAGAGTATTGTAGTGAGTTTTTTTCAATTCAGAGATACTTGGCAGCACATCAAGAAATGGTCCATGCACTTCCAGACATTTCTATGGCCCCTAACATACAAGAAACAAATGTATTGCAACCTCCTCCTTTGAAGAGACTGCCTGGTAGGCCTGTCAAAAATAGGAGGAAAGAACCCGAGAGGAACCAACTGCATCATTTAGGAGGAAGACAACTTCAGGAAAGTGTGATACTTGCAAGGAGGTTGGACATAATAGAAGAACCCCGCGCTTAGCTGCGGTTAAGAAAAAGAGGCCCGTATGGTATGCTTTTAAATCTGTTTTCTTCTATTTCAATAATATGTAGAAGATATTAATATTCATTTTTGGGTACCCTTCAATTTTTTGATGTATTTAGGCTAGGAAACAGAAGGCTCCTGTAAGTACCTCTCGAATGGCCACAAGATCTCAAACTACTAATGCATCAACAAGAGAAAGTATGCAAGAAAAGAAAATGAGGAAGATGAAAGAGTATTTGGCTAAGAGAAGGGCTAGGATGGCTGGAACAGGTGGAGCGGTGGAGATGCTATTGGTGCATCTTCAACTAGTGTTACCGGTGGAGATGCCTGGAGTCGGCGTGGAGCTCTTTGGAGCTGGTGGAGATGGAGGAGATGGTGGTCCTGGGACTGATTTTTTTGAACATTTAAGTAATCTGTGAAATATTATTGTAACTAAACAGGTTTTGAGGGTTTTGAGGTTGACAAATAGGTTGTCAACATGTTGGTTTTTGTATGCTTTGTCCGATATTTCCGGTTTTCTTTTCCTTCATTGTATGTTGTCCGGAATTTATGGTTTTCTTCATGAGCATGTGCTAGAAATTTGTCCACTTGTCATTTCCCACGGGCCCCAAACCAGATTGCTGTATATATTTCTTATGGGCAACTTGCAGTGACAGATGATAATGCCACAAGCAACAGGTAATAACATATTGAACACTGACAAGTTTCAATGGCAACTTGCAATGACATATTGATTTATCTGATGATTAGGGTCTTTTAAATGTGGACTTAGTTTAGGCTCATGTGCAGGATCCTTCAATCCCTATAGTCGTTGCTCAAGATACCCAAGCTTCATTCCCTCCTCCAGGTTTCAGTAGGATGAACCCACCAACTGGTATGAACGTTACCATTGATGTTCCGGACGGACATCATCTTCATCTCTTGGGAATGTGGCGGTAGTAGATCTCCCAGATATAGTGGCAGCGGATGTTGCTTTACAATTAGAGGGGGATCCATTTACAGTGGTAACTGGTAAAAGTCCAACCAAAGCTATTGAGAAGGACAAGAGGGATAAAAAGGGGATTACCAATGATAGGGTAACCAGGTTGGAGGCACAACGCAGAAAAGGCTAATGAAGGTTCTCTTTGGGAACCTACGGGGTGTCTTGAACCCCAAAACAAGACGTGTATTGAAGTATTTGTTATCTAAGCACAGTCTGGATGTGCTATGTATGGTTGAGCCTATTGTAGGTCCAGTGAAAATTCCAAAAATTTGCTGCAGAGATCAGGTTATGATTCTTATCTGATTTATAATTAGAAATTTTTTTATCTAACCCCTAAAGGGTTAGATAAAAATAAATAAAAAACAAAAGGAAAGAAATAAAATAGCAGTTCACTCCCTCTTCTCCTTTTGGATGTATACTAAGATTGCACTACTAAAAGAAGAAATGTAACCATGTTGATGTCAGGCTTCATCAGAAGTGCAAGGAGAGAAAGAGATATAACAGAACTAAATTATATGGAAATAACATAGCTTCATAATCACTTAGACTTTTTCAGATGATGCAAAGCAGGGGTATAAAACCATTCATTTTTCACTATCTTTACATTAAAAAGAGTTCTTTCATTGCCAAACAACAAAAATCTACCAAAGGCATCGATAAGATCCAAAAACATCAAATTTGTACACCATTTAAAGTGCAACATTTACAAAGCTTTTACAACTAAAACAATAAAAAAACACAACAAACATAGCTAATACATCTGTCCTGCCATCATCACCATTTTTTCAAATTTTTCCAATCGTTTCAATCTTGTCTTCATATGGCGTATATCATCCTTCAACTGCAAGATTTCGAGATAAATCTCAGGCAAACCCCTTGTTCGATCAGAATTTGTAGGTGCATCATTAGTTGGTAAACACCATTCAAAATATCTACACCTATTGTCTGGGCAGCAGTAATATAGTTTGTTCTTGTTTTGCTCACTTTCAGAAATCTTGACAGTAGCTCGTTTATCGCATCTACACTTGCGGTTGACAAAAAGATATGGGCTATCACAACGATTAACACTTGAAGACGACATCTGCACATGAAGACTAACTACTGATTACTCTCACAAATAACAAAGTACCATAAACAATTTTGATAAGACTAACATTGTACAACATAAGTTATGTATGAAAAAGAAATCTAATGGAAGAATAATTAAGTTGGGGCTTACTTTGCCTCCTCGAGTCTAATAATTTGGCCATCAAGTAAGAGATCGACCAAGGTATGTATGAATAAGAAAAATTCATTTGGGGCTTACTTTGCTCTTTCATCTTAAAGAAGAACTGTGTTGTCCATGGCATCGGCCATAGCCCGATTAATTCTTTTACTTTCTCATGGCATCAACAATAGCTCACTTCTCCTCTAAAACATTGTCTGAAACAAGAACTGTGCTGTCCATGAAGGAAGAAATAGAGTAATAAATGGCATACCTCAAGAAGAACTCACCAAGATGCCAAGCCGTGGAGCGAAAAACCCTTGAGTAGAAAATATAAGTGAAGAGAAGAAAGAGGAATAGGGTTTGAGATTAATTAAGAGGCATACCCGGAGAAGAAGTAATCGGGACGTCAAGCGGTCTTGAAGAAAACCCTTGACAAGAAATCGTCGGGGTTAGGCCGTGAAGAAGAAATCCTATGAGAAGACATTGAATAAGGGCATTATTGTTCAATCAAAGTATTCTACAGTTTAAGATGAAGGAAGAGATGGAGGAATAAGAGGCATACCTGGAGAAGAAACTCTGAGCCGCGAAGCCGTGGAGAAGAAAACCTAGAAGAAAACGGAAGTGAAGAGAAGAGAAGAAAACGAAAGTGAAGAGAAGAGAAGAAAACGGAAGTGAAGAGAAGAGAAGAAAACGGAAGAAACTATGCAAAGCCGTGGAGATGAAAAAACCTAGAAAAAAAAAAACGGAACTGAAGAGAAGAAAGAGGAATTTTCGTGGAGGAGAGAACTGACAAGAAAATGTGTCATTTTTAGTGTCCTTAGTAAAGGGTATTTTTGTCTTAAAAAAAAAGTAACCCTCTGCCGTTAAGTTCAAACTAACGGTAGGGATGAGATTGTATGATACCATCATTATAGGGGTATTCTGTGTAACTTTTGAAAAAGCAGGGTAGTGTTGTGTAATTTCACTACTGTAGAGGGGGTGTCTGTGTAATTTACCCTTTATTAATTAATTAACAAGATTTCTAAAATATACCAAACTCATAAAATAAATTCTATTAAGCTCAATAAGGTATAAAACACCCTAAAAATCATAATGCAAAAGGACTAAAAAAAAAATAAAATTATACACTTATCAGACACCGATTAAACCGAATAAAGTATATACTATTTTTTCCAACCCAATCCCAATTAATATACTATTTTCCCAATAAACCAATCCTAAACTTAATTAATATATTATTTTCCCAATAAGCCAATCCTAATCCTAATTTTCCTAAGATCCAACCGCAATGCCCAATTCCCAAAGGTCTAAACCATAAAACCAAAATGATAAAAGTGGAGAACACAATAGGCATTAACCATTATTCCTTTAGGCATAACATTACAATATTTTTTTTAATTATGAAAAATCGATTAATAATCTATGCTTTAAACCGTTTATAAACCGCAAGCAAGACAGTTTAAAAACCGATAAACTGAAATCGATTACTAATCAGTTTTGGTTTCAATTTTGATATCGTTTACTTAATTGATTCAATTTTGATTTTATCTTCTTATACACTATACTGGAGTGAATCGTTAAACCAATTATATATAAATTGTTTAATACCTTGAGATCATTCTGGATTAAAAAAGGTTTTGTTAAAAGTTGAAAGTTGTAACAGGGCAAGAATAAAACGTAAACAGATTCAATTTGTAACTCTTCCGAACCGGAAGTTGCTGCACGTACAACTTTTGCACAAAAATGGACCCTTCGAACCTCACTTCTCTTCCGGAGTATAGCTCAGAGGAAGACCCTCAAAAGCTCTCTGCTTTCTCCAACGTTCCCGATCGTCCTGCAACTCAGTAAGTTCTCCGTTCCAGTCTGATTCTAAATTATTTTGTTTTTTAATTCAAAATTCCGGAGGATAGCTCAGAGGAAGACCCTCAAAAGCTCTCTGCTTTCTCCAACGTTCCCGATCGTCTTTCAACTCAGTAAGTTCTCCCTATTTAACTGGGGTTATTCATCTCACAAAGTTAATGATTTGCATGTAGGACTTATTTACAAAAATATTCCCCTTTAGAATGGTCTGGCTATTTCGATCGAGAGGACGATATTTGCATTCCAGGCTCAAATGATGTGAGTAACTATTCTACATTATATAAATACATATGAAGTGTATAAAGTCTCTCTAATGTTGTTTGTTGTTTAGGTATTTCATGTATATGTAGCAGGATCTGAAGGACCAGTTGTTTTTTGTCTGCATGGAGGTGGTTATTCAGGGTATATTCCTTTACATCCAGTTACAACATCTGCAGATATTATTTTTACTCATGTGGTTGATTGCATGCTTGACAATGAAACACAATTTTTTTGGCAGCTTGAAATGCTTGTCAGTTTTTACTTATCATTAACAAAAGAAGAAATTATTTGGACTCGCTTTATTAAAAGAGAGAATCTTTCTGTCTATTTATCAATCTATCTGTTAATTGCTTAATTTTCAGTTTGTAGGTGGTTTTCTGTTTGTTTTTCCCAGCATATATATATATACACACCTAATGGAAGTAATGAATACAATATATCACAGTACTGGAGTCATATGCTGCAAGACTGAAAGGGCAATCTTTCTTGTGTTGCTAGCAGAAAAATTCCAATTTTAGAACAAAAATTGTTATGCATAAATAAATCAAATGAGGCATTGGGGAAGCCTGTGATGTGGTTTTAAGACCACAGAGTGCAAAACAGAAAAATCTCCATTTCTTCACAATGATAATAAAACTGACAAACTTAATAAGCCACAAATCTCTTAAATGAATTTGAATTTTAAAGTACCAGAGAGGCTTTTTCAGAGCAGTAAAATTGCAAGAATTAAATTAAAACAGATTCAAGTCAATCTGGAAACTGATTTCTGATTAATAGGTAACCTAGAGTTCTCCCTAGAATTTGTACTGATTATAGCTGGTACATATCGTGTTGGCTTTAGCTTCTAAAGAATTTTTGGGGATAGATAGAAACTATTCTTCAAGATGATGTTTATTGCTTTATGATTGATGTAATTTTTTGTTTTCCACTGTTTTGAGGTATAGTTGCTTTTTTTTTTTTTTTTATGTTTTTTGTTTTTTGTTTTCTTGGGGGGGGGGGGGGTTGGTGTTGTGATATCTATCTAAATTCTAATTGTGTTTTCTTTTTGAAATGTATGTACAATTCTGTGGTTGATAATAATAATAAAATATGAAAAAGGTAGTCTATGACTGGATTATGAAATTTTTTTGAACTGCTTCTGAAATTCCACACTTGATGCAGGGTAAAGTCATAAATAACAACATAAAATTCTTACTAAAAAAAAAAAAAAAGAAACATCATAAAAGTAAAAAGCTTCAACTGATTTCAAATTCTGTTGTATCATGTATGTTTCAGATTTGTATCTGAATCTGATCTCAAGAGTCATATCTTCAAGGGAAGCAAAATTCTACCGCAGAATTAATTATCAATTGAAGAGACAGGTGAAATCATTGTTCAGATGCCAAAAAGGTATTAATTCAAAATATTAAAAGAAGAAACTCGTAAAACTCTATTTGATTTGTGAATCAAGATTAAACCGTAAAATGCAATGGAAACTTATGTGTGCTGCTTTATTGATAAAACTGGTGAGACAGACAAATTGACTGACTAGAGATTTTGGAGGAAGACTAGGGTTTGTTCATTGAAGCACTGGATAGAGATCAGTTCTCTAACCAAAAGGGAAAAAAGCATAGACCTTACCATTCATTATTGAAAATCTGAACTAGACAACTGTATACAGGCTGTCTGGTGGGCTTGGACCTGATGCTATTGTAAATTATAAGAGAGAAGTTGTCACACCCCATTCCCGAAAACATTGGGGCTATGACTAGGACGCTTACTGCTAGATCTTGACACAGTGTCACCGCATCACACCGTCAACCACATAACCGCCACACAATTAGAGTAAATTAGTAATAAGTGGAAGACTTAATAATATAATCAGAGGGTGTTATAAACCGATGAATTTTAATGTGATAAAACATAATATAAACTTTGTATTATCTGTATCACCAAGATACTGAAAATATAGTATAAATAATCTTCTCATAGTATAACCAGAATACGTAAAAGTGAGTGGACTACAAGTCCAATTGAAAGGTAAATAAAACTCAAGCTTGGCCGCCACAGGCACAAGCATCACAAGAACAGCCTGCACTATGAGCCTCAAAACCTGGATCTTCCACATCATCGTTGTAGCCCTCTACAACGTACGAAGCATCCACATAATCGTCTACAGTGTAACCTGCATCTGAATCTGAAAAATAAAAACACGCCCGTGGGGATGGGCTTTATTAAGCTTAGTGAGGGGATTGAGAACATGTAAACAAACAATAATGATATATGAATAGTTTTAGTTAGGTCAGGTTATGGTGATCCACAAATAGTATCTTGGGCACTGTCCACTATGTTAGATAGAATCCCTCACTGCGGGGATGAGCTCACTACCGCCACACTTCGTCGGCTAGCACCGACCCAACCCAAAAGTAGGCCCCTTGTTGGCGTCTCTGTTACGGACACATCAACAAGTAGCATCATCTGAGACATCATTCCCTTCACCAAAAGAAACCTCGGTCACAGAGGAGGAGGATACAAGGCCATGTCTAATACACTTCTAATACCGGAAGAAACCTCGGCCACGAAGGAAGGTATTACGTCCATGTCCATACCCCTTTAATATGGTTCCACTCCAACACGTAACCCCCTGTTGGGAGGGGTGCAGTGACATGGGGATATTACCCTTATCCGCATACAATTCTACATGTCAACACAATTCCAAAAGTTGTATACTAGTGGGGATTACGGTACCGGAACCACCCTCGGCCAGCTGTATTTGCACAAGTCTATGATAAGGAGTAAGCAGGGATTACTAGGCAGTTATGGTACCGGAACAAACCTTGGTCACCTGTACTTTACACGAGTTAAGTAAACCAACATTCAATATCAACTAATGGTAACAAGGGATAACAATGCAATGCATCACAGTGGCATAGCAGTTTATTGGATGACCTGTAAGCAAGGTTCTCAATTTTGGTTTTAGACCTGGTTTCGGCTAGGGACAAAACCGACATTTTGGCCGAAATGGTCGAAACCTGGCTGAAATTTGGTATTTTTTTTGTCTCGAATTGTAATTTCGGTGGGAAAAAAAAGCGTTTTTTAAGCCCAGTTTTTTCCTATGATTTTTTTAACCTTATTCACATATCCAGTGAATTACTTTCACTAAAAAAGCATCCTAAATAGTTTTTTTATGATATAGACCATATTATACTAATGTACGCTGCAATGAAACTATGCAGAATGGTACTATGGTAGTAATTTAGAAAATAATTCATGTGACATTACTATTACATCATTTAATAACATTCTTTAAAGTTTAAATATCAAATTACATAATATATGGAATAGAAGTCACTCAAAGTCAAATCTACGATGAGTTTCGTGGCGCATCTAATCCCCAACTTGAGTACCATTGCTGTTGCCGATAATGGGACTCCGAGTTCATAACATAGTCTGGCAAAGTCATTTGGTTGCATCAATTGTTGATGAAGTCATTGACATACCACACATATGTTGATTCATCCACAAAAGCAAGGTATCCCAACCTAGGAAATAATTCTGCAGGACATGGAACTGGAGCTGGAGGCTAAGCATGAGTAGGATACGCAAAGATGGAGTCCACAAAAGATGAAGAGCCTTGATCATAGCCATGAGCAAATGGGTTATACACACGAAATGAAACGGATGTGGAGCCGGCACTACCGTCCCCTAAACTCATGCTATCCGTCGTGGCAGACAAGCTCGATATATCCATCTCAATCATCCCTGCATTCTCATACTCAGGACCTAAGCGCCTGCGTGGACCTCGAGTTACCCTCTACTAGTACGTGTGCTGTGGTTTTCATCCTGTGTGGATCCGAGATACTGAGATTCCCCTGTGACTTTGATGGGGTCTTGCGGTGGCTTTGGCTGCCCCATATTATCTTCCTCCTCCCGTAAGCTAACATATTTGTCACCACCACGATTGTCACAACCCATTATGGGAATCGAGCGTGATATCGGGGTCGACCCCGAGACAATCCAAATACTTTCAGTGATCGACAACCACAGTGATCTACCATACAGACCCCACAGTCTACCATAGTTGGCAAGGCGACAAGGCGATCCAAGGCGTTTGGGGCCATCCTGGGCGCCTAGGCGCCTAGGCGTTGCCTAGACGACCAAGGCGTTCCCAGTGCTTTTTTTTTATTTCTAAAATATTAATGTTTATATATATATGCAACATTCTACATAATAATCAACATTTAAGACATAACTTAATTAATATGTGGTGTGGACCCAAGTTTACTAATGTACACTAAGACCTGGGATTGTGTCTAGAGTTAAGTAAACAATTATTTATGACTAACATTTGCGTACTTTTAATGAATTTGATCGGAGCGTAACTCCTTTAATATAGTTCGGATTCAAGCAATCTCGAATTCGTTGCAAAGCTAGCATAATCAACTTTCCAACAAATCCGAGATTGCTTGAATCCAAATTATAATGAAGGAGTTACACTCCGATCAAACCTTGTTCGGAATACGGGAATGCTGTTTAAAGTCTTCTGAATGTAAATTATTTTTTGGGTATGAAAGCAAAAGATTATTTTGGCGCACTCTTGGTTTTTAGTGATGATTTATTATAATAAGATTTATAGAATTTTTATATTTAGAAAAAAACCTAGCATTTAAAAGTTGAAAATCGCCATCGCACCCAAAAATATGGTTTTTGTTCTTGAACAGGGGGGTTGACTTTTTTTCCTTCTGAAATTTGAATTTTAGACTATTTTTATTGGATTCAAATAGGGGGGTATTTGCTTATTTATGAATAATATCGTAAGTAAATGAAATATTATAAAGAAATATTATATTTCATTTACTTAAATGATATTAGTCATAAATAAGTACTGCCTGATAAATGTTGTTCCTGTCTGGCCTGGGCGACCGCCTTTCTCATGTACACAAGGCGCCCTGGCGCCCAGGCGCCCAGGCCTGTACAAACCGCCCGGACGCCTAGGCGTCGCCTTGACAACTATGCAGTCTACACAAGCAATAACCATAACAGTAAAGAGATCAAGTAATAATAGCGGAAGCATTTATAACTGACAGATGCAACTGAAATGATATCATAAACATAAATAAGTTTGTTATGAATTACATACCAAAGTTTTCCACAAAATAGTATTGTATCCTTTATACACATAGCCAAATAAAAGAGTAAATCTATAATCAGTGTTTTGATAGATCTCATCGTCTATCAACAAAAAGAATCAGAATGGGAGAGGAAGAAAGAGTAAGGGGAGGGTTACGTCATGCATAGAGCCCTCGCCGTGCTCTCCACCAACATCCTCGGCCCCAGCGGCATTGCTTTCCAACGGTGACTCCCTAAAATCAGCTATAGAGTAATCATTTGCAACAAAATCTGAAAAGAAGTATCGATACGAGGGTGAGCTCTTATTCCAGCTCAGTGAGAAAGCAGGTATCACATGCATGAATCATACAATGCAATGAAGATGCAATTTATTATTATAAGTCTTTGGGCTATTGTTTCTACTTGGTATCTTATTGAGATTCAGCTAGTGCTTTCGATCCTGTCTACGGTCCCCCGGCCTCTAACTTTCATATACCGGGCAAGGTAGAAGCAGAATACACGGTCCCGGACCGCTAAACGACTTCTACAAGCAAACCCCCTTTCAGGCTTGTCACCTCCCACCATAGACCCCATCTAACATCGAAGACACCAGGCTGATTCGATTCTCTCATCAGGTCCCGGACTGAGGGAGTGTGAATCTATACCAATACCTAACCCTAACTGGCAAGGGTGTAGAAGCAGGGAAATGACACCACTTATGTCTATCATGTGCATAGAATAAATAGAGTTGCAACCCCAGCAGAGATTCCCAGCACCACTCCAATGGACCACCGTGCCCCCATTAGAGTGCTAACAAATCGAACATGGTTCATGTGCACGTGCTCTCATACACCACACGAACCATCATACATGGGTGAACAAGTGCATGAATATAAAAAAGGCTATACCCTAGCGGAGATCCCCGGTACCACCCCAATGGACCACCGTGGCCCCGTTAAGGTATAACATGAACAACATTGTCCGTGTATTGTTCTTCCACATGCCACACGAACCATCATATCCAACCAGCTTACAATCCACAAACATAATTGTTATAATGCAAATGCATGCTCAAATATAAACAATTATTTGATGGCATGTTATAAAGCATAAACATAGACATGTTAATTATGCTTTAGTTACTCCGGACCTGACCCCTCACCTGATACAAGTGCTGCTGTACTATGAAGCCGGCAGAAGGCTTCTTCCTTACCCCCGTCGATTTACCTATTTAAGTAGACAATTTCATTAGGTTGGTTGTATAACTTTTAACTAGTATGGACAAGTCTTATAAGTCCATACACGGGTCCTGAGATAAGCCGGGAGGCCAACGGTTGGTCCCCAATGGTCCTAACTAAGTATACTGGCTAACAGAGCCAGAAGCGGATGGTACATCCGGGTGGTGTATCATTTGGAAATACCCTCCGGCTAACACTTAGAGGATTTTATAATAACCTGAACCAGAGGGTAGAATTGGAAGGTTAATCATCCAGCTTACCATCCGGATATATACCGTATCATAACAGGGAGCTTTTAGAGAGTTATCCGGAGGCTCCGCCGGGTGGTGTTCCATAGCCTAACTAGACCCCATAGGTCAATCGGACCCATAAGGTTACCTGAGGGGGTTACTCGGAGGGTCATGCCCCCGGTTGGATTGTCTCTGGTTGGGGTCCTCCGGTTGACACTTATACCATTTTCTTACCAAGGCATTAACCTTGGCGGGGAGGACCTCACAATATCCAGAGGCAGGGCTATGACCAAGCCATCGGTTGAGTCCTCCTGTTCGAGCCGAGAAACCAGGTATGAACCAAGGTTGGTCCTCATTTTGGGAGCTTTGACTTCCCATTACTATAGCTTTCATTTTGCTTGGTGGGGATCATCTTCCCACCCAAGAATGAGTTATTGGAGTCATCAAGACTCCATAACCTCCCCATTATGGAGGTGGGTAAGACTTAACCATTTCTAGGGTTTGGTGTTGGTCTCCATTAATGGAGACCATTAATGGTGGAGTAACCACCAAGGTCTAATGCATTCAACCACTCAAAAGAGGAAGGGGGAAGTGGAACTTCCCTCCAAAGTTGGAAGGCTAGGGTTTGAGCTCTAACCTTGAGCTCTAAGTCTTCCTCTTCCACTCTCTCACACACAAGTTCCAAGAAGAGGGAAATAAGGAGTTGGGCTCTAGCTCCTTATTTATAGAATCCCAAGGAGAGAGAGAGAGTGACTCTTGGGCTTGAACCAGATGTTGACAATCGGGTGGTGCATCATCCGGCAAAGCCACTGGTTAGGCCAAAATATGGCCCCTTGATCAGTTAATTGGCCCCGATGCATTGGGATACGTATTGGGCCATTTAAGGTTCACCATAACACCTAATCTTACTAGGTTGAATAGTGACTTACCTAAGGCTCGGATACTACCATCCCATGCTGGGTACTCCACTCGTCGACGCGGGAAGACCTGTCACGAAAGGAATCCGGGTTAGTAAATGATATATATGCATTAACTTGATATATATGCACCAACTTGAGGGGGAGTGTTGGAACTCAGAGTTATTGAGGTCTGACTGATAGACCATCTACCGCACATTCTGTGCGGCTGATGGTCCATTATCCGCATGAGAGGTGCGGCTGATGGACCATCAGCCGCCCCACCTGTCTACTGCACAGTGCTCTCTAGGTTCAATGTATCCTCACCTACCTCACCTACTCTCTTTTTTTATTTGTAATTCATCCATTCTATAAATACAATTAACCTCTGTCTTTCATAGACATGTCGAGCCATATTTACAACATATCAAACCCAAAAATTATGAATGTCTAATGTAGATCGATAGGCTTTAATACCATGTGACAAACTGAAAAGAAATAAAGAACCAAACCAGAACTGTGAGAGAGGGAGAGGGAAGAATAGGCAGAGAGAAGGAGAACTCGATTTTGCTGAGAAGCGGCAGAATCATTGGCGGCTCCTTTCTCCTAATACTTGTATATATGAAGAAAGAGACCAAGATTATAACGGACTCTAATCTAAAGCTACCGCCAGTAGCTTACTGCAAACCAATAACTAATTAGTCCAAAACAATAAATAGAAAATAACAATAGAGTCCAAAGTCCAAACTATAATAGGAAACAATCTAACTAGAGTTATAGACTAGATAGGACTGTGAAGTCCTATTCCAACTCAGCAACAAGAGTCCTCCAACAACTGTGTATCAGCCCCAAGTAAGTCCTCCACGATGAGGACTGTTAGCAGTCCCACACGATAAGGACAGTGTATAAGTCCTCTACTGTGTGGACTGTAGTACAGTCCTATCGTCTGGACTATAGTGTAGTGTAGTTTAACACACATCAAAGCCAATACTTCATACACTTGTTTTCAACACGTCTACATCTTGTGCCAATCCCTTGGAACTGAGAGATTGTTCCTTGAGTTGATCTCATCAGCTCACTAGATTATTTCTTTAACAAGATGACATCTTATTTCCCTTGCTTATATGAAAACTCTTATTACAGCATGTGTACAACTGTCCATGTGCATTTACCATGCGATTTTAGGTGCAACTGTTCATTTATAGTTGCTGAAGATAAGGTTAAGGCTGTACAACCTATCATTGTACAGCTTAGCCGTGTACTCCATACCATCTATAAAGATGTACTTCGTTCCATAATTATTCATTTATTCTATTGTGCGCCCAATCTTCTCTATAAAAAAGAATGGCCTCTGTCATACAAAGGCAAATCAATACATTCTCCCAATCTTTCTTCTCAACTTGGTATCAGAACCTAATACCTTAGGTATTTATTTTTCAACTACTGGAGGAGCCCCACCCTACGAGTAAATGGCTTCATCCTTCCAAGGCTGAACATGGTTACATAAAACATGCCGCCTCCACTTACCTACTAAGTCAATGACCATGTGCCCTCACCACATCCCGGCAGCCACCGGGCCTTTATAATTCGCTGCCAGCGGCCTTTCCGGTTATCACCACACGTTGCCTAGGTTCTAGGCCCCTTTCGATAGACACCAGGGCATCCCTGCCCCTTCTGGCCTTGTTTGCCTTGCTGTTAGCCATTGTTTGCATCTGCTGCTCTCCAATCCAGCCTATTATGTTGCTCTCTAGTTCTCTTTTTTTTTTTTTTTTTCTTCTTACTGAAACCGGCCTATGCATCTTCTTCAAGTGAGTGCACTATTCTCTTTTTTTTTTTTTTTTTTTGGGAATCTCATTACCTCCACGATGGTGGAAAGTAGTGTTACCTTACCCCCAAGGTTCTAAATCTCGACCTCGTCATGATGAGCTCCAGATTTTTGAGATCTCGCCGAGAGACTGCTTCTTTTTTTGAAGATGTAAAGATGAAAGTTTATGAGATTCCCAAGATCTCGCCAAGTTTTAGAATTATGGTTACCTCTACATGGGGAGTTGAAAGTGGTGTGGTGGGTCGTTTTGGAACTCATGGCCATAACCATACTCTTCAGATAGATCTACTAAGTTAAATGGGACCACTATCTCACTTGGTCCCGGGCGTGCCTCTTTACTATCCGAGGTAATAACATGGTGGGTTTTTTGGCTTATGCTACTTTAAAACCATCCGACCCTATTGTTGCCAATACTTGGTTGGCGAATGATGCTCTCGTCATGCCTTTTTTATTGAACTTGATGGTTTCTACTATCAGCCCAAACTTTGTTTTGTTAAATTCTGCCAAAGAATTGTGGGATGTGGTCCAACAGACACATGCACAGTCTAATAATTATGCTCAGATTTATGAACTCCGTCATTAAGTTCGTGATCCCTCTCGAAAGGAGTTATCACTCCCTGCCTATTGTGAGCATGTTTGAACGGAGCTCTGGTCGAAAAGGTGATGGATTTGTATTTGTCCTCCACATCCCTTTGAATATCCTTAGTAATTTGTTCTCTTGACTTGCCTTTGTTGTGGAAAATCCGGTAATTTCTCTCTTTCCAAATGTGGTTAATAATTGCACAAAAAGCAAGCTTATCTACCATCCCCAGATTACCTCCACCTTTGAACTCCTGGGCAACCCAAGAGGCTTCCTCCATGATAGGCTCTCTGTGTCTGCTAGTGGTGCATCTACTCCGGATAGATTTCCACACCCATTTTGAATAATCACATGCAAAGAAAATGATCTCCCAGCCCAGTAGAAGGAACATGAAACTCAGATAATCACATTTCTGATATCCAATTGATCTGCTGTAGGAAGAGTTTCCTGTATGCATATCCATGTTGACAAATACCGTCTAGGAATGTGACTGGAAAACCAAAGAGCCCTGCTCCACTGAACCACCGAGCCAGGGTGATGCAGGCCACCAGGTATATACCAGAAGGGCCGAAAGAAGAAGTAAAGAAGAAGTCGAATAGATCTCTCCTATTACAGCCAGCTCTATTTTTAGTTAGGATTATTTTATTTTAGTTTCCTAATTACTTTGAGACTCTATTCCTATTGTTTAGTTTCCTAAAAAGTAGCCTAGTTAGTTTAGGAGTCTTAGTTTGCTTGGAGATTAAAACTTGCCTAAATTTAAGTTTCCAAATTCTATGTTTTTAGAAACTTCTTAATTATAAAGGAGGTTTTAGCTTTCCTTAATTTTAGTTTGGAATTTCCATTTTAGTTGTAACTTTTTAAGCTATAAATAAGAAGAAGGGCTGGTGGCACCTAGTTAGACTTTTCCAGAAAATTAAGTGCAAAACTCCTATTTTTCTGGTTGGGTCCCACGGTTGTGAGACTCAACCACTTAATCTCATTAGTCCTTGAAACTCTGACTTGTGTTTTGATTCCCTAACAACCTACTCTGGCTGGCGACATGGGGTTACTACTTCCTTCATTATTTTCTTTGCTGATTGGATCAAAGCATCACACAACCTTCAAAACCACCACCAAGGCTGGGCGGTACCTGGTTCAGCAACTTGCGAGATCCGTAGTTACTCCAAATCTTCTTGGATCGTCCTCAATTTTGGATGTGTGTTCACAATTGTTACAAAGAACATCCACACCAAATTTCATTAAATTCTGACGGTCGGATTTCCAGATTAAATGGTTTCTTTGTTACTTTTTACTGCAGATTTTGTGTTTGGACTGAATTGAGATCCTGTAGCAAAGAGGGATTGTTAATTTGAATTGCCTTAACCCTCTTTGCCACCACAGGGCTTCTGATGGAATTCCATATTCTTTTATTTGAACAAGCCATGGCTTTCCCTGCACTTGAAGTCCAGCACACAATATCCTCTCTGCTACTTCTGATTCGGCTAACATGATGAAGCTGGTCCCAAATTTCCTGCAGTGTGAGGGATGGAGCAGGTCTCGGATCCTAGTTTTCATCCCTCAAGATGGATGCCACAAAGGCCATTCTGGAGGATGCAGCTTCGTACACGATCTCATCTCCAAAGAGAGGAATGAGAGCCCCTTCGGGTGCCAGGGATCAAGCCACATTTTCGTCTTTCTTCCATCTCCAATATGCATAATCAGATTCTTAAGGAGAAGGTGCTTGTAGCTCATGAGTTTTCTCCAAATCCAAGAATTCTTGTGAGAAGCTGTCGTTGTCCAAATGGTATCTTTTCTCAGATACCGCACATAGATCCGGCCGACCCACAGACTATCCTTTTTGGTTACAATTTCTGATCCATGCTTCAGAATGCCTACTATGTTCATGTTTTCTTGATCGCAAGTCCCCCTTCTCTCTTTGGTTTACAGATATCATCCCAAGGTCCAAGGTTTATAGTGAATTTTTCTCTGGAGATTGGGACCAGCCCATAGAAATCTAACAAACAAAGATTCAGTTTCTTTTATAATGCTCACCGAGGCCAAAAATACCTGTCCTATTTAAATAGCTAGCTTGCAGCACCGACATAATGAGTTGAAGTCGGCCCGTTTGAGACAGAAACCTGCACTTCCATCCTTCCAACTTTCCGGAGATGCCGTCTAAGATCAGGGAACAGGAGCATATATTTTGCTCCTGTTCGTGTCTGCTCATTGGAAGGGGAACTTGTATTACTTTGTTTAGGTCTACTCATTGACGAGAGACTATTATCAGTTGCACAAGATGCAACCTTTATTCAGGTTTTCTCATTGAAGAGAGACTATTATCAGTTTAATGTGATGCAATCGCTCGTGTTAGAGCCTGCGACCTCTTTGGTTCTTTGTTTGTTGGTGGTTTTTCGAAGATTAATGTTCGTGATTTGGTATTGCTACCAGAAGTTCTACCTATGCTCTTTGGTGTCTCTTACAGCTATATATTGAAGACCGGTGGTGCAGTTCATATCTCTTCTAGTTTTTCTAAGATGAAACTCCAATCTGAGGGGGAGTGTTGATTTTTCTGCATATTCCAAGTTGGAGCCTGTTTCAGCTTAAGGGGGAGTGTTGGAGATTATCAGTTTATGGGTTCCACGATAGGGAGAGTGTTCTTATCGTGGTTTACTTTATTTATTTATTTATTTTCTTGTGTTATTTCTCTTAGGGTTAGAAGTCTATCTAGTTTCATTTTTTATTGTTTTACCTTTCCTTAGAAACTGGGACACTTAGTCACTCTAGAGTTTGTGTTAGTTTGTAATCTTTCTTATTATTCATTATAAATAAAGCTGGGACGATGGGAGGAAATAATTAACACCACATCGATTCTCTCCATATTCTCCTATTTTTTTTTTTTATTTCATTACAACTATAATTCATAGTCCAAATGAAGCTGAACATGTTATAAGATGGAAGAGAAAATTAGTGGAGAAGCGGTGGCTCTATGCTCAACTGATAAACTTCATATGGAAGTTGACATCTCAAATCTCACATCTCACATCTCACCTACACATTAACTTCCAGTCATGGATCAAGGTGCCGGTTTCGAGACCTGTTTCGGTCAGGCTCGAAACCGGCACAACTCGGCGAAACCACCGAAACCAGGCCGAAACCTGGTATTTTCTACCAGCTTTATTGACTCCATGGTTTCGAGGCTTAAAAATGTTTTTTTTTTGTCTGATTTTTTTTTGTGTACCCTATTTAAACCATTTTACACCTATTTCTAATGTTAGTTTGCAAAAAAGACATAGAAAATAGCTACATGTGGTGTGGACCAATGTTTGATAGTGTACGCTGAAATATTACACAAATGTCACAATGTAGTAATGTACTAAGCTATTAACTATTAAGACACTAATTAACAATATTCATTAAAAATTAATACATTGAAGATTGAACTTAGAAATTAGAAATCTCACTAGTTAGTTCCATGTGGAACTTCGTGGTACATTTAAACCATGTGCAACATACCACTGATGGTGGCGATAACGCTCCTCAGATTGTAGCACGTATGTATCCCAAGACATGGTATCACTCCAATTGTTCTGATAGTCTCTAACAACCCATGAGTAGATAGAGTCATCAACATAATATAAGTACCCTTGTCGAGGGTAAGGCTGATCGAGTGTGTGTGTGGGTGGAGCAGGAGTAGGCATGAACGTCGGAGGAGGAACATACTGAAATATGGAGTCGACGAACGATGATCCAACAGTGCCACTGCCAACACCTGAGGCTGAGTCATCTCTAAATTAATTGCTGGGGTAGGAACTATAATAACCCCCATACCCACCACCTCCAACCCCACTAGCCCCAGTAGTAGACCATCCAAATCCACCATGTGCCGTCGAACCGATACTCTCGCCGCCACTCTCTTCAGGAATTGCTGGGCTCGAGGTCCGTGTGATCATGAATTCTGGTGCACACCAATGCCCAGTCCCTCTAGTCTGAGAACTCTCCCCTAAATGCATCCCTGTCATGCTGCTAGACATGGTCGATATATCCATGGGATCTGTTTCATCCATCTCCTCCTGTGGCATGAATCGTTGGCGTGATCCTCTAGTGTACCCTCTAGTACTACCATTAGGCCGGGTTCCGTGGTCAGTATCCTGTGTAGCATGATCATAGTGAGTCTCCCCTGTGAATCTCAAGGGAGAAGGCAATAGATCTAGCTGCTGTGGTTGGTTATACTGATCGGGCTCATTGCATAAGGCAGCATATCGGTCATCACCACCACCATCATCATCATTATCCCCAGTACCACTAGGTCCACTAGTACCAGTACCACCCTGGGTGGCAGAAGGTGATTGTGTTTCTCCAAAAGAAACCGGCGAATCACTCTCAGTCTCACTATCACTAGGATGAAATGGACGTCTTGCCTATGCGTGGACTCTACCCTCAGTAGCCATAAACTCTCCCACATTAGCCTCCAAGGCTCCAGCAATAAGATGACTTGGTCGACCACCAGCCTCATCTAATTGAGGCTCACCACGATCTGTAACCCACTCATTCAAAGGATCAACTTCCTCTCCCTCCAACTCAAAGATCTCACTCAGCTCAATGGGGGTTTTAGCATCTTTGTCCCTGCTTAACCGTATGTGCTCTTTTTTCAGTCTCAAATTATAGTGCACATACATCAAGTCCTCAAGCCTTTTTGCACCCAACCGGTTTCGTCGCTTAGTATGTATAAGCGAAAATGTGCTCCAGTTTCGTTCACATCCCGTGGCGGAGCATGTTTGTGATAACACCTTCACTGCTATTGCACGAAGGTTGGGTGACTCCGATCCGTATAGGACCCACCATTCAGCTGCAAAATAGCATAGGAAACAAATATTAAATGATGAAAAAATCCACAATGGCATATTGGCATCCATAAAGTAAGTATACGTACCAGGGGGTGTTGATTGTCGACCAGATTCAGCAGCCGCCCTACCAAAACTCCTAGTGGCATCTCTAAAGCTTTTGAGCTGAACCAATTTTGATGGGTAATAGTCTTAGTAAAAATAAAATTCTTATAAATTATGTTGACAACAAAGTAAGTAAAAGTCTTACTTCTTGCAAAATAATAGACTGTGCTCTTGCGTTTGGCTCAAGCTTGGCAACCACTTCTTGTACTGCATCTATCAATTCTTGACGCATTCCCAAGTTGTCTTTGTATTGATACTTAGGATTCAAATAATATGCTAAAATTGACAAATATTAAAATTACGTCAATGCAAGCTGATGTAATTTTAATTAGTTGAGAAACTGAAGTACATCAAGTAAAGACTCACCAGCCTTGTGTAGTGGGTGCTTGAGCTGTCGCTCCCAACGATCTTTGATGATGGCAATATATTTTGAGTTCCCGCGTCTGTAAGCTTCCTCTACTTGCATCTTCATCATATCTATGGCAGCCCACAAGTATGGTAAGGTGGCCTTCCTTTGTCCATCAACCATTCTCAGCACTTTCACAATGAGATCTAATATCGCCACAACTTTTTTGACATCATCCCAGAATTTATCACTAGATATGGTTGCTTGTGCTGTTCTACCAGCTCGAGAACTAGACTGAGGCCACTCAAACCACTCCTCTGAAGCAAACATTGATCTCAAACTAGACTTCTTCATGTCAAAACTTTTGAGGGCAATGTAGTTTGTTGCAAAACGCGTTAACCCTAGCCTCACCAAGTCTCCACCACACTTGATTCTCATCATCTCTAAGGCATATCCA
This sequence comes from Protea cynaroides, assembly GCA_028583415.1. Classification (NCBI taxonomy): domain Eukaryota; kingdom Viridiplantae; phylum Streptophyta; class Magnoliopsida; order Proteales; family Proteaceae; genus Protea; species Protea cynaroides. Next base: position 37,765,544 of record CM053276.1, on the reverse strand, counting down.
TGGTTATAAATGAAAGTGGTTACTTGCCTTGCATTTTCTACAGTCTCTTTCACCAGTTTTATTTCCCCCATGTCCTTGACATCAAATCAATACGATGGGCTGCACATGGTGTCCAAAAAAGTCGGTATTTTTATTATTCATCAACCTTTCCCCTGCTTTTTGAAGTTACTACCATTATCAGTGACCACTTGTACCACATGATTTATCCCCACTTCTTTTACCACTTTCTTCAAGAGACCATAAATGTACTTGGAATCCTTGATATGATTGGATGCATCAAACAGACTTCAGAAACGCTGTTCTACCATCACAATTCACCAAAAAATTGATGAGAGATTTTTTGGTGGGTCCGGTCCACCCATCACACATCACAGTCACCCCATATCTTTCCAATTGTGTCTTCAAAGAATCCACATATTGTTTCATTTCTTTTTTATGTCTGGGTAGGTAGGTGTTGTACAACTCCCAAGCTGTAGGCCCTTTAACTCCTGGACCTGCCCTACCTATTTCATCCAACATAGTCTGATAGTGAGGTCCTGTGGTAGCATTTGCTGCAATGCCATGGTACATCATCCACTTGGAGATTTTGTCTCCTACTCTCGTCTTGACATCAGTCCAAAAATGGGGCAACTTTTTTTGTTTACTATCCTGTCTGACAAATAGATCAGGATCCGCCTTCAGGACCTCAAGATCTGGGTCACGAACAGGTGGTGGTGCCTGTGTAGTAGCTGGAGTCCTAACACTTTGAGTCCTCCTAAAAGGTATCTCAGGGGCACCCCTACTTCTCAGCCTCGTCCTCCTCCCCTCATCCTCTGCTGCTGCCTCTCTAGATGACCCAGCTCCTCTAGTCCTCTCAAACTGTCTTTGTCGATCTAGCTCTCTTTGCCTTATACTTGCTATCTTCGCTCTCTTCAGCTGTCTCACCTTTGCCTCTGTCATTTCTTGGTCTACCTCATCACTGTCAAGGCTAATGTCATCTTCATTAACCCCTAGATTGCCCTCCAGACAAGCCTCCTCAAACTCCTGTTTATCTGCCTTCTTCTTATTTCTTCTATCAATATCACTCTTCATTAAGCTTGCCATAGCCTTCTTCACTTCACTTGGTACGTTGGGGCAACCCATAACATCCTTGTTACCACCAGCAAGATGCCACTTCAATCTAGTGGCACCACCTCCTTTTATCTGCTTGCCACAATAATTACATTGTGGCTGTTTCTTATTGGCAGTCAGTGGTATCACATGCCTCCATGCAATGTCACCACTTGCAGTTGGTGCATCAGCCATTTCAAACACTTACACTGTTGAAACAAAAAGACAACAATTACTACAATTGAAACAAACTATATTTTCATTTTTAACAACACTTTATTACATAAATAATATCTTATAACTAAATAATACATCTTAAAGTAAAAAAACAGCATAGGTTTATCATTTTTACAGTGCATTATTACATAAAACAGCAACATATTATAATTTTTAACGCATTTATATTTTTTCCATAAGTTAAAAATATTTTATTAATTTTTCAGTAATTAAAATGCCCTTAAATCAACATAAAGAATTAGTACATATTATTTTTATTACATAAAACAGCAACCCACCATAAAATAGTAATACTTTTAAAAATAATTTTATTTATAAAGATTTTCAAAGTGAAAACAGAAATATTTTATCATTTATTTATATTTATTTTCAATTTAATTAATTATTTTATCAATATCTAAAAATTAAAATAATTAAATAAAAACTGAAAAATAACTTTACTCCATACAAAATGTAGATCACCTTATTTTGTTTAACATATATTTAATTCAATGCCATACAACATGTGTAAGATGTAATTTTTTCAAAAAATAGTTGTAGGAAAATCTTTTTTTTCAAACAGAAAATCTAATAAATAAATTATTTGTCAAAAAAAAAAACTACTTCCATGGATTCATAGATCGGGTGTTAGAATCAAACATGTAAAAAATTGAAAGCCATCCATGATGTTTGCATACCATTTCATTCAAAAATATACAAAATAGAGAGAATGACTTACCTTGAAGAGAGAGAGATGAGTTGAGAGCAAGAATCCTTGAATAATCTTGACAAAAGTTGATATCCTTTGAAGAATTGAAGATTTAGGAAGAAAAAATTGAGAGAAATGAGGTTGGAGAGGAGAAGGGGGAAAAATAGGAAGGAAGTGTCGAAACCTACTGATTTCGAGTAGGTTTCGACACTTAAAAGGCACTGGACCAAACTATTATGGGTCGAAACCTGGGTTTCGACCGAAACCTGGGTTTCGACCGAAACCATGCGTAAATCAGTTTCGAGCCTGGGTTTCGTCTAGCCCAGGCTCGAAACCGAGTTGTTTCGGAAGTTTCGACCGAAACCTCGAACAGTGCTTCCAGTGACAGCTAAGAGGTGCTAATTGATGTAAACATTGTAGTATCGCACATCGGCTAAGTATTATATTAACTGTTGGTCCATAATTTTGATTGAATAGCAGACCATTTTATTGTTTGCCTATTGTAGATTTTTGGAGTGTTTCTCCCTTCATTTAGGTTTGGTAACCTCATTTTCCTAAACTGATAATTCTTGAATTGTTTTTGAAAAACAAATCCATGTGACTTGGATTTATTTTTTCTATTTAGAATTTTTTTTAATGGTTGATTGATAGCCTTTTCAGATCAATGTGCTGCTGATCCAATTATTTATCATGTTTTTATTCTATATAACATTTTCTGCTGTAGTTATTATTGTTGGTTTTGTCTACTAAAATTATTGTATTTTGCCAAGCTTTATTTCCATAATTTGTTTATTAAAATTATTATTCCTTTGTCAGGCTTTCATTTGCCTTGGCAGCAAGTAAGATTAAGGAGAAGGCTCGGGTAGTTGCTATGGACTTGAGAGGACATGGGAAGTCATGCACAGAAAATGATTTGGACCTATCTATTGAGGTGTATATTACTTCAGAATGAGTTCTACCAAGAATGCTTTATTCGTATTGTTTCTCGTTGAGTCGTTGTTATTGGCCAGTTTTAGTTGCTTCCCATAAATTGTCACTTTGCATAAAATGAAATGGCACATGATTGTTTTGCAGACTCTATCCAATGATGTTTTGGCTGTTTTGAAGACAGCATATGGAGATACTCCTCCTGCAGTTGTGCTTATTGGCCACAGGTTGTTCCCCTTTCTACCATAGTATTATTTCAGGCCATCATATATAAATTTATATTATTTTCTGAGGAAAGATAAGCCATATTTGTTAATATTACCAAAAGAAACCATTATTATGATTCACAGGATGTTATATAATTGGAAATAGTCTAGAATTGGACCCACTATATGAGGGAGGGGGGCACCTGAACTCCACAGCCTATACACTTGCCACATAATTTTATTGTCCTGAAAAGACATAACTAGATAAGGACATCCTTAAATTTACATTTCTCTCTTGAACTTTGGGAACATAGTTACATACTTAAGAAATGGTTTGTGAGGTTTCATAGGTTTGTGTATGTAACAAAATGACTTCTTGAGGCCAAGAAAGTTTGGAACATGCAACAAACGAAGATATGGCCTATACATATCGGAAATGACCTTACCACTACGATACCTGTCACAGCCCATTCTGGGAATTGGGCGTGATATTCGGTCGACCCATAAGACGACCCGAATCCACCCAGCGATCGACAACTATAGTGATCTACCAATGGATCCCACAGTCTACATTAGTAATATTCACAAACAATGAATAAGACAGAATAATAATAGCAGAAGCAAATACTAGGCGATAGATGCCATCTGAATTATACTATCTCATAATAAGGTTAGAGTTATGCTTTACATTCCCAACTGTTCCACAAAATACTACGTATCCATCATATACAAATAGCCTAAAGAAAGAGTAAATTTGTCCATCAGTGTCTAGATAGATTACATCATCTATTTACAAAATAAATCATAAAGGAGAGGGGGAAAGAGTATGGGGAGGGCTGCGTCAAGTGTAGACGCAATCCCTGCAACTGCAACCTCGCCGTGCTCCTCACCCACAGAAGCGTCGCTTACCGTGGTCCTCGGTGTGCTCTTCGTCCACAGAAGTGTCGCTCGCCAGCAGAGACTCCTTAAATTCCGCTACAAAATAATCTGCATCAGAATCTGAAATCAAGTATCGATACGAGGGGTGAGCTCCCATCCCAGCTTACTAAGGAATCAGGTATCACATGCCATGCACCAATGCGTATGATAAATCCTAATGTTAGGTCATGGTATGGTTCTATAGGTACACTTAGTGTATCCACTGCAGCTTTCATCCTTGCCTATGGCTCGATAGCTTTCACACTTCATATAATGGGCTAAGGTAGAAGCAGGATGCCCAAGTCTCTTTTGCCAAATTGCTTTTACAAACAGACCCCCCTTGGATTTTCAATCCAAGGCGTGTGCCACCTCCCTTGGGCTAGAACTCTGGTGATGCAACCTGTTAATGCCTAACATGTGAATACAACATGATAAAATAATGGGGCTTCACCCAGTAGAAGCCCCCCGGCCCCAGTAGCCCTAGACCACCGGTGCCCCCACTAAGGTGCTAGCAGTAGGTTTGGACTTTGGACCCGTGTATTATGTGTTACCTTCCACTGGCACACACATGTCACGTGAGCCCAAGACCCGTGTATCCATGTGTTACCTTCCACTGGTACCCGCACGTCACACTAGCCACTGATGCAAGGTCAAGGTTTCAATTCAATTTCACCCTAATCCTTGTAAAGGGGGATCTTTTACAACCAGCCCAATCGAAACTTCGAGTAAACAATAAAACCAGAATTGATATAATGTGAAAAAATAAATTTATTTGAAGATCTAGCCGTTGGAATGTCTTCAAACTTGGAGGGGAAGTAATCTAATATATGCTTGCTAACATACTCAAGTTTGATATTGATCCAGCCATTGGATAACGAGTTATGAACTTTCTATATTCTGAAAACGGGACTGGTTCTGTCAGATCTGGTCGATATGATTTTAATATTTAATTCCATGAGCTTTCGTTGATCAGATCAGCACTTAATGATATCACAATTCAGTATGCAGTAATAAGAACTTGAAGGAATTAAAAGAAGAATAAGAAAAACCATAAAACAGAATATTTCAGTTGAGTCTCAAAACCTATGAGACTCAACCAGAATTTTTTGAAAGAAATTCTGATTCATCTAAGTCTGCGCCTCCCTTCTCCTTCATTCTATTTATAATGCTTTAACGAAATTACAAATATAGTAGGACTGATCTCCAAAAGAAATATCTAAAAATAATAATAAGAAACTTACCTTTATAGTTTTTAGGAAAGTTTTCAAAACAATTAAACATTTGTAACATGCTAAACCAAATTAGGAAACAAATCAAATTAAGGAGAAGAAGGCAAGAAATAGCTTGTGCATGCAAGCTGTGGACAGCTGTATACAACTGTTGGTTTGGTTTCAAATTGGCAACAAATTGTTGCTGGCACTGTTCATGTGAACAGTACCATGTGAATAGTGTTTTCTGGCTGGACAATATTGCATCAACTCTCCCCCACTTAAAATAAACTTGTCCACGAGTTTTGTAATGGTAAAAAATAAGCTTAGTGGGATCGACATGCATCTTCCTTTGATATTGAAAATCTGTTTGTGCGTGAAAATTTGAAAGAAAGTCCGCCACCTTCGGTCCATACTCTTCAAAATATTGTGGAGGAAGTACAAGGTCAATATGTGGAACTTCTTGAAAGGATTCAACTGTGAAGAGGGTGTCCATGGGGATTACCAAATCTGGCTCTTTGTCTTGCACAATCTTCTCCACAACTTATATGGCCTCATCGTTACTGTGACTCTCACTATCAGTCAATTGGGCTTCATCTTTATCCTCTTCAATTTAATTCTCTACTGTAGGAAACTTAAGGGTGGACTTTGGCTTGTCATCAGGAGTTGCTGGCAACGCTTCATTATTCACATCGACTTCCTTCATTAATGCTTCCATATCGAGTGGAGACATTGAATCCTCCTTTGGTGCAATCTAAGGTCCCTTTTACTATGAGCGATTCTGGGATACCCAAACGACGCTGCATCCGAATAAGGCACTTACTTATTCGGTGTATCTCCTCAAGAACTTGCTGATAAAGGTCCATGTTCAAAGGATGGGAATTAAGATTACCTTCCATTGGCTCTGATGCCAATTGATACAAGGTCAATGTTTCAATTCAATTTCACCCTAATCCTTGTAAAGGGGGGTCTTTTACAACCAGCCCAATCGAAACTTCGAGTAAACAATAAAACCAGAATTGATATAATGCGAAAAAATAAACTTATCTGAAGATCTGGTCGTTGGAATGTCTTCAAACTTGGAGGGGAAGTAATCTGATATATGCTTGCTAACATACTCAAGTTTGATGTTGTTCCAGGCTCCAGCCATTGGATAATGACTTATGAACTTTTGAAAAAATTACCTATATTCTGAAAATGGGACAGGTTCTGTTAGATCTGATCAATATGATTTTAATCTGTAATTCCACGATTTTTCGTTGATTAGATCAGCACTTATTGGTATCGCAATTTAGTATGCAGTAATAAGAACTTGAAGGAATTAAAAGAAGAACAAGAAAAACCATAATACAGAATATTTCGGTTGAGTCTCACAACCCATGAGACTCAACCAGAATTTTTTGAAAGAAATTCTGATTCATCTAAGTCTGCGCCTCCCTTCTCCTTCATTCTATTTATAATGCTTTAACAAAATTACAAATATAGTAGGACTAATCTCTAAAAGAAATATCTAAAAATAATAATAAGAAACTTACCTTTATAGTTTTTAGAAAAGTTTCCAAAACAACTAAACATCTATAACTGAGATTATATGCTAAACCAAATTAGGAAACAAATCAAATTAAAACTTTGGAGAAGAAGGCAAGAAATAGCTTGCGCATGCAAGCTGTGGACAGCTGTATACAGCTGTCGGTTTGGCTTCAAATTGGCAACAAATTGTTGCTGGCGCTGCTCATGTGAACAGTACCATGTGAACAGTGTTTTCTGGCTGGACAATACTGCATTAGCCACGTACAACAAAATATACAACAACCATCAACCAAAGCATACATAGTTGTTATAATGCAATGCATACTCATACGTTATATTTTATTGGATGATATGTTGAATAACAAACAATTCATAGACATTCACATATGTCTTAATTCTACGGACCCGACCCCTTACCTGTAGGCATCGATAGTGTTGACGAACCTTGAAGCCGATAATAGGCTCTGTCCAATACCCGCGTAAGTTTCCCTAGTTATTTAGATAGATTTCAGTAGGTTAGATCATTGTCTTTTAATCCAGCATGGGCATGTTCTAAATGCCACAATATGGGTCCCAAGACAAGCCAGGACCCCAATGGTGGGTCCCTATGAAATACTAGGCATACTGGCCAATAGTGGCCAAGGTGGCGGATGATTCTGGGAGATGGATCCTCCAGAATAAGCCGCCGGCTTATACTTGTGATTTTTCCACCAAGGCTGAGCCGGAGGATAGAGGCGGAGGGCCAGTTATCAGGCTCAGCATCTGGATGCGCACTTGTCATTACCGAATGGTATATCTGCCGGCTTGTGCCTCCCAAGGTTTAAAATCTCGTGTCTCGGAGGAGTCTCGGCCTCCATCTAAACCGAGAACTCTGTGAGATCTCGCCGAGACAGTGTAAAAATACCGAAACAGTGTAAAAAGGCTGTCTCGGTGGCCAAAAATCATTTTTTAGGCCTCAAACTTCAGGGGAACCTCATTTTTGCATACATGAACACATTTAGAGCCTAAAATTGTAAAAATAATGACTCTTTGTGGTTGTTTGGGTTTACACCCATGTTTTGGCAGTAAACGCTGAAGTTTGTTGTAAACTTAGACTGATATTGGCTATTATACTCAATCAAATATGGCTAATGAGACAATAACATAATGCATTAGGGGAATGAGAAACAAAATAACACTTCATTATAAATCATTACATCATAGCTCAAATGTTCAATACTGGATGATCCCATAGTCCCCATGAGCCCATAGTCCACAACTCCACAATCCACATATAATATCTAATAATACGTAGAGTCTCGTAGATGATCCATCCTACTATCATCATACATTCTACAAACTTTTGTTTTTCTCTCTCTCATAACCTTATGTAAAAATCTCATTTTTGAGCAAGAATCTTACCTTCAACGGTTGATACAGAGCTCCTACAGCAATCCCCGCAGTCCGAAGCACCACCGGAAGCAAATTCAAAGATCAAAGCGAAAAAAAATGAGGAAGAAATCAAGTTTTCTTCAAAAAAGTAAAGAAAGCACCAACTTACCTGTTCTCGTTGAGTTCTCTACTGAGGGCATATGCCATTTTATTCATTTGGAAAAAAGGTCAAAAAACAATTTCTCTCGGAGATCTCGCAAGAAATTGACGAAATTAGTCGAAAACACCGAGATCTCACCGAGATGAGTTATCGACCTCAATTTCGTTTTGGCTATTGTCGAGACTAGCGAGATTACATCTCGGCGAGATTTTAAACCATGGTGCCTCCAGCTCAACTCAACCATTCTAAGGCTAAGTATGGGTCTAGCGGAGGATGGGGCTTTGTTGGCCCCTCCGCCAGCCAGACCATACATGGTCAAGGCATAGCCAACCGGAGGTAGAGGCAGTGCCTTAGCCTCTGGCACAGGTCCTCCGGTTGAGTCCGAAAAACCAGACTCAAGTGGGGGACAAGGTCTCTATTTGGGGTGCTTCAACTCCCCATCATCAATACCTTAAACTAGGATGGTGGGAATCACATTCCCACCCTAGGTCAGTCAAATGGGAGTCATTAAGACTCCAATAATTCCACCATTAATGGTGTATGGGTGAAAACCTAAACCTAGGGTTTGGGGTTGGTCTCTATTATGGAGACCATCAACGGTGGAGCTACCACCATCAAGGCTTCCAACAACCATTTATAGGGAGGACAAGATGTGCACTAACCTTAGAGGAGGAAGGGATCAAGTCTTGAGCTTGAGCTTGAGGCAGCTCCCCTTTCTCCAACAACCCTCCACTCTTTTACTCCCAATGGTCTAAAAGGGAAACTAAAGGCTTCATTCCCCTATTTATAGAAACTCGAGGAAAGAGTTGGTGTCCATCTCGGATCAAGCCGGCGAATGAGAGCCAAATGACACATCCGCCAGCAAGGCTAAAGTATAGCCCCATGCTCTATCTGTCTGGCCCCTTGCTTTAGGTTGCATGCTGGACCCACCCTAGGCATGCTAAAGTTACTCTATACTACCTGGTGTGAAAGCCAAGGTTCACTTATGACTCAAATACATCCCTCGGTCCCCGATGTCGGGTGTGCTCCGTGTTGGTGCAGGAAAACCCGACACAGTAGGAATCCGAGTAGGGGATTCCAGGTGCGAGTCTTACAATACCCTTGGATATGGTACAAATAAAATAAAAAAAAGGTGTCTCAACAAACAACTCCCCTGAACTTTCGATAATAGCAGATCAGAAGTGGACCAATAGCTTGCATTTTGCTTTATTTGAGCTTAAGAGAGTAGTCATTAAAAGTTGAATACCTGAGTCAAATTGCATGTAAATTGAGATTGATCGAAAAAAAGGAAGAGATGTGTCATAGCCCATTTCAGGACACAGGTGTGATACCCAGGCTGCCCCACATGGTGGCCCACATCCACCCAGGATCCTAAAATCTGCTGTGATTTACTAACCATACCAACAATTTACATATGCAATATCCATCAAAATCAAGTAAACAATCAGAGTAATAATAGCGGAAGCATAGTCATAAGTAACAAGTTGCCATTCTAGTTGTATCAATAACATAAATAAATGTTTGTTATGATTACATCAATTGTTCACAAATATCATATTGTATTACAGTATACAAATTTCCCAAAAGAGTAAATCTGTATAAAAAACCTGTCATAGATAGACTACAGAATATCTATCTATAGATCTACAGGTGAGAGAGAAGACGCCACGTCAGCTGTAAACACAGTTGCTGCAAATGCAGCCCTTGCCATGATCCTCCATAGGGTCCTCGCCAGTAGAGACATCTCCTACCAGAGGGGACTCTATAAAATCAGCCACAGAGAAGGCATCTGCATCATAATATGAAAAGAGTATCGATACGAGGGGTAAACTCCCATCCCAACTCAGTGAGGAATTTAAGTATCAACATGCCTATGCAAATGAATGATAATGCAGTTCATTATTTAAGTCGTTGGTATTATGATTCTGAAGGTACCATATTGAGATTCAACGATAGCTTTTGGTCCTACCTACGGTCAGTGGCATCCAACTCTCATGCACGGGGCAAGAATAGAAGCAAGGTACACAGTCCTCGACCGTTAGATTACTTCTGCAAGCGAACCCTCCCATCTAGGGATCAAGGGCTTGTCACCTCCTAGAATAGACTCCGTCTTGGCATTACGAGACCCTGGCCTAATCTGATTCCCCCATTACACAGTACCTTCAGCGTATCTATGGATATGAGCCTATGCCAATATGTGAGCCCCTATTGGCAAGGGTTCAAAGCCATGGGTAATGCAACCACCTATGTCTAATCTATGCATAAATGTAAAGGGGGTTGTACCCCAACAGAGATCCCCGGTCCCAATCTCTTCGGGCCACCGTGTCCTTGCTAAGATGCTAGCTATGCAAAGCAGTGTCCATATGGCCATGCACCACTAGTTCCCTCGGTGCCCACATGCCACACAGATTAAACATCCACATTCTCCACACAACATACATAGTTATTGTTTGTATGTAAATGCATGAACACATATCACATATAAGGATGTCATGTTATAATCCCAATCATAAAGATATATATAAATATGTCCTAGTTACTACGGACCCGACCCCTCACCTGATGGCACGGTAGTGCTACAGAACACGAAGTAGGCAATAAACTTTAACCCGAAAATCCCATGTCGGTTTACCTATTCATGTGCATAAGTTTTAATACGGTTGTTAGATAATTTTTAAATCAGTTTGGACATGTTCACAATATCCCAATGCGGGTCCCAAGATAAGCCGGGAACCCTATGGTTGGTCCCCAAAGGATTTGACTACTTAGTTGGGTAACAACAGTCAAGGCGGTGGATGGAAACCCTCGGCGGTTGGTGCCACCGGCAAAGGCCAAAGGTCATAAGGGCATTCTGTAGGTGAGCCGGCTGATCAGACGGCGGACGAGTCCGCCGGCTCTGGTATGCCCCAGGCTTATTGGCCGAAGGTGTAAGACCCGCATTTAATAACCCATATTATTGCAGGTCTTTCCACCATACAGACATCGGAGCCAAAAGAGCAAAGACTAATTGTTGCTTAATATATAAAGGTGAGTGTATGTTGTAAATTTGGCTTGATTTGTCTTGAAATATAAAGGTCATATTGTATTTATAGAGTGAGAGATTTACAAGAATAGAAAGAAAGTAGGTGAGATTGGTGAAGAAGGTAGGTGAAGAAAGTGGGTTACATTGAATCTAGTCTATTCTAATAGTATTCCTATACTCCCCCTTAAGTTTGAGAATAGATATCAGTCATTCCCAACTTGGCTACAATACGATGAAACATCTTGGTAGGAAGGCTCTTGGTAAAAATATCAGCCAATTGGTCTTCAGATTTGACGAAGGGAATGCAAATGAGACCTTGTTCGAGCTTCTCCTTGATGAAGTGACGATCTATCTCAACATGTTTTGTTCTGCTGGGCTAGGTTATGAGCAATGCTAATGGCTGATTTGCTATCACAAAAGAGCTTCATAGGAAGCTGAATAGGCACACATAAGTCGTGAAGGAGACCTTTGAGCCAAAGAAGTTCACAAATACCATAAGCCATAGCCCTGAATTTGGCTTCTGCACTGGAATGAGCTACCGTAGCTTGTTTCTTGCTTCGCCAGGTGACTAGATTTCCCCCTACTAGAGTACAATAGCCAGAGGTTAAGTATCTATCGTCCAACGAACTAGCCCAATCAGCATCATTGTAGGCCACACATTCAAGGTGCATATGAGGAGCTAATAGAACACCACGACCAGGAGCAGATTTTAAGTAATGCAGGATCCGATACACAACATCTAAATGACTAGAGTAGGGATCATGCATGTATTGATAACTGTTGAATGATGGAATGACTTGTCTGTAATAGACAGGGGTCCTCTTATTTATAATGTGAGAATGAATACAAAGAAAGAAAGAGGTAGTACAGGTAGTACAATACAAGTAGTACAATGAGGGTAGTACATGTAGTACAATTGTACAATACAGGTAGTACAATGAATCTAGACAAAAAATGAAATACGTAATATTCTCAACACTCCCCCTCAAGTTGGTGCATATATATCATGCATGCCCAACTTGGATAATATCATATGGAAGGATTTCCGTGGCAGACCTTTGGTGAAGATGTCTGCTAGTTGGTCCTCTTATCTGACAAACAGAATCTCGATTTGTCCATTGTCCAGTTTCTCTTTGATGAAGTGACGGTCTACCTCAACATGTTTTGTCCTATCATGCTGAATCGGATCATTAGCAATGCTAATGGCTGTTTGATTATCACAGAATAATTTCATGGACTGGTTACATATAACTTTCAAATATTTGAGTAGTCGTTGTAACCATAGTAGTTCATATATTCCATGCGCCATTGCTCTGTATTCTGCTTCTGCACTGGATTGGGCAACAACATTTTGCTTCTTGCTGCGCCAGGTTACCAGATTGCCACTCAAGAATGTGCAATAACCAGAGATAGACTTACGATCAGGACTTCCTGCCCAATTTGCATTAGTATAAGCCTCCACCTGGATTTGTTTATTTGGTGAATCTGAAATGGCATATGCTTCCATTTTCGGAGGGTCATTAGGAGATAACAGGATTCCTCTTCCAGGGGTTGACTTTAGGTAGTGCAGTATCCGATAGACATCCTCCATATGTGTAGAGTATGGGTCCTGCATAAATTGGCTTACCAAATTAACTGTGAATGCAATATCTGGCCGTGTGTGGGCAAGATATATGAGTTTGCCAACAAGTCTCTGATATCTTCCTTTGTCTTATGGTGTGCCTTCTTTTGTCCTTAGCTTGGTATTGGGATTGAGAGGAGTATCACAAGGTCGAGCCCCAAGTAACCCTATTTCTGAGAGAAGATCAAGAATATATTTTCTTTGAGACAGATAGATGCCTTTTGCAGACCTGACAACTTTAATCCCAAGAAAATACCTATGTTTGCCAAGGTCTTTGATCACAAACTCCTTCCCTAGAAATGCCTTTAGTTTCGTGATTTCATCATTGTTATTGCCAGCAATGATGATATCATTTACATATACAAGTAAGGTAGTAAAAGTGTTAGGGGAATGTTTTATAAATAAATTATAGTCAGCATTGCTTTGAACATAGCCAAATGCTACCATAGCTTTATTAAATCTTTCAAACCATACTCTAGGAGATTGTTTTAGACCATAAAGAGATCGCTTCAACTTGCAAACTTTTCCTTGGCTTTTATCATCTGTGAAACCTGGTGGGTAGTCCATATAGACATCTTCAGTAAGTTCTCCATGAAGGAATGCATTTTTTCATCTAACTGTTGCGAGGCCCAGTTGTGATGTACAACACAGGACAGTAAAACCTTGATGGTAGTCATTTTGGCCACTGGAGCGAAGGTTTCTTGGTAGTTAATCCCATATGTTTGAGTAAATCCCCGTGTAACCAATCTAGCCTTGTACCGATCAATAATCCCATCTGGTTTCTGTTTCACTGTAAAGATCCACTTGCATCCTACGGACTTTGATCCTATAGGAAGTGGAACAAGATCCCATGTACAATTTTTCTTCAGGGCCCTCATTTCTTTACCATTGCAGTTTTCCACCTTTCATCCATAATTGCATCCTGCCATTTTTGAGGAACAGACAGAAGATAGCGAAGTCACAAAAACACGGAAAAAAGGGGAAAGGGAGTCATAGAAAACATAATTGGAAATAGGATGTAGGGTGCAGGCCCTAGTTCCTTTTCGAAGTGCAATTGGAAGATCAAGATTAGAAGAAGGAGTAAGTTCCTTACCAGAAGAAGGCTCAGTAGACTCAGTTTCTGGATCCAGGGCTAGCGAAGCTTTCCGTGCTTGTCTTTGGCACGGCTATAAACTTGCAGAGGTGGCTTGGTAGTTGGATTTTTGGATGGTGCAGCTATATCGAGCACTTGTTCTTGGACTATTTCTGGTACATCAGGTATATCCGGTATAAGTACATTAGGGATATCGGGTGCATCTTCAACTGTCTGTGTCTCCCCCTGAAGAGGAGCCTGATAATAGGAGAGATGCTCATGAAAAATGACATCTCTATTAACAAGGACCTGACGAGAGGGAGGATGATAACACTTGTATCCTTTATGTGTTGTAGAATACCCTAAAAATATGCACTTTAATCCACGTGGATCAAACTTGCTAGGGGAACGATGGTTACGAGCATAACAAAGACAACCAAAGACTCTAGGAGGAAGAACAAAATCAGAATTTCCAAGTACGATGTCTAAGGGAGCCTTGTTGTCTAAAACTCGAGAAGGAAGACGGTTGATCAGAGATGTTGCAGTGAGGACAGCATCACTCCAGTATTGAGTGGGAACATGTCTCTCAAACATTAGTGCTCTAGCTGTTTCGAGTAAGTGGCGGTTTTTTCTTTCAGCGACTCCATTCTGAGCAGGAGTATCCACACAACTTGTCTGATGAATTATCCCGTTATCAGCCAAGTATTGTTGAAAAAATCCTTCAAGATATTCCTTACCATTGTCATTACGGAGCATCTTCAACTGAGTTTGAAACTGCATCTTGATCATATTGTGGAAATGGCGGAAGCATGCAAAGACCTCATTTTTTTGACGCATCAGATAAACCCATGTAGTACGAGTGTGACAATCAGTAAAGGTTACAAACTTCCTATGACCAGAAATAGAGGTAGTCTGTGTTGGACCCCAAACATCAGAATGGACTAAATCAAAGATACAAGGACTTCTCGAAACAAAAGGTAAATAAGAAATACGAGCCTGTTTAGCCAAAACACAAGCCTCACATAATAACTCGTCTTTGTTACATTGTTTAAATAATTTTGAAAAAAAATGAGATAGAACAGTAGAAGAGGGATGTCCAAGACGGCGGTGCCACTGCTGAAGGGTACTGACTACGGAATGGGAGGAAGGTGCTAAATGACCATTGTCAAGCAAGTACAGGCCACCATGCACACTACCATGTCCAATCGTCTTCCCTTTCTCCAGATCCTGAATCACGCAATAGGTAGGAAAAAATGTTACTTTACAATTGTAAGACTACTAATGGAGAGTAAATTTGTGGATAAATTAGGAACATGTAGAACGAAATTCAAATCAAGGGAGGAAGAACAGTGGATGGATCCAATTTCAGATATATGAGAGAGGGATCCATCAACGACCTTCACAGTATTATGTCCAGAAGAAGGAGAGTATAAATAAAAGGATTTAGACGAACCAGTCATGTGGTCAGTGGCTCCAGTATCTATAACTCAAGGACTAGAGACAGAGAAAGCACAATGACCATCATGAGAAATACCTGACTGAACAAAAAAAGAACCTGGATTGGTAGATGCAGATGTGGATGATTGATTTGTAGTCGCAGGAGGTAGTCGAAGGAGATGCTGGAGAGTCAGAAGTTCTTGTGCAAAGAGTTGTGGCAGAGGACTAGTAGGAGGACTTGCTTCAGTTTGATGTGCTTGAGGTGCGAGGGAGGACTTTGCCTTGTGCATATCTTTTTCCCGGCGTTTTGCTTCAAAATCTGCCGGTTTGCCATGAAGTTTCCAGCATGTGTCATTGGTGTGCCAAAGCTTGCTACAATATTCACATTTGATAGCATCACGGGAAACAGGAGGACTCTTGTATGTCTGAGTATTTTTCTGGAGAGCAGACCTATTCGGAACAGAAGGGGACAACATTGTTATTCGCCGTTGGTCCTCCAACCATGGAATAAACCTGTTCGAGGGTGGGGAAAGGGTCCCTGCTGAGAATTTGTGAGCGAATAGGATCAAGCTCCACATTTAGTCCTGCCAGAAAAGTATAAACCCTGTATTTCTCTTCCCTTTTGTAGAATAGGATATCATATTCTTCACATTTAGCATGAATAGAATCATAAAAATCAATTGTTTGCCAATAGCTCCTCAACTTAGTATAATATTGGGATACAGTCAATTCTTTTTGGATAGTTTCATGAACATTTTCTTGAATGACATAAATTAAAGCAGCATTCCCAACTTGGGAATATGTGTCCTTAGCAGACTTCCAAATTTGTGCAGCAGTATCCAGTAACAAATAGCCCTCGGCTATAATGGGTTGCATGGAATTGAGGAGATATTGCATTACCAATGAATTTTCAGCATGCCATTTCTCCAAAACAATGTCCTTGTCAGAGGTTTTTCCTTGGTGCCGATGAGATATCCCGATAATCCCTGAGCTGTAATTGAGAGTTGGGTGGCCCGAGACCACATTAGGTAATTACCACCATCAAGTTTAGTGGTATTAGTGGGAATAGTGAGATTGTCCATTTTAAAACTTTCTATCCCAGAAGAGGTTATTTTAGATGTCATCCTTGAGTTGTGTATTCAAGAATAAACACCTAAAAACAATATGAACAGCCTCCCTGTTTGGTTATAGCACAATATATGGAGATCAAAGTAGAAATATCACTTGTCAGATATCCTAACTTGTCCCATGTGCAACATAATATATGGAAATCAATTCTGGTTTGCACCTACTTTTTTGTTTATTGGGGTAAACTCAGAAACTCATAGATATCCGACCAGACTGAACCATATTATTAATATCCAGACTGATAAAAAAAAATTGATTTCCAATAAAGAGAATAAAAAAATGATCCGTAATGAGGGATAAAAAGAAGGGTAGTACCTATTATGAGGACAATGGGAAATCGATGTGTCCTCCTCGGGATAGAAATGTGTATCCTGTATCGATGAAGATCGATTGTACTATTGGAGTCGCCACCTAGATTAAGGTCTAGGACCTCTAAAAATGTAGCCTCACCCTAAGGTAAGACTTCTATTGACTCGTGACCCAATGTATCGGTTCTTTGGTCTGCAAGAGATCGGGTAAGTATTCAGGGTACGGTTATGGGAAGGTGTTAGGCACCCAAACCGCCCGATCAATATCGGCCTCCTAAACTTTCCTTAAATTCTAATTTTTACTGTGCTTGGTCAACTGGATGACTAGGGTTCAATGGGGGATGTCCTAAACTAAGTTGCTAAGTTATTCTAACCTAGGGTTCAGCCAATCATGTTTTAAAGCAAATAAACAAGCAAATGTAATATACAATATTATACAGTGAACCGGACCAAAGATGGTTCAGTCTTGGACTGAATCTGAGATGTGTAAGACATCTCAAACTGCCTACGTATTCCAATCCTAAAAATCAAGTCCAAAAACGTAGTTCGAATTGGGTTTTGTGATTAAAGATTATGAAAGTGATTTATGCATGTGCTTCAATTAGATTTTTTTTTGTTCAAGTTGAAGTTTATGCTGAATGTATGGTTGATGGGTGGTTTTGTACCGTATTTGGGATTCCCAAATTGCCTACGTATTCTAGGGTGTGCCCTAGGAATCAGGTACGATGTAGTTCGAAATTTTGTGAGAGTCGGATTTGGAATGTGTACCAAATTCCTTCCATTTTTGTCAATAGGATCTAGGGATGAGACCTAAATTCCTACCATTTTTATTTGGGATGTGTACCAAATTCTTTGTATTTTTGTTAATAGGATCTAGGGATGAGACCTAAATTCCTACCATTTTTATTGTTTCCATTTTTAGGTTTCTAGGGTTTCCTATCCCTTTTCATTGTGATTTTCATTTTTTAGGGTTTCATACCCTAATTATTCTCTTTATTCTAGGGTTTATTTTGCACTAATTGCTATTTTTTTATTTTTAGGGTTTCACTTTCCCTAATTATTGTTTCCTTTCCATCTTAAGGTTTCCTACCCTAATTGTTCAATTCTTTCTATTTCAGGGTGTATCTTGCCCTAATTGCTATTTTTTATTTTTTCTCTTTCCAAGACAAATATGGCAAATGAAAATATTCCAACTATATCAATGGTAGTATTCCAAATATAGCAGTGTTGGAAATATATTTAAATTTAGCAACAAATCAGTCAAAAATGGCAAGTGAGCATGTAAATCAATACAAACATGGTAAGTGTGCGTCCAAACATGGCAGTAATCATCCAAAATATGGCAATAAGCATTTAATGTGAGTATGATCATTCCAATCATGGTTGTGTGATTATTCCAACTGTGGCAGTGTGTGCATATAAGCATCCAAATATAGCATGTGAACTATAGCATCAAAATATGGCGTGTGATAGACAGCCAAAGCATGTGAGTCAATCAATCAAAACGTATTTTCAGATCTACAGTCTAGATTCAATGCATTGATTATCCACAATGTGACCGAAATCATATTTGATCGACGATTGAAAGTAATTCAAGATCTTAAATCAACAGTTCAGATCATATATCATCAGTTAATCAGACTTTAATGGCTCAAATTAATTCATCATTAAATCATCATCTGATTAAAATCAATGGTTCAGATTAATTAATCATCCATTCACATGATTGGATCTTAAAGATCAACGATTCAGATTAAATTCACATCATTTAGTCAAATTCATTTATTCAAATATTAATTCAATATCAATGGACAAATTTTTATCACATGATCAAAACAAATTTCACATTCAATGGATCAGATTTTGAATGGGCATCATATCAACACGATAAAGAATCAAAATTCAGATTTTTATTCAAGCATATCATGATCATAGATTCAATCAATGGCCCATATTTAATGGAAAGATCAAGGGTAAGATGAAGAATGTTGATCCAATGGTTGGATGAGGGGAACTGGTCTAGGGCTTGATGGACAGGTTCGGGTATTGTAACATGGCTAGGTTCAGGTAAGTGGTGTGAGGTGTTGGTTGGTTCAGTAGGAGATGGAAGTGAGTGGGGTTACGGGTAGGTGGTAGTACAAGGCTGATGATTGAAGTATGAGATGAAATCGGTTAGAGTGCTGGTTGTATAGGGATTGAAAGCCAAGTGTAGGCTAGATTGGTGATGAAAATTGGTTAATGGTGAGGTAGAGTGGTTTATGAGATGGAGATTTGTAATTAAACAAAACAATAGAAGAAAAATAGAAGTAGAGGCAGCTTACCTAGATGCTCGTAGGTTCTACTTGCTCCTTCCTTCTTCTTCTTTCTCCCTTTTTTTTCTTCCAAAACCGAGAGCCCAAACTCTGTCAAACTCCCTTTTCACGTTTTTTTTCTTTTCTCTTTTTTTCTGATTTTTTTCTTCCTCTTTTCTCTCTCTTCTTCCTTTTCTCCCAAAAAAACGTGAACCTCTCCCCCTCTTCACGTTTTTTTTTCTCTTTCCCCTTTTTTCTCTCTTCTTCCCTTACTTTTCTCCAAAAAACCTAGCCCCAAAAGCCTTTCACGTTTTTTTCTCTTTCTCTCTTTTTTTTCTTTTTTGGAAAAATCCTCTCAACCTCCCTTCCTTCTCTCTCTCACGTCTCTTTTATCTCCCCCCTTTTTTCTCTTTTGGAAAAAATCTAAAAATCCTAAATCTTCTCCCTTTTCACGTCCTCTTTCTCCCCTTTTTTTCTCTTTTGGAATATCCTCTCCACCTCCCTTTTTTTGGGTAAGTAGTTAATTTTATTAAAAACCCAATGGAAGGAATACAACAACCAGCCTATTAGGCCGGGACAAAGACAGACACTACAAGCTAGATGAGCTACATCTAGAACAAACAACTAGAAGACCAACGAACACAAGAGAACAAGATGGAATCCGATCATATCGGCCCCTAGGACTCCTTAATGGACATCAATATTCCAGTTTGCTGCAATCAACCCCTCTTCCGGATTTGTTGGCTTTGAGAAGGCCATAGAAGAGATTTTATCTTCAGCTACTCGAGTAATTTCCTTAGCTACTACTTCTTTAGTTCTTGAACTCCTTGAGAAAATTCTTGTGTTCCGTTCCTTCCAAATGTGATAGATCATACAGTTAAAGACAATCTTGATAGATCCTCTCCACCTCCCTTCCTTCTCTCTCTCTCGTCTCTTTTATCTCCCCCCTTTTTTCTCTTTTGGAAAAAATCTAGATAACCTAAATCTTCTCCCTTTTCACGTCCTCTCTCTCTCCTTTTTTTTTTCTCTTTTGGAATATCCTCTCCTAAAACCGTGAGCCTCCTAAAAACCCCCACGTTTTTTTCTTTCTTCTTTTCTTTTTTTTCTCTTTTGGAAAAAATCCTCTCCTAAAACCGTGAGCCTCCTAAAACCCCCATGTTTTTTCCTTTCTTCTTTCCCTTTTTTTTTCTCCAACAAAATCTTTTGGATTCTCTTAGAAAAGCTCACGTTTTTCCTCTTTCTTCTTTCCTTTTTTTTCTTCAACAAAATCTTTTGGATTCCCTTAGAAAAGCTCACGTTTTTCCTCTTTCTCTTCTCCTAAATCTTTTGGATTTTATCTCAACCCTAAATCCCCCTTCTCTTTCACGTCTCCTCTCTCTCCTCTTTCTTTTTTCTTCTCCAAAATCTTTTGGATTTTATCTCTTATATATAATAACATATATTATATACATATATTTAATAACATACATATATGTATAGTATACAATATATATAACATATAAATACTTTGCACATGGATGAACTGATTCGAAATGGGTTGAGATTGGCTTAGGTTGACTGAGTTAAACTGATATGGGTTGAGCTAGGTTGGACCAGAACTGGCTTGAACTGAGTTGACTGGATTGATTGGAATTAATTGGATTTTCTCTCCTTGTCATTTCATGGGTCATTTCCGCTGTCATCCCGCATGGAATTTTCCGATGGCCTCTATTCCAAATTTTTTGTGTTCATTTTGTAGAACATTAAAAATGAGGAATATATGAACTTGAATCACCTCATTTGGAAGTAAAATGGTTAACTTATGAATTTTTGAAGTTTAAGCAGACCAATTATCGATAATTTGGCTGACCATTCTGCATGAGATCCTTCGGAGGCTTCTACTGAAAATATTTTACGTCCACTTTGTAGAGCACTAAAAATGAAACATAACGAGACTGGAATCACCTGATTTGGATATGGGATGATCAAAATATGAATTTTTGAATATTAAATGACCATTTCCATATGTAATTTTGCATGGGACCTTCCGGAGACTTTTACCCGAGATTTTCCACGTCCACTTGTAGGACATCACAAATGAAGAACAATGGCCTTGGATTCGTCTGAATCCGACGTAAAACGGAAAATATATGAAGCTTTGAAGTTCTAACGATAATTTTGCATGAAAGCTTGCATGGGACCCACTGGTGACTTCTACCCGGGATTTTTTACGTCCACTTTGTAGAACATCATGAATGAAGAATAATGACCTTGGAATCATCTGAATCCGATGTCGGATGATGAAGATATGATGATTTGAAATTCAAACAATCCGACTTACGATAATTTGCATGAAGGCCCTGGGATTATTTATAATAATTTCATAAACTTCCCTTATATGTATCATCCGACTAAAATGGTTATATCTTCTTCATTTGATATCAGAATTGAACAATTCTGGTCTCATTTCGAAGATAATTCTATGACCTATGCATCCATGCAGAATTATAACCAATGACCTTGCTGTGAACCCATTGAAAACTTCTTCGAATTCACAGACCCATTGAAAACTTCCTCAAATTCACAGTTAAAAAATCCAAACTTTTGATCATCTTTCTCCTTTTGTTGTCCACACGCGAGTAGGATTTTGTTTAGCTGGGATGGCAAAAATGGGGTGCTTACACCTATATCATTGTATGATTCCCTCTTTGGTTGCTGCCCCTAGTGGGGAGAGAAAAAAAAAACAAAAGAAAAAGAAAAGAAAAGAAGGAAAGTCGGTGGCCGGGGGTGGTAGGTTGGCGGCGGCGGTGGTGAGGCGGCGGAGGGATCTAGCGGTAGAGCTAACTTGGCTCTGATACCATGTTGAATGATGGAATGATTTGTTTGTAATAGACAGAGGTCTTCTTATTTATAATGTGAGAATGAATACAAAGAAAGAAAGAAGTAGTACAGGTAGTACAATACAGGTAGTACAATGAGGGTAGTACAGGTAGTACAATTGTACAATACAGGTAGTACAATGAATCTAGACAAAAAATGAAATACGTAATATTCTCAACAATGACCATGCTGACTGCAAAGGCAATATCTAGTCTGGTATGAGAAAGATAAATTAACCAGCCAACTAATCTTTAATATCCACTTTTATCAACTGGTTCCCCATCTTTTTGTGACAGACGGGAATTGGCCTCAGGTGGTGTGTCAGCAGGTGTGCACACAAGCATCCTAGTGTTAGATAATAAGTCAAGAGTATACTTCCATTGAGAGAGGAAGATACCTTGAGTAAACCAAGCAACTTCAGTCCTAATGAAAAACCTTAATGAGCCAAGGTCTTTAATTTCAAATTCCATACCCAAAAAGTCTTCAAGTGAGATATTTTAACAATGTCATTCATTGTCACCACTATATCATCAACATACATAATAAGAGCAGTAGTTAACTCACCTATCTTCTTGATAAATAGAGTGTGATCAGCATTACTTTGTTTGTACTTGTTGAATGTCGTCCTTAGTATATTGGGGGCATTAACGTAATTTATATTATGTTTTGTTTTAGGTCTTTTATTTCCTTTCTTTCCTTATTGTTACTAAGTAAGGATAGTTTTGTAATTTTCATTTCAGTCTTCTCTTTATAAATAAGATGTGGGGGGTGAGGAAATTACTCACTCATTCATTCTATTCAACATGGTATCAAAGCTATCCTAGCTCTCTCCTCTCTCCTCTTCTCCTCTCTCCTCTTCTCTTCTTTTTTTGCCCTAATACCTACCTGCCGACACCATCCTTCTCCCAGGAAACACGGCTGCCAGCCTTCTAAGGTCCCTAACACCTGCCGCCAGCCTCCTCAGCCCACTACTACCCTGCCGCAATTCTCCCCAGCCTCCTAAAACCTGCCGCAACCCTCCTCTGTCCAAAAAGACATTGCCGCTAGCCCCTTAACTCCTTCCCAGACCTACCACTACCCTGTCTCAACCCTCCTCTGTCCAGAAAACCATTACTGCCAGCCCTTAACTCCTACCCAGACCTACTGCCTACCTCCATCTGTTACAAACCAGATCGCTAGGCCTAAATCACTTCCCAGAGCCACCTCTGGTTACTGCCCACACCTGGTTATCATCCTAGACCTACCACAACCCACCTAGAGTCATCAACATCAACCTATAACATCAGAACCTTAATACCAGTTCCTAAAACACCTTTGTTTTTCTCTCAAATCCCATCTCTATGACCTAAATATCTTTAAAAAGGTTGGTTTCCTTCAATTGCCGTGTATCCCTTGTTGCTGGGATAGTTTTTTGAAGATCGATTCTTCTCTACCTGTATTTGAAGATCGAAATTTGCTGCAGATGTGGTTTTTTTGGTTCTTGAGGATTGATACACAGCCTCTCTGTTAAAGAGATTGATTTGCCTTCACTTTATCTGGTATGGTTTCTTGAGAAATATTACCAGATATCGTTTTTCCTTTCCAGCATATTATCAGTTTTGTTTTTGGTTGTTCTGAGTATCCAAAATCGAGATTATTTCTTCTTGTACTTACAATGACTTTTTAAGTAACCTCTGCTGGAATGGATTTTTATAAGATGAAAAATCTCACCATTCCTACAAATACCACAAAACTTGATGTTGGTAATTATCTGATGTGGTTTCATACCACTCTCTATCACTGCTCGGGGGTTATCTGGCTATCTCACAGGAGCCAAACCTAAACCCATTACTGAAGGTTCTTCTCTGGACAAATGGAATGTTGAGAATTCCTTAGTAATGCAATATCTCCTCAATTCCATGCAACTTGCCATTGCCGAGGGAGATTTATTATTGGATACTGCTGCATAAATTTGAAGTTTACCAAGGACATATTCCCCAAGTTGGGAATGATACATTAATTTATGCTCTACAAAAGAAGGTTCATGGAACTACCCAGAAGGAGTTAATTGTCTCTCAATACTACACTTAGTTACGTAGTCATTGGCAGGCCATTGATTTCTATGACTCAATACGTGCCAAGTGTGATGAAGATGCTATACTTTTTAAGAAACGGGAGGAAAAATACAAGGTCTATACCTTTCTGGCCGGATTGAATGTCAAGCTTGATCCCATACGCTTACAAATCCTTAGCAAGGATCCCTTTCTTACACTTGAGCAGGTGTATGCTATGGTTAAGCTTGAAGACCAAAGAAGAGCTAATATGTTATTACCCTCTGTTCTTGATTGGTCTGCCCTCCAGACAACTACTCCACCTCCCAAGGGCTTTACTGTATCCAGAGATATGGTGAAATGTGAGTACTATGGTAAACCTTGGTACACTAAAGACACATGCTAGAAACTCCATGGTAAACTAGCAGACTTTGAAGCCAAGTGACGAGACAAAATTATGCAGAAAACCAAGAGCTTCAAGGGCCCACAGGCACATCAGATTGAAGCTCATCAGGCCACTGATCCCATGGCTCCACTGCAAGACAATCAAATTCTTCAGGCACTCAGTCGTTTTCTCTAGCCACCCTCTGCTGCCTCTTTCAGACTGTCATCTGTTCTTGCTCCAACCTCTACCATTCCAGGTTTTCATCTTGCTCGTTCAAGTATGTGTTTCAGTGGACACTGTGTGTCAATGGTCTCTAATCTTGGACTATTGACTTTGGCATAGTTGGCAAGGCGTGGCCTAGGCGATGCCTAGGTGTCCAGGCGGATTTTATAGGCCTGGGCGTCAGGGCGCTATTGTTGATGGATTCCGTTCAGCCTTCTAGATCGAGCCACATAGCTGAAACACAAACACAACAGGAAAGTGGGCGGGATATACCCCGGGGCCACTCTGATGCCAAAGTTAAGGGAATTCCGAAGACAAGCAGAATAGAACTCTTAGGGCCCGTTTGATAAAACTTTTACTCCTGAATTCTGGATTCTGGTTCAAATTTGGATTCTACTCCAGCTACTCCAGGATTATTTTGGAGTAGAAACTTGTTTGATTACGCAATTCAAAAATGGATTCCAGAGCATCTTTGGATTAGAAACATGTTTGATAACACACTATCCCCCCTATTGAAGTTTAGAAAAACAATCGTGGTAGGGGTGGGTGGTGGCGGTAGTGGCAATGATGGTGGTGGTGGTGGGTAATGGCAATGGTGGGTGGTGGGTGGCCGTGGCGGTGGTTGTGGTGGTGGCGATGGCTGTGTTGGTAGAGGTGGTAGCGGTGGTGGCGGTGGGTGGTGGCAGTGGTGGCAGTGGCGGTGGCGGTGGCGGTGGCGGTGGCAGTGGTGGGGGTTATGGTGATGTCAGTGGTAGTGGTAGCGGTGGTGGTGGCGACGGCTGCAGCGGCGGTGGTGATGGTGGTAGTAGTTGTGGTAGTGGTGGTAGTGGTGGTGGTGGTGGTGGTGGAAGTTGGTGGTGGGTGGTGGAGGTGGTGGTGGCGGTGGTGGGTGGTCGATGGTGGTGGGTGGTGGTGGTGGTGGTAGTGGTCATGTGAGAGTCATGTGAGAGTCGACTCTTTTCTTTCTCCCAAAATGTTGATCCAACAGCTTGGAGCAAGTATTTATGACTTCAAAATTTTGGATTCTGGAGCCATTCTGAATCTGGTTCACTCTGTCTTCTACTCCAAAATAGCTCATTGGGAGCCAGAATCCATAGAATCCAGAAGCAGAAGTTTTATCAAACAGACCCTTAGCGAAACACTAGAGCTCCTTAGAGATGGGGTTCCCTGAGATATGGGAGCTTCAGTAACCTTCCCCTCCTTTCCGGTGAGATAGAACATAGGATAAAAATGAAGAAGAAGTTCTCAAATGGCCGTGTTAAAATAATACCTGAATGGGATGTTCTCCCTTTGTGATGGGAAATTCTGGATTATTGCTGTCGATATTCTTTCACTACTTATAGGTCCAATTGGGGGCCTTCCCAACAAGTTCCTCCCCACCTACCACCATCACAATCACCTGCCGCTTAGAGAACAATAGGTTCGAGGGACTACGATCCCTTAGGACAGCGCAAGGATGTCTTGACAGCCGCTTACGACCCCTCTCGACCTTCTTCGACCTCCTTTTAGTCCACGTCCCCCATATATTCTGACAACTGTATCCACCCTTGCACTTTTACCGAGTGTCAATCTTGCTTTTTGCTGATTCGGTCCATGATATGGTGACTTGGCCAGTCAAATCCGCCTACTTGGCATTTATGGTTGTTGTCGGTATTTGTGAGAATTAATGACAGATCATTAAATGCCCAGCTACCTCCATTTATCTATCCAATCATAGCCTGATCACCCCTGAGGGGGTCGAACGCGAGCTCATCTTCTGAACATCTCTTATTCTCATGCTTCGTCCTTTGGATCCGTGCCACGTCCCATTCTTCAAGGGATGTCATAGATCCTTCATCCATGGTCTGATTTGAATATATGATTATTTTCCCCCAACAGAACCCCTTTGCCTCCTCCGTGTCGTTTCAATCGAAGGAGACACATTTATGGGGAAAATAATTTCCTTCCTCCGCACACAGAGGTATCTCTGCAGATTCCCTATCGTTATAGTAGTTATGAGCCACATTTTCTTCCTCTTTTCCAAGACTTGAATGCTCACTTCCCTTGTGCAGCGCTTGTAATGTTTCGTAACGGTTTGAGTTAACCCTGATTGAATGCGCCTGGTAATGTTTCTGGTTTGATCGAGCCGTCACTTCGAACTATCGGCGTTAATCCCTTCATTTCTCATCCATCGGGACTGTCCACGCGTCGTTTCCCTGTCCAAGCGTCACATCCGCAGCTTGAGTGATGGTCACACCGTTAGAAACCATCATGACTGTTAAACGGGACCCACCTGTCAGCAAACTTATAAAAATCCCGCTTTCTTCCTTCATCTTCTTCCTCATAATCGACATCTATAGTGTTTTCTTAGAGTTTGCCTTTCATTAAGCTTTCCCATTCGGTGTATTCAATCTTATGCAGAGCGCTCCTTTTCCTTCTCGAGGAGTTCTCGGGGATCCACTTGTTCTTCGAGTAAGTCCCGAGCTTTCTTCTTATAGCTTTTTATATATTTTTTTTATTCTTTAACCAGTCATGGCTCGCGATAAGGCCATTGTCAGCCGTGCTTCTGAGCCTACTCTGCGTCGATCGCACCTTCGACGATCTACCCAGGGTGAAGGTAGCTCAGGTGGTAACCCTAAAAGTCCTCCCTAGGACGCTTCCAGTGCGGCGGGTCCTCACTGCGTGGCTTCTTCCATGAAACCCCTAGTGACCGAGGCCAAGATTCAGGATCTTAAGGCTTCATTTCTAATCCCGGATTCCGTGAGTTGATAACTCCGGACCAAGAGGATCGGACATGTCACCATTATTCTCATAGGATGGTAGTTAACTATAACATGTTCTAGTCCGGTTTTCGCTTCCCTTGCCATCCTCTAGTATTCGACATCTTAGGCTACTACGGCTTGGCCCCTACCCAGCTTCCACCCAATTCCTGGGTTTACATACATTCCTTCATCATCTTCTTTCTACGTTGCCGAGAGCCTCTCACCACGAGGTTCTTCCAGTTTTTATTCGACATAGGAGTGATCACTTGGACCAACTCTCAAACCCACAAGACCGAGCCAAGTGGCACCTATTATTTCTTCGGCTGGAATTTAGATGAGGTTCCCTTAATGATCGAGTCCACTCCTTCCTCAGTTTTCCATTGGAAGGAGAAATTCTTCGGGGCCATAGTGAGGCGAGGCCATAGCCTAATGGGCATGCATGCCTTCCCCATCGGTAATCGATGGAAGTTCATTGACACCTCAGCGGTAGAGGTTGCCCCGATCTTAACACCGCTCGAGATGAAGACCCTTCAGAGGGTAAAAGAAAGAGGGAGAGTGGTCCAGTACAAGGACCTGAGCAACAAGAAGTTTTTGTTCCTGTATGGGCTGATTAAGTTCCCTTTCGACCCCTGACCACACTAACTGATCGTTCAATATTCTTCATTTTGTATTTTTATTCGACTCCTGACACTGGATTGTTTGTTCTTTGCACAGTGGAGGGCCTAGATGACAGCATGTGGGAAGATCTGATGGGGGGACAGACCTGTTCCGCCATCAGAAGAGGGAAAGAGAGGAGATAATCGCCACAGTGGCCCAGAAGCTGAAAGCTCTTGAGAGAGCCGCTGATACTGTTCCTACCCTTCCTGTAGAAGTTCCTCCACCACCTTCCGAGGATGCAGTCCCATCTTTCGACCCTGCAACTAGGGGCGATCTGTCCAATGAACCTGAGCTGGCAGGCGAACCGTCTTCTTCTCGAGCCTTTAACCCCCTTGCCTCCATGGAAGAGCTTATTGCTCCTCCAATCATCCACCTTGCGGAATATGGTATGTTATGCTCTTTCTTACTTTCTATCTTTTTATTCTGTTGTTTTGACCCCCAAGCTTTAGTTATGAGCGTTTCGTCTTTCTTATTTTTACAGAGGACGACGACCAGGAGACTGTTTCAGAGATATTGCCCCGGTCGAAAAGAAGGAAGATCACCTCTGAGACCCCCAGGCTCATCTATCCCGAGGACACTCCTCTAGATATTCTGCAGAGGATTCCGGCCGGCCCTCAGCCACTGCATTCCCTGCCACCGTCAGATGTGGCCGTCCACTTTGCTCCCGCCAATCTTTCGAGCAGTGCTTCTCTCATCCCCACTACTACCATCATCCCAGAGGTTCCTCTCTCCCCTCCTAGCGCCACAGATGCAAGCTTCGCGACTAGCACACTTCCTACTACAGCGATCACACCAGCAACAACAACACCACAGCCTGCCAGCACGACACCCACAGCATTACCATCCATACCTACCGATTCAACGGTGGTGACCTCCTTTCGGCCCATTTCAGGAGATTTGCCCACCGTAGCTCCATGCACCTTTCCCCATATTGCCACATTGTCTATACCAGTACAGTCTTCTCCCTCGGGCTTGCTTGTAGATGCCTGCGCCAAAGGTAAGGGTCCGGCCTTGACGTTTCCAGTGTCTACTCGCGACCCTGCTTAGACCCTAAGTGTGAGCTCCACAGTAGCCTTGAGCCAAAGTTCAACTCCCTCTCTCGCCGGTTCGAGCTCCACAACACTATTTACTCCCCCTTGGAAGGTCCTTGCCATAGACAATGGCTTATTGAACCCATCTGTGGCCCAGGAAATAGTTCACCATGCCTGCTTATCTGCAGATGCAGACTTCCTCAGGCATGCCAAGCTTAAGAACATCGATTAAGGCCAATGCGCGGCCTTGTACCAAGTGAGTTATTCTTCTGTTCTCGTTACGTTTTCTTTTTTCTTGCTTCTTTTTTCAACTTATACATATCTGATATCTGCTTCTGGCTTATTTCGCAATTGATGTGCGGAACGAACTACTACCGTAATATGTTAGTAGGGTCCGCCCGCAAGGTTAAGGAAATGCAGGCCTTGGCTCAACAGAGTAACGAGCTTCATTCAACCGCCTTGATAGAGTGCGACCAGGCCCTTCGCGACTAAGATGCTGCCATTTTGGCTCGGACCGAAGCTAAGGAAAACTGGATCGAGGAGAGAGATAACATGTCCTCCGAAATGGAATTGGTTGAATAGGAGAGGGATGATGCCGAAGCCCGTGCTAAGGAGGCAGAGGATTGAACCAATGATGCCGATATAAAATGGCGATCTGCCGAAGCATCTTTGGACTTGAACCGGAGGTGGCTTGCCGACGAAAAGACCAAGTGCAGGAGGCTTGATGAGCATTTCACCACTCGCGCAAAGGTCTTCGAGGCCGCCTAGAAAGAATTGGCAGACGTGCGACTATCCAATGAGGTCAGGGCGGATCAGCTTGGGGCAACCACCGCCCTCAACAATCAGTTGGAGCAACCACCGCCCTCAACAATCAGTTAGAGCAAGAGGTTAAGGAACTCTAGGAGGCTCGTGACGCACTGATAGGAGAGAAGGCAAACCTGTCGACGGAGAATGATAGGTTACAGGTTGAGTTGACTCACTCTTTGACCAGAGAGAAAGCCTTCAAAGAGGAGATAGCCACCATGAAGGATTAGGGTGTCGATTTGCAATCTTCCATGACTCATCTGGCTAAAGAATTGGCCCAGGCTCAGGCGACCACCGCTCGCCTAACCCAAGATTTGTCGCAAGCCCAAACGGCTTTAGCCCATGATAAGGAGAAGACCCTGAGAATCTTGATGGAGTCTGATGATATGGAGGGTCTTCTCAAGAAAGAGAGAGCTCGAGCAATCAGGGAAGCCCTCCTTGTGGTTCACTCGCAGTTGTCTGCTCATCTCCCATCCTTTGATTTTTCCCGCATCCCCCTTATGAACAAGGTGATTTGGGATAAGATCGGTCAGCCTTCAAATCTCCCTCCTCCAGCAGCTTCTAGTACTGAATTGGTGGTTGTACCTTCTCCTCAAGAGGTCACTCCTTTATTTGTTATTCCACCCCAAGAAACTCCAGGAACGGCTTCCGAGGATCCCTCCTCCGTCCATTCAGAAGAAACCCCCGGCACGACGTCCTCAGAAACACCTCCAACAGATGCACCTCCGACATAATGACTCTCCCAAGGGTCAAAACTGACCACCACAGACTGATTACAGAACTTGTCTTTTTTCTTTCTTTTATTTTTTTTGTAAGCCCCTTAGGCACTGTTTTTTTTTTTTTTTTAATTTTTTTATAATAATAAATATTATGTATCTGCTATTGTGCACTTTTT
The DNA here is from genome assembly GCA_028583415.1 of Protea cynaroides. Taxonomy (NCBI): domain Eukaryota; kingdom Viridiplantae; phylum Streptophyta; class Magnoliopsida; order Proteales; family Proteaceae; genus Protea; species Protea cynaroides. The sequence continues at coordinate 37,734,707 of CM053276.1, read as the reverse complement.
TTTTTCTTTTTTTTTTCTCTCCTTTACATTTTGCTTACTTTAATACCCCCCCCCCTGTCTAATAGTGCTGGGCCTGCCAACAACTATGAGACAGAATCGGAGGGCTCGAGCTATTTGAACTGAAGTCAAAGACTACCCCTTAAGTCGATGGGCTTAGTCTCTGACTGAGGCAATCGACTTATTGATTTCCGAGACCCATACACCCTTCTGTTTTTTTTTTCTTTTTTTTTTTTTTCGAGACCCGTAGGCCCTTGCTTTCCGAGACCCTTAGGCCTTTGCTTTTCGAGACCCTTAGGCCTTTGCTTTTCGAGACCCTTAGGCCTTTGCTTTTCGAGACCCTTCGGCCTTTGCTTTTCGAGACCCTTCGGCCTTTGCTTTTCGAGATTGTGTGCTCATTTGAATAGAGACAGCGAAGTGTAAAAGAATCTCTTAATAATTAAAAGGGAAGCCTTACACATAGTATCTTCGGAGGTTTTTGGAATGCCACGTGCTTGGTATGACTGACCCCCCCATTGTCTCCAGGTGATACGACCCCGGTCTAGTAGCTTTTACGACTTGGTACGGCCCCTCCCAATTTGGGGTCAACTTGCCTTGCTGAGTGGGTGTGGTTACAGCCGTGGAACGTAGAACCAAGTTTCCCACTTGAAATAGATTCTCTTTGACCTTATAATTGTAATACTTAGCAATTTTTTGCTGGTACGCTGCTATGTGTAGTCGAGCGGTCTCATGAACATCTTCCAGAAGGTCCAGGTCCATAAGTAAAATATCTTGGTCGGTATCCTCATTAAAATTCAACACTCAATATTTCCACTACTTCGAACGGGATGATAGCTTCTGACCCGAAAGCAAGCTTGAAAGGAGTGGCTTCTGTTGCTGTTCTTTCTGTAGTTCGATATGACCATACCACAGTGGGCAACTTCTGTGCCCATAACTTCCTCTTCTCTTCCACTCGTCGTGCTAAGCCATATAACAAGGTGCGGTTGATGATTTCTGTCTACCCATTAGTTTCCGGGTGTGCCACTGACCCAAACCTATGGCCAATGCGATGGTCGCGGCAGAATTTGCGAAAGACTCGACTTGAGAATTGTGAACCATTATCTGTAATCAGTACTTGCGGGATCCCATACCTGTAGAGCACATCAAGTCTGAAGAGCTTCACTGCTTTAGGTGCAGTAACCTTCGTCATTGCCTTTACTTCGATCCATTTGGTAAAGTAATCAATTGCTACTAGAATGTATTGAAGTTGTCCTTTTGCTTGTGGGAATGGTCACAGAATATCCATCCCCCATATTGTGAAGGAGATGGACTACGGGATGGGCTGCAGTTGGGCACACGGGCGATGAGATATGGTAGCATGCTTCTGGCACGGCTCGCAGGTCTTGGCGTATCTTTCACAGTCCTTCATCATATGGGGCCAGTGGTAACCCATTCGAATAATCTTGAAACACAAGATACTCGACAGCTTGGGGACATGCTTCTTTGGTTTTAAAATCTTGGTCGGCACAATGAATCTTGTGAAGGTCACTCTGTTGCTTTTTTGGTTGTTAAATATCTATTGACATATTTAACTGATTGTTCTTGTGATGGTCAAATATTTCTCTCTGTGTTTCATTGCTCTTTCTTAACCTGGTTTGGGGTTTCTGTGTTCCTAACTATGCGGAAGTAAATGGATCTAGTTAAAATCTTTCTTTCATTCCAGTAGTATTTGTTTATGGAAGATTTCAAACATGATGTTTGTTCTGAATATGATCTATGCTATGATCTGTGATTTAAGCATTAAGGTGCAATTATGCTAGCACCAAAAAATAAAAAATTTGTTCGCTTGCAACATGGATATGTTTTTGCTAATCTCAAATGATCTTTTGTAGAAGGTTTGTTGATGGTGATTATAATTTATAGTCCTTTAATCAGGCTTGCACTTCTCAATCAGTTCATCACTTGATAAAACATGTCCCTAGAAGAATATCTAGCACCTTTTGATGGTCCTTCATATTGTGTCATTCATGTTCATCACTGCCTATTTTCAGCATGGGAGGTTCAGTTGCAGTGCATGTTGCTGCAAGGAAGGCAATTTCAAGCTTGGCTGGGCTGATTGTTGTAGATGTTGTAGAGGTTTGGTTTTTTTCAGCCAAGTCATTCAAGAGTTCCTGAACTATATGGTAGATGGCAGCTATACTGATCAGTAAGTGAAAATTCAGGGTACAGCCGTTGCTTCATTGATTCACATGCAGAAGATCCTATCAAGCAGAATGCAGCATTTTCCCACCATTGAAAAAGCGGTATCTGCCACAACTTTAAAATTTTATATCCTTCCTATATACTTATTTCCTTTTATTTTTCACTTGTATTGAGTTTGAGGTTAAATATATCATGTAAATTCAAGGCATTTTCTATCGACCAGCAACTTTAAGTCCTCATTCTGTCCTCTGGACAACCTGCTTATCTTGATATTTCTTTTATCCTAACAGCCATCCAACATTTTCTATTCATTTCAGCAACCTAACTATAGTACTCAGGGTCCTGATGGCCTGTGCCATAGGTATCAAAGCGATCCAAGGCGTTGGAGGGTCGCCGGGTGCCCAAGATGCCACCTAGGCGTCACCGAGGCAGCGCTTGATAACTGTGGCTTGTGCTCTATTATATGATATTGTTTATCATCTGTGATATTGTAATTGAAGGATACAATAATGGAGCTTAGAACTTGAATCATTGCAATTCTAATTTTGTCACTATTATTGCTTGTGTTTGAGGATGTTGAACCATCTCATGGGATTCCGACATACATTTATAATTCATGTTGTCAATAATTTTGATTTCTATAGTCCCCTTATCTGGTGGATAGGATTAATGAGGACATCGACACCTAGTAATACTAGGATTCCTAGTAATATTAGGATTCCTAGTTGATTTAGGACTCTTCTGTTTTTTATTTATTTATTTATTTATTTTATTTCTGTTTGGTGGACCCCACACAGTAACGTGGGTTAGTTTGTTCTCATTTAGATTAGTGGACCCCACCCCTTTATGTGATCCACGATTGAGTATGTTTTAGTTAGAGTTGTTTTAGGAATTTATTTTTATTGAGTTTTTAGAATCATAATGTTATTAGGAGTGTAAGCCTTATATAGGTTCTTTTTTCATGAATAAAATTCAGATGATGATTATTGATAACAGAAAAAATAGAAAGCAGAAAATTGCTCTTGGCTCTCTTTCTCTCTCTCTCTCTCTCTCTCTCTCTCTCTCTTGCAGGTACAACAACCATCTCTCTCTTCTCTATCAGGTATGCAAGCCATCCAGCCTCCTCTCTCTCTCTCGGTTTCTCTCCTATGATCAGGACAAGAACGTCCCCTTTCCTTGAATCTGTGGACAGATTCATTCCTTCCTTCTCTCTCTTATTTTTCCTCCCTCCCCTCTTTCTGGTTGCAGAAATTTCCCATACTGCTCTCGGCTGTACCCCTTGTTCCCCTCTTTTTTTTTTTTTTTTTTTTGTTGCTGTTTGGTTATTGGTTATAAAGAAATTGACCCAAGAATCCCTGCTGTAACTCTAACAGCACAATAAGCCTTAGTTCTTTTAGTGTTTCCTTATACCCACCCTTTTCTGTTACCCATTATCATAGTGATAACCTGCTGTTGGGTTATTTATTTTTTTGTTCTAGTACATTATGTTGAGTTGTAACTCTAATCTACATAATTTCTGCCATAGTGAATGCCAAGTTAGTGCTTACTAACGTGGGCAGCCACTTTGATAGCATCGTTACAGCTGAACCTTCATATTTAGCATGTTATGATTAGGATTTCATCTCTTTAATTATTGGGAAGTTACTGTTTTTACATGTTCATGGGTTTATTTAATCATTAGGCATTTAATCTTGTTAGTTTTAGGAGTTTTGAAATCTTTTGCACATTAGTACTTCTTAACCTATGGTTTATTATGAACATGACATGAAACTTAATTAATAATTGCTTAGTTGATCATGTTACTTGGCTTTATATTATTCTTTACTTGTAGTTATCATGATACTAATCTCGTAAGTATGTCATGTGCGTTGCTGCCTATAACAGTCCCTACACATTAGTTAATTATTTATTTAATCCTTCTGTTAGTTTGTCGTGTTAGAGTAGGGTAAACTAGAGACCCTAGGTTAGCCTACATCAAGGATGCTTATGGCTCCTAAACATATTAGTTGATGAACAAAAATTGAACAAGCTTGTGTCGGCAGTAAAAGAATACCCTGGAAATTGAAGTGCTATGCTTGAAGCATAGAATGGGAAGTTTGTGTCAAACTCTGGCAGACACGTCTAAAGAACATATGTAGGGCTTTAAATTAATATGTGGTCTTCAGGACATCGATACTGCACTGTCTCTCGGCTGTTGCATTATGTTGTTTTCTTCCCATTGTTGTCACAGAGCCAAGACGACCCAAGGCGCTAGAAGGGTGCTTAGGCGACAAAGCGAGTTGACTAGGCGTACTCAAGACTTCGTGAGGGTACATCTTCCATAAGAGGATTTATACAAAAGGGAGGGGGTTAAGCATCAATTTTTATTGGTTTTAATCCATATGCATGATTCCATGCATTATGGTGTATATATGTACTTTATATGTCTAATAAAAATGCTACGAATGGCATCAAATATAAAAAAAGGCATGATCCAAAAAGGCGACCAAACTGGGCGTTGCCTTGACAAATATGTTTCTGCCCTTACATTTCTTGCTGTAATCATCCCTGATAATCTTAATTTTTTTCTCTTCAGTATATTTTTTTTTTTTTTTCTTTTTTTGGAAAAATATCATAGATTCATAATTCTTGCTGTAATCATCCCTTCTGTATTCATCCCTTATAATTTTTTTTTCTCGTTCTGTGTATTTTTGCCTTTGGATAAAAGATCATAATATTGCAGTAAGAAAAAGAAGCTTATCAACAAGCCAAAGACATATATCACTTCTAGAAAGGAAAGAACAGGAAGCATGTAGATACTGTACACTTTTTTTTTTTTTTTTTCATTAAATATGTCTGAACATCTCATTTTGTAGTCTGCCTATCTAAGATTCTTTTTCTGCAATAGATTGTTAGTTATTGCATTTTGATGTCCCTTCTATGTTGTCTTTCTAATTTAGGTTTTGGTATGTATGTCATTCATATGTAGGGCTGGCAAAATTATGAGTGACCTGTACAACCTGGTTACTAACAGGCCTGGGACAGACAAGCTTATCAGAAGAGCAAAAAAAAAAAAAAAAAAAAAAAAGAAAAAAAAAAAAAAGGAAGGGGTTCTGGACTAGAATATTTTCTTTGAAACATATGGGATGGTATTTAGCAAATTGTGCTACAATCCAAAACATAATTGGCTTTGTTGTTTTAATTGTTTTGGTTGGCACCAAGGGAAAAGGATTTCATAAAGAAACCTTGTATCATATCGGTCCATGTTGATACCAATTGTATCGGTCGATATGGGCCGATACGAAGCTTGATTCCTTGGATAATAACATTTCAAAATCTGAACATGATCCAGTGGTGGATATGATAGATATTAAGAAATCCTAATGATGTTAGAATTCCTTAAACCAGAAACAACACAGCAGTAACAGATTCATTCTACAGATTTTGATAATAGCTAGTAAATAGGATGAGATTTCAGTAGCTGATGGTCCATCTAATATTCGGCAGTAACATGAACCAGAAATCAAATTCAATTGATGGTCGAATGGCCAAAAAATAGCTAGCAATAGTTCAGGTCAATGGAAGAAGGAATAATGACCATTAATGGAAGTTGACAGAACCAGCAAACAATAATCCCAATTGATAGCAGCAGCAAGCAGCAATAATATGAAGAACAGAGATCAGATTATGTTACTAATCGTAAGACCTAAACTACCAGATCTGGACATTAGGAGTATGTTGATGGAAGAACACATCAGCCATTAATGGAGATAATAACAGTTCAGGAAATCAAATCAGAAATTAAATATCTGGGACCATCAGAAAAAAGACCTGAGGTGCAGAATATCAGAAAGAAATAAAGTAGATAAAAACCTGGTAATCAATGCAGAGAAACAGACCCAGATCAGATTACAGAGAACTTACTAGAACATGCAAAGAAGTTTTACCAAAACTTGCAGAGATGGGATAATAGAATGGAAAACACAATCAGATGCAGCAGAGGCAGCAATGGTGGCTGTACAAAATGGAAAATATGATTACTGTTCTGATACCATGTGACAAAAAGAGAGAAAGAAAGGAGAAGGGGAGAAGAAAAAGAGAGGAGCTCCTTACTGTGTGAACTAGAAATTCTCATTGATTGTTGCATTACTTGCTTGCTTCACTTCCTACTTCCTTTCTGGATTCATTGATTCCTTCACTCGCTCTTTGGTTCACTCCATGCTTAACACACGTCATTCACAGCCTTCCTTACTTGTAGTAGCCTTCTGTACGCTCTTTGTTTTCTGAGGAGAGTTTTATTTTATACTTCCTCTTCAAATGAATAAATATTGTTGTATTGGATATCATATCGTATTATTCATCTATTGGAACTGGCATTATCAATATAATGTGTTTGAAAAATTAAACTTCTACTCAGATTGAATGGAGTGTGAAAGGTGGCTCTCTAAGGAACATTGAGTCTGCTCGTTTGTCTGTTCCTTCTACATTGAAGTATGATGATTCAAAGAAATGGTAAGAATTTTATTTTTCCATACCAATCACTTATGTTCCTCCACTGTGTCACATTAAATGTGATGAATTTGATGTGATTTTTTGTTGGTGTTTTTCTAATGCGGAATGAGACTCACATCCTAATTCAACAAGCCTATCCTGATTTTGGAGTGTTTTGCAGTTATACATACCGAACACGGCTAGAAGAAACAGAAAGCTACTGGAGAGGCTGGTACGTTTATCTTTCTTTCAAATACTATTCAGACTCTAAATGTTACTAATTAGTTCCAGATTTGCAAATTACAGTATATATATATATATATATATTAGGCGGATACGTGTTGTGTAATGCATACATGAAGACATTCTGCATCCAATTTTTTGTATGCTGCATTTCTTGATCAGCCAGTGTTTTATTCCTTGGGAACGTGGACATACATAGGTTTCAGTTTCTGAAATGGAAGCAGGAAATGTAGCAGAATTGTGGTGAATGTTAAAAAAGCGGGATATTGTGATAATTAACTTGGTAGACTATAACATGCTATAGACAAGTCAGATCAAAAGTAATTTGATGGGTGTGACAATAACAGACCAGAACTTACCAGTACCACTGCAGGAAACGAGAAGAAGAAGAGACGAAAGAGGCAGATGGATAGAGTCTGAATGACCTAACCGGTTGCCACGACTATGATTATTTATAACATATAAGTTGTATGAAATTACAGGTAACTCCCCAACTTACGGAAAATTACTCATAAGCTCTTTCGAAGTTAAAACAGAGAAACATTTACAAAACACCCACTGCGGTAATATTTATACACTTTAATACTCTCCCTTAAGCTGGAGCATAAATATCACCCATGCTTAGCTTGGAACAACCTTGAAGAATCATAGTTTTAAACAAGGCTTTGGTGAAGAAATCACCGATTTTATGTGCAAAGCTCACAATGGAGTGGAGATCACCTTTCACATCACAACTTCACACACAAAGTGACAATCAACTTCAATATGCTTAACCTCTCATGGAAGATGGGATTTCTAGCAATATGAATAGCTTCATATCACTAGGCTTATTATTTGGTAAACTGAGTTCCTGAAGAGGTGACTTTAATCACATCAACTAAGCTGCAATATGGGCTGTTATAGTTTGTTTCTTACTTCTCCAAGTAATAAGATTATTACAAACAAACATGGGGTAACTAGTGTCGACGTCCTATTGCCTTCAGCACCTACCCTGTTAGCATCAGAGTAACCAACAAGATCAATATGGTTACGAGGTTTATAAATAAGGCCCTTTCTTGGAGCACCTTTAAGGTATCTCAAAATACGACTCATTGCATCCGAGTGAGCCTGCTTGGGATTCTCTATGAGCTGGCTTATAGCACTCGACAGATCTCGACAGATCTCGACCGAGATCTCGACCCTTCTCGGTGGTCTCGACAGGGTCGAGACAAGATTACTGGTCGAAACTGGGTCTCGACCAGTCTCGACCAGTTCTCAACTGGTTCTCGACTGGTTTCGACCAGTTTCGAACTGGTCCAAGGCTTTATATAAGAGTCTCAGTCGAGATCTCGACCGAGACTCATTTTCCTTCTCTAATTACCTTCTGTTTTCTTCTCCTCCTCCATTCCTTCTTCTCCAACCTTGCATCTAAGGTTCGAAAACCTCTGTTCTTTGCAAATCTCTCCATCAAACTGCTATTGGAGGCTCATTTTGACATATTCTTTGCAAATCTAAGGTTTGAGGTATGGTTTTTTTCCCCTAAAACTTACTTTTTTACATGAATATGTTCAATACATGTTGGTTCATCATGAAATTTATATATGTGAGAGTCATTAGGCCGATCTACAACCTTATCCTTTCGAAATTATTTTCTTGCATATATATTTTTTATTTTGATTTTCTGTTAAAAAATGTATTTTCCAGCAATTAAAAATTAAAAAAAATATGATAAATATTAATTAGATGGTATTGAAAATATTATATGATGAACACCGTTGGCCGATCTACGCGGCCACGGTTTCATTTTTTTTCCTGTATATATATATATATATTTATTTTATTTTTTGTTTAAAAAAATTAAAAAATACATTTCTTAAATATTAATCAGTTTACTTTCAAAATAATATATGTTGAACACCGTTGGCCGATCTACGCGGTCACGGTTTCAGTTTTTTTTTTCTATACATATTTTTATTTTTATGAATTTTTTATTAATAAATCCTAATTTTCAGCAATAAAAAATTAATAAAAAAATATTAATACTTATCTACTGGTGTTCAAAATAATATATGTTGAACATCGTTGGCCGATCTACGCGGTCAAGGTTTCAGTTTTTTTTTTTCTGTACATATTTTTATTTTTATGAATTTTTTTATTAATAAATCCTATTTTCCAGCAATAAAAAATTAATAAAAAAATATTAATACTTATCTACTGGTGTTCAAAATAATATATGTTGAACATTGTTGGCCGATCTACGCGGTCACGGTTTCAGTTTTTTTTTTCTGTACATATTTTTATTTTTATGAATTTTTTGTTAATAAATTCTATTTTCCAGCAATAAAAAATTAGTAAAAAAAATATTAATACTTATCTATTGGTGTTCAAAATAATATATGTTGAACATCATTGACCAATCTACGGTTTCATGTTGTCGGATTATATTTTTCAAAAAATAAATTATTTTTATTTAATATCCAAAATTATTAATAATATCTAAATAATTAGGAAAAATTAGGAAAAATATTCTGTTTTCTTGTAACATAGTTTTAAAATTTTGAAAAGTAATTTCAATGTATTTTGAGTTGTATTCGCATATTTCATGCTTTTATGTTTTTCAATTTTAAGTTTTATTAATGTAAATCTATTGATTTAAATTTATCTATTTATCATCTCATGTAACAGTGTCTCGTTCTAAATATTATGGCTGCTTCGGGTTCTCGTGAAGGAGGTAGTGATGCTGGTCGTACTGACATGGCTTGGCAGTATTGTACCGCCATTGATGGTGATAAAAAGAAGACCCAATGCAAATTCTGTGGGAAGAAGCTCATGTCTGGTGGGATTACCAGACTTAAGCAACACTTGAGTGGGACTTCTACAGATGTGGCAAAGTGTCCTATAGTTCCTGTGGAGATTACCAGGGCCATAGGCGCACGGATGAAGGGAGGCCAGCGAGAGAAGGGCGAGAGAAAGAAAAAATAAACAACAATTTGAGGAAGCAATACGAGGTACTGTGCGTGATTTGGATGATGATAGTTCAGATGATGATGGTCTAGATACTAGGGGTTTGACTGAGGAAGAAGCCAGAGATCTGAGACGGGCAAAAATGGCTAGTAAAGTCAGCCATGACATGGAAATGGAAAGGTTGAGGCAAAGAGCCTTAGGGGCAGGTGGTAGTAGATCATTTCAGCAGCCCGGAGAACCACAAATACAGAGTAAGGGATAGTGGCCCATACTATCAGTCTTTCTTTGATGCAGTTGCTCAGGCTGGTCCTGGTGTTAAAGCCCCCACTTCATATGAAGTGATGAATGTCTATCTCCCAAGAATTAAAAAAGAGTTAGAAGTATGGATAGAAGGGTTAAAGAATAATTGGGGTGCATATGGGGTCACTATAATGTGTGATGGTTGGACTGGTCTTACTAGAAAGTCCATCATCAACTTCATGGTCTACAGTGATGGGAAGACATCATTCTTGAAGTCTGTGGATGCATCTGCATACACAAAAGATGCTAACTACATCTATGGATTGCTACAGACAGTGGTGGATGAAGTTGGTGCATCAAATGTGGTGCAAATTGTGACGGGACAATGGCAAAGAACTACAAGAAGGCGGAGAGATGATGATGGTTAACTATAACCTTTTTTGGACTCCATGTGCTGCCCATTGCATTGACTTGATGTTGAAGGACATGGGCAAGATCCAAAAAGTAAAGCAAGTGGTTGAACAAGCACGCCAGGTGACAACATTTGTATACAACCATAGCTATTCTTTAAACTTGCTGAGGGAGAAATGTAGAGGGGACTTGGTAAGACCCGGCATTACTAGATTTGCTACCAACTACGTAGCCCTAAAGAGCTTTCAGGCAAAGATGGTAGGCCTCAGATCGATGTTTGCTTCTGAGGATTGGTTTGGGTGGAGGGAGTCCAGCTCTCCTGGAGGGGTTTAAGCACAGACTACTATAGCTTCAGAGGAATTTTGGAGAACACTGAAGGATGTAGTCAAAATTCTAGAGCCGAGTGAAAGGTCTTTGAGATTAGTGGATATAACATTCCGACCCACCATGCCACATTTATATCTTGCCATGGATATGTTGAAGGATCGTATAAAAACGTGCTTCCACGTGGAAACAAACATTTTGTGAAGATTATCAAAGATCGATGGGAGAGTCAGCTGATGCACCCATTGCATAAGGCTGGTGAGTATATTTAATAATGTCTTTAATTTAGTTCCACTTAATAGTTGGTACTCTATTTTAATCTGGCGACTCATATTTTGCAGCATACTATTTGAACCCCAAGTACCAATATTCACATGTGCTTGGGCTCAATTCTGACCTTATCGGTGCGGTAAAAGATGTTGTGGCAAAATTGGTGCCAGATTATACGGTACAAGCACTGGTCAATCTGGAGGTGAGTTGTATGGTTTAAGTGTTGAATTATTTGAATATCCGCATATTACAATGGCTAATGGTTATAAATTTTGAAATGGGTGTAGATGAAAACGTTCAGAGATGCTCTTGGGAGTTTTGGAACTCCCGCCGCAGTGGGCCGGGACGAGATAAGACCGATCCTAGTATGAAATTATGGAAATTGAAATTTTCAAGTAACATATCTTATTTAATATGTGTATTAAAATGTGTTCTTCATCTTGTGCAGCTGAGTGGTGGTTGTTGTATGGCGAGAATGCAGCTGAGTTGAGGAGAATTGCAATCAAAGTCCTATCTCAGACATGTTCCGCATCTGGGTGTGAGCGAAATTGGAGTACTTTCTCCCTTATCCATTCAAAGAGGCGGAATAAATTGGGCTCTCAACTGCTAAATGACTTAGTCTACGCCCATTACAACATGAGACTGAGGGTACAATGCTTGAAATTTGAACAAAGAAATGAACAAGAGCTGATCGAGCTAGCCGACGTCTTCCAACTATCTTCAGATGAAGAGGATCCCTTTGTGGAATGGGTGAGAGACAGAACAGTTCCAGTGATGGATGAGCCTAGTGGGTTGCCCGACCCCACTGTGTCTGCTCCGATGGGTTCTAATCTCGAGCGGTTTATGTCCTCGGATGAGGGTCGTGTACACGCACAGTCGCCTAGACAGTTTGACCCCCTAGCTGGTACTGGTAGTAACTCAGAAGGCGATGATGATACAATGGAACAAACTGGCTGGTCAACTTCTGATAGTAGTGGTGATGATGGTAGTGGTGGTGGTGATGTGAGTGGTGGTGGTGGTGATCCTAGACCGACTGTACCCATTATTAGATGGACCGGTGAGAGTCAGTATACACACACTACACAAGATCCAGATCATGGTGGACGCGCATCTTCATCATGGCCTATGACTGGGTATACACGTAGGTCTCGTCAACGGGAACGCCCTTTGCAACCAGTGGAAGAAGAAGAAGATCGTTTCTTTGACATCGTTCCAGATCCTGATATTATGCCTGATGTTGAAATTGATAGCATGTCTACAAGTTTTGGAGGATTGAGCATTGAGGGTAGCAGTGGACAGGAGCAGGGGCAGTGGAGTGCTCATGGATTTGGCACCACTTCGGCTTACGGTTCTTATTCCGGTGATGATGACCGCATGATGGGAAGTTCATATGATTATTCCGCTGATACTAGTAATGCTACATCACAGACTGGCTCAAACTTTGTGGACAGTCTATTTTCAGTCCCAAATTTGCAAAGAACCACGCCCCCACACCAACCAATATATGCTCACTTTACTCCACATTATAGTGAATCGTATCCAAGGTTGGGTATTTTTAGAAACTTCCCAAATCATATGTATGAGAAATATGTGGAAGACTACCAGACCTTCTATAGCCGAAGGATGTCGTGGCAGGATTTTGTTTATCAGACCGAGATATATTTTCTTCAACAAAGTCAATCTGATCAGATGGAACCTGCACGCCACTCTACATATGATTAGACATTGAGATGGACTAATGGGAATGTATTATTTCATTTTGAGTATTTAAGTCTTTCATATAATGAGTACTTGTAAATTATGTTATTTTGTGGGATTTATGATTTATGAATGTACGATTTTTCGATAATGTGATTACTTTTTATGCTTCAAATGTGATTATATATGTTGAATAAGTATTTTCCTGCAATATATAGCCTTAAAATGGCTCTAAAATGGACTTAAACAGCAAAAAATGGCTTAAACCATAAAAAAAAACCTGTCGAAACTCCCATTTTTACCCTCTGGGAGTTTCGGCAAGTTCTCGAGATCTCGGTAATCTCGGTTTTCTCAAGGGTCGAGACACCCTCGAGAACCGAGATTTCGAACTATGTATAGCACCAACAAAAAATAATATGTCAGGCCTAGTCACAGACTCACAATATGGTAAATAAGTTTACAAACTAATCTCCTTTATTGATGTTTGTTTGCAAACTCCTTGTTGTCACAAGCTCTAAGTTTTTGTTGAGAATACGTGAGAGTAGCAACAGGTTTTGAGCTCAACATATCAGTTTTGGATAGAAGATTAAGAACATATTTTCTCTGAGACAAACTAATACCCTTTTGTTGTGGACAACCTCATTACCTAAAAAATACCCAAGGACACCCAAATCCTTCATCTGAAAGTGTTGTTGTAAGTAGGCCTTCTTTACACCATCAATACTAGATAAATTGTTGTCAGCATAGTTGTCAAGGCGACAAGGCGATCCAAGGCGTTTGGGGCCATCCTGGGCGCCTAGGCGTTGCCTAGGCGACCAAGGCGTTCCCAATGCATTTTTTTTATTTCTAAAATATTAATGTTTATATATATGCAATATTCTACATAAATAATCAACATTTAAGACATAACTTAATTAATATGTGATGTGGACCCAAGTTTACTAATGTACACTAAGACCTGGGATTGTGTCTAGAGTTGAGTAAACAATTATTTATGACTAACATTTGCGTACTTTTAACGAATTTGATCGGAGCGTAACTCCTTTAATATAGTTCGGATTCAAGTAATCTCGAATTCGTTGCAAAACTAGCATAATCAGCTTTCCAACAAATCCGAAATTGCTTGAATCCAAATTATAATGAAGGAGTTACACTCCGGTCAAACCTTGTTCGGAATACGGGAATGCTGTTTAAAGTCGTCTGAATGTAAATTATTTTTTGGGCATCAATGCAAAAGATTATTTTGGCGCACTCTTGGTTTTTAGTGATGATTTATTATAATAAGATTTATAGAATTTTTATATTTAGAAAAAAATCTAGCATTTAAAAGTGGAAAATCGCTCTCGCACCCAAAAATATGGTTTTTGTTCTTGAACAGGGGGGTTGACTTTTTTTCTTCTGGAATTTGAATTTTAGACTATTTTTATTGGATTCAAATAGGGGGGTATTTGCTTATTTATGAATAATATCTTAAGTAAATGAAATATAAAATGATATTAGTCATAAATAAGTACTGCCTGATAGCCTGATAAATGTTGTTCCTGTCTGGCCTGGGCGACCACAAGGCGCCCTGGCGCCCAGGCCTGTACAAACCGCCCGGACGCCTAGGCGTCGCCTAGAGGCGACGCCTTGACAACTATGGTTGTCAGAGATAATATCATCAACATAAACAACCAACACTATCACCTTGGAACTTTGATGACAAACAAATACAGAGTGACCATAGTATCATTGTGTGAACCAATAACCAACAACAACTTTGCTAAATTTATCAAACAAAGCTCTCGATATCGAAGGGGTAAGAGAGACCTGACCATGCTAAGAGACATTAGTGGAAGAGCCATCAGCAAGGTAAATAGTATCAGGCTTGTCGATGGCATGAAGAGAGGAAAAGACAGAGGACTCACTAGTCATATGACAGGTGGCACTAGAATCAATGATCTAAGGATGGGGAGAGGTGTAAGAAACAAGGGCAGATATACCTGTATGGGCTAGGGTAGCAGCAGAAGAGGAACCAATAGCATCAAGTTGTTGAATCTTACGAAGGAGGATCTCGTACTAGGCAGATGATGGCACAGGTGTGGATGGTGGAATTGGCACAGCAGGGATGCATCGTCAATGGTACCAACATTAACTAAATTTTCAGCCCATTCAAGACAGCCAAACTTGTCCCAACAAGTATCAATAATATGGTTGGTCTTGTGGCAATGAGTACAATAACGGGTAGACTTATTGAGCACAATAACGGGTAGACTTATCAGTCGGTGGTCTCCCATAACCATGACCAGGTGCACCATGACCATGGCTACGGGTGGAGCCACGACCTCAAATGGAGGAACCACGACCACGGCCAGCAAACAAGGCAGATGTATCTTTGGGAGAAGTGTCACTCTGAGGAACCAGACGTTGTAAACGAAAGAAGGTCTCACTCAGGGTAGGTATGGATGCACCAGCAAGAAGCTGACTCTTCACAGCCTGATACTCATGAGAGAGTCCAGCCAAAAGTTTTGCCACATACTCAGATTGTTAGGCCTTTGACTTATTGATGTCAGTGGTAAGGGGTTGCACAGCCTGGATTTTCTCAATAAAGCCTTTTAAACCACCATAGTAGTCAGTCAGGGATATGTCACCAATAAAGTAGGTGAACATCCTTTCATAGAGGTCATAAATACGAGAAACATTCTTATTCTGGCCTTAGGTTTCTTGTAAATCAGCCCATATGGCCTTGGCAGTATTATGAAACATCACAGTAGGTAAGATGGAAGGCTCAATCCTATTTCACATCCAAGTTTGAACTAAGGAATTATCACGAAGCTAGGTATTATACGTCTTGACAGACTCAAGATCCTTAGTATCACAGGCAGGAGCATCATCAGTTAACAACTGTACTTTATCCTTAGACAGGATGTAGGCTTTGATGGCTTGAGCCTAGAGAAGATAGTTTGAGATCCCTCTCAATTTTATAGAGATGATTTGAACCTCTATAGGCTTGGGATCAATCATCTTAGAACAAAATAAATAACAATTAACACAATCAAGCAATATAAAATTGTTCTTCTTTCACTCGGTTCAACCAACCGAGAGGCCAAAGGATATAAGGCTCAAAGTGAAGCAAGGGTTGGTGGTGGATATAGAGTATCACAATCATGATTTAAAAAAAAAAAAAAAAAATCCAAATCTTGGTTCAGAAGGAATGAAGGGCACAAGAGGGGCAGCGGTAAGATAGTGAGGTAATAAATTTTTTTTTTTTAATTATTGCTCAACACATTAACAATAAGATGGTGATCGAGAAGTTAAAGATCAAACCAGTGGCAGCATAGTAGTAACAAAAGTAAGTCTCGATCATTAAGACAAGTTGTACATAGTTGGAGTAAAAATATCAAGGGCCTATCAAACTGAAGCTTTGATGAATAATAGCCAAGGATCTAGTGCTCTGATACCATGTAACAATTCCACAAATAGATAGCCAACAAGTACACAAACCAAAAAATACGAGAGAGAAGAGGATTGAAGAGAACTAGAAGAGAAGGAGAAGGAGAAAACTCGACAGCAGCAGTGTGCTGCAATCAGAGTCAGATAGAGCCTTCCTCTCTACCACTAATGTATATATATAATGAAAGACTATCTATTACAATAGGAAAGTCTCTATAACAAGGAGAGACAGAAAAAAAGGAAACACAATAACTTAGGAAACAAAATAAACTCCTAAAATAAAAAAGAACGACAGCTAGCAGTAGATGTCGTTGGCGGTAATTAGCGCCAACGACACTACAAGGCCATGGGCCTTATGGGCCAAAACTCTATTATCGTAACAACCAGAGAAGTGGAAAAAATCAGTTGTATCAAGCTTTTTATGTGCGTATTGACCGTATCGGTTCGTATCGCGGTGTGTCGAACGATATCGATTTGTATCAAGGTGTATCGAGCCGTATCTGTAAGACCTGCACCTGAAATTCCCTTTACCCGGATTCCTATTGTGCCGAGTCTTCCCACATCTACACGGAGCACCCTCGACATTGGGGACTGAGGGATGTATCCAAGTCATAAGTGAACCTTGTGTCTCACACCATGTGACGTAGAGTAATGTTAATAAGCGTTGGGTGGGCCCAGCATATAGCCCAAAGCGTGGGGCCTGGTAGATAGAGCATGGGGCTATGATTTGGCTCTGTTGGCGGCTTGAACCGACAGATGTGTCATCCGGCTTGATCCGAGATGGACACTTTCTCTCTCTCCTCGGGTTTTTATTTCTCTTTTAGAACCCTTGGTTGGTGGAGAGTGGAGTTGGAGAACCAAGCTCAAGCTCGAGACTTGATCTCTTCCTCCTTTAAGGTTAGTACATGCACCTTCTCCCCTTAGGATTGGTGCTTAATAATGGTTTAGTGGTGGTAGCTTCACATTTATGATCTTCATTAATGGAGACCAACCCCAAACCCTAGGTTTAGGTTTTCACCCAAACACCATTATATTGGTGGATTGTTGGAGTCTTAATGACTCCCATTTGGCTGACCTAGGGTGGGAATATGATTCCCACCATTCGAATCTAATGTATTGGTGTTGGGGAGTTGAAGCTCCCCATTATGGAGACCTTGTCCCCCGCTTGAGTCTCGTGTTTTCTGGACTCAATCGGAGGACCGGTGCCGGAGGCTAGGGCATTGCCTCTACCTCCGAAATCTTGATAATCTTGCCCTGACCTGTATGGTATGGCTTGCGGAGGGGCCAGCAAGTCCCCATCCTCTACCAGGCCCATACATAACCTTAGATTGGTTGAGTTGAGCTGGATTCCAGCCCAAGGGAAGTGGTACGCCTTGTACCAGATATCCGAGAGAGGGGGGGGGGGGTCCTCTTGTAGAAGCAATTTGGCGAAAGAGACTTGGGCATCCTGTTTTTACACTAGCCCGGTGCATGAGGTGTAAAAGCCGTTAAGCCATAGGCAGGGATGAAAGCTGCTGTAGACACAGACTGCACCTATAAAACCATACCTAGACCTAACATTAGAACTCATCATACGCATTGGATGCATGGCATGTGATTCCTGATTCCTTACTGAGCTGGGATAGGAGCTCACCCCTTGTATCGATATTTGTTTTCAGATTTTGATGTAGATCTCTCTGTGGCAGATTTTATGGAGTCTCAACTGGCAAGCGACGCATCCGTGGTTGAGGATCCTTCCAAGGAGCACGACGAGGGCTGCACCTGCAGTGATTGTTTCTACGCTTGACGCAGCCCTCCCAATAGTCTTCTCCCCTCCCCCACCCTTATGATATATTTTGTAGATGGATGATGTATTTTATCTAAACACAGTTAACAAATTTATTCATTTCTTTTTTGCTATTTATATATGGGATATGTAGTATTTTGTGGAACCCCTGGTGATGTAAAAACATAACTCTCAACCCTAAATTATGGTATAGTATTATTCAGATAGCATTTGTTACTTTGTATTTGCTTCCGCTATTATTACTCTATTTATTCATTGCTTATTGTGGATATTGCTAGTGTAGACTGTGAGATTTGTTGGTAGATCACTGTAGTTGTCGGTCGTTGGGTGGTTTCGGGTAGTCTTGTGGGTCGATCCAGATATCATGCCCGATTCTCGGAATGGGCTGTGACAACACTCATATCAGAGCACAACTACTCTGATTCTACCTATGGATTTCCCCTGCATGTGCATGTCCATAATCAGTGACAGATGCATAGGATTTAAAGTAAAAGATGTATACAGACCAACAAGTTAGTAAGTTAGTGGAGATAGTAAAAATAGATACACCACACTATGAGAATTAAACAAGACAATAATGCAAAGTGTAATAAGAACTGATAAGTATATATATGTATAAATCGATTTTAGATACAAAAATTAGGGTACGGTCCACAACCTGGACGGTTACAACCGAGCAGTTATTCCATAAGTACAAGGAGTCAATTACATGTGTATAAAGGACCAAAACTATGAAATAAAACCCGACGAGGTGGTATTGGAACTACTGATCTGCAGGGGGTGGGGGCTTGCGCTTAACAAAGTGGTGCAAGTGCCCAGTGGACACCATGGCATCCCTGAGGAAACCCATGTCGTCTGCCATGCTCTCCAATCGAGTGGTAAGGGTCTCCTGATGACCCATGATGGCCTCCTGGATCTCCATGATCCTCCTCTGCTCCTGGACAATCTTCTCCTGCTGACCTTTAATGGCCTCCTGTGTAGTGACGATCGACTCCTACCCCTACTGCAACTTTTCTATCTCCTGTTGCATCAGTTTCAAGACGTCAAAGACCTGAACGATGCCACTACGAGGCCTAGAAGCTCTAGAGGATGGGGGAGCTCTCTGCACCTCAGGAGTTGTGTCCTCCTCCATGGCCTCTCCCTCATCCTAGCTGTCTCCATCACCGTCACCGTTGGTCTCGGAGTCATCACCATCCTCACTGTCACCTGAGTCCTCACTTTCACTGCTGACGGCTGGCCCGGTCTCGGGATCTATTGCTCGTAAACCATAGCTCCTGTCGGCTCCTGTCCCAGCACTAGTCCCTACGGTAGTTGCACGCCTCGAAGAACTTCCCGCTCTCGGATGTCTAGGCCATGACTCGAGCTTTGGGTCGGACATGATGGTGTCAACAAGTTGCATCCGCATGATGGAGACCCAGCCAAAATCAGAAGACTCCGGGCCGTTCTCCATGATCTCTCCCTCTAGGTCTACCTTGGCACTAGTGAAGATGCAGGTCATCACGCGGCCGTAAGGGAACTTTCCCTTGCTAGTCAGATGCTGCGAGTTGTGGATGATGGTGCGCAAAATAAGGTAAGGGAGGCACAACGGCTGCTCCATGAATAGACAATGAGTCACGTACATGCCGAAGTGGTTCAACTCCTCCCGATGTCTACATATGGGAGATCGTTGTGCTGCACCAACCTGCTAAGAACTCTCAGAGTGGATCTGAGGTCGGACTCCCTATTTCCTCTGGGGTTATTCAACAGGTGAGGCTAAATTAGGTCCTCTTGAATTTTCTGCCACCATTCTTCGTCAATCTCCAAGGGCTCCCATGGGGCCTTATAGTGGCGTTCACCTCTTGGGGAACACTCCAATGCCGTGGCTAGGCTTGCAACGCTCAGTGTGATATCCACTCCCTTTACCCTGCTGGTGAGGCTCCACTCACCCGTACCCACCTCTGTGGTGTATCTCAGGTTGCAGTAGAAATGGCATACGAGATGAGGGTATACGTCCTCCCTAAGACACATAGCGGGGGTCCATCCGAACTTGTCGAAAGGCTCTCATATTCCGAACCGGGCTAACTCGTCAAATATCACATAACGACCGCCTCTACTCTAGTGTTGCGGTACCTTACCCAGTTTTAGCTCTTTCTGTATGATTTTAACCAAAGGGGGTCAAAACCCTAGGCCTTAGGTGGAACAGGTCTTTTGTTATGAGCCATAAGAGCCTGGAAAACGTAAATGAGATGCGCTTGGTCAGTACCATGAATCAGGCCATAGACAAGAGAAAAATAATATAGAAATGTGGCGCCCTACGCAACACAGCCAAGGCCGTGACCTTGAGTCTAAGCCAAGGGGCTTTTACCCGAGTGACTAGTTAAGCGCAGACTAAGGGAGCTAGTTGAAATGAGGCCAACCCTCTAAACTTCTAAGACCCACGGAAGACAATCTAAAGGCCATGACAATGTTAACGGGGTAATTTAGAGTCCCTAGGGGTACCCCGTATGAAGGGATCATCCAAGACTCGGATCCCTTCTACAAGCCCCAAAAAGGGGAAATCTAGGGATGAGTTGAATTGGTATACTTGGAGTTTGGGGAGAAGCGAATATGCACCCTAACGTGGATGGGCACACCAACCATGGGTTTGGGCTGCAACCTTGAACCCCCAACCTATCGTCATGGTGCCAAAGGGGGGTATTTTAGTCTCACTCAAAGGGGGATTGAGCCAAGCTGTCGGAGTAAACTAAAGTGGGTGGTTTAATAGTGTTGAATAAGAGATTGAGAATGAATGAGTGAGTTGATTTACCTCACCTCCAAATGCCTTTATTTATAATCAACTATAATGAGGTAAATAAAGAAAGTAGGTAGAGCTGATCTAGCACACACATTACACATTTAACACATGTTAAATGTGTGTACATAAAGCTGTCCCAACACACACATTACACATTTAACACATGTTAAATGTGTGTACATGAGTTGTCATTCTTATCTTCTTATCCTAAACAAATCCACTTAAATTGAACCGAACCATGAATCAGTTCATTACTTACAACACTCCCCCTCAAGTTGGTGCATATATGTCATGCATGCCCAACTTGGACAAAATGGCATGAAATTGTTTTCCATGTAGTCCTTTGGTGAAGATGTCTGCAAGTTGATCAGTTGATTTGACAAATGGAATCTGAATTTGACCACTTTCCAACTTTTTCTTTATGAAATGCCGATCTATCTCCACATGCTTAGTTCGGTCATGTTGTACGGGGTCATGAGCAATGCAGATGACTGCTTTATTATCACAACATAAAGTCATAGACTGAGAATATTGAATATTTAAATCCTTCAACAGGCTTTGTAACCATAAAAGCTCACATATGTCTTGGGCTATAGCTCTGAACTCTGCTTTTGCACTGGATCTGGCAACCATATTCTGCTTCTTGCTACGCCATGTGACTAGGTTGCCCCCCACAAATGTGCAATAACCAGATATGGACTTCCTATTTGGACTTCCAGCCCAATCAGCATCAGTATAACCTTTTATTTTTAAGTGATCATTTGGAGTTGACAAAATCACTTTCCCTGGAGCTGCCTTGAGATAATGCAATATCCTGTAAACAGCTTCCATATGTTTGGTGTAGGGATCATGCATGAACTGACTCACCAGACTAATTGCAAAGGCGATGTCTGGGCGAGTATGAGACAAGTAAATCAACCTTCCAACTAAACGCTGATACCTCCCCTTATCGACTGGTGCACCATCTTTTTCCTTGATTTTAGTGTTAGGGTCTAATGGAGTATTGCACGGACTGCAACCAAGCATACCAGTCTCTGTTAAGAGATCTAAAACATATTTTCTTTGAGATAGAAAGATCCCTTTAGAAGATCGGGCTACCTCTATCCCAAGAAAATACCTTAACGTTCCTAGATCTTTTTTCTCAAACTCCTGTCCCAAGAATGCCTTTAACTTTGTGATTTCAACATCATTATTTCCTGTAACTATGATGTCATCAACATACACCAGTAGTGTTGTAATAGTCCCACCAGAGTGCTTCATAAACAGAGTATGATCCGCGTTACTTTGAGTGTAGCCGAATCCTATAATCGCCCTGTGAAACCTTCCAAACCATGCTCTAGGAGACTGTTTCAATCCATACAATGCACGCTTCAATTTACACACCTTGTCACAACTAATGTGGTTTGAGAGGCCAGGTGGATAATCCATGTAAACCTCCTCAGTTAGCTCCCCGTGTAAGAACGCATTCTTCACATCTAGCTGTTGGAGATCCCAATGGTGATGCACAACACATGCTAAGATAATTCGGACAGTAGTCATTTTTGCAACTGGGGCAAAAGTCTCCTGATAGTCGATCCCATATGTCTGAGTGAATCCCCGAGCTACTAGCCTTGCTTTGTAGCGGTCTACTGTCCCATCTGCCTTCTGTTTGATGGTGAACACCCATTTGCACCATACCGGCCTCTTCCTTGTAGGGAGTGAAACAAGCTCCCATGTGTTATTTTTCTTCAGTGCTCTCATTTCTTCTTCCATTGCTGCTTTCCACCGCTCATCAGTAATTGCATCCTGCCATCTTTGAGGAATGGACACAGAAGAGAGAGAGGACACAAAAGCATGATAGGAAGGGGATAATGAATTATACGAAACAAAATTAGAGATGGCATGAAGTGTGCAAGTCCTAGTACCCTTTCTAAGGGCAATAGGGAGATCAGAAGCAGAGTCTAGAAGCTCCTTACTTGTGGGCTCCTCAGTATCTGGATCTTGGGCTGACGAAGGGACATGTGGAGTAGTTGCGTTGATGGTAGTGGCCCGTCCATTCTTGCTTCTGGCACGACTATATACTTGCAACGGTTTAGGGCTAGGATTAGATTGGTTGGGTACGGTAGGAGTGGATGGAGACTCTAATGTAGGAAGAGGTTCTAGAGACTCTGGTGTAGGAAGAGGTTCTGGTATTTCGCCATTTTTACTTGGTGTACATGAGTTGTCTGAGTCCACACAACTTTGTACCCTTACTTCCTCAGGAGATGTTGATATAAGTAAAGGCACATCTTCGACTTCAACTGGTGCAGGCTCCCCCTGAAGATGGGACTGGTAATACATTAAACTCTCATGAAAAATAACATCCCTTGTGATGATCATCCGGCGAGAAGGAGGATGATAGCATCTATATCCTTTTTGAGTTGCCGGATAGCCCAAGAAAATACACCGTAGACTTCGTGCCTCCAGTTTGCCATGTAGGTGATGATTGCGTGCGTAACACACACAACCGAACACCTTAGGTGGTAGTGGGAAGGAGGAATCGCCAAGTAAGAGCTCTAGTGGTGCCTTGTTTTGAAGAAGGTGAGTTGGAAGCTGATTGATCAAGGATGTGGCTGTGAGGACTGCATCGCCCCAATAATGTGCAGGAACATGAGCATCCATCATTAAAGCGCGGGCTGTTTCAAGGAGATGGCGGTTTTTTCTTTCAGGCACCCCATTTTGTGCTGGTGTGTCAACGCAGCTCGTCTGATGAATGATGCCGTGATCCAGTAAATATTGCTGAAAATGACCTCTAAGTATTCCCGACCATTGTCACTTCGAAGTATTTTTAGTGAAGCATCAAATTGGGTTTGCACCATTTTGTGGAACTGACGGAAGCATGAGAAAACATCACTCTTGTTTTGCATCAAGTATACCCAAGTGGTACGGGTGTGACAGTCAATGAATGTGACAAACCACCGGTGACCAGAAGTAGAAGAAACCCGAGCAGGACCCCAAACATCAGAATGAACCAAGTCAAAAATACCAGTGCTCCTAATATAAGTAGGTTTATAGGAGGTACATGCCTGTTTAGCTAGAATACAGGCTTTACATAATAAGTCGTCCTGATTACATTGTTTAAATAAAAAAGGAAATAACTGAGATGATACAACAGTGGAAGGATGCCCTAAACGACGGTGCCACTGTTGTAAAGTACTGATAGTAGAGTAAAGAGAGTGCGGGGTTGGTTGGGTAATGAGTGGAGGCTGATATGCTATTGGTGATGAAGGACCATCTGCAAGAAGGTAGAGGCCACCATGCATTCTACCATGTCTAATCGTTCTCTCACTTTCCAGATCCTGAAAAACACAATAAGAAGGGAAAAAAGTAACTTTACAGTTCGAAGATTTCGTAAGACTACTAATAGAAAGTAAGTTTGTAGAAAAATTCGGGACATGAAGCACAGACTGTAAAAGTAAGATTTGGGGAGCAACGGACGGACCCCTTTCCCAAAATAGGAGAAAGAGTCCCATCTGCAACTCGGACTGTATCGTGCCCAGAGGAGGGAGAATACAGAATAAATGAAGAGGAAGAACCTGTCATGTGATCAGTGGCTCCAGTGTCAATTACCCATGGATGGGTGATATTGGAAGCACATTGACCAGCATAGGATGTACCTGACCGAGCAAAGAATGAACCTGATGGCCCTAAAGCTGATTGATGACCAGTGGTGGCAGCAGTGGATCGTAGAAGATTCCTGAAAGCCTGAAGTTCTTCAGAAGTGAGCACAGAAGATACAACAGTTGGAGGTCTGGGCTGTTCACAAGTTTCCGTCTGATGTGCTTGTGGAATCTTCCCAAACTTAAATTTTTTTTCCCGTCTCTTGGCTTCAAAATCTGGGGGTTTCCCATGTAACTTCCAGCAGGTGTCTTTAGTGTGGCGCTCCTTGCCACAATGAGTACAACGAATAAGTTCCTTAGGAGAAGA
This sequence comes from Protea cynaroides, assembly GCA_028583415.1. NCBI lineage: Eukaryota > Viridiplantae > Streptophyta > Magnoliopsida > Proteales > Proteaceae > Protea > Protea cynaroides. The sequence continues at coordinate 37,709,994 of CM053276.1, read as the reverse complement.
ATAGTGTGCTGAAGGCTGTGTAGAGTAAAGCGCAGATCGCTTAACTGGTGCAACAGGCATCATTGAGATACGCCGTGAGTCTTCATTTTGTAAAATTGCATTAGTCTGCTCTAAAGTTCGGAGATGCTCACGGTTCAGAATTTGTGAGCGGACGTGATCAAAGTCAGAGTTTAAACCAGCTAAGAATGTATAAACTCTGAGTTTATCCTTAGCACTTTTCATAGCAGCAGCATCCACTGCGCAAGCAGCTGTGAAGGTGTCATAGTAGTCTAGGTGTTGCCACAAGCTTCGGAGTTCTGAATAGTAGTCAGCCACAGAAAGTTCCTTCTGTTTCAGGGACCCAATCTTGACATGTAGGTCAAATGATGGAGTAATTTTCTACTTGTGAGTAAGACTCCTTAGCAGCAGTCCAAATATGGGCAGCATCAGGTAGTAACACATTACCCCGACCTATCTTTGGTTCCATAGATCCAATAAGGTAGGTCATCACAATTGAATTCTCAGAGACCCATTTATTGTAAAATTTATCACTTGGGTCGAGTGCTGTAAGCGCACCATTAATATATCCAAGGAGTCCTCTGGCAGCAATGGCCATATAGGCTGTCTTGGACCACATAAGATAATTGATCCCATTCAATTTCACAGGATTTAAAGCAATGGTAGGCAATTCCAATTTTGGTACCTCAAAGGAAGTAGCATCAGATAATCCAAACATGATGTAATAATAGATGCCACTAATGTAACAACTCAGATATTTCCCAGTGAAAAAAAAAAAAAAAAAACGACACCACAAAATCTGAGAATTCAGAATTTAATGCACTCAACAACCATGAGCATGGAAAAATAGGAATCGATTCTTCCCATATCAATTCCATAAAAAATCCAACAAAGAGGAATACCTGTGTCGGAATGATGATTAGACACAAAAGTTTCGTTTTGTTTTTTTTTTCAGAAGAAGAATTCCGCAAGTATGGGCTGCACTGAGATGGAAAAAAAAATTCCAAGAAGAGATTGCCGCCGATGGTGCTTGGTCCAAGAGAGGCTGCTCACCACAGAAAATTAATATTTCTCAACAAAAAAGGACAAACCGCAGCAAATAAAAACCTTAGAATGGCTTGTGACATATGCTGGCTGAGAAATCTTCCCGTCTCTATGATAAATTTAGTTTTTTTTTATTTTTTTTTCAAGAGGAAAAAAAAGGACTGCAACTTTGTCAATTTATGAAATCCTCTTAAATTGCAGCCCTAATAATGGGTTAGGGGTTAAGAAAAAGAGAAGAAGGAGGATTTACAGGATGCGGTGAAGAGAAAAGGGGTCAGATACACCTTGCGTTCAGGTTCTCTTAAGATAGGAGCCTTGTGGCAAGGATAAGAAAGAAGGGAGGGGAGAGGTGGATTGCGGTCAAATTCTCTTGAGAGGTGGCTCTGATACCATGTTGAATCAGAGATTGAGAATGAATGAGTGAGTTGATTTACCTCACCTCCAAATGCCTTTATTTTTAATCAACTATAATGAGGTAAATAAAGAAAGTAGGTAGAGTTGACCTAGCGCACACATTACACATTTAACACATGTTAAATGTGTGTATATAAAGCTGTCCCAGCACACACATTACACATTTAACACATATTAAATGTGTGTACATGAGTTGTCATTCTTATCTTCTTATCCTAAACAGATCCACTTAAATTGAACCGAACCGTGAATCAGTTCATTACTTACAACAAATAGAAACCATAAGCCATTTCTTGGGAACGAAGGTCCCGACCACGGCACCCCCATTTTGATTGGGATTGGGTCACTGCACCCCCCACTAGGGCGAGAGACTATGGCAAAGGGATGCTGGACCACCGGTAAGAAGGAACCGGAAATCCTTCGGTTGGGTGGCTCTGTCCATGCCAAGTGGCTGGGGATCCCCAACCAAGATGGGCTGGGGACAGCAAGGAAGGTGTGGCAGGGCCCAAGGCGCTGCCAGTGCCATTAGGGCACCAATGGGCCGCAAGGGATGGGCACATTGAGCCCTGGCGGAGCCACTAGACTGGCCGACTTTGCTGGTATTGGGTCAGGTCACAAGGGTAGGCTAGGGCCTTACTGGCCGACTAAAAGTTGGAGACTTCAGGTGTCCTCCCCTATGTAACTGGAAATTACCGGGATAAATGAAGGAAATGAGATGGAGTTCGAAATGTACCTGAAGGGATGAGGTTGAGTAGTAGTGCTCCAATGCCACTGAAAAACCAAGCCAGTGAGAATGGGGGAGCTCTGGAAAACCTTGGGGGAGAACCTTCTTTCTTCTCTTTCGGTTGTGAGCAAGTGTGTATTCCAATGAGAACCCACGGATCCTTCAATAAGACTGAGGATTCCACAGAACCGGCGGACCGGTCACCCAAGGATTTGCCTCCAGATCGATTCCTCTGGATAGGCCAAAAGTCGTGCCCGTTTTAAAATTTGGCGCTCGATGACCGAAGGCTTGTGCACAACCGGAGGATTGATCCTCTGCCTTGTGCCTCCGGTAGACCTAAAAATGTACTGTAAAATTTTTCTTAGTATAGGAGAAGCAGAGGCATATCCGGATACACCATCTTCCTCGATCCTCCACCTCACTCATAGGGGGATCCAAGTGTGATCCGGAGGCAAGTAGTGGATGACTATACCTCCAGAATCATCCTCCGGTTTTCCCAGATAAGTTTTTTTTTTTTTTTTTTTTTGGGGGGGGCTCAGCGGCGGAACCCAGCCGGTGGTTCCTGCTCCCGATTCCTGCCTCCGCCTCAAGATGGGGACTTTAGGGTGTTTTAGTGTGGGGAATAAGACATTATACTTGTACAATTACATCCCCCACCCTAGTGCGTAGTGTTGTTTTAGCACGGATGATAAGAATTCTTCCCACGTGTTGACGCTAACCTTGGGCATGAAAATTTTCTTTCAGATTCGCCTGAGCCATTCCAACGATGTCGCTCCGTAAGCAGCTTACAGCGAGGTCCACATCCAAGGCCACAACATCGAGCGTTTCCACTCCCCCATTGGGAAATAGCCAGGAGGAACACCAAAAATTCCTAACCAGTCGGTTGGCAATGCCCAGTCACACGTTAGCTGTCAGATCACCTAGGAGGGTTCCCTCGACCTCATTGGATATAGGTCCAACATGAGTGGATGAATTGAAGTCACCCCCATCAGAACAGGTCCAAGTGACAGCCATGGACACAATGCACAAAATTCGAGGATGGCACCCACCCACTTTACGGGACAAGGTGGAAATCCTTCCTAGTCCATGACCTAGATCCAAGCCATGGAAAACATTATGGGGAAGCTGCGCTGCTCGGATGCTCAGAAAGTCATGTGCGCCATCTACCAACTTGAAGGTGAGCTGTATATGTGGTGGCAAGAGGTGCAACCTGTCCTATGGCGACGCCACGGGAAATCACCTAAGTATTCTTTCGTAAGGCCTTCTTGGCCAACTATTTTCCCCAGCGACACAAGCCCAGTGCGGAAATTTTGGAAGCTATTAGAAGGGTCCGAGCGGGCCTAACCGTGCTTAAGGGTTACGCAGAGATAAAGCGTGACCATTAGAAACCTCTTGTTGGGGGGTGCAGCAGGCAAGAGTCCCGTCGACTAGGTGAGTCTTCGAATTAGCCTGAATATAACTGAGGATTTTAAAGTTTGGTAAGTTGTAGCCCATAGGGGAAATTGTTGAACTTCGTTCGAAATAACGAATTAGAATGTTGCCTCCGACAAGAATTTTAATTCCCTATCCCAAACTCGGTGCGTGGTTAATTGGGCCCCAGTGCATTCTAACCCCGAGAAAGGTTACTCTAATCCTTGGGAGTCACCATCCACCTCCTGGACCATCAAACGTTACCATCTGGGATGGGATCGCGTTAATAAAGACTCAGTACAAACCCTTGAGTCTAGCGGACAAAAAATGAGCAGGCTCCTACCCCACACATGGTAGGGTAATCCGTAGGTGTGGGCCAGATACAAGGGAGGATGGGTAGGACAGTACGCATGACCGAGAGTACCCCCATACTCCACCCATGGGGGTGTTATTAACTATACCCAGGACTGGATTTAGTGCTTAAGGACTAACCTATGCTGCCCATCTTGGCCCTTATAAGGATAAGGAATCCAATAAGGTATTAGAAGTACCAAAACCAACTCTCTACAAGTATCCTCCAAAAGGTAAAAAACAGAAATATAAAAAAAGAAAGAACAACTCACGATAGACGATGGCGACACGTTGATTGAATAAGAAGTGGTTTGTGAATAATAACACCTATGAACATCAAGGAAATTGTAATGCGTGAACGACTTTATAAATAAGTGGTAACCCGAATTACGCATGATCCTTGACGAGCACACCGTCGAGGTAAATGGGGTAGCTATAGAAGAAGTTATTGTGCACTAAGGAACGAAATAGTACACTTGCTATGAGCTATGAAGGGACGTTCGAGTATGCATGATCTCATAATGAACGGGAGATCTTGCTACGATTACTGGAGACTAGAGAATGTTGTAGCTATATAAATGTTGGGAGTGGCGTGCACAACTTGCTTAAATTGCGTACCCTGATGAATTATGCAGTTATGATGATGAGTGACCTTGGGGTGAATTGCTCCTAACAAAATGGTGAATCGTGGCTGATGGGGGATCGTGCTCACTTGTCCATGCTCAACCTTGCCATGCCAGAAATTTTCCGGTCTGATGGTTCCTGTCTGTTCTGTGGCTGATATCATGTTCTCATCCTACTTATGCTAGGACACCCGAGATATGGTGGCAATGATGGACGGGGTCAAGATGGCCATCTATCGTCAACACTCAAAGTTCAAGGAGGGGATGTTGACTTCGTTGGTCGGGGCTATAAGATACGATCCCTTACCAGTTTTTGCCAGGGCTGGGGTGTCGGATTATTGTGAAAATTCATCCAGGACCTGCAAGATAAACACCGAATAGTATCTCGCGCTTGGTGGCTGCATCACGAGCCCAACGTGCAACCAAAACCCAGGGAGGCCCTAATAAGGATACTCCCACAGGCAAGGGGGTGGGGGAAGTGCTCCATTGTACCTTTAGAGGTGGGCACAGCCCAAAATGTATTGAATGTGTGGTCCATGGAGGTCGGACCTCCACTTGAAGAGCAAAGAATTGCAATGCCAAAGGCCTTCACATCACACCATAGGAAGCACGGTAAATGTTACCGATGTGGTGAGCGGGGACACATCGCACGGGATTGCACCCTGCCTGCTAATGCGGGAGTTTGCGCCACTGCCGTTGCAATTCGAGGCATGTTACTGCTGTGGCGAATTAGGGTATTGGATCTGTGATTGCCCGAAAAGGATGGGGTAGCCGGCCCCAACTTAAATGTATGCCTTACGCCCTCAAACTTCTGGAAGTCTTTGTCACACTGTGCCTGCATATAATTCCTACAGAGGATTCATTAGGAAGGGAGGATGAGCTATGAATAGGAGTATGAGGACGATGACTTAACACCCCTTAATTTCAGGGATGAAATTCCTATAAGTTGGGGGGATTGTAAGACCCACATTCGAAATTCCCTTTACTTGGATTCCTATTGTGCCAGGTTTTCCCACATCTATACGGAGCACACCCAACATCAGGGACCGAGGGATGTATCTCAGTCATAAGCAAACCTTGTGTCTTACACCATGTGATGTAGAGTAATGTTAATAAGCCTTGGGTGGGCCTAGCATACAACCCAAAGCTTAGGGCTCGACAAATAGAGCATGGGGCTATGATTTGGCCTTGCCGGCGGCTTGAACCAGTGGATGTGTCATCCAGCTTGATCCGAGATAGACACTTTCTCTCTCCTCGGGTTTCTATAAAAAGAGAGCCATGGGCTCTCTCTCTTTTTAGGACCTTTGGTTGGTGGAGAGTGGAGTTGGAGAACCAAGCACAAGACTTGATCTCTTCCTCCTTTTAAGGTTAGTACATGCACCTTCTTCCCTTAGGATTGGTGCTTAATGATGGTTTGGTGGTGGTAGCTTCACCATTTATGGTCTTTGTTAATAATGGAGACCAACCCCAAACCCTAGGTTTCGGTTTTCACCCAAACACCATTACATTGGTGGATTGTTGGAGTCTTAATGACTCTCATTTGGCTGACCTAGGGTGGGAATATGATTCCTACCATTCGAATCTAATGTATTTGTGTTGGGGAGTTAAAGCTCCCCATTATGGAGACCTTGTCCCCCGCTTGAGTTTGGTTTTCCAGACTAAACCGGAGGACCTGTGCCGAAGGCTAGGGCACTGGCTCTGCCTCTGGATAATCTTGCCTTGACCTATATGGACTGGCTGGCAGAGTGGCCAACAAGGCCCCTTTATCTGCCAAGCCCATACTTAACCTTAGATTGTTTGAGTTGAGTCAAAGGTCAAGCCAGTGGATATACCATCCGGCAGAGCCTCCACCTCACTCTCTGTTAGTATACCCTGTTATTAGTAAGTATTAAACCGGATGATGAGCCAGAGGCATACCATCCGGTATAGCCTCCGCTTCACTTCCAGAGAGTTTATTGGGATGAATTTTATTCAACGGGATGGATGATCATCCATCTTGATCCTCCGGCTCCCTATTGGCTGAAAACACTAAGTGTCAGCCGGCAGCTAATTCCAGATGCACATCCACAGGAACCATCCGCCGCCTTAAGCGCAGTTGGCCCAGTGCTTAGTTAAATCCTTCAGGGACCAACCTTTGGGGTCCCGGCTTATCTTAGGACCCACGTATGGACATTTAGGACATCTCCATGCTGATTAAAAGCTACTAAACTAACTAACTGAAACCTATGGAAATCTAACAGGTAAACTGACGCGGGTGGATAGAGCCTGCTGCTGGCTTCAAGGTTCAATAGCATTAGTGGTGCCTACAAGTGAGAGGTCGGGTTCGTAGAATTAGGACATGATGTATGCCTAGGATTATTGTGTGTTTATAACTTGTCATCCAATATTTGCAATAATTGAGCATGCATTGCATTATAACAACTATGTATGTTTGATTGATGGATGTGGTTGATAGTGTTGTGTGTGGCTCGTGTGACGTGCGGGTACCAAGGAAAAATAACGCATGGATACACGAGTCCTGGGTTTGTGTGACATGAGGGCACCAGGGGAAGGTGGCACATGGGTACACAGGGCCAGACCTATTGCTAGCACCTTAGTGCGAACACGGTGGTTCATGGTAGATGAGGGCCAGGGGTATCTATTGGGGTGCAGCCTTGTTATATTACCATGTTGTATTCAAATGTTAGGCATTAGGAGGTTGCATCACCTGGGTTCTAGCCCAAGGGAGGTGGCACACCTTGGACCGGAAATCCGAGGGGGGGGGGGAGTCCACTTGTAGAAGCAATTTGGCAAAAGAGACTTGGGCATCCTGCTTCTACCCTAGCCTGGTGCATGAAGTGTTAAAGCCGTTGAGCCGTAAGCAGGGACGAAAGCTGCGGTAGACACACGGATTGCACCGATAGAACCATACCTAGACCTAACATTAGAACTCATCATACAAATTTTGGATGCATGACATGTGATACTTGATTCCTTACTGAGCTAGGATGTGAGCTCACCCCTCGTATCGATACCTGTTTTCAGATTCTGATGCAGATCTCTTTGTGGCGGATTTCATGGAGTTTCAGCTGGCGAGCAACTCATCTGTGGGTGAGGATCCTTCCGAGGAGCACGGCGAGGCTGCACCTATAGTGATTGTGTCTATGCCATGGTTTAAAATCTTGCCGGCGAGATCTCAGTCTTCTCGGTGATCTCGGTGAAGGCCGAGACGAGATCTGAGTCGATAACCCGTTTCAGTCTCGGTTGCATGTTCTCGGTGTTCTCTGCATATTTTATCATCTCGGTAGTTTCTCGGTGAGATCTCGGCAGAAACTGCTTTTTTGCTTTTTTTTTCACTACTTAAAAGGGGCAAGGCTGTTCTCTCTCTCTCTCTCTCTCTCTCTCTCTCTCTCTCTCTCTCTTTGTCCATAAAATTCAAAGACAAATCATCCCAAAAGCTATCCCCTTTTCTCACTGACATTCTTAGTAATTATTTAATGGGATTCCATCTTAATTCATTTAGTCATCACTCTTAATTTGATCTTTCCTCACAGAGAACAGAGCAGGTAGAGTTTTAATTTAATAACCAAAAACATGAAATATAGGGGACCCACTTAGCAAGGTGTCCTACCACTGCTTTATTTCCTTTTTGAACTCACACACACAGTTTTAAACTCCATCAAAATGCATTCAGGAGTCAGGAATGAGTCAGGACAACACTTTCTCTCTCTTTTTTTATTCTTCTTTAAAACCCTTTTTCCACAAGGTTGAAGCTTGAGGGTTTCACGAAAGAGACAATCTCAGCTTTTTTATGATTCATTTTAGAACCATTAAAAAGTTGATTCTCATCTAATCAATAATCTAACTCATCCCACCCATCCCAGTTTAGAACAAATACACACAATCCAATATATATATATATATATGAAGAAAAACAAAGCAATTGGGTTTTTACATTGTCTTGGGGAGATCTCACCGAGGTCTCAGTTTTCCAGGAGGCCAAGACGCCTCCGAGAACCGAGATTTTAAACCTTGGTCTACGCTTGACACATCCCTCCCCTACTCTTCTCCCCCCCCCCCCCCCCTCCCCCCCCATGATATATTTTGTAGATAGATGATGTATTCTATCTAAACATAGTTAACAGATTTACTCTTTTCCTTTTGGCTATTTGTATATGGTGATGTAGTATTTTGTGGAACCCCTAGTGATGTAAAAGCATAACTAGCGGAAGCAATTTAATATGTGACAGATGCTAACTAGTTGTATTATAACATTAAGTAAGGTTTAGAGTTTGATTACCTCCGTTGTTTCCACAAAATAATACCTGTATCCAGTGTACACATACCCAAAATAAAAGAGTAAATCTATACTCAGTGTTTAGATAGACTGTACAATATATTTACAAAATGAAACAAGAGGTATGGGGAGTATGGGGAGGGCTACGTCAAGCGTAGACACAATCGTTGCAGGTGCAGCCCTCGCCGTGCTCCTCAAAATAGTCTTCGGTTGTAGACACCTCGCCCGCCAGCGGAGACTCAATATAATCATCCATAGAATAATCACCTACGTCAGAATCTGAAACAAGTATCGATACGAGGGGTGAACTCCCATCCCAGCTTAGTGAGGAATCATGTATCACATGTCATGCACAATGAGTATGATGCATTCTAATGTTAGGTCAATGATATGGTTCTATAGGTGCAGTCAGTGTATCTACCGCAGCTTTCGTCCCTGCCTACGACTTGACGGCTTTCACACCTCATGCACTGGGGTGGCACTCCAAGTCTCTTTTGCCAAATTGTTCCTACAAGCGGACCCTCTCTCGGATTTCTGGTCCAAGGCGTGCCACCTCCCTTGGGCAAGAACCAGGTGATGCAACGGCCTAATGCCTATCGTGTAAACATCATGGAAATATAATGGGGCTGCACCCCAGTAGAGACCCCGGTCCCCATTCCCTTGGGCTACCGTATCCCCGCTAAGGTGCTAGCAATAAGTCTGGGCCCGTATACCCATGCGTTACCTTCCTCTGGTGCCTGCATGTCACAGAAACCAGGACCCCTGTACCCATGCGTTACTCCCTTGGTACCTACACGTCACACAAGCCACACACACTACCAACCACAACACCATCCAATCAAACATAATTGTTATAATGCAAATGCATGCTCAAGTATCATAATAATTGGATGACATTTTATATAGCACACAACATATACACATATGTCTTAATTCTACGGACCCGACCCCTCACCTGAAGGCACTGCAAGTGCTGCTAAACAGCAGAAGCCGGCAGTAGGCTCTTTTTCTACCCGCGTCAGTTTACCTATTAGATTACATACATTTCATTGTTGTTAGTTAAGTATCTTTTAACCTGCATGGACATGTATGTCCTAAATGTCACCATGTAAGTCCCAAGGTAAACTGGGCACCCAACGGTTGGTCCCCGAAGGATCTAACTAGGCAAACTGGCTAACAGTAGGCAGCGGATGGTACCTTTGGATGGTGCCTTCGAAATCAGCCGCTGGCTGAACCTTAATGGTTTTCAGCTTTGGAGAGCCGGAGGATCAAGGCGGATGGTCATACCTTAGGCTCTTCCTCCGACTTAGGTCTGATATCACAGTAAACCTTCTGTGAGTGAAGCGGAGACACAGGTGGCTGGTTGCGCCGTTGACTCTGCCTCCGACTTAAGCCTGATATCACAATAAACCTTTTGTGCAGAGGCACAAGCGGATGGTTGTGCCGCCGGCTCTGCCTCCGACTCACAGATGGCTTACCCAGCCCCATGCACATATGACAGCCTCGGGAGTACAGCTGGGGGAAGCATAGTTGTCAAGGCGCGACGCCTAGGCGTTCGGGCGGTTAAATATGGGCTAGGTGATTCATCGCCTTGTGCATGTTCAAAAGGCGATTGCCTAGGACCTAGACGGTCACCTAGGTCGCCTAGGCGGTTACCTAAGTCGCCTAGGGGTCTCCTTGGCGCCTTGGAAGCCCTAAAGACTTGGGCGGTCACCTTGTTGCCGATGTGTAGGTAAATCATTAATTAAATGAAAATTTTTATAAACCTCCCTTAAGGTTTCCACTTACCCGCAGTTCAACCGTTCCCCATTATCAGCCACACACTGTTAAATTCCCTAACTGGAAAGGTGAAAAGAGTTTTTTACCCTTATACTAGAAACCAGTCTAAAAGTACATTATAGTCTATACATACTGGACCCGAAGGCAGAGACAGTGCCTTAGTCTCCGGCACGGGTCTGCCGGTTGAGTCTAGAAACTAGACTCAAACGAGAACGATGGAGTCCATATGGAGAGTTTTGTCTCCCCATCATCACCCAACTTAATTTCCTATGGTGGGAAGCTTATCCCCGCCCCTGTACATCATTATAGGTCTATTTATACCTCTAATGGAGGTAAGGGAAAACCAATCCTACATTCTAGGGTTTGGTTGGCCTCCATCAATGGTGGCCAACCACAACCATTAAAGGTGACACCAACATCACATTACATGAGAAGGAGGTAGAGAAACCGTTACTTGGAGGAGGATTAAGCCCCTAAGTCTTGAGTGCCAAGATCCCACCAATTCTCTTCAAGATGCTCCACCAACCCACACACCAACCCTTCAATGCCCTAAAAAGGAGTTGAGCTTGTTGATCCCTTATTTATAGGGAATGAGGAGAGAGAATACGATTTCCTGCATTAAGCCAGCGGCAGGGAGCTGGATGATTCATCCCAAAATATGGCCTTGACTTCCATTCCTCAGGCCATACACATTGGGTTGCATGCTGGGCCCATCCAAGGCCTACTAGGGTTACTATAACCCATTTGGTTCAGGTAGTAAGACTCACCTATGATTCGGATACGTCCATCTGGTCCGCATCAGTGACATCAGTTGTCCTAGTGGGAAGACCTAACATCGGAAATCTGGGTCAGTAGGGGATTTCGGGTGCAAGTCTTACACCATCATGCATGGAATCATGCATATGTATTAAAAACAATAAAAATTGATGCGCTAATCCCTTCCCTTTTGTTTAAATCCTCTTATTAAGAGGTACCCTTACAACGCCTTAGGACCACTTTGGGTACGCCTAGGTGCCCAAGCACCTCTCTAGTGCCTTGGGTCGCCTTGGTGCCTTGACAACTATGCTCCTGGCTGCATCAGACTTGCTGCATTGTTATATCTTGGCTATAGGTTTCAGAATATTGCCCAATATGTTAATCTAGAGGAAATCTACAATCCGATGTTTCATTATTAAATGATGTTAACATTTTGACAGTTAGCAGACCCCTCCATACTAGCTTATAATATTCCCTTTATCAAATTTTATTTAAGATTTTGATGCTCTGAATTCATGAACAAGGTGATACAAAATTTATAGTCTATTCAAAATTCAGTAGCTGCTTCTTTTTAAAGAAAAGGGATACCCAGTGCATGAGGTTTCCACAGCTCCGTTTTAAAAAAAGGGGGAGTGGATGAGGCTCCTGCCACTGTAAAGCCAGGGGAGGGGGGCAGATGTATGCAGCGTTACCCCCACTTTGCGGAGAGGCTGTTTCCCGATTTGAATCAACGATTACTAGGTCGCAATCAAGCAACCTTATCCTTGTGCTGAGGCCCATCCTCTTAGCTGCGCCTCCTTTACAAATTCGATCATTGCCCCTTTTCTTCCTTGCTGAAGCTTGGATGCCTTGGTATATATGCTTTATTACCTTGATTTTCTTGTTAAAATGAGACCATATCATGATTTGTTGATATGTGTGTGTAAAATCAGATCAATGAGTTTGGTTCCATCTGTGTTTTCAGTATCTCTGTCCACATTTTTAACATTTCTGTAAAATACTTAATGCCATCCAATGTATTAGTTACAAACCTGAAGAACTGTACTTCATTTTCCAGGTATGAGGGTCTTTCTGAAAAGTTCTTGTCATGTTCTGTGCCAAAACTTTTACTGTTGGCTGGAACTGATAGATTGGACAGGTAATCTCCACTGTTTATTCCAATTGTTGAGTATATACATTGTTTAGGCCCTTACTTACGAGGTTGAACTTTTAAGCGGTTTTAACATGGTATCAGAGCAAGGGAGGTCAAGTGTTTGAATCCTGAGAAATGCAAAAAGGAAATGTTCCCGTATTTTCTCCTCTTTTTGTCACGTGCAAGGTCCTTTGTGCAGGCTGCACGTGGAGGGGACTGTTGAGTATATATATTGTTTGGGCCCTTACTTACAAATTTGAGCTTTTAAGATAAGCGGTTTTAACACCAACAATGTGAAATTGTTTCTTCAATATCACTTTTGGACATGGAAAAACACATTTATTACTAATACTCAAACTGTAGTTTTAATCTCATCACGATTGTCCTGGACCTTGGTACATTGTTGATTGTTCTGACTTTTGGTCTTGTAAGAGTTGTCAAACAAATCTTCTATTTCTTGATCATCTTGCTGCTCAAAGCGACAAGCATTTATCATTTATTTTGCAATTCACTAGCTCTAGATAAATTCAGAAAACTGCAATAAATTAACTACTATTCATTATATTACCGTTAGATGTATGGAAGTCCCATAATTTGTATTATGGAAAACAATAAACAAAAATATCTGAATTTTTCGTGTTAAAGTATTACCGCAAGCAAGGATTTGAGTATTGTGTATCGGTAGCATATCGGTCGGGCGATTTTAAGAGATCTATCGTATCATATCTTGGATACGTTAGGATACGAAGCAAGATACGTACGAGAATGATTAGGGAACATGTAAAACATAATTTTTAAACATAAAAACACTTTAATAAGCAATCATGAAGTACTTTCAAGGATTAAGTACATGTTTGATGACATCAATGAGTTATAACTTTCGGTTCGCATGAACTATATAGGTTTTCAGCTAGGAAGAAGACTAGAAAAGTGGAAAAAATCAATTGTATCATGCTTTATATGTGCGTATTGACCATATCGAACCGTATCGGTTCTTGTCGAGGCGTATCGAACAATATTGGTACGTATCAAGGTGTATCAAGCCATATCTGTTAGATACACTTCGATACAAGTTTGATTTTTTTTTTTTTTTTTTTTTTGAGAAAATGAAAACTTAAATGTATCGATACGTATCGACCGTATTGGTTCGATACGGTCGATGCATGTGGATACACTTTTTGTTTTAAAAAAAGAGATATGTATCGAAGAGTATCGTATCAACCACTGTCGATATGGATACGTCATATGTATCGGTGGATACGGGGCGTATCATATCGATACTTAAAACCATGTCTGGAGGGTTAGGGCTTGGCTAAGAGGATGAAATGGGGTAGTTTGGTAGGCCCAAAATGAGAGGGGGACGGATAGGCAAGAGGCGAGCGTGGGGAGTAGATGGGGCGGTGTTGCTGCTGAAACTGGTTAGCTGACATGTCCTGCCAACTGCAAGATAAAGAGAGGGTTATTAGATGACGGACTGGGTAGTCGGATGTCCATTCCGACGGTTAAGTCAGTTACAGAGCACAGTCAGGAGCTTACAGGAGAGATGTAAGCTCCGAAGGGATGTGGTTGCCTGAGTATTCTCTCAAAGCAGGGGGATGGTGAAGAGGGTAAGAGTTGGATCCTGTTACCTGGGACCGTCGAGTGTTTATATAGAGGATACACATGTAATTGGAGTCGAACACATCACCGGGTGATTAAGTTCTAAGAGGAGTCTGACGATACCCTTCCACCATAGGATGATGATCCTACGATTAGGACAAGTCGCCACTCTGACTTGTTAGGTAACCGCCAATTATCCGCTTGCAGGAGAGTCTTTCACAAGTCAGACTCCCTAAGTCGTGATGGGATGGAAGTATAACTTCGACCTGTAAGGCCAACCTGGAGACCTAGGACATGCCGACTTGCATGTCCTTCCTCTCTTTGTACCAAGGTTTAAAATCTCGTGTTTTGGAGGAGTCTCGGCCTCCTCCGAAGCCGAGATCTCGCCGCGAGATCTCGCCGAGACAGTGCATTTAGTCCGAGACAGCCTTTTAAGCTGTCTCGGTGTTTTAAGCTGTCTCGGTGGCCAAAATTCATTTTTTAGGTCTTAAACTTCAGGGGAACCTCATTTTTACTTACATGAACACATTTAGAGCCTATAATTGTAAAAATAATGACTCTTTGTGGTTGTTTGGGTTTACACCCATGTTTTGGCAGTCAACATTGAAGTCTGTTGTAAACTTAGACTAATATTGGCTATTATACTCAATCAAATATAGCAAATGAGACAATAACATAAGGCATTTGGGGAATGAGAAACAAAATAACACTTCATTATAAATCATTACATCATAGTTCAAATGTTCAATACTGGATGATCCCATAGTCCCCATGTGCCCATAGTCCACAATTCCACAATCCTCATACAATATCTAGTAATACGTAGAGTGTCGTGGATGGTCCATTGTACTATCATCATACATCTAGGAAAGTTATCGACACAAATTGTCTTCCAACTGAGCAACATAATCTTCCCACGACATTCTTGAGGCAAAGTAGTTTCTGTAGTCCTACACATGATTCATAAATATAACATCAGTAGTTGTTTGAAGGATGCTCTATCTTAGGGATGAATGGAACAACGTCTGAAGTACTACTCTGGTGCGAAGACTCTTACGGAGGCACTGATGGAACGGAATAGAGGTTGGTTGATCTACTCTGACTATGTGCTCCTGCATCTGAAAGATTGTCGAAGGAAGAACCATATGCAGTGGGATAGGGGACGAAGTTGATATCAACATAATCATTTGAAGTGTAAACTGACCCAGTGCTATATCCAGGAGCATTCCACTGCTCTTTTCCACTGCAGTAACTGCTATTTTCCTCCACACTCAATCCTCGTAAGCCACTAGAGAGGCTATCAACGTCAACGTCCATCATGCTACTGCAATCAGCATCTTCATCCTGTTGAGATTGGGAATCATGCCAAGGCCTATGCGAATACGAACTTGGTCTACATGATGAGGATGGCGCACGTGCACCATGGTCATCATCCTGTGTTGCATGAGTGTACTGGCTCTACCTAGTGCATCTAACAGGTGATGCTTGTGGTTCTGATCAACCCCAATATTGACAACAGTGGCTCGACCTCTACCTAGGGCTCCACGCTCACCCCCATGATCACTACTACTAGCTCCACTACCACTCCAACTCTACATAGGATCATCTGTATCAGTGCCAGTAGGAGGGTCAAAAGGCACGGGTGACTGTGTATGGACGCGACCTTCATTTGAGGCTAGAAACTGGTTGACATCAGCATCCAAATGGCTGGCCAATTAGGGGTTAGGCATCCCCCCAGGCTCATCCATCACTGTTTCTCCTCTATCTTGCACCCACTCCACTAATGGATCTTCCTCTTCAGAGTCAAGCTGGAGGATATTGGCGAGCTCGAGCAGGGTATCATCCTCTTTATTATGGAACATGTTTTACACCCTCAACCTCTAATTGTAATGCACAAAGACCAAGTCATTTAGCCATTGAGAGCCAAGTCGATTCCGCCTCTTTGAATAAATGAGGTTGAAAGTACTCCAGTTTCGCTCACAGTCAGATGCAGAGCATGTATGAGCTAACACTCTACTTGCTATCTTCTTCAGAGCAGGTGCATCTTTGCCATACAACACCCACCATTTAGCCGCATAAGAACAATAACGTATTTTAATTTCGTATGTCATTTAAACGTAATACATAAAACATAAGATAATTTAATTTCGTACGTCATTTAAACGTAATACATAAAACATAAGATAATTTAATTTCGTATGTCATTTAAACGTAATACATAAAACATAAGATAATTTAATTTCGTATGTCATTTAAACGTAATACATACACGGATCACTTTTGTCATGTCCAACCATTGTAGCGGGGAAACCAAAACTCCCACGGGCTTCCCTGAAGGTTTTAATCTACACACAATCGAAAACTTATAAATATTTGCAATTACAATATATGGTTTTGCCATATTTCCAATAACTGAAGCATATAACTCACCTCTAGATTTGCCAATGCCTGTGCTTGGGGATCTGGCTCCAACTTTGCAACCACTAGCTTCACTGCTTCAATGAGTTCTACGTTTGTCCCAAGTATATGCTTATACTGGTACTTGGGGTTCAAATAGTATGCTGAAATATTTGACAGTGGAGACGTGGTTAAAACAAATAAAAATTATATTAGTACATAAGTAACACTAAAGTAAATACATCATCAAATTTACTCACCAGCCTTATGCAATGGATGCATGAGTTGGCTCTCCCGTCGGTCATTGATGATCTTTATGTAATTCTTGTAGCCACGTGGTTTCAAAGTTTTTAACACGTACTTTCAATGCGTCCACAACAGCATAAAGTAATGGCATGGTAGGTTTCCGCTCAGTATCTATCAATCTCAACACCTGCACTACAGGATGCAACACCCTGACTACCACCTTCACGTTTTGCCAAAATTCGTTTGAAGCGATGGTAGTCTGTGCTTCCACTCTCTGGGGGGTACCTGACTGTCTCCAAGAAAACCAATCCTCAGAAGCAAACATCGATCTGAGTCTGGCCATCTTCGCCTCAAAGCTCTTCAATACTATGAAGTTCGTAGCAAATCTAGTGACGCCTAGTCTGACCAAGTCCCCTCCACATCTCTCCCTAAGCATGTTCAAGGAATAACCATGGTTGTAGATGAAAGTGGTTACTTGTCTTGCTTGCTCAATCACTCTCTTTACTTTACTTATCTTACCAATGTCCTTCAACATCAAATCAATACAATGGGTAGCACATAGAGTCCAAAAGAGATTGTAGTCAGCATTGTTTATTAACATCTCCCCTGCTTTCTTAAAATTGCTGTCGTTGTCCGTTACATTGTGGACAACATTCTAAGCTCCCACCTTAGCCACCGCCTGTTGCAATAGCCCATAAATATAGTCTACATCTTTTACATCAGCTGATGCATCAACAGACCTAAGGAACATCGACATCCCATTACAATAAACCATGAAGTTGATGATGGACCTTCTAGTAGGACCAGTCCAACCATCACACATAATGGTTTCTCCTAAATCTTCCCAATTCTTCTCTGGCCCAGAATCCAATCTTGTAATTCCTTTTTATGTTGCGGCAAATAATGAGTCATTAACTCATATTGATTTGGCTCTCTAATCCCTGTACCTGCCTCAGCAATTGCATTTAGCATGCTCTGAAAGAGAGGGCCTATAGTGGCGTTTGCTGGGATGCCATGAAAAAAAGGCCACGTAGATTAAGAATACCCTACTGACTTCCTATTCTTTCCTCCAAACATTGCCTTTATTTTTTTCTGCTTGCTACCTTGCTTCATAAAGACTCTGGGATCTTGCTCTAGAACTTGAACATAATCATCTCGTGGCTGAGGCACAGGTTCTTCCCTTCTACTTTGTGATCTAGAAAACCAAGAACCAATCCCTTTGCTCCGTCTCTGTGACTCAGGCTGAGAAAATCCACTACCACTGCCACCTACTTCAGATGTACCTGCTCCTGTCCGTCTCCTTTTTGCATCTGATCTAAAGGTTTCTCTATTAGCCATTACTACATGGCGCATTTGTCTTGCCTCTGCCTCTAACATATCCTGTACATCCCATCCCTCAGCCTCATCTTCCTCATTGGATTTTGGTATGGTGCCTTGAACTGCCTGCTCAAACTGCTGTTTCTCTTTCCATTGCTACCCTCCTCTGCCTCCCTCCCTCCCCTCAACTCTTCACCTATGACCCTAGATATCTCCACAGGATACTGTGGGCATTTGGAAACATCTTTACTCAATCCACTCAAGTGCTGCTTCAGTCTTGTGATGCCACCAGACTAAATCTTATTTCCACAGAAATTACACTGGGTCTTCTTCCTATCACCCTGAAGGGCAGTCCTATACTGCCATGTAGGGTCAGTACGGGAACCAGCACTGTCGCCTCCATCGCCCGCCCCAGAACTTGGTCTAGACATTATTTCCAAGCACTGTTTCATAGAAAACACAAACTTTAATAATCTTGCAAACTTGAACACAACATAAATGACATTTCAAAATTTTCTTCATATTTTAAATGCGATCAGAATATTTTTCCCTATTTTTCCTATTTTATAGCATTTTTTAACCATTTTTAAATTAATTTTTAATTGCTAGAAATTCATTTTTAAACACAAATAATTGAAAAAAAATACCTACAACAACCCTAATCCAATTCTAAAACCGTGAGCTCATAGATCGGGCTTACGTATCTAACATATAAAAATTTTATCACATTCTACAAACTTTTGCTTTTTTCTCTTTTATGGAAAAATCTCATTTTAAATGCAAATAATTGAAAAAAAAAAACCTACAACAACCCAAATCCAATTCTGAAACCGTGAGCTCGTAGATCGGGCTCACGTATCTAACATATAAAAATTTCATCACATTCTACAAACTTTTGCTTTTTCCTCTTTTATGGAAAAATTTCATTTTAAATGCAAATAATTGAAAAAAATACCTACAACAACCCAAATCCAATTCTGAAACCGTGAGCTCGTAGATCGGGCTCACGTATCTAACATATAAAAATTTCATCACATTCTACAAACTTTTGCTTTTTTCTCTTTTATGGAAAAATCTCATTTTAAATGCAAAAAATACCTGCAACAACCCAGAAACCGTGAACTCGTAGATCGGGCTCACTTATCTAACATATAAAAATTTCATCCCATTCTACAAACTTTTGTTTTTTTCTCTTTTATGGAAAAATCTCATTTTGGGCAAGAATCTTACTTTCAACGGTTGATACGAAGCTCCCACAGCAATCCCCGCACTCCGAAGCACCACCGGCAGCAAGTTGAAACACCAAACCAAGAAAAATGGATGAAGAAATCAAGGTTTCTTCAAAAATAACCTTGCAAAAGCCAAATTGCTTACCGAGAACAGGCATAAGACCCCTTTTTATGTTTTTTCAAAAAGTGGAAATCCAAGTTCCGAGATCTCGCAAGATATTGCGACATATTAGCGAAACAGATCGAAACCACTTAGATCTCGGTCAAAACAATGCAAAAACAATGCAGGCCGAGAACGAAATTGGTTATCGACCAAGATATCTTCTCGCCTGCTAGCGAGATCAGTGAAAATGCCGAGATCTCAGCGAGATCTTGGCAAGATTTTATTCCATGCTCTGTACAGCAGCTCCTCAGAGATGGCACCTGTCTTGACACGCGTCGTTCCCTCGTTATGCCACGCAGGCAGACATGTGTCGACCTCTGGTTGGTGGATGAGGTATGGTATCAACAGGCGGGTTCCATGACGATGGTTAGATGTTGGGCCCATGGAAGATAGGCCCAAAAGAAGCATAGAGGAGTGGGACGTATTCAATAGTTAAGGGACAAGTAAAAGTTGAACTGGGGTAAGGGGGATGAGGGTAGCTTGGGTTGGTTGGTTTAAGGTGCAGAGGGTTGGGGATCTTATTGATGGAGGGACACTAGGGTTTGAACATGCAGAGGCGGAAGGGAAGGCTGTAGCATCCTTTGAAGTAGGGGGTTGCAGGCCATGGTAGGGGGGAAATTTTTGCAGTAGATGGGGCAGCGACGATGGTCATTGCCTCGCAAGTAGCAGCCAGATTGGCAGCCGGCAGGAGTGTATGGGTCTTCTTCCTTCGTGTTGCCCAGAAGTTCAAGCCTGTTGTGGGTTACTGTGCCAGCACCGATCGGATCCTCAGAGGGGGCGAAGGGATGCTGAGGTGGCATCTGACTCAGATCTCCCGCATGAAGAGGGTTCAAACCAGCAGGGGCTTCTTCTTCAACACCAGTGGAAGGAGGTTAATGCCTCAGATCCCCTTACGAGTTGCTGGGAGCATGAAGGGATTCTGTCGGGGGCGAGATAGATGGGTCTGCAACAAGATGGTTTCCAGGGGCTCTGTTCTGGTTACTAGGATGTAGACCAGAGCCTGAAGAGGAGAGGCCACATGAGCCAGGGTTGTGATCGAACACCCTGCAAAATAGACGCTGAGGGGGTTTACAGTCGAAGGAGATGGAATTTTTCCAGAATTGATTTTTTTCATTTATCGTGATAACCTCTCAGAGGGTTTAGGGTTTTAGCCGCATGAACCTATACACAAAAAGTTTAGTGAATGAAAGCCAATCCATGGTCTTGGTTCGCCTGTCCGAGAAGAGGGGTGTGCCCAGGATAGAGCTGATGGTGTTGAGACCCTCCTCACACCAGAAATGGAGGGGAAGGCCCTGAAGCATAGTTGTCAAGGCGACAAGGCGATCCAAGGCGTTTGGGGCCATCCTAGGCGCCTAGGAGCCTAGGTGCCCGCCTAGGCGTTGCCTAGGCTACCAAGGCGTTCCCAGTGCATTTTTTTTATTTCTAAAATATTAATGTTTATATATATGCAACATTCTACATAAATAATCAATATTTAAGACATAACTTAATTAATATGTGGTGTGGACCCAAGTTTACTAATGTACACTAAGACCTGGGATTGTGTCTAGAGTTAAGTAAACAATTATTTATGACTAACATTTGCGTACTTTTAACGAATTTGATCGGAGCGTAACTCCTTTAATATAGTTCGGATTCAAGCAATCTCGAATTCGTTGCAAAGCTAGCATAATCAGCTTTCCAACAAATCCGAGATTGCTTGAATCCAAATTATAATGAAGGAGTTACATTCCGGTCAAACCTTGTTCGGAATACGGGAATGTTGTTTAAAGTCGTCTGAATGTAAATTATTTTTTGGGCATCAAAGCAAAAGATTATTTTGGCGCACTCTTGGTTTTTAGTGATGATTTATTATAATAAAATTTATAGAATTTTTATATTTTGAAAAAAGCCTAGCATTTAAAAGTTGAAAATCGCCCTCGCACCCAAAAATATGGTTTTTGTTCTTGAACAGGGGGGTTGACTTTTTTTCCTTCTGGAATTTGAATTTTAGACTATTTTTATTGGATTCAAATAGGGGGGTATTTGCTTATTTATGAATAATATCTTAAGTAAATGAAATATAAAATTAAAGAAACATTTATTTAAATGATGTTAGTCATAAATAAGTACTGCCTGATAAATGTTGTTCCTGTCTGGCCTGGGCGACCGCCTTTCTCATGTACACAAGGCGCCCTGGCGCCCAGGCCTGTACAAACCGCCTGGACGCCTAGGCGACGCCTTGACAACTATGCCCTGAAGGGAGATCCAAAGCGGCAAGGAGCACATATCAAATTTGTCAAAGCTCATCAATTTGGTCCAGTTGTGGAGGAATGAGCGGTTTCCTAGCTGCATACCAGAGGCCTCATTCCATAGCTTGAAGTTTGTCATCCTCATTAGCAAACCAGAAATTGAAGATGCTATTGTCTATCAGGTACGTGTCAAACCTTTAGGTTTCCATTGTTTTGAAAGAGCACTCCCCACAAGGTCAAAGGGGGATGATGGCCAATGAAATGGCTAACCAGAATGTTACTCTACGTGTTAATCTCGCTCTGGTGGGAGCGATAGCAACATTTGGAGACTTTGGTATTGTTTACCACAGTGGCGGGGGGATGAAACAGAGGGAAAATACTTCTCCCTAACTTAGGGGGTTGGATTCAAAGGGGCTTTCCATGCCTACTTCGACAATCCAAGAGCTAGCAGGGGTGGGTCTTGTCTCACCAACCCATCCTGAAAAATATTTCTTGCATCAAGGTTGACCTGCAGGAGCAATGAGAGTGGTAGCTCAGGCTCAGACTGATGAGCAATTTCCCCCTCCATGCCAAAACAAGAGGGGGGAGAAGCAGGCTGGGGGAGGGGAGTCTCCGGAGAGGGGTGGGGGTTCTTCAGCTGTCCCTGATAGGGCCGTGGGCTGAGGCCTACCAGCCATGGCAGGGAGGACCCAAGATGATAGGCAGGGGGAAGGGAAATCTTGAAGACTTTTGTTGGCTGTTGCAGTAACTCCTCACTATATTCTAAATTAATTTTATTGCCATTCATTCACCTGTACTTGTATCAAGATGGAGCCTGGTGTTTTCTTCTTTGCTATTGAACTTTTTAGCCATTATACCGACCAACACCTCAAAGAGGTCATGAGTTCAACTCTCCTTTTTTGCCTATCTATACAACTCAAAAACAAAAACCTTAGGTGCAAAGTTTTTTTCATTAGCCACTTTGGTATGGGTCTTAAAATGAAATATTTCAGTGTTTTAAATGTTTGTAGTGAAATCTAGTGAATATAAATAAAAATGAATAACTTGACCACACCACATTTGTAATGTAAATCTAAGGTACTAAATGCATCCGTAACATGAGCTAAAATGGCTAAAAGATGTTTTGGGTTAAGCGGGCTCTCATTTTAGCCATCCTCCCAAGCCAAAAAAAAGAAAAAGAAAAGAAGATAAGCATGAAAGATTCTAAATAAGCATCTGATATGCATTTCGGGAAAAGTACCCCTATCAAGCGGAAATGGCCAAAACAGATTGAATACACTAAGGCTCCCTTTGGTTGGATTTCTATTTCAATTTCATAATGATTTCATGAAAGAAGTCAACAAATAGGTTTTGGTCAAGAAAGTGATGTTTGTTTGGTTGCATCAATCAAAAATAATTTCAGGAATGAGAAAATCATTTGGTATTTGGTAACTCAATTTTGAGAATATATTCTCAATGTCTTCTTCCTCAACAACCCAACTCCTCTATAGCGAAGGCCTTGGAACACTGGAAGCAACGACAAATGAGGCGTTGCTGCTGGTAGTGGCTGACAAAACTTGGATTAGCATTTTGAATGACAAACAGTGCAAAATAGAAGACTTGGTTGGAGGAAAGCTACCCTTAGGTGGCTCTCATCGCTAGTGCCCAACCTTGTGGCTGGCAATGCAAATATTTCTTGTTGAGAAGATTAGAGGAAATATGGTGAAAGAACCTCAACAGTACCTATCCAAGGCTCTCTTAAGTCTTACCCCATTCTCCCTCAATAGTACCTTTCCGAACCACCAAATTCGTTATCCCCAATATCCTAATATTTAGTCGATTAGACAGATATGATCCCGAATGATGATGGTGATGGTTGTTGAATCATTCATGGATACTGCAACGAATTGAACCAGGGTAAATCATTGGCGAGCATATACACGTTCTCCTTGGAGATGACTAAGCGAACAAAGGATTACTTCTCTTCTTGACGACCTGATCACGAGGAGAAGTAGCAATCGACCAGCTTGTAGAAATAGATCTATCGATAGAGAACCAAACTGACGGAAAGGAGGGAACAACACCACAGAGGTTGACATGAGTCAGATAGGCTGATCTATGTAAGAAACTAGTAGTTCAAGGGGAAAAACTCAAACTTAAAGATGTGAAAGACAACGACGAAGATGCAGTTGACGAAGAAAAAAATCTTTCAAAATGGGAATTCGATCTCTGAAACCCGTTTGACACTGGTAAGACTTGTCCACTAGATCTGATTCTAGAAGAAACCTCCATCATGTGCCGACCAGGTACTTTCTTCCTTCCATGGAATGAACTTGATCACTCCTAATGTGCAATGTCGAACTACAGAGAGTTTGCTCGGGTGAGACGGA
This sequence comes from Protea cynaroides, assembly GCA_028583415.1. NCBI lineage: Eukaryota > Viridiplantae > Streptophyta > Magnoliopsida > Proteales > Proteaceae > Protea > Protea cynaroides. The sequence continues at coordinate 37,685,937 of CM053276.1, read as the reverse complement.
TATGTGGAGAGGGCTGCGGGAGAATGAGTTGCCGGTGGAGTGGGGGAGAGGGGCTGCCAGAGGTTGTAGAAGGAAGGTGGGAAGAGGTTGCAGAAGGGGTTGGGACGGATGTTGCAGATGGGGGTAGGGCAGGGCTTGTGGAAAGGGTGGATAAGGGTTGGAGAGAGTGGGGTGAGGGTTGAGATCGGGAATTTTTAAAATTATTGGAAATAACATGGGTATGAAATCGCTGAAACAAGTCCACCTATTTCAGGATTTTAGATGAAATTGATATCACGTTCAACGATTGTGTGCAGAAATCCTACCAAACAGAAAAAGAAAGTGAAATCACCTATTGAGATCGAAATAGAAATTGAACCTGTTGAATAAGAGATGGAGATGAATGAGTGAAATAATTTTCTTCCTCACTTAGCCTTTTTATTTATAGAGAAATGGATTTACAAGAAAAGAAAGTAGGTGAGAAAGAAGGTAGGGATGAGTCAGCACTCTTATCCCACATACGTAGAACCTAGACGTAAGCCCATAAAACCCATATTACAATAAAAAGAAAAATACAGAACTACCCTTGGACATCCTTAATCAACAATGGATTTGAACACTCCCCCTCAAGTTGGTGCATATATATCATACATACACAATTTAGACAATATCATATGAAAGGGTTTCCCAGGTAGTCCTTTGGTGAAGATGTCTACCAGCTGGTCCTTTGATCTAACAATTGGAATCTGAATCTGTCCATTTTCTAGCTTCTCTTTGATGAAGTAACGGTCTATTTTAGTATGTTTTGTCCGATCATCCTGAACAGGATTATGAGAAATGCTGATAGCTGCTTTATTGCCACAATACAATATCATAGATTGGACATTGAACCTTCAAGTCTCTGAGTAAGGCTTGCAACCATAAAAGTTTACATATTCTCTGGACCATCACCCTGAATTCTACTTCTGCACTGAACCGGGCCACTACATTTTGCTTCTTACTGCGCCAAGTAACTAGATTCCTACCCACAAAGGTACAGTAACCAGAGATAGGCTTACAATCTGAACTGCCTGCTCAATCTGCATCGGTATATGCCTCTACTTATAGATGACTATGAGGCGACAGGAGGATCCCTTTTCCTGGAGCTACCTTTAGGTAATGTAGTATCTTGTAGACTGCCTTCATATGAGTAGAGTAGGGATCATGCATAACTGGCTTACCAAACTCACGGCAAATGCAATGTCTGGCCGTGTATGTGATAAGTAGATGAGCCTTCCAACTAACCTTTGGTACCTGCCTTTATCTATCGATGTTTCTTCTTTTTCCCTTGAGTTTAGTACTGGAATCTAATGGTGTATCACACGGTTGGCACCCGAGCAATCCTATTTCTGAAAGGAGATCAAGAACATACTTCCTTTGAGAGAGATAGATACCCTTTGTAGATCTGGGAACTTCAATCCCAAGAAAGTACTTTAGTTTTCCAAGATCCTTAATTTCGAACTCCTTTCCTAGAAACGTCTTCAGTTTCTTGATCTCATCATCATTATACCCAGTGACGATGATATCATCTATGTATACAAGTAGAGCTGTAATAGTGCCAGATGAGTGCTTTATAAATAAAGTATTGTCAGTATTACTCTGAACATAACCATATGCTACCATAGCTTTATGAAACCTCCCGAACCATGCTCTAGGGGACTATTTTAGTCCATATAGAGAGCGTTTCAACTTGCATACCTTCCCTTTGCTGCTAGCTTCTGTAAAACCAGGGGAGCAACCTTATAAACTTCCTCAGTAAGTTGTCCATGGAGGAATGCATTCTTCACATCTAGCTCTTGTAAGTCTCAATTATGATGTACAGCACATGACCGAAGAACCTTGATTGTGGTCGTCTTGGCCACTGGAGCAAATGTTTCTTGGTAATCAATCCCATATGTCTAGGAAATCTACGAGCAACCAGCCTTGCCTTGTACCGATCCACAGTCCCATTTAATTTTTGTTTTACTGTGAAAACCCACTTGCGTCCTACTAGCCACTTACCTGGTGGGAGTTGAACAAGGTCCCATGTATCATTCTTCTTCAAGGCTCTCATTTTCACCAACATTGTAGTTTCCACCTTTCATCTATAATTGCATCTTGTCATTTTTGGGGAACAAACACAGAGGAAAGCGAGGATACAAATGCATAGAAAGAGAGGGGGGGAAGAGAGTTATATGAAACATAATTGGAAATAGGGTGAAGTGTACAGGCTCTAATACCTTTCCGAAGAGCAATGGGAAGTTCAGAATCAGAGGAAGTTCCTTACCAGGAGGAGACGCAGTCTTTGAATCTAGGGCTGGCGAAGGGACATGTGAAGTTGCGTTGATGGTAGTTGTCATTCCTTGCTTTCTTTTGGCACGACTCTAGACTCGTAGAGGCTTAGGACTGCTTATGGGTATAGGAGTAGATGGTATTTCATCAGGTTCTGATGGTACATCTGTGTCTAGAACACTTGGGTCCAAATCTGCGATGGATCGTTCTTGGATTTTTCTAATTCTTCTGGTACACAAAGAGGTACATCTTCAACTGCATCCTTTTCCTCCTGAAGATGTAGCTGGTAATACATGAGATGCTAATGGAAAAGAACATCTTTAATAACAAAAGTCCGTCAGGTGGGGGGTGGTAACACTTGTACCCTTTCTTTGTTGCTGAATAACCAAGAAATATACAGCGCAACCCTCTGGGATCAAGCTTGCTAGGGGATCGATGGTTGCAGGCATAGCAAACACGACCAAAGACCTTCAGTGGTAGCAAAAATGAGGTATCCCCAAGCAATATATCCAAAGGGGCTCTATTGTCCAGAATTCGTGATGGTAGGCGATTGATAAGGGAAGCAGCAGTGAGGACAGCATTACTCTAAAATTGTGCCGGATGATGCCATGATCGGCCAAATACTTTGAAAAATACCATCAATATATTCCTTGCCATTGGCACTGCGAAGCACCTTTAGCAAGCTTTGGAACTGTGTCTTAATCATGCTATGGAACTGACAAAAGCATTGGAAAACTTCAGTTTTATGATGCATCAGGTAAGCCCATGTCGTGGGAATGTGAATCAATAAATGTGACAAACGAGTGATGTCTAGAGATAGATGTGGTCTTAGCTGGGCCCCAGACGTCAGAATGTACCAAATTAAATATGTCACTACTTCTATTAGCATAAGGTAAATAAAAAGTACGAGCCTGTTTGGCCAAAACATAGGCCTCACATAATAACTCGTCTTTATTACAATTTTTAACTAAGGAAGGAAATAACTGAGATAACACACTGGAAGAAGGGTGGCCTAGACGACGGTGCCACTGTTGGAGGGTGCTTACGGCGGAATAAAGGTGATGGTGCATGGTATGGGTTGATGGAGGTACTAAAGGACCATCATCAAGCAAGTAAATACCACCATGCAATGTACATTGTCCAATCGTCCTTCCACTCACCAGATCCTGAATCACACAAGAATGAAAAAAAAAGTTACTTTACAATTAAGAGACTTGGTAAAACTACTAATAGAAAGTAAATTCATAGAAATACTAGGAACATGAAGAACAGAATGTAAGGTAAGGGTGGAAGAGCAACGTATGGGACCCTTTCCAGATATAGGGGAGAGGGACCCATCTGCTACTCGGACTATACTGGTCCCGAAAGAGGGAGAGTACAGATAAAAATAGATGGAGGAACCAGTCATGTGGTCCGTAGCTCCAGTGTCCATGACCCAGGGGCTAGAGACAGAGGAAGCACAGTGACCAACTTGAAGAATACCTAACTAAGCAAAATATGAACCTGGAGTAATAGATGCTGATGGAAGATTGGTGGTTGCTGTAGGAAATGGCCTTAGTAAATTTCGGAGTTCCTGAAGTTCTTCTGCTGAGAGCATTTAAAGAGGACCAGTAAAAGGGCAAGTCTCTGTCTGATGGGCCTGGGGTGCTCTGAAGTTCTTGGTCTTCTGTATCCCTTTTTCACTACGCTTGGCCTCAAAATCTGCTAGTTTCCCATGTAATTTCCAACAAGTTTCTTTAGTATGCCTATCTTTACCACAATGTTCACATCAGACAGGCTCTCTAGAAGTGGAATACTTGGGAAACTGCTGAGTGGTCTGAAGTGCTGATCTTTCAGTTGGTAATGCAGGCATCATAGGTGTTTGTCTCAAATCCTCGGATTGGACCAAGGCATAGGCCTATTCTAACGATGGAAGGGGTCACGACTAAGGATTTGAGCCCTGATTTGGTCAAATTCATCATTCAGGCCGGCTAAAAAAACTATATACTCTGAGTTTGTCCTTTGCTAGTTTCATAGCAGCAGCATCGGTAGAATAGGTAGCTATAAATGTGTCATAATAATCCAACTCTTGCCACCGGCTTCTGAGCTCAGAGTAATATTGGGATACAGTAATATCCTTCTGTTTAGTTGCATTCAATTTTACATGAAGGTCATAAATCAAGTAATTTCCAACCTGGGAGTAGGTTTCTTTCACCGCATTCCAGATTTGTGCAGCATCAGGTAATAATACATATCCCCAGCCAATGTTAGGTTCCATGGATCCAATCAAATATACCATCATAATAGAATTTTCAAAGGCCCATTTCTTAAGCAACTGGTCTTCTAGGGTAGGTGCCTTTTTCCAGCCAGTAATATAGCCTAGTGGACCTCTAGCAGAGATGGCCATGTGGGTAGTTTTAGACCACATCAAATAGTTGGTCCCATCCAACTTTAGTGGGTTCGGGACAATAGCAGTAAATTCGATTTTTGGGTTTTCTGTAAGAGGAATAACTTGGAACCAGAGATGCCGCAAGGAGAAATACCACAAAAAAATCGATCTTCTGTGATTGAACAACACAGCTTCAGCAGGTTTCGATCTTCAAATCATTTGAAAAGAATCAATAATGGCTACTTATATGTTCTTTGCGAAGAGATCGGTCAAGTAAAAGGTACAGGCAGGCTAGAACAAGCCATGGAAAAAATCGCAGCACCTTGTGGCCGTCGAACTCATGGAGTTGTCCTTCACGACGACCATAGCAAAAAAATTTCATAAAATCACCAACCAGTTTTCACGACATGGAGAACTTCACAAGTGGATAAAGCCAGAGGCTCTCAGTGGTGGTTGGCTAAGCCACCAAGAGACGCCAGCGACTAGCAGAAGCGAGAGAGAGAGGTGAGAAAGACAGAGAGAGTGGTAGTGGCGGCGGTAACACTAATAGAGAGAGAGAGAGAGAGAGAGAGAGAGAGAGAGGTGTGGAGGTGGTGGGAGTCCCTAAGGATTTGGTTCTGATACCATGTTGAATCAAAGATGGGGATGAATGAGTGAGATAATTTTTTTCCCCACTCAGCCTTTTTGTTTATAGAGAAATGGATTTACAATTGAAGAAAGTAGGTGAGAAAGTAGGTAAGAAAGTAGGTGGGGATGAGTCAACACTGTTATCCCTACATACGTCAAACCTAGAGATAAGTCTATAAAACCCATATTACAATAAAAGGAAAAATACAAAAATACCCTTGGACACCCTAAATCGACAATGGATTTCAACAGAACCAAATTGAGTCTAAAGCACTAGATTGAAGAATTCGAATACAACAACGACAACAATAACAAAGCCTTATCCCAAGTATTGCCACACATCTATCTAACATCCTCGTCTCAGCTACATTAAATTTATCTATATGGTGTTTCTTAATTGCCCAACATTCCACACCATACACGAGTGTTGGTCGATTTTTTCATTCTCAACTCAATTCTTTCGTGTTTTGATTCTTTGGCTTATCATCATGATCCTTCCTATGATTGTTCTATGGTTTACAATTCATATTTTTACATAATCCATCATCCTAATAGATTCTCTCCATGGATCTCTTAGAATTTGTCCATGGTTTTATGATTGGGGTCTCACTTTGAATCACTATCTCCTCCATGATCTATTCTAGGTATTCAACTGATGTGGGGAATGTTTTCAAACCTTAAACTTGTTGAAGAATCAGAGTTCTCTCTGAATTTTCTTCTCTTAGTCTTCCTCTTCAATTCTCCTTCTCTTCCTCTTCTTATCTTTCTCTCTCTTTCAGTTTGAGTTCTAAAAGGATGAAAGAGGCTAAGGGACGTCCTATATATAGAGGAAAACCTTCCATATAGAGTCCTACTTAGATTAGGAAAGAACCCCCTCGGATTAGGAAGGTTTCATAATCACGGAGTCAGTTTGACTTCGTGTGGTCGCAGGTGGGGTCGCAGAACCCATCGACCACACATCCAAAAACTGCGACCACACGTCCCAGACTCCAGTGGTCGCATTATTCTGAGGTGTGGTCGACCCCACCTGTTTAGGTATGCGACCACACACTCCTAATTAGATGATTTTGGGTTCAATTTCATACCTAGCCTTGTGGTTTCTTCACGCACTTGGTCCGCTTGGCCGACCATGATAGGAAGACCTGATACAAGGTGGTAAAACCGGTTAGTACGATACGGGTCTTACATAGAGTCTAGGCGAGGATGTACAGTACCAAATCCACTGGCGGAATGTGCTAAGAAAGTTCATCTTGACCATGGCTTCCGTGAGATATTCCCATCTGACATGATCATAGGCTTTATGAAGATCAATCTTGAATATAGCAGCTGGAGAATAGTTTTTCCTATCAAAGCCCTTAGCAAGGTCGTTACATATCATGATGTTATCCACAATATTACGACCTTGAATGAAAGCCAATTGAGTAAGACTAACAAGATCACCAACAACCTCTTTCAACCTGAGAGCAAGGATTTTGGCAATGATTTTGTATATAGTATTGCAAAGGGAGATGGTTCGAAGTCACCAATGATAAGACAGAGGAAGGTTTGATTGACTTCTCTAACTTGGTCCGGGTTGGAGAAGAAGCTGTGGACAGCTAAGAGCATATCGACCTTGATAATATCCCAAGCAACCAAAAAGAATCCCATACTCAATCCATTTGGCCCAAGGGCTTTTTGAGCTAGACTTCACTACAGCAATGATTTCATCTTTAGTGGGAAGGCCTGCCAATCTATTACTCTGTTCTTGGGATAGGGATGATCCAAATAATTCCAGAGGAATACTCTCAAGAAGGGGAAGAGATTGCGGGCTATACAAGCTGTGGAAATGGTCTTCAGCCGTCTCTGATTTCAGGCACATCGGATATGGTAATGCCTTCCTCAGTCACCAAGGAGGATATATGATTTCTATTGTGATTGGCTTTAATTTACTTGTGAAAGAAATTGGTATTTCTATCACCCAACTTCAGCCAGCTTATTCTTGGTTTCTACTTGAAGAAGCTTTCCTCTTGATATTTCTATCACCCAATTCTTAGCTTTAATGGCTGTTTAAACCTCATCATCCAACCACCAAGATTCTCCAGGGGAGTTACATTTTCCTTTCGATACACCTAGGATATCTTTAGCAACTTTCTTAATACAAGCAATCATCTCATTCCACATTGTATTATTGTCTCCCTCAGTCCCATTTTTCTTGTTTGACCACATTTTTCATTCTGGCTGCTGAAACAAATATTTCAAATTTCTTGGCCAAAATGGATCAAGTTTTAAAACATAATAAAACCCTAGGATTCTGATGGAGTATTGGTGATACAAAACCTTCTCTTTGGGCCCAATGTTTCCCTTGCATAAAGTCTTGTCCCAGGCGAGCATCCCACATTATAAGCTGAAAGATACTTGTAGTGTAGCAGCTTTTCTTTGGGGTTATTACTTCGACCTAGTTTGACTCTTGAGAAATGGGCATCAGTGGAGTCAACCACTTTATGGGCATAGAGAGCTCCACCAAATGTTAGGCATAAAATGTTGTATATTTTAAATTTTAACGAATTGATGTTGATTTTAAGTTTCATAAATTTGAGTATTAGAATACCTGTACCCATACAAGATAAGATTTCCACTCTGCATTCTGGATTTAAATAATTTCTATTGGATTTGACAAAGCATATGGCCTACTTCTTAGTAGTGGAATTCTATCCAGATGCTTATCAAAGTATGATTCATCTATGTTGAAGAATTCTTTGCGTTGTACTTCAACAGAGCTCTTACAATTGGTCAAATGCAAGGCAAGTTTCAAATGGTGGTTGTTCGACACACTGGGCATGCTATACAGGTCTCTCTCTCTCTCTCTCTCTCTCTCTCTCTGTGGTATATTTTTATTTTTTTCTCCATTAATTTAAATTTCTTTAAATTATTTGGTTTATGTCAACCCCTTAATAATGCAGGAAGATGCCCCTGATGAATTTGCTTCTCTTGTACTTAATTTCGTCTCTCGTAATCGAATTGGTCCCCATGGCATTGAGGTCAGTGCTCTCCCACCTCATGTCAAGTGATTCCCCACAATATAGAATTTAATCCTCTATTTTAGTTTATTATCTAAATCGATTATATTTTCAGGAATAATTGTTCTGTTTTCCACTTCCAGGTCATCTTTTTTCTTTACAAGCTAAAATAATGAATTTTCTCAAGCCCCGAATTGGTGTTTTTTGAATCTATTTGCAAGATTGTGCACTTACCCATGCAGGGTCATTGATGGAGCAATATTACCAGTAATGAGTGTAACTATATAGGTTGGTTAGGGGCTAAGTTTTGTGGATAAGTAGGTTCCAAGGCCCGGTGCCCATATATCAAGTTTTAAACCAGATGGAATTAGCCACGTAGCAATAAAGCATCGAAAATCCGCTAACCAAAATGAAAGTTTTGAAACATTGTTGAAAATAGAAGGATGGCTAAAAATGCAACAGAAATTGCCTTGCATCAGGGGTATTTGATTGAATTTGTCTTTGAAATTGTGCACATGGCAAATCTAAGCCAAGCCCTACATTTGAGTCCCAAGTTGCTTTGTAAACTACTCGGTAGGACTCATAATGGTTTTCAAAGTAATATCATTAAAAAAAAGTGAAGACAGAATGGCAATCATATTCTAAGTAATAACGCCAAAAATTTAAGGACAAAATTGGAGTCACGATTTAAATAATAGCCTTACAAATGTAAGGGTAAAACTCATATTTTGATCTGAATGATTTCATTGCAAAATTTAATTGTAAAGACAACAAGGGAAACATGATTAACTAATGAAGTACAAAAAGTTTAAATTGTAAAGACAACATGGAAAACATGATCTTAGGCTCTCTTTGGTATCATTTTGTTTTTGTTCTTCTGACATATTTTGGTTTTTGCTAGTGTTTGGTATCATTTTTGGATCCTGTTTTTATTTAAAATAAACTAGGAAAAAACACAAAAACCATAAAGGGGTGAGGAGTTGTTTTTGTGTTATGGCCAAAAACTAGTTTTCTCTGTCTTTGTACTAACTCAATGAACGTGTGGTGTCATCGGCTAAAACTGGGGTTAAAAAGGACACTATATATTCTAACTGATCTCTTCGACTCTTCTAGCTATGTTATAGAGATTTTCACTTACGTAGAGTTGTAGACACCCATCTCTACCCTTAACTCCATCTCCCATCTCTGCTGCTACGTATTTCTCTCTCTCTCTCTCTCTCTCTCTCTCTCTCTCTCTACATTGCTTTGTGGATGGCATGGGATCACATGGCTGGTTCTACCCCTTTTTTAGGTTTATATTTGTTGATAATGGTTTGACATGTCTATGAAAGATAGAGGTCCATTGTATTTATAGAGTGAATGAATTACAAATAAAAAAAGAGAGTAGGTGAGGATACATTGAACCTAGACATCACTATGTAGTAGATGGGTGGTGCAGCTGATGGACCATCAGCCGCACCACTTGTGTGGATGATGGACCATCAACTGCACAGAATGTGCGGTACATGGTCCATCAGCCGGACCTTTACATTAACTCTGAGTTCCAACACTCCCCTCAAATTGGTGCATATATATAAGTCATGCACAACTTGGATAATAATGGATGAAACAACTTCCCTGGGAGTCATTTGGTAAAGATATCAGCCACTTGATCACTTGATTAAACATATGAAACACAGATCTGCCCATTGTCAAATTTTTCCTTGATGAAGTAACGATTTATTTCTACATGCTTGGTCCTTTCATGCTGCACTGGATTGTGAGCAATGCTAATTGCAACCTTATTGTCGCAAAATAATCTCATAGGCTGGGAAGTACTGATACCCAGATCCTTGTGTAATCCCTATAACCATAATAGCTCACATATCCCCTAAGCCATAGCTTTATACTTTGCCTCTGCACTGGAACGGACTACCAAACTCTGCTTCTTGTTGCGCTAAGTAACCAAGTTCCCTCCAATGAATGTACAATTCCGAGATAGATTTTCTGTCCGGATTTCCTGCCCAGTCTGCATCAGTATAGGCATCAACCCTGAGATGACCCTGTGAAGAGAGTAGGATACTCTGCCAGGAGCTGATTTCAAATAGTGTAATATCCTGAGAACTGCATCCATATGGGAAGTATATGGATCATGCATGAATTGACTGACCAAACTTACTGCAAAAACAATATCTGGTCGAGTGTGAGCCAGGTATATTAACTTTCCAACTAATCGTTGATATTGTCCTTTGTCTACTGGTGTTCCCTCCTTTTCTTGCAGCCGAGTATTAGAATCAATTGGTGTCTCACAAGGACGACACCCTAAGAGACCAATCTCAGAGAGAAGATCAAGTATGTACCTTCGCCGAAACAAATAAATACCTTTGGTGGAGTGGGCTACTTCAATCCCAAGAAAATATCTCGGTTTTCCTAGGTCTTTGACTTCAAACTCCTTTCCCAAGAAGGTCTTCAGTTGTCTAATCTCTTCATTATCACTGCCCGTAATCACAATGTCATCTACATATACGATGAGGATCGTGATTTTTCCCTCCTTTTGTTTGATCAACAACGTGTGATCAGCATTACTGTGTTTGTAGCTCACTGAGGTCATAGCTTTGTGAAACCTTCTAAACCAGGCGCTAGGTGATTGCTTGAGACCGTAGAGGGATCGTTTCAACTTACACACTTTTCCTTCAGTGGCTAATGATGCAAATTCTGATGGGACATCCATTTACACTTCCTCGGCTAGCTCCCCATAAAGGAATGCATTCTTGACGTCCAGCTGCTATAAGTCCCAATTATAATGTACTGCGCAGACCAGAATGACGTGAATAGTAGTCATTTTTGTCACAAGAGCAAAGGTCTCCTGATAGTCGATTCCGTAAGTCTGGGTGAATCCTTAAGCTACTAATCTGGCCTTGTATCTATCTATAGTCCCGTCTTTCTTTTGATTCACCATAAATATCCACTTATTTACCTGAAGCAACTTGGGCAACATCATCCATCTTTCCTTGAAGGGAAATCAAAGCTATGATTTCCAGGCACTCTCAGGTGCTTCTTTACCTGAAGCAACTTGGGCAACATCATCCATCTGGGAAGCCTACTATAAGCCAACCCATCTGTTATCTGAGTTTGTAAACCATTTCTGAACTGTGCTACCATGGCCTCTTAATCCCACTCAAAATCTTGTGGACCAGATAGTAGCATTTAACTACCATGACCTCTTAATCCCAGGTGTTCACCAAAGCCAAGCCCTCAAACCCTAATCTGTTTCTGTTGTTTCATCCACCAAACCTCTGTTGTCCCCTTTAACTTAGCCTGTGTGAGCATTAACTTTCTTACTTCACTAAGACCATACCATCAGAAAACATCTCCAAGCTATGAACCTAGTCAAGAGATTGCTTCAGGTTGTTACTTCTATTAAATCTTCAACCTCCAGCTTAGCTCCCTTTTCTACTGCATGAGGATCATCCAATTGTCTTCTGTAACCATATGGTAGTGGTGGTGGTGGAGGGAAGACAATATGGGGTTGATTCTTTTGTTGAGAAGCCACACTACCTTCTAAACTGACCACCTTGTGCTGGGTTTGAGGACTAGACTGTTGGGAAGTTGCATTTTATTTTTCATTTTTCCCCTTGTTAGGGCTGGTTAACTTCTTTTTTGTTATCTGATATGGCTGCTGGGAGTTTTTCAACAGCAGCCTGTAAATAATGGAAAAAGACTTGAGGGGAAGAGGTGACACTCTCTAGGCTGGCCACTCAATTAGTAACAGCAGTATGTTCAGCCTCACCACTGTCTATCATAATTACAATCAAAGAAAGAACAGAGTACAGATCTGATACCAAACAATGCAGCTGGCTAAACCTAAACCTCTAATTGATTAATTTTGGATTCAAGTGCTGTGGGACAGGCCCAGAATAATATATTTTAAATAGAACTAAAGGACTGAAATTAGGAGATAAAGCCAAGTAAACAATAAACCAACAAGCATGAAAAGAAAAAAAAAAAAGAAAAAAAAAAAAGCAAATTAAAAGAAATTGATAAGTGATCTTTGAAGTTGAAATTCAGTTTATATATAATCGTAATATAAAGCAATTGACACAGGATAGAAGTCTGTCTTCCGTACCAGTTCGACAGAGCCAGATGTATGTTCTGGTTAGGATTTCTAGAAAACAGAACAGAGAATGAAATAGGTATCTTCATATCTGGTGATCAAATTTGATGGAATATACCGCAGAACTGTGATTTATAAAATTTAAGAAAAAATTCCATCTACCACCCACAGGTTTCCGAAATCATCATCAACCACCCAAACTTTTGACACCGTGAATCAAAGAGACCCACCCCGTTAGTAGAGTCCCGTTAGATGATGACTTCATCTCAAATTGAAAATTTCAGGGATAATATTGCCCTTATTGTAATGGTGAAAGACCATTTTACCCTTACACATTTTTTTTTTATTAATCTTAGAATCATGTTCTTCTACGGCCACCGACCACCACTACTCCGTCTCTATTTTTCTACCGTCGCCGACCACCACTCCTCTATCCCTGTTCTTCCCGCCAACTACTAGTCCCCCATCTCAGTTTCTTGAATCATCCGTCAACCTTCATGCCTTCCGCCTCTGATTTCATCTGTTCCAACATCCCTTCACTTCTGATTTCTCGTCGTTGACGTCCTTCCACCCTCTGGTTCACCATCGCCAATATCCTTCCACCTTTTGGTTTCCCATTCATCAAACTGCAAGATCTTATTGGGAGAGACATGGCTTATTCCTCTCTTTTCTCTCAATGCCTGAACACTATTTTGCAGGTCTCTGTTGTTATACAGAGGACCTTGGAATATTTCTCCATCTCCCGTCCACTGTTAAGCTTTCTTGTTTTGAGAACATTGAAAAACACCTGTACTTAAAATCTAGTGTTCCCCATTAATTAATTAAGAGGAGCATTAATAAACGAGTAGAGAAGATCATTACGATCTGGAAAATCTCTCGTTCCCCATTAATTTTATTGGCTTCTGATGAGAAGCAGAGCTGGAAAGGGGGGTGAAGCACTCTGGGAAGGGGGACAGACACTGAGCAAACACCAATCGGTAGAAGTTTGATGTTTTACAGGTCTCTCTCTCTCTCTCTCTCTCTCTCTCTCTCTCTCCTCCATTTTCTCTCATATAGAGACCCTGCAACTGAAAATAACCACCCTCAGCCACATTTAGTGACGCAAATCCGCTAAATCTAGAGTAGATCTGCAGTTCGTTCACCAGATTGGAAAACCCTAGTCGATTGGTGAGGATTTTTTGTTCCTCCACAACAATGGAGGAGGCTTTGGAGATTGCTCGTTCTAAGGATACTAAGGAGAGGATGGCAGGAGTGGAACGGTTGTTCCAGCTTCTTGAAGCTTCTAGAAAGAGTTTGTCTCCGACAGAGGTCTCTTCACATGTCAACTATTGCTTGGATCTCTTTAAGAGATAACAATTTTAAGGTTTCGCAAGGGGCTTTGCAAGCCATTGCCTCTGTTGCTATTCTTTCTGGTGAGCATTTGAAGTTGCATTTTAATGTACTTGTGCCAGCTGTAGTTGAGAGGTTGGGAGATGGGAAGCAACCTGTTCGAGATGTTGCGAGAAGGACCTGGAAGAAATAGAGGTGCCTGAGATAGAGCCAGAAGCAAAGAAACAAATCCAAGCTTTAAATTGGATTATGAGCAGAATGAGAAACAGAAGAAACAAATCCATTTAAGTGGAGACGAAGACAAAGAAGGTCAAATTAGTAATTTAAAATTTTTCAATTTAAAATATGAAGGGTATAAATGTCTTTTACTATTTTAAGTTTTTTCTGTCAATTAAGTGGGTGCGGTTAATGTTTTCTGTAACCTGTGGGTGGTAGATGGTGTTTCACATACCTTTTGGGTGGTAAACGAAATTTTTTTCAAAATTTAAATGTTCTATCAATTACTTTTTTGTTGTTTATTAATAGCGAGCTGATGAAGTTGCATTAATGTGGCTTAGAAGAATCAGCCGATTGGAGCCTAAGTGTAGGAATAAAGTCAATCAGAAGTCTTTAATTTTGGGATCAAACCATTGAACGATTGAGGTCAGCTTTGCTTGATATGGTCAAATTTTAGAATCGACTACCTGAACCTTGATTGCCAGAAAAAATAATTGAATAGAAATAATCAGGTTGCGGTAAACCGTGAAACTGACCAGTTGTGTAGACTTGATGCCATCATGCCATTACTATTAACTCTTCTCCATTGATGAGCTACAATTTAGTACCATAGGGTGGAAGCTACTGAAACTCCTAAGGACTCTAGGACTGAAAACTGTTGAATCAGAGAGAATGAGTGAGATTATGATCTCCTCACTCAGCCGTCTTATTTATAAGGAAGTCATAATAAGTAAGATTAAAAATATATCCCTAATGATATTAAAAGAAAAAATATAAAGAAAATAAAGGAAAAATTACAAATATGCACTTGAACACATTTTATGACTCCTCCTCAAGTTGGTGCATATATATCATGCTTGCCTAACTTGGACAATATTATTTGAAATGGTTTCCCAGGTAAACCTTTAGTGAAAATGTCTGCCAATTAATCTTCTGATCTGACGAATGGAATCTGAATCTGACCACTTTCTAACTTCTCTTTAATAAAGTAACGATCTATCTCAACATGCTTAATCCTGTCATGCTGGACAGGATCGTAAGCGATGTTGATAGCTGTTTTATTGTCACAAAACAGAGTCATGGATTGAGGACATTGAACTTTCAAGTCTCCAAGTAAGCTCTTCAACCGTAAGAATTCGCATATTCCCTAGGCCATCACCCTAAATTCTGCTTCTGCATTGGAATGGACCACTATATTCTGCTTCTTGTTGCACCAAGTGACCAAATTTTCTCCCACAAAGATACAATAACCTGAAATAGATTTTCGGTTTGGATTGTCTGCCCAGTTGGCATTGGTATAAGCTTTCACTTTGAGATGGTCATATGGTGATAGTAGAATCCCTTTCCTTGGAGCTGCTTTTAGGTAATGTAAAATCCTATAAACTGCCTCCATATGTGTTGAGTAGGGATCATGCATAAACAGACTTACTAAATTCACTGCAAATGCAATATCTAGCCTAGTATGTGATAGATAGAGAAGCCATCCAACTAACTACTGGTACCTGCCTTTATCCGTTGGTGTTCCTTCTTTCTCCCTAAGCTTAGTATTGGAATTCAGAAGAGTATCACATGGTCGGCACCCTAGTAATCATGTCTCATAGAGAAGATCGAGGACATACTTTCTTTGAGAGAGAAAGATGTCCTTTATAGAGCGAGCAGCTTCAATCCCAAGAAAGAACCTGAGTTTTCCAAGATCCTTTATTTCAAACTCCTTTCCCAGAAATGTTTTTAGTTTTCTAATTTCCTCATCATTATTTCCAGTAACAACAATGTCATCCACATATACAAGAAGTGCAGTGAAATTTTCAGATGTATGCTTGATAAACAATGTATAATCAATATTACTCTGAACATAGCCAAATGTTATCATAGCTTTGTGAAATCTACCAAACCATGATCTAAGGGACTGTTTAAGTACATAAAGGGAACTTTTCAACTTGCATACCTTCCCTTTAGTGCTTACATCAGTAAAACCATGTGGATAGTCCATATAAACTCCTCTATAAGTTTCCCATGAAGGCATTCTTCACATCAAGTTGTTGTAAATCCCATTTATAGTGTACTGCACATGGCCAAAAGAACTCAGATTCTTGTCATCTTGGCCACTGAAGCAAAAGTTTCTTGGTAATCAATCCCATATGTTTGGGTGAATCCACAAGCAACCAACCTTGCCTTATACCGATCCATCGTGCCATCTATTTTTTGCTTGACTGTAAAGACCCACTTGCACCCTACTGGCCTCTTACCTGATGGGAGTGGAATAAGTTCCCATGTATCATTTTTCTTCAAGACTCTCATTTCTTACACAGTTGCAGCTTTCTACTGTTCATCAATAATTGCATCTTGCCATTTCTGAGGAATAGACACAATGGAAAGCGAGGACACAAATGCATGGAAGAAAGGAGATAAAGAGTTATATGAAACGAAATTGGAAATTGGGTGATGTGTGCAAGATGTAGTACCTTTCTGGATGGCAATGAGAAGATTAGAATCAGATAGAGGAATTTCCTTACCAAGAGGAAGCTCAGTCTCTGGATCCAGGGCTGGCGAAAGGACATGTTAAGTTGCATTGATGGTAATGGTCCTTCCTTGCTTGCTTCTAGCATGGTTGTAAACTTATAAAGGTTTGGCATTGAAACTGGTTCTAGGAATAGGTGTAGGTGTAGAAGGTGGTATTGAATCATGGTCTGGTGTTGCATCTGTGTCTGGAACATACGGATTTGGATCCGTGATGACTCTTTCTTGTAGTCTTTCTATTTCTTCTTCTAGCGAAAACAGAGGCACCTTGTTCGCCACTCTGAGTTGAATCCTTCTCCCCTTGAAGATGGGACGGGTAGTACATCAGATGCTCATGAAAGATAACATCCCTTGTAACATAAGTCCTCTGGGTAGGAGGATGGTTGCATTTATATCCTTTGTGTAGCAGGATAGCCAAGGAAGATGCACCAGAGCCCCCTAGGATCAAGCTTGCCAGGAGATTGGTGATTTTGAGCATACCAAACACAACCAAAAATCTTCGACAGTAGCACAAAGGAATTATTGCCGAGCAGGAGATCCAGAGGGGCTTTGTTGTTGAGAATTCTCGATGGGAGCCGATTGATAAGAGAGGCGGCAATGAGAACAGCATCACTCCAAAAACAGGCTGGAACATGTCCCTCAAACATTAAAGGTCTTGCAATCTCAAGGAGGTAACGATTTTTTCTCTCTGCAACCCCATTTTGAGCCAAAGTGTCAATACAACTTGTTTGATGTAGGATCCCATTATCTGACAAATATTACTGAAATGTTTCATCAAGGTATTCTTTTCCGTTGTCACTGTGAAGTACCTTCAACTGAGCCTGGAGCTGAGTCTTAATCATGTTATGGAATTGGCGGAAGCGTTGAAAAATGTCACTTTTATTATGCATCAAATAAACCTAGGTAGTTCGTGTATGACAATCAATAAAAGTGACAAACGAACGATGTCCAGAGATAGAAGTAGTCCTAGCTTCTTGAACATTTGAAACATGTCCGCTTATCTCTCCAAGACTGCTCTTGTGTTTCCGGATCAATCATTTACAGTTTTTCACAGATGAGTTAGACTTTGTTTTCTTAAAAGGCCAGGTGGCGTAGAAGTTTCAGGTGATGGCTCATCATCCAAATCATACATCAGAATGCACTAATTCAAAATTTTCACTATTTCTATTAAATGAAGATAAATAGGTTGTACGAGCCTGCTTAGCCAAAATACAGGCTTCCCATAATAACTTGGTTTTATTACAATGTTTAAATAAAAAAGGAAGCAACTGAGACAAAACAATTGGAGAGGGGTGACCAAGACGTCCATGCCACTGCTGGAGAGTGCTCACGGCTGAATAAAGGTGATGTGGGGTAGTCTTAGGGGTGCAAGTTTTACCTTAACAACCCCAACCCACCCAAACCCGCTCTGAACCCTGGCAGGGTTGAACCCGGCCCGAACCCTGGCATGGCTGGGTTAGGGCCCAATTTTTTTTTAACCCTGGTAGGGTTGGGTTGGGTTAGGGTTGAACCCAACTCGGCCCGACCCTATATATATATATATATTGGCAAACCCTTATTCAAGCTAAACCTAATCGTACTTAAAGCCCTTACAGTAGTGACGCCGACTCATCACTTCACAAGCTCACGGCCTCGCGAGCTCAGCTATCTCTCTCAGTTCTCATCGACACTCCAATCTACAGACCCTCAATCCCTCAACTTCAGAACTCATTGTGAGAGGCAGCCTCAACTTCACAGCATCGTCTCACTTACCTGTCATTCTGCAACTTCTTCTTCTACTTCTTCCCTTGATCCCTCAACTTCTTCAACTTGCTTCTTCTACTTTCTTCTTCAACTTCTTCTTCTACTTTCTTTTATTTTTCTGTTGTTTCCATAGTTTCTTCTTTTTGTAGATTTGCTGCTTTTGCTCTTCCAAATCGAGCATTAGCCACCGTCACAACAAGTGACCTAACCATACTAATCGTGAGAAGCAGCCTCATTCAGTGGGTTCAGCCAGCCCCACCTTGGCTTCCCCTATTCTTGGTAACTTTAGGGTTCCACTCCAATCCGTCAAAAGTTAAATGGTTAAACTGAAATTAAGAACAAGTCTTTTTTTTTTCAATAAAAAAAAGAATATAGGGTTGCCAGCCCTTGCAAAGAAAGGATTGAATGCATCACTGATGGCCATGACCCATGTGGTCTGTTCAGTGGAGGAGAAATCCTCTACATCTAACAGCAGGTCATGTATGGGCATGAGTGCATCATTGATGGTGGCTGCAAGAATCGGAGTGTGATTTGGGATTTGATGGTTTTTTTTTTTTTATTCTATTAGAAACTGCAGATTCTGTTTGAATCTTCGAACCATTCCTTCATTCCTTGTTTCCTGTCTTTCAACTTTGTTTGTGAGAATTCGATTTCATCTTCTTAACTTGAATTTTGGCTTTCAAAAATTTCAAAGTTTCAAGATTCCCATTACTAGCGAGCAAGGAAGAGAGAGGTGTGAGTGGAAAGAGAACACAAGAGTATCGTTGTTTTGTCCAACCTTGAATCAGGGTTAATCAGGTCAATCCGGCCCAACCCGGCCCTGTTAGGGTCAATAGGGTAGGGTTAGGGTTAGGCCCAACCCTGGCAGGGTAGGGTTAGGGTTACACATTTTCTAACCTTGGCAAGGTTGGCTGGGTTAGGGTTATGTGTAAGGTACCCCGGGTCAGGGTTAGGGTTTTAAAAAGCTTGGCCCAACCCGACCCTGTTGCAGCCCTAGGTAGTTTGAGGTGAAGGTGGTGGAGAGGATGTTGTGGATGCTGGAGGACCATCATCAAGCAAGTAGAGACCACCATGCAATTTATCATGTCCAATCATCTTCCCGCTCACCAGATCCTGAATTACACATGAAGAAGGAAAAAATGTTACTTAACAATTAAAAGACTTAGTAAGACTACTAATAGATTAACAAATTTGTAGAAAAACTAGGAACGTAAAGAACATAATGTAAGGTAAGGGTAGAGGAGCAGCGGATGAATCCCTTTCCAAATATAGGGGAGCAAGACCCATCTGCTACTCAGACTGCATCTTTCCCAGAAGAGGGAGAGTATAGGTAGAAGGAGCTGGCTGAACCAGTCATGTGATCAGTGGTTCCAATGTCCATAACCTATGGGCTAGGGACAGAGGAAGCACGATAACCAGCATGAGAAATACCTAACTGGACAAAAAATGAACCTGGTGTGCCAGATGAAGATGATGAACCGGTATTAGCTGTAGAAGATGGCCTTCGTAGATTTCTGAGCGCCTGAAGTTCTTCGATTGAAAGCATAGGAAGAGTCCCAATAGAAGGGAAAGCTTCGGTTTGATGAGCCTGTGGTGCTCGGAAATTCTTGGATCTTTGTATCCCTTTCTCACGCCTCTTGGCCTCAAAATCAGCTGGTTTGCCCTTTAACTTCCAGCATGTCTCTTTAGTATGCCTTTCCTTCCCACAATGTTCACACCGAACTGGGTCTCGAGAGGAGGTAGGTTTAAAGAATGCTGCACCACCTTTGCTAAGGCCTGAGTGGTTTGAAGAGCTGACAGTTCGGCTTGTAATGGAGGCATCATCGATGGACGGTGCATGTCCTCAGCTTGAACCAATGCATAAGCCTATTCTAATGATGGGAGGGGCTTTCTACTGAGGATCTGAGCACGAATTTGATCAAATTCAACATTGAGGCCATCCAAAAAATTATTCACCCTTAGTTTGTCCTTTGCAAGCTTCATAGTAGCAGCATCAGTAGATCCGACAGCAGTAAAGGTGTCATATTAATCCAACGCTTACCACAAACTTCAGAGTTCTAAATTGTAGAATTGGGTGAAAAACTGTTTGTATTATGTATATCTTTCCTTCTGACTTTACAACACTCTTATAGAAAGAAAAAAAAAACTGTACATAGGAATAGGAAATTTCTAACTAATTACAGCCTAATTTTCTTACTTTCCTTCTTTAGATCATTGATTGAATCAGCTCCTGAATCAGCTCTTAATTACTGACAGAAATTAGGAAACTAAATTAAATCATATCTTTGACATTCTCTTCTCTAAATCAGCTCCTAATTACTGACAAAAATTAGGAAACTAAATAAGGAAACTAAATTAAATCATATCTTTGACATTCTCAACACTCCCCCCCAAGCTGGTTTGTAGATATCTTCCATTGCCAGCTTGCCAATCAAATTGTCGAACTGCTTCTTTGGTAATCCTTTAGTGAGTATATCTGCAACATACTCTGCGGTAGGAACATATGGCATACAGATTAATCCCTTCTCAATTTTTTCTTTGATGAAGTGTTTATCCACCTCCATATGCTTTGTTCTATCATGAAGAACTGGATTGTGAGCAATCGAAATTGCTGCCTTATTGTCACAATAGACCTTCATTGGTGAAGAATTTGAAATCTTCAACTCTTCCAATAATCTCTTAATCCATAGTACTTCCATATTCCATGTGCAACTAATCTAAACTCTGCTTCTGCACTTCTTCTAGCAACCACACTTTGTTTCTTGCTTTGCCAAGTCACTAAGTTCCCTCCAATAAATGCACAATAGCCAGAGTTTGATTTTCGGTCTATAATATTTCCTGCCCAGTCAGCATCAGTGTAAACTTCAACTTGTAGATCTTCCTGATTCTTGTATAGCAGTCCTATTCTAGGAGTCCCTTTTAGATACCTCAAAATTTTATATACAGCCTCAAAATGCTCTTGTCCAGGTGAATGCATGAACTAACTCACAACACCAACTGCAAAGGATATATCTGGACGAGTGTGAGACAAATAGATTAGTTTTCCAACAAGTCTTTGATATTGCTCCCTGTTTTTTACTTCTTCAGGCTTGGCAGGTTGAAGCTTTATGTATGGCTCAATCAAAGTTTTAGTTGCCTTGCATCCAAGTAAACCTGTTTCACCAAGTAAATCAAGAACATATTTATGTTGGTTAACAAATATTCCCTCTTTTGATCTAGCAAACTCCATCCCAAGGAAATACTTTAAAGGGCCTAGGTCCTTGATTTCAAAAAACTTAGCAAGTCTCCTCTTCAAATTCTCAAGCTCTACATTGTCATCACTTGTTAAGATAATATCATCCACATAAACAATGAGTATAGATATCTTCCCATCAGTAGAATGTTTGTAAAACATGGTATGATCTGCCCAACTTTGACTATAGCCAAGACTTTTGACTGTTTTCCCAAAACGTTCAAACCACGCCCTAGGAGACTGTTTAAGGCCATACAAAGATTTCCTTAACCTGCAAACTTTTTTACTGTCAAGATTCTCTTCGAATCCAGGTGGTAGACTCATAAAAACTTCTTCTTCCAAATCTCCATTTAAAAACGCATTCTTTACATCCAATTGATGTAATGGCCAATCGAAGTTCACGGCTACAGATAGTGAGACTCGGATTGAGTTTATTTTTGCTACTGGGGCAAATGTCTCCAGATAATCAATTCCATATATTTGTGTGAAACCCTAGCTACAAGTCTTGCCTTATACCTCTCAACACTACCATCAGCATTGCATTTAATGGTAAAAACCCATTTATATCCTACAACCTTCTTATCATGTGGCAGATCTACTATCTCCCAAGTACCACTTTTGTCTGAGCATTCATCTCTTCCATAACTACTAACTTCCAATCCAGATGATCTAGGGCCTCCTTAATGTTTTTAGGTACAAACAGGTTAGATATCCTAGAGGTATAGGCTTTATGATTTTGGGACAATTTTTTTGTAAGATAGGTATTTAGCAATGGGATGTTGGCTACATGTTCTAGTCCCTTTTCTATTAGCTATGGGAACATTAAGATCAGAAAGATCAGGTATACAATGATCGCTAGGAGATAAAGCTGAAGTGGGGTTACCTTGGGTTTCCAGAATATCATTGCTCGAAGTTCCAACTGAACCGGTGCTTGGATGATAGATGAGTCTTTGTCACCTTTTATGGTTCCTCGCCTAGTATAAACCTAAAGCTCAAAGTTTAATTTATTTTGTTGTGGTATTTCTACCCCTGTTTGTGAGAGATCAATACTAAGCCAACTTTCTTGATTTAGTGTTTCCTGCATATGTGGAGATGATTTTTGCAATTCATTGGTGGATGAGAAATTTGCAAGATTGTGTGGCATAGGATCAGTAGAAACTTGCCAAAAATTGTCTTCCCCTGTATGTCTCTCCCCCTGAAGAGAATTTTTGGAAAAATAGGGTTGTGTCTCTAAAAAGGTTACGTCCATACTTGTAAAATATTTTTTGGTGAGTGGATTATAACACTTGTACCCCTTTTGATTTGGTGAAAAACCAACAAAAACACAATTTTCAGCCCAAGGATCCAGTTTATACCGAAACTGGCTAGGAATATGAACAAACATAGTGCACCCGAAAATCTTGATAGGTAAGTCAGCATACATTCTAGAGGTAGGAAACAGGTTTTTTAAACATTCTAAAGGGGGCATATATTGCAAGACTCGAGAAGGCATCCTATTAATTAAATAAGAAGCTGTCAACACTGCATCCCCCCACAAATATTTAGGAACATTCATGGAAAACATTATTAATCGTGCTACCTCAAGTAAATGCTTATTTTTCCTTTCAACAATACCATTTTGTTGAGGGGTATCACGACAGGTAGATTGATGCAAAATACTTTTTTCTTTGAAAAAATCCCCCAAACATTTATTAAAAAATTTTGTTCCATTATCAAAACAAAAAATATTGATTTTTGTCTGAAATTGATTTTCAATCATATTATAAAAATTTTGAAACAATTTGCCCACATCAGATTTTTCATGCATTAGATACAATTAATATGATCGTGTGTGATCATCAATGAAGGTCACAAACCATTTTTTGCTAGATACAATTGTAATCTTGGAAGGACCCCAAACATCACTATGAATGAGATGAAATGGTGTTGATGCACGATAAGGTTTAGATTTATAAGTAGTCAGATGACTTTTAGCAAGCACACAACTTTCACACTTAAAAGAAGAACAGTCCACATTTTTAAATAAAGTAGGAAACAAATGTTTCAAATGTTGAAAACTAGGATGACCTAATCTAAGATGCCAAAGTTGAATTTCTTCACGAACAGAATTTGAACTGATACCACAAAGTCCTTGAGTTGTTTTATTACTTAAGAGGGTACCATTAAAGTATTAAAGACCATCCATCATCTTAGCACTACCAATCATCCTCCCCGAGCTCTGGTCCTGGAAAACACAATTATATTCAAAGAAAACAACACGACAATTAGAATCTTTGAAAAGTTTACTTACTGACAAAAGATTGCAAGTTAATTTAGGGACATGAAGGACAGATTTAATGTTTATTTGATCAAAAAGTTTTATTAGACCTTTCTTTTCCTACAATTGGTGAGAAACTTCCATCAGCAATTCTAATTTTTTTCCTGACCAGAACAAGGTGTATAGGTACTAAATAGATTAGCAAAGCTAGTCATATGGTCTGAAGCACCTGAATCTATGATCTAAGGGGATGAATTCAAAGAACAGGAGAAAACATTAGGATTTCTACATGATTGTGCAACAGAAACACTAGGAATACTAGATGATGAATTAGACGTTAGCAGTTTAGGAAGATGATCCATCTGCTCTTTACTAAATGGATTAGAGGGGACAGATTCGACCTCATGTGCAGCAGAAATTACACGGCCAGATTTATCATCCTATCTACTACTCTTCCAATTGGCAGGTTTGCCATGGATCCGTCAGCAATTCTCCTTTGTATGGCGGGGTTTATTGCAGTAGTCACGCCCAACTCGAGGACGATCCTCCTACTTCTGTAAAGAGTTGAAGTTGAAGTTTCTATCCGAATTGGTATTTCCAGCAGCCAAAGCTGAACTTTCAAGAGGAGCCGTAACACCCTTTTTTCTTAGCATAACATTCCTTTGGCTTTCCTCCCTTCTAACTTCTGAAAACACTTCACCAATTGGTGGCAAGGGTTGTCTTCCAAGGATACACCCTCTTACCTCATCAAATTCAACATTAAGGCCAACCAAGAACTTGTAGATCCGGTTGTCTTCCACCACTTTCTTGAAGTGGTTGCAGTCTTCAGTGGATTTCCACTCATAGTCATTGAACAGGTCCATATCTTGCCATATCCGCTTCAGCTGATTGAAGTACTCGGTAATAGATTCATCTCCCTGTCTAATTTCACCAAGTTTCAAGGTTAGTTCAAATATTTGGGATTGTTTACCTAAATCAGAGTACATCTTATTGACATCCTCCCAGAGTTCCTTGGCCGTCGAATGGCACATGTAATTGGAGCTGATTTCTTCTTTCATGGAATTCACAAGCCATGCCATAACCATGGAATTTTCAGCATCCCAGACTGCATGCAGAGGATCCTCAATGGCTGGCTCCTTTGCATTGCCTGTTAAATAACCCATCTTTCCTCACCCCCCGTAGATACATATGCACAGATTGAGACCAGCACAAGAAGTTGTCGCCATTCAACCTGATTGTGGTAATCTGGACAGTATGGTTTTCAGAATGGAATGGCTTATTGATGGTAGAGGTCGATGCCGGTGTACTGGTTAGAGAATTAGATGTGATTTCTGATATGATGATGATTTGAGAGACAGAATTCAGCTAGAGATAGAACCGAGCTCTGATACCATGCAGAATTGGATGAAAAACTGTTTGTATTCTGTATATCTTTCCTTCTGACTTTACAACACTCTTATAGAAAAAAAATAAAATAAGTATACGTAGGAATAGGAAATTTCTAACTAATTACAGTCTAATTTTCTTACTTTCCTTCTTTAGATCATTGATTAAATCAACTCCTAATTACTAATAGAAATTAGGAAACTAAATTAAATCATATCTTTGACATTCTCTTCTCTAAATCAGCTCTTAATTATTGACGGAAATTAGGAAACTAAATAAGGAAACTAAATTAAATCATATCTTTAACATTCTCAACAAAAATATTATGGGGATACAGTAATTACCCGTTGCTTAGTTGGACCAATCTTCACATGGAGATCATAAATCAAAGAGTAGTTGCTATTGTTGTCAACGGGTCGCGTCCGGGAGTTTTTTTGGAGCCGGGGCGCTTGGGCACCTTGTAACTATGAGAAAGGCGGTCGCCCAGGCACTTTGGGCGTCACTTAGGGTGCCTTGGACACCCAGAGTGCCTAGGAGACCGCCTTGTTTTCAATGTGTCATTCTAAATGTTCTTCAGAAGATTTATTAGGCTAAACAGGAACAACATTTATTAAACAGTATTTATTTATGACTAATATCATTTAAGTGAATGTTTTACTTATGATTTTATTCATAAATAAGTAAATACCCCCCAAATTCAAATCCAATAAAAAGAGTCTAAAATTCAAATGCCAGAAGGATAAAAAGTCAACCCTCCAGTTCAAGAATAAAAATCGTATTTTTGGGTGAGTGGGCGATTTTCAACTTCTAAATGCTAGGCTTTTTTCCAAATATAAAAATTTCATAAATCTTATTATAGTAAAGCATCACTAAAAACCAAGAACGCGCCAAAATAATCTCTTGCTTTGATGCCCAAAAAATAATTTACATTCAGACGACTTTAAACAGCATTCACGTACTCCGAACAAGTTTTGACCGGAGTGTAACTCCTTCATTATAAATCGGATTCAAGCAATCTCGGATTTGTTGGAAAGCTGATTATGTTAGCTTTGCAACGAATTCGAGATTGCTTGAATTTGATCTATATTAAAGGAGTTACACTCCGATCAAATTTGTTAGAAATACGCAAATGTTAGTTATAAATATGTGTTGCCTACTTAACTCATTATTTGTTTTCTTGTTGGTTTTCTTATATTAATAAAGTTATGTCTTAAATGTTGATTATTTATGTAAAATGCTGCATATAAACATTAATATAGCATTAATATTTTAGAAATAAAAAAAAATACACTAGGAACGCCTTGGTCGTCTAGGAGCCTAGGTGCCCAGGATGGCCTCGAATGCCATGGATCGCCTTGTCACCTTGACAACTATGATAGTTGCCAACCTGAGAATAGGTCTCCTTGGCCGCCTTCCAAATTTCTAAAGCATCAGGTAACAATACATACCCTTGACCAATTTTAGGTTCCATATAGCCAATTAAATATGCCATCACAATAGAGTTTCGAACACCCATTTGTCATAAAGTCGGTCTTGAGGGCAGGTGCCTTCTTGTGACCAATAATGTATCCCAATAGACCTCTTGCAAAGATCGCCATGTGTACCATTTTTTACCACATTAAATAGTTGGTCGCATCCAACTTGATTGGGTTGAGTGCAATAGCATTATATTTTATTTTTGAGATCTCCGTAGTTGGAGAAACAACTTTAGAAAAATCAGGCATGGCGATGAACACAACCCAAGAACGATCTGTTTAAAAAACTGGAGCAGAACAAATCGATATGTGCTCAACAATGTAAAATACTTGGAACAGAGATACCACTAGTGAAATACCAGAGGCGATAATTAATGATGTCGTGTTTCAGTCTTCTGGGAACGAGATACACATTTGTAGCAAATTTCGATCTTCATACAAACAGGGAAGAATCGAGGGTGGCTATGTGTACGATCTCTTCGAAAAACATCCCTACAACTAGGGATACACAGCAACAGATAACCGATCCTTGGAGAGAGGTTCTTAGTGCATAGATAAGTAGGCTGGAAAGAGAAAAAGTAGCTAGGTTAGAGTTAGGGACGGTAGGGTATAAGGTAAGAGATTAGAGAGGGAAAAAAAAAAGGGTTTAGGTGATGGCAGTAGGGCTTTAGGTGGTTGCGGTAGGGATTAGGTGTGTAGTGGGTGATGGCAGTAGGGTTTAGGTGGTGACGGTAGGGTTTAGGTTGGTTTAGGTGGTGGCAGTAGGTTTTAGGTTTTTGGCGGCCTTTAGGTTGTGGCGGTAGGGTTTAGGTAGTGGCGGTAGGCTTTAGGTGGGCTTTAGGTGGTGGCAGTAGGGTTTAGGTAGGGTTTAGGCGGAGAGAGGGTGGCGGTAGAGGAGGAATGAGGGTGGAGAGAGGGTGATGGTAAGAGAAAGATGAAGAGGGGGTGGCGGTAGGGTGAGGATGGTCTAGGGTGGCTCTGATTCCATGTTAAATCAGAGAGAATGAGTGAGATTATGTCTCCTCCCTCAGCTTTCTTATTTATAATGAAGTCATAATAAGCAAGATTACAAATATATCCCTAATGATAATAAAAGAAAAGAAAATAAAGGAAAATTTAAAAATATGCCCTTGAACACATTTTATGACAAAAACAAACCCTGAAATAGGAAAATTATAACCCCACGACCATGGCTAGGCACCTACTATGGGTATGGTGAGTAGGGAAAATAACCGCACACTTATAGCTAACTCTTGCTCGTTCTGCGCTCTGCGTTGCAGATCTTATCACAGCCTAAAAATGAACAGGAGAAAGAAGAAGAGAACATGTGTGACAATATAAGGCAGCACTTCTGTTTATAAGGAATCAGCAAAAGACAAAATGCTTTCATTGGTAATCTCTGACAATGTTTAAAAATGAAGAAAAAGTAACAAATGAACCAAAAGAATATCACATGCCTGACAAAATAATACCCCCACTAACTGCAGTACTGACTAATAACCCTGGAGCAGACCCTACAAAATAGCCCCAACTTGAGATGTATTTTTTTGTCTTCTTATGCTTCACCTTATCATTATTGAAATTCGCAGGAAAACATTTCATTCTGCAAGTTGTTAGCAAGTGTTTTTATGTAATCTGAATGTGATTTCTGGGCTTGTGAACGTAAATAGATACATCAATCAATTCACTAATAATACCTTTCTGCCCTTTTTCAAATCTTACACAGATCCTGGGCCTACCTCGGCCACAACAATAGTAACATTGTGATTGATGTCAAAGGACTCAAGCAGGGGACTCAGTCGCTTGTTTTGAAAACCATATGAGATGAAAGTTTAATGTCAATGCTGCATCCACAGATTTTATTTGCAGGTTAGGTAGGATAGCAATTTAAAGATGGTTGTAGTAGGCATTTCATGCAGATGAACATCTAAATTTGGTTTCAACGCAGTTAGTTTGCACATTTTGTACACTGGTTTGCTGTTGCACTTGAAAAACATAAATATAATGCTTCTTGCACTCTAATTGGAGTTCAACTTTGGGGATATCAACAGAATGTCTACCATATATAGCAAGAGGGCACCTCCTCTGCTTAACATGACTACAATAACATTCTGGAGCGAAAGTCATATATTAGGGCTAAAATGCCTACAATCCAGCCTATGTACTGTACGATCAGTTGTGTACTTCAGTTTCTTATCAATACTTACTGTATAATTTACTTTTGCTAGTAGAATTAGCTGCTGTGGTCAAGTATCAAAAGCTTGGCTGTCAGTTTCTTTGAAGGTTGGTAGCTGTCATGATTATATTTGCCCAACATCCAGGACATGTTATCAGAAGTGGATGAAATTGCACAATGAATCATGAGGCATCCTTAATGAGCATTTAGGGCTTTTTTTGGGGGCAACGGCAAAAGCTTGGGTTGCCGGCAGGAAGATGCTGTAGTACTAGTCCAATGGTGGCCACCTGCCTGAAATTTTTTTTGTTATGACCAACCCCAACCCACCCCCCTCCCACGATCCTGTGGAGACTGGATTATGGGCCTTTAAGGTCCTTAACGAGCAGCTTTTTTTATACGAAGTATTTTAAAAAATGTTAAACGAAGGTTGACGACCATGGTGTCCTTTGGATGTTGACAAATATTAATATAAAGGAATAGGTCTGAACAGCAAGACCCATTCCTATTCTCAGCCTAATAGATGGACTCACTATTCACGAGTTACTTACTGTTCACAATATGGACTCACTTTATGGTGGAATCATTCTTTGATACATCCTGTCTTCTTATATTGTAATTGAGATTCTACCTTATCTAATGGAGTTCATTTCTCCTTAATTATTATATAATAGGACTGTTTCTTTTTATTAGAATAGGATTGCTGGATTTGGCTCATCTAAAGTTCACTGTGAACTTGAGATTTGCTAGTGATGGTTTCGATGGCCAACACTTGTCACTCCTTAGATTCAAGGGTCATTAATCAAGATGATATAAAGAGTTGCAGTGATGGACGTTATATGGAATATTTTCAAAAAACTGATTTGCTTCTGTCAGGAGTTCACAGTTAAAAAAAAAAAAAAAAAAAAAAAAAAAAAGCACTCGACCATCTGTTTCTCTGGAATAAAACTAGCATCACTCCATAGAGATAACAGGAAAGACGAACTGGGCCACGTCATTAGACTTCGAATTGTGTAATAGATTTTGACAAGAAGCTTAAGAACCAACCACTACTTCTTATTCCGTATCTTATTTCGTCCACACAACAACACTGCTCTAACAGGCGTCGTTTACTCTAATCATCAATTGAGGCCCTCTATTCAACCTTGTATTTTCGTACCCAAGGTCTTACTTCCACGGTATTGGTGGTAATGGTAACGGTAACGGCTACTGCCAAAATTGATCCGACACTGATCTAGAGTATGGCTCCAATAGCATGCTGACAACCGGTACTGATTCGAAAATAATTAAAAATTAAAAAGAAAAATTACTTGTACCACCCTTGGACTTATGTCTAAATACACCTAGAGCCTTAAAAGTTCACAACAATTATAATCGCACTTCAATTTCTAACACAATTTTATTCCGGTTGCATTTACAAGCAACATAAGTTGAAATGACTTTTTAAACCTTCTAAAACGAAATGATGAAATCCTCAACCTTAATTTATCCTATTAAATATTTTTAGAATTTTTTATTTGAAAATTAAAATCAAAAGACAAAAGCTATGTATGCTACCTCGATGAAAAACCCTTGAGACCTTTTTTTTAGGGAGTTTCCGTTCTCTGTGGTTTGTTTACCGTACTAGTATGCTGTTGGTCCGATGAATATTCATTTATGTGACCGTTAACCGTATTCTTCTTCTCTCCCTATCAAACACACTCCTCCCCTCTCTGTTTTCCCATATCTCCATGTCAAAGGCTCCTCACCCACTACCAATTTTTGAACCAACCCTTTCTCAGTGGTTCCGGATGAAGCTGATGTCTATGAAGAAATGGCAGCGGATTACGGTGATGATTAGAACATGATACTAATGGAGTGGGTAATAGCAGACAAAAGTCCTCATCCTGAAGCAATAAGAGGAGCACTTCCCTCGGCATGAAACCCCTGTCGCTGCTGGAATAGCAATGTGGCATTTGAAGCTCAACGGGATGGCTATTTTATTATCAGATCCTCTCAAAAATTTGATTCCCAGCGAGCACTTAATGATGGCCCTTGGTCTGTCCAAGGCCGCTGGTTGAGTCTCGTCAAATGGGATCCACGGTGTCGATGTTATTTCCGTGTCCCTTTGCTGTTTTCCAACCGACTGACTTCTCAAGGATGGAATCACCATCGGTTCCTCCCACGTCATCGAAGCGGGATCGTCGTCAACTGCTCCGCCGGAAATTCCGGTCGTACACCAAAAATTCCAGCCGGTACGACGACAGCCTTCAACGTACCATCATCACTCCCAGCACAATGGATCCTTTGTACTGACCAACTACCGCCGTCACCTTTCCATTGTTCGGGCTGATTTCAGCATTGTCAACTGCGGTTTCCCAATTCGTCATAGAGAAAGGATTATTGTTTTTTTCATTTCACAAAACACTAGTATAGTCTTTTCACAATACCCATAAAAATATTTTAGACCTTCAAAAATAAATTTTGCCCTGACCTCAACAACAACTAACACAAAAAGTCTAAGAGTAGAGAGAGGGGCATCTCTGTAACAATGTTTTGGCATTTAAATATAATACATATATTTGTTGTGAATTTTAGGATAGTAGATGTACTTAAAACCTAATCCAAAATACAAATAACTTTCCCTTAAAAATAAGGGAGAATCAGGCATCGGATTAGGATCAGCCATGGCCTAAACCAAATCCGACCATTCCGGCCGATCCGAGACAAGATTACTAAAACCATGATCATACACTGCATAAAACGTATGTATTCATCAATATCATTTCACCTAATAAAGAACGGGTAAGAAACCCAACAATTAGCTAACAGCAAATGAAGTGCTAGGAGATAAGAATCATAAAGAATGAGGCACAATTTCATATTGAATTTAATCGTAACAACCGGTGGCAGTGCCCTCCTTCCAAAAGAGGTAATGAACCTACTCTACTATTTGAGAAGAAATACAATATAGAATGCCCCGGTGGTATTATTTTGGAAAAAAAATTATAGTTTCTTATCCTGCTCTGCAACAAGACATCTTCAATTGCTGCAAAAAAAAAATATAGAACTGTCCTACACATTAAGATGCTGTAGATCCCTTGAGATACGCAATGAGATCAGCACGTTCCTGCGGCTTCTTCAGTCCAGGGAAAACCATCTTAGTGCCTGGGATGTACTGCAATAAAAGTTTTTACAAAGACAATATCAATGAACCAATAGAAGGCACATAGAGAAGAAGCAATGCCAATCGAAATTATCAATGTATCTTCTGTCAATTCAAATAAACACAAAGAATTCGCACAAATAATCTTCTAGATGTCAAGCCAAGCAAACTTTTCACCTGACAATGATAGAATTGCATTTGACATTGGCAACAGGTGAATCAAACAATTGTGGTCATGTAAGTCAGAAAAATCACAAGACCAAATATTGCCAGTGGCATATAGTCACCTTTTCAAACATTAATCAGATCGTACACAAACATACTCAAAGACCTCCTTTATCAAAGGGGGAATCAAACATGCTTTTAATTGTGGTCATATAACTCAGAAAAATCACAAGACCAAATATTGCCAGTGGCATATACCTTATCAAACATTAATCAGATCGTACACAAACATACTCAAAGACCTCCTTCATCAAAGGGGTTAAAAGGCAGTTTATTAACTTACTTTGAACACTGAAATCATGTATGGAATCAGTTGAATGAGCAAGTCCACTACATTGATACAATCCTTCCTGTATCCTAATTTCTTTCGTTTCTTGTTAACCTTCCAAAAAACGACGACCAGAGGCCAATAATGGCCTTTCATTGCAGCCAGGACCCGGGTTGTGGAGAAGCAACACCAGCTTGTGTTGTTTGGCATGAACAAGGCAAACCCAGTGAAATCACCATTAGCACCTCACTTGGTGTTTTCCGACCAATCCCAAAGTCGGAAGAGGAAAAGAAGAACAAAATATATAGACAAATTCAAGCAACCCATGGATATAATGTTCTGAGTATAATACTCACTCTGATAAAATAAATAAATAAATAAATTTTTCAGTAATCCTCAAATATTATTGCACAACATTACCAAGCCCATCAATGTCAATTACACTCAGTATTAACAATGCTTCTGGAAACATTCCATGAACACCTAGCAGTACAATGTTCAGTGTTCCAAGGCCTGGGCCATTATTTGCCACATCTGCCCTTACAAATGCCTATCCTAATAATTAGCATACCAAGGAGCACTGTAGATTCAGACATACATACATAAGGAATCTTAGGGAACATACTGAGAATTCTCGTCACACTGTTTTCATAAGTTGATAAAGTTCAATTTAACAAATTCAAAGAATCTTATTCTGATGAACCAATATCATTCCACTAAAATTTATTTTCACGCATTCATAATTTAAAAACCACAACAATGGTAACAAAGATTTTGTGTACTTGAACACATTTTTGTAAGGTATAATACTAAATTTTAGCTTACAAATTTCTCATACAAACTAGTTTGCAGAAGCATACTAACTTCAAATTTAAGTTCCAAAGTTCACTAATTTGATGAGGTGTTACATACTGCTAAAGAAGATAGATAGAATGTGTATATGTGTATTTGTGTCTATATGGGATGTAACTCAGGTAAGAATAGTAACCCCTTATAGCAGACCAAACTCAGAAGGCATTAAATAACAACAACAATAATTTTTTAGAAACAAGAAAACTGATTGATGTATTGTAAAGAGAGAGATTCAGCACAAACAATTCTAAGGTTTGACCATAAAAGTCAATGAGAGAACATAACCATTAATAATGCCAAACTACATAATATTGAAAGTTTGCATGCACATTTATAAGCAAGGGAGACCAAACTACGTTTGGCCTCATCCCGTCGCCTTGGGATATGTAGGTAGTTTGGGATGTTTCTCAAACTCGGTCATATAGTTGTTGTATCTTTACTTACCCCTAAAAATAAAAAATAAAAATAAAATAAAAATTATATATATATATATATATATATATATATATATATATATATATATATATATATATATATATGTTCGATCCCTACTCATACTGAATAAACTTTTTTTTGACTTCTTATTTCTTAATAAAAGCTGCTAATGTCAATCCAAATCCAATTTGCAAAGTGAAGGAGATCAACGGATCAACCTACAATCTGTCACTACAAATAGTGAAAACCATAGTATAGATTAGACACTTTAGACCAATCCAAATACAACTTGCCAAGGGAAAAGACCAACTTACTTGCTGTTGATATGACTCAGAAATTAGAAAAGATGGTCAAAAACATTTAAGCTTTGAAAAAAATTTTACTGTTTAAATATAACAGAAAAGAATGCAATTACTTGTGAGCTACATGACTGAATTAAACACAGTACCCTTGTTTCAGCACAATGTTTGGATCAGTCCACTTTCCATGAAAAAAAGCAACAAATTGAGCACGGGAACTACCTTTCCTAAATATTCTGACAGACCTTTTCCTCCTTACGAAAAATAGTGAAATTTATTATTTGCTAAAAATAGTAAAAAGAAGTTACTAAAAACTGTAAACCAAAGCATTACAATAAGTATGCTTCTATATTAGTAAGAATCTTGACCGGGTTAATAAATAAGTTTAGTGCTCAGCTACTACCTTGTCTCCCCACTAACCGGTGACATAATTTGAGTGCCAATTTTTCTTCTAACTCATATGACCACCCAATTGAGATTGTCTGGAACAACTACCTTCCCATTACATAATAATAGAACTCCAAGTCAAGGGGAACACTAATGGAGACTGGAAAAAGGTATAACAGTTAATGAACCATGAGCATATCACATGAATGACAAAATAAGACCCCCTGTAACTGCAGTGTTGACTATTGATTACCCAATATCTGACCCTATCAATAGCCCCAACTTGAGATGCTTTTAATTGTCTTACACTTCACCTTACCATGATTGTGTGTAAAGGACAGCAGTATGTTCAATATGTCATACAGTAGAACACCAATTGGTTTTAAAGCAACATCAATATAGAGAATTATACGAACTGAATTCAGCAGCAGGAGGTACAATATACCTTCTTAGGGTTAAGCAGGTACTCATAAAGCGTCTTCTCTTCCCACATAACAGCCATGTTCTTGTTAGCAGAAGAGTAGGAGTACCCAGGAGTTGTCCCAGATTGTCTTCCAAACAGACCATTCAAATTCGGTCCTGCACAAGTCCAAAATTTAAGCATGACATACCCAACCCAATATATATATATATATATATATATATATATATATATATATATATATATATATATATATATATATATATATATATATATATGGCGATTGTAAAGAATCTAAAATCAAAGCTTCAAAAAATCATTTCTGTCCCTTCCAAATCCAATCAGTGAATGAAATGACAGGGGAATGCATTATTTCTGAACACATCAATGTACAGAAACAGTACATTTATGGGCCAGACAACTTGTAGTTCCTTAAACAAGATACTTCATATAGAGACCATTCACCTCCCACTGTCAAGCACCACATTAGGCCTAATAGTTTCTTACTACTTCCAATATCCCCAGTTTGCAACCTGATTCATCCAGTGCTTCAAAAGTATATATATCTCAGGAACTTTCAAAAGGATTTCTATTGCAATTTTGCATGGTATTATTTGAGTTATGCATGGTGTAATGGAGACAAGATCTCAGTCATTCTGGTACTTCTAGACACAAAAAAGGTTTCCTATTGAAAATCACTGCGCATATAAATTCACAATCACATCTTTAGATTAAAAACTGTGATGTACCAATCATCCGACAAGCCTAGTTTGCTATCCTAATATTGTAAACCATGAAGATAAAAATGAAGTGTAAAACAATCTCCCATTTAAGTTGATACTTCCACATGTAAAATTTTCTCAAGCAGGCACATGAATTCAACTTCTTCTAAGGGCAAAGAATTCTAATATGACATTTAAAAGCTCAATTGCGCCTTTGTGAACCTGATGGCAAGAAATCTAACAATAGCCAGACAATATTCTTATAAAATGCTAACAGATAGAAGGACAAAAAATAATTGTTGAATAAAATTCTCAAATCTCAAAGCAACAACAATGTTTTCAATGCTCAGAAATTTAATAAATACAAATCTCAAATATGTTCTGGACCAACTACATGAGGCATCCAAACGGCTGCTTGTGA
This sequence comes from Protea cynaroides, assembly GCA_028583415.1. NCBI lineage: Eukaryota > Viridiplantae > Streptophyta > Magnoliopsida > Proteales > Proteaceae > Protea > Protea cynaroides. The sequence continues at coordinate 37,650,061 of CM053276.1, read as the reverse complement.
CGATGAATCAATAATATGCAGAGAAAATCAAAATCTTGTCAATCAGGCCAGATACAGATTTATCAAACCCTTTTTTTTTCAATAGAGAAACAGAATAGAAAATCTTATGTATAGAGCAAAATAAGGGAAACAAGGAGGAAAATATCCAATAAATCATTGGAACACCCAGCAACATTAAAAAAAATTAGAAAACTGAACCCCGTAAAAACCTCTTCTCCGATAAGCAGATTAGCATACTGACCCCCAACACCCCATAAAAAGTCAAAGAAAATCTGAAAAGATAAAATCCCTTTTACCTCCAAGTACCCACTTGATCGTTTCGGCCCATAAGATCCACTAAACACAACATGGTGGCATCGTCGAAAGAATGGAAATATAAAAACCAAAATAGATTAACTGTAAAAAAACGATTTAACAGGCCTTCTAGATGCAAAGCCCTCCCCAAATCCAAGCACTCTACTCCGAATTTATCATCATAAATTCCTAGAGACACAGAAAGATCCACCCATTCTTCAAGCTTCTGGATCCAAACTTTTGCGAGGAATGAGATTGACTTCTCTAAAAGGATCGACTTCTCAAGTAGGACCATCTCTCAAAACCAACTCCCTCAGCAGAAGAAGCCAGAGAATCACATCCTTTAATATGACACCAGCCAAGTAACTCAACTTGATAGCATTCGCAACTTACCCCAAAAAAGGGAGGAAAATTTTAACAGAACCGCGTAAACAAATCAATCATTTAATGATTTAATGACTACAGATAGATAAGATCAAATTATAAAAAAAAAAAAACAACTAACACATTAAAGATTATTGTTTCCCACGGAATAATAAAGAGATCAGGCAAGATATTAGAGTAATAAAGATCCAAATCATATTCACAGAAGATCAAGTAAATCTCAAGATCATCCACCATACTTTTCCCGGAAATACATTAGTCTACAAAGAAAACGAGATCAGATCAAAGAAACAAACCTTGCTTGTGTCCCGCTCCCTTCTCGACCGTGTGGCACTGAGCACACTTAGTCTTGAAGATCTTCTCTCCAGCCTTCTGATCACCAGGTGGAGCTTCCTGAAACGTCGCCATTGCTTTTCGCAAACTTAGGGTTTGCTCCCCTTCAATTCTACAGAGCTCTGAAGAACCAGAGCTTTTTAGGGTTTTTAAAGCTCTCTCCCAACGGAAAAGTTGTTTCCAGAAGGTCAAATACGATGTTGTCCACAGAACTTTCTGCAATTTATAAACATTATAATGATGTAAAATGTCGAGTTGGGGTGGGTAAACAGAAGATGACGGGAATAACAGAAGGGTCACTGAAGTCATTTTACAAGATGTGTCATGGGGATTCTTTGTGATTGAATTTGGAAAAGGAAAAATCAATTCGTAAGCAAGTCGGTTACAACAGAATTTTCTTCAAGACAATATTCATCTGCATCTGGTGGCTAAAATTGTCATTTCTCTTATAATTTTTTGAGAAAATATCAGCCACACCCCTCTAATATAGCTTAATTTTATGCACCTGTCTTTTTTTAAAATAATATCACTAACAACCCCTGAAGACACTTGTTGACATCATATTTCATCCATCAATCAAAAGTCAACACGTGTTCAGACATGTGTCATGATTGAAGGAGGACATGTGTCCGTAATGTGTCATGTCCAGAGCGCTTCGGTACATTGAGAGGAAGCACGTGTAAACTGGTACGTGTTAGGTCTCTAAGTCAATTTAAGGAGCATACAGGACAGTTACTATACCCCACATCGTTGGGAGTTGGACTTGGAGTAGGACTCTTCTACGAAATGTATATGTAAGACTCACATTCCACTAATCCGGTCTAACCTGGTTAAAGTGTCGTGACAGGTCTTCACATCATAACTGGGTCAGACGAACCAACCAGATGACGGAACTACAAAACAAGGCACGGGAAACTGATAACCCTAAGCTTGTCCGATCAGACAAATAGATTTGTCCGATCTACGTATTAGGCGACGGGACAAGCGACCGGTCAAACATAAAATAACGTCCAAAATAGGAAAGTTTCCTTGTTTGGTTGGGAGACTCTCCTAATTGGAAGAGCACTCCAACTAGGAGATTGCCCTCTATATAGGCAACAAACCTCTACTCTCTCTCACTCTTTTGTGCAATCTACAAACCCTAAAACCGAGAGGGAAGGCTCTACAGAAAGAGAAGGAGAAGAAGGAGAGCCCATCGTCGGTTTTCGACAAACCTTGTCAAGAGACCAACTGTAAGTTCCCAACCTTTGTAGCTGGGATGTCTTGTGTGCGAGGTTAAACTCACAACTGTCAGAGACGGTGATCTAATTTCATTACTGTGTGAATCATTGACAAATGATCCACGAGGATCGTGTAGCAAGAGAGTAGGTAGAACTAGGGTTACAATAAAAGACCAAACCCTAATGTGTTCTTGAGCATAAAATGGTTTAGGATAAACCCCAAAACCAGTCGAAGAATCAACTCTAAAGGAAGTCAGACTGAAAGATAGTCTGAAGGATGCCCTGAAGGTTGTCCAGTCTGGTTGTCCGGAAGCACCTATGGTGAGGCGAGACAGCTGATCGAACACTCTTGGGAAGTATCTCAGTGTTGTCCGGATTGCTGACCAGTCGAACAATATAGCAGTCCAAACAGTCGATCGGACAATGTCCGAAATGACTGTTTTCCCAGTCCGGACAGTGTGGAGGACTACGTGGATGTTTCAATGTATAGTGGTGTTGCTACCTTGGGAGTGCAAGCAGGGGAGGACAAGTATGACGCTTCATGCGAGTGCCCTTAGTGCGTGTGTAAGACCTGTATCGAACTAACCGGTCTTACCACCTTGTACCAGGTCTACCTATCATGGTCGAGCCAAGTGGACCAAATGCGTGAAGAAACCACAAGACCATGTATGAAGTCTAACTAAAAAACAATCAAATATGAGGGTAGGGTCGCATGCTTAAACAGGTGTGACCTACCCCACCTCAAAAGAGTCCAACCCATGATTTTTTGGTCGTGGGGTCGCATGTCTTAAAAAACGTAGGGTCGATGGATTCTGCAACCCTACATCCGACCCTACAAAGACAGTCAGAAATCGAGAATTATGAAACCTTCCTAATCCGAAGGGGGTCTTTCCTAAACTCAATGAGACTTATTATGGAGGGTTTTCCTCTATAAATAGGACGTCCCTTAGCCACTTTCACTCCTTTAGATCCATAATTGAAAGTGAGAAAGAGAAGAGAAGGAAGAGAAGGAAACTTGAAGAAGAAGACTAAAGAAGAAGAAGTTCAGAGAAACCTCTGAATCTCAGCAAACCCAATGTATGAACCTAAATCCCTACATGAATTGGGAGCCTAGAATAGTTTATGAAGAACATAGGATTAGGAGAAACCCAAATCATCCATTCATTGATAAATTCCAAGAGATTCCATGGAAGAAATCGTTATGGACAATGAATGGTGTATAAATTATAGTTTATGAGCCATAAAACAATCATAGGATGGACCATGATAGTAAGCCAAAGGATTCAAACATGAAGGAATGGACTTTAGAATGAAAGGTCGATACAGAACACGTGTGGTCGCACGTAGGGTCGAATGATATCCCACCCTACGAGACCACATGATCGACCACATGCCCTCGGGAAGTCCCAGGGAGGGTGTGGTCGCACGTAGGGTCAAATGGTATCCGACCCCACCTGCGACCCTACACCATGGGGTCGCAAAAACTGCTACCCTAGGTGCTACCCTACTCTGTGACCCTATCCCTGTGGTCGCAGAAACTGCTACCCCAGGTGCTACCCCACCTGCGACCCTACAGTTTCTGTTAATTTAAACATATTGGAATTAATTCTAATTAAAATTTATCGACTTGTTAGGTTTTTCCAGTGATTTAAAAGTGAATTATAAAGCTTGAACGATGATCTACTAGCAATCAAAGGTGAGGGAACAAGATCTAAACTAATTGACTAATAATAAACTGTTTTTGTTTATTGAATCCAATACCATGAATGATTCTATGCTTGTATGATTGTAATGTGCAAATCACATGTCATCCAATATTCTTGCTATTACTATTCATGCGTATTTAATTTCGTTTATTTATAACATGATGATGATGATGATGCTAGGAATAGACATGTGAATGTATGTGTGTGGTTAGTGTACTTGATGCGAGTGGAGCATCAGGGGGAGGACGTGACACTGTGGTTCATCCTGATCACCAGAATCTAGCTCTATCTCTACTCAAGTCTTGTCCACTAACATCGTCGTATCGCCATTACCTTAGCAGAACTATTACGTTATAGGGCATCAGGGGAGGTGGTCTCAGACCGTGCAGTCTCTGACTCTACTGGGGGGCCTTAGCTCTATCTCTATGGACGTATTGAGGGATGCTGGGGTGAGGCATTGGATACACTGTTTGACATAAGGATTGATTAGTTGCGAGCCCAGTTTGCAAGCCCTCGCCAACAGGGGCTTACGTGTTGGTATGGGTAGAGCATCAGGGGAAGTGTGATACTGTGCGATCCTAAGCACTTTAGCTCTATCTCTATTCCATGGTGGGGTGGATGTAGACGACAATGGTGTTTGATCCGTTGGGTGGGCTTACACACCCTGTGTATAGAGGTGCGGCAGCCACCAAACCTTTCTGTTGCACATTGCAAACTTATGAACCAGACCAAAGATATGAATTGAATGCATGCATATGTTTGTTGCATTGTTTTGTTTGGTCACTGAGCCATAATGTGTGCTCACCCTTTCGACGTCGAATATTTTTAGTTGATGATGTAGGTACCACCATAGAAGATTATATGAATGCTCCAATGTATGGACATGCATCGACGATGGATGCAGAAGTTATGATGGAGTCACATGATTCGTCATGCGAGTGCAACTCATGCGTCTTCGATTAGATTTTTATTTGAATTATTAAGGAAATGTAATTGATTATTTTATTTTACTTTATATCTTAGTCTTTTGAAGATAATTGGATAATTTATTTATGTTATCATCTTTAGACTCTCAGTTCATTTAATATTAAAGACTTCCGCTATCGTGTATTTATTCTAATTTTAGTTGTGGATGTGTATGGTTTAAGCAAACGGACACAGCCTATTCGAGATCCTGGTTGAACCATTGATTTATTGACGGTTCATCACACCATTCTGAATAGTATGGAATTTGGGTGTGACAAACTTGGTATCAGAGCTCTCAGGCCCTGTCTATTAAACCAGTATACTTCCACAAAAGTTCGTGAACTGAGTTAGGATAAAAATTAAAAGCTGCAATAATAATACACCATAAGCACCTGTGTTGTTTGAGACAAAATTAAGAAAGAGAATAATGCATATATAAAAGGAGAAACAAGTTTCATATACACTTGACTAAAAGCAACGTATATATACATATCTAAATCAGAGTACGGTCCACAATCCGGACAGTTACTCTGTAGTACAAGGAAAAACAAAAGAAAATACACATCATGGAGCTGGAGGTGCTGGAGGAGGAGGTGCCTCGCGATCTCTATCGTAATCCTCAATATACACTCTAGTCAACTAGGCTACCTGAGTCTGGGTCATCTGGAGACTAGCTGTCAACTTGGCCATCCGCTGATCAGACGCCCGCTGAGCATCTAGAAGCTCTCCTACTCTCCCATCAGTCGCGCGCTGAGCATCTAAAAGCTCTCCTACTCTCAAATCAATCACGCGCTGAGCCTATCTACTCTCACGCAGTAGTCCCATCATATCATCAGATGGTGGGTGTAAAGGACCAGCAGAGTGTGAATGAACCCGAGATGGGCCAGCTCCAGTAGAATGTAGTGGTGATAGAGGAGGTATGGCGCCTACATCTATATACATATGATCATCATCCTCAGCATCACCCCCATGGACCCCTGTTGTTGCTGCTGCTGTTGCTGCCGCCTCAGCGTCTGCTATCTCTACCCGAGTACGAGGACGCACCAGAGCGTTCCTCTCATCATCACTGACCTGAGCATCTCGCATACCCATCCTGCAGATGGCCTCCCAGGCAAGGTCAGAAGAGAAAGTATCCTCATGAATCCTCTCATCTAATAAGTCGACATGTAGGCGTGTGAGCAGAGTAGTGATCAGGCGTCCGTAAGGCAGGTTGCCTATCTGACCAGGCAGCGTAGCATAGATCATCGTAAGGGTGTCAAAACTGGGCCCGACCCGGTAGCACGGACCGAGCCAGCCCGATATAACCCGAACCCAGTCCGGACCGAGCCTTAATGGACAGGTTTTGGTCTGAGCTTGTAAAGCCCGGCACCGTTTCAGCCCAAACCGAAACCAAACCGGACCGGTCCGTTAAGAAGCCCGAATTAGCCCAAACCGATAAAACCCAACCCGAACACCGGTAAGGTCCGTTCGGGCCCAATTTCTTAATTTTAATGGTTTTAAATTTTAATAGATTGTGTTACACTATTAGAGTTCACTTCATGATGTAGAAGATTTTGTGAATCTATAGTTGAAAAGATTATGTTAATTGTTATAGTTTATTAAATTACATACATATGGAATGAATAATACTAATTTTATAGATAGAAATAATAAAATAGGTTATATAGTTTACATATAAAAGGGGCCCGATAAGCCCGATAAACCCGATTTGGACCGAACCAACCCGAAATCACCTCAATAAACCTAGCCCGATATCAAACCGACACCGGACCAGCCCGTTAGTTATTGTGTCCAGCGCAGCCCACCTCAGCCCGAACTCTTAATGGACATGTTTTGGGCTGGACTTATAAAACCCGACACCGGTTCAGCCCGGACCGAAACCGGCCCAAACCGGCCCGTTGACACCCTTAGATCATCGTCCGGATAATAATATAAGGAAGGTAGACAGGCTGCCTAGTGCAAATGCAGTACAGGACATACTGGGTCAGCTGAGAAATCCTATCATAGTGGCCACTTTGGGGGATCAAGTTGTGCTGGATGATCTTGCAGTACACCCGAGGCTCTGGCCGTAGGTTGATCGCTTTCATCTCCCAGCGATCATCTCTAAGGAGCTGACTATCAATCTCAGAACGCATCGCCAAGGATAGGAACTGGGGTTCCTTAGGAGCACAGTATACCAAAGGGTCGTCATTTGATATGCCCTGGAGATCAGCCAACTATTGGCAGTTAAATGAAACTTCCACCCCTTTTACGTAGCTAGTGATCCTGAGCTCCCTACCCCTCTCTGTATCATTGCGATCCTCCACTACCTGGAGGTTGTAATAGAACTGCTTCACCAAAGCAGGACAGGTACAAGCCTCATAGGTGATCACAGGAAGCCAGCCCATGTCACCGAAGGCACCCTCTACGTTAAACAAGGCTAGACTAGCCAAGTTTACACAGCGACTCCCTTCTACTTTCTTACACTCATAGCGAGCATACCGAGCCTTTGCCTCGTTGGAGCGGAAACAAATGGGATCATGAGCCCTAGGAACCTTCGTACGAGCCATACTATCTGCAAAGACACAGAAAAATTGTAAGACCCGTGTCAATTTAACCCGGTCTTACCATCTTGAACCAGGTTTACCCATCATGGTCGAGTCAAATGGACCAAGGGCATGGAGGAGATCGAGATCCCAGGTACGAAATCGACCCAAAAACACTTAATTCTAGGGGAGGGTCGCACACCCGGGGAAGCGGGTCGGACCTCCCAAAACGAAAGTCGGACCCTCGGTTTTGAAGGGAGGGTCGGACAACATAAGACCCTAGGGTCGACGGGATCATCGACCCTCCCCCCCTCGGTTTCGGCGAAACCGAAATTAGGAAATTTCCTAATTTTCGGTTGGGATTCTTTCCAAATCTCAATGAGATTATTATAGGACATTCCTAGTCTATTTAAAGGACGTTCCTAAGCCACTTTCACTCATTTCACAACCCTAATTGAATTGAGAGAAAGAGAGAAGAAGGAAAAGAGGAAGAAAGGAGGCTAGGAAGAAGGCTTAGCAAAAGGAGAAGAAATTGCAAAGGAAAGTAATCTTCTCAGGTATGGATACTAATTCCATGAGTTTCTACAGACCTTAGGTTAGATATGGTTGAGTGTAGGATTTCGGAGAAACCCAAACCATCCATCCATGGTTATGCTTTCATGGAAAACCATAGGAGGATGCACGAAAGCTATCTAGATGAATTATACATGGTTCTAGACCATGGATTGACTGTTGAATGAATGTAGGAAGCAAGCCATAGAACCCCAAACACGAATAATGGATTAAAAGTGGAAATTGGACCAGAGTGCACGAAGGGTCGCACCGAGGGTCGATAAACCATCCGACCTTAGGTGTTTCTGACCATCGACCCTCGGCATTCGGGAAGTTCGGGAATGGAAGGAGGGTCGATAGAGACCCATCGACCCTAGCATCGACCCTAGCATCGACCCTCAGTTGATAGAATGGTTTTTAAATTCTGAATTAATTCTAATTAAATTCTATCGACTTTGTTAGGTCTGCTAGCGATCTAATAACATTGTAACGGTGATTTTAAAGCTGGGAAATATCTTTTAGCAAGCTAAGGTGAGGAACCTTAATCCCAAACTAAATTGGTTAATAATAAACTGTTTTCTATTTCTTGAGTCCTATGCCATGTTTGATTCTATGTGAATATGTTTGTAATGTGCATACAGCATGCCATCCAATATTTCTATTACTTGTTCATGCATATTTACTTTATTGTTTATAACATGATGATGATGATGATGATGATAGGAATAGGCATGTGCTTGTATGTGTGTGGTTGATGTGCTTGATGCGAGCGAGTATCAGGGGAGGTGTGATGAGAACGTCAATAAACGTTAACCTTTGGCGGGTCTCAGCACTTTAGCTTTATCTCTAACTCAAGTCTTGTGCATTGGCATCGTCGTATCGCCATTACCTTAGCGGACTATTATGTCGTAGAGTATCGGGAGGTGGTCTCGGTCCTTGTAGTCTCGACTCTACCGGGGGCCTTAGCTCTATCTCTATGGATGTTCCGAGGGATGCTGGGGTGAGGCCTTGGATACACTGTTTGGCATTAGGATTGGTTAGCAATGAGCCCAGTTTGCAAGCCCTCGCTAACAGGGGCTTACGTGTTGGTATAGCATTATATAACAATAAACGTTAACCTTTGTTGTATAATGTTATGGTAGGGTGGATGGGGACGACGATAAATGTTAACCTTCGGGCGGGCTTCCACACCCTGTGTATAGAGGCGGTGTCAATAAACGTTAACCTTTGACCACCCAACATTTCTATTGCACATTGCAAACTATAAATCAAGACCAAAGATATGAATTGACTTTTTGCATGCATATGTAATGTTGCATTGTTTTGGCTACTCACTGAGCCATGTTGTGTGCTCACCCCTCGACGTCGAATATTTGTAGTTGATGATGCAGGATATACTGTTGAAGATTATATGAACCGTCGGCGTATGGAACTGTAGCAGCTATGGAAGTTGGAGCTGAAGACGATACACATGACTCCTCTTGCGAGTGCAACTCGTGTGTATTCGATTAGATATTTTCATAGGTTTCTTTATTGGATTTATAAGACATGTATTTGGTATTTAAATAATTATGTCTTAGTTAAACACAGAATAATTTGATATTATTTATGGGTATCATTCTAGTTCTCAGTTCATATTATTTATAAATTTTCTGCTATTGTGTATTATTCTGATTATGATTGTGGATGCGTGTAAAGTTTGGATAACGCGGGGATAGCCTATTAGAGATCCTGGTTGAACCGTTGGTTATTTGGCGGTTCATCACACCATTCTGAATAATGTGGAATTGGGGTGTGACAACTTGGTATCGAGCATCTCAGGCCTTGCCCGCCGAACTGACACACATTCAAGACCATTGTGAACTGAGATAGGATAAATTAAAAGCTTTAATACAAACACATTATAAGCACAAGTGATGATTGAAACCAAATTAAAAAGAGAATAATGCATCTATTAAAGAGAAAACCAGTTATATACAATGAGTAAGAGCAACCAAACGTATATACATCGCTAAAGCAGAGTACAGTCCACAACCCGGACAGTTACTCAGTAGTACAAAAAAAAGTACAATCGGGAAGCGGGAGGCGAAGGAGGAGGCGATGCCTCACGATCTCTGTCGTAGTCCTCGGCATAGACTCTAGTCAACCGGGCTATCCGAGTCCGGGTCGTCAGTAAACTAGCCGTGAGATCGGCTACTCTCCCGTCGGGCCGCACGCTGGATCTCCATGAGCTCACCTATCCGCGCGTCGGATGTGTGTTGAGCAGCCAACAACTCATCCACTCTCATGCGCCGAGCATCTAGCAAATCCTCCATCCTCGGGTCCGATCTGCGCCGAGTCTCTCCGATCTCGCGCAACATCTCCATCATATCGAAGGAGGGCGTGAAGGGCCAGCATCATGAGAAGGACTGGTCTCGGTACCGGCTGCCGCAGCCAGGTACCAGCCCGATCCGCATGCGTAGGTGATGACGGTGGTATCGCATCGACATCCATATATAAGCGATCATCGTCGACCGGATCCCCCACGAGCCCTAGCAGCAGCCTCGGCATCGGCCATCTCAACCCGAGTGTGAGGGCGCACCATCGCGTTCCTCTCCTCATCACTAACCTCCGCATCTCGTATCCCCATCTTGCGGATAGCCTCCCAATCTAGAGGCGACGAGAAGGTCTTCTCCCCGGATCTTCTCATCAACCGGATCCACCCCCAAACGGGTCGTGGCACTGTAATCATGCGTCCATAGGGTAGATTACCCCCTATGACCGGACAATGTGGCACCGATCATCGTCCGCATGATGATGTAAGGAAGGCGGACCGGCCGTCGAGTGCATATGCTTGTAGATCAAGAACTGGGTCAGTCGAGACACCCTCTCATAGTGCCCACTCTGCGGAATCGGATTATGCTTTGGATAATCTTGCGAAGACTCGTGGAGATGGACGCAAGTAGCAAGCTCTTATCCGCCATCTATCGGGACGGAGTAACCGATTGTCGATCTCAGCCCTCATCTCCATCTCAACAAACCGTGGCTCTCCGGGCACAAGACACCATAGGGCCATCATAGGCAATGCCCAACAGATCGGCCAGCTGCCGATAATCAAAGGAGATGTGCACCCCTTTGACGTAGCTAGTGATGCGCAACTCCTGATCACGCTCGACATCATTGTAATCTCCCACCACCTGGAGATTACAATAGAACTGGCGCACCAAGTCTGGACATGTGCATGCGTCGTATGTGATGACAGGGAGCCACCCCCTGTCACCGAATGCTCCCTCTACATTGAACAAGGCTAGCTCAGCCAAGTTCACCATGCGACCCCCTTCCACTTTCTTACGGGCATAGTCAGCATACTGTGCCTCAGCTTTATTCGAACGGAAGCGAAGTGGATCACGCAATCTTGGCACTTTGGTATGGGCCATAGTATCTGCAAAATAAGAAAGAGAAAGGAAACAAGGAGTTAATAGGATAAAAATCCGAAAAATTTAAAATAGAAGCCCATTCATCACCATACAAGTGGGCATAAGGACTTACGTAAGTTAAAATATGTCCTACAATCCACCTACAGTAGGAAATTTTAACTGACGATGCCCAATTTGAAGGAATTCAAGAAAAATCGAAAATGTCGACAAATTAGGGCAAAAAGAGAAAAATTTAAGTTTCTCGTTAACCAACCGACGAAACTCAAAAATTTTTGAGGGCTTTCGTTCCTCAAGACCCCAATAACAAAAGCCCCAATAAAAATAGAATTTTTACGGTTGGAAAAAGTTTAATTTGGAAAAGACGAGCTAAATGAGTAAAAACCTAGAAATAAAAACCTAAAAACAGGGAAAGTTAGGAAATTTTACCTGTAGAGGGGATGCGGATGTCGAAACTCGGACTAAGAATGACCCACAATAGTGAAGTAGCACTGTAGCAACTCGGAGAGTAGAGACGAGTCGAAACGGAGGAGAAATAGTGAGAATTGACCCAGAATCGGATCTTAAGAATCTGAATTTTTGGTCCGAGGGTCGGACAAATCGACTGACACCATCGACCCTCGGATCGACCCTCCAATCGACCCTCAGCTCTCGGGAAGAACAGGATATTCCCAGGGTCGGATACTAAGGGTCGGATATACCATCGACCCTCACCATCGACCCTACATAGAAAAGACAGTAATCTTTTTTAGAATGAATTGAGGATTCACATTTTATATCGATTAGTGTGCCTACATGAAGTATAAATGATTTCTCACTGATTTTGATGATTTTCAGGCACCACCCATCTCAAAAGTAAATATGTCTGGCCGTAGAGTTACCCGACAGACCCGAAACACAGTCCCACCACCACCACCGGCGGATGAGACTAGTCCAGAGAACAATTACACACAGGGTAATCCCGAGCCGGCAAACCCTACGAATTTGCCACCACCACCACCTGAGCTAACAACAGTGGTGATGAATCTGGCTCAACAGCTGCAACAAATGCAATATGCACAAGCTCAAATGCAGGTTGCGATGGAAGTTATGTTTCAAGCCACGCAGGCTGCAGCCATGCACACTGGGCAAGCTAGTGCAGCACCAGTGGGTAACCACCCAACTCAACAGACACCACAACAACCGGCTGCACCAATTCCAGTGCAAGTCCCAGAAGCAGCCCCAAGGAACTATCAGTATCCACCCCCTATGTTTGGGGTATACCAAAATCAACTGGATCACTCCCGACTAGTAGAGAGATTTTTGAAAATGAAGCCAAGAGAATTCAATGGCAAGCCGTCCGATCCACTTGTGGCCGGCACACTGGATAGACGAGATGGAAAGAAATTTTCTTATGATGACTATTACTGAAGAGGAGAAAGTATTGTGTGCCACCTTCATGCTCAAAGGCGACGCACATCATTGGTGGAAATCGACCAGGGCCTATCTATTGACTAAGCACGCCCTACTGACTTGGGCTATATATAAAGAAGCTTTCTTTGAAAAATATTTTTCACGAAGCTTCAAAGATTCGATGGAGAAGGAGTTCCTGAGTCTTTATCAGGGACAGATGTCGGTGGATGCGTACCAACAGCGTTATGAAGAGCTGTTTTTCTTCGCACCACTGAGTATGCAAGAAGAAGATACAAAAACCCGTAGGTTCGTCGCGGGACTAAGAGGAAGTATAAGGGAACATGTTACGGGATTAGAGAAGAACATATATAATGAAGCTGTCGGATCGCTCGAGTGATTGAATCGAGCCAGAAAGAGAGTTATTTCACTCAACTGATTGAGTATGTAGACTAAGTAAAAATGGATCACAGGTATCGTACCTATCAATGGCGTACCCGCCAGAGTACTCTTTGATTCAGGAGCTACTCATTCATTTATATCTGTGTCGTTTGGAAAGAAGACCAATCTGCCCATCAAAACCTTAGACTACAAACTACTTGTACGGTCACCGATGGGATTAGAAGTGGAATTAGAGAAAGGTTATGGACAATGTCCAGTTCTCATTGGAGAGCAGACCTTGGATGCAACCTTAATACAACTTGAGATGGAAGACTTTGCTGTCATCTTAGGAATGGACTGGTTAGCTCGGCACTCCGCAAATCTGTTATGCGCCGAGAAGAAGCTAACGTTCAAGGACAAAGAAGGAGCAGAATTCAGTTTCTCGGGAACCAAACTTCCCCGGAGACGCAAGCTCATACTCTCAGCATTTAAGGCTAAGAAGTGCCTTGAGAAAGGAGCGGTCGGATATCTAGTATCAGTGGTCGACCTAACTAAGGACGTGCCACAAATGGAAGATATTGATGGATTTTCCTGATGAATTTCCGGAGGAACTACCCGGATTACCACCCGACCGAGCCACGGAGTTTGTAATAGACCTTATACCTGGAGCCGCACCAGTATCAAAAGCACTTTATAGAATGGCTCCTACGGAACTAAAGGAATTAAAAGTGCAATTACAAGAACTGCTGGATAAGGGTTATATTAGACCCAGTATATCTCCATGGGGAGCACCGGTGTTATTCGTAAAGAAGAAGGATGGTAGCGTTCGATTATGCATCGACTATCGAGAGTTGAATAAGCTGACAATCAAGAATCGATATCCACTACCCAGGATCGATGACTTGTGCGATCAGTTACAAGGGGCGAAGGTATTTTTCAAAGATCGATCTTCGATCAGGCTATCATCAACTGAAGATTAAAGAAGGTGACATTCCGAAGACAGCTTTCAGGACAAGATACGGACATTATGAGTTCCTAGTGATGTCCTTCGGACTAACTAACGCACCGGCAACATTCATGGAACTTATGAACCGAGTTTTCCACGATATGTTGGACACGTCGGTGATAGTATTTATTGATGACATATTGGTATATTCCAAAGACAAGGAAACCCATGTCAAGAACCTAAACGCAGTCCTACAACGTTTAAGGAAAGAGAAGTTATATGCCAAATTTTCAAAGTGTGAGTTTTGGCTAAGTGAAGTCGCCTTTCTGGGCCATGTAGTATCTGCGGAAGGAATCAAAGTGGACCCCAGTAAGATCGAAGCTATAGTGAAGTGGGAAGCACCAAAGAGCGTTTCAGAAATTAAAAGTTTTCTGGGTCTAGCTGGTTATTATCGGAGATTCGTAGAATACTATTCTCGGATTGCCGTACCTCTCACCAGTTTGACCAAGAAAGGAGAAAAGTTCGTATGGACGGATAAGTGTGAAAAGAGCTTTCAAACACTGAAGATCAGATTGATATCCGCTCCAATTTTAACCATTCCCGTTCTAGGACAGACATTTACCTTATACACTGATGCATCGGGATTCGGATTAGGATGTGTGCTTATGCAAGGGGAACAAGTAGTTGCATATGCATCGAGACAGTTGAAAGTACATGAGAAAAATTACCCCACTCATGATTTGGAGTTAGCGGCAGTAGTACATGCTGTCAAGATATGGAGACACTACCTATACGGAGAAAAATTTCAGATTAAGTCGGACCATAAAAGCCTTACGTATCTATTTAATCAGAAGGAGTTAAATATGAGACAAAGAAGATGGCTGGAACTATTGAAAGACTATGATTGTGATATCCAGTATCATCCGGGCAAAGCGAACGTAGTAGCAGACGCATTGAGCAGAAAAGCAATGATAAAATCTCAAGGAGAAACTAGCACAACTGCAGCAATGTGTACTACCAGGATGGTATTCAATCACGGTAACGAGCAGTATGTGATCGATACAACGGATGAATCAGCTAGCCAAGGGTTTATTCATTGGTTTTCAAATATGTTCGCGGCATTGAAGATTATACCGGATATAGTGGACGAAGTGAAGACAGCTATCAAAGCAGATCCTTATCTGAGAACGGTACAAGAAGATATTGAGAAAGGTAGGACTAACCGTGAGTTCACCTTGGATGACGAGAAGGTACTGAAATATAAAGGGAGAATATGTGTACCTGAAATAGAAAATATGGACATTAGACACCGACTGATGAAGGAAGCCCATACCACCATCTACTTGATACATCCTGGAAGCACAAAAATGTATCATGATCTAAAGAAACTGTATTGGTGGAGGGGAATGAAGGCAGATATAGCCAAGTTCGTGTCTCAATGCTTAAATTGTCAGAAGGTAAAGGCGGAACGACAAAGACCCGCGGGACTGTTACAACCATTACCGGAACCAGCATGGAAATGGGACTGCATCACTATGGACTTCGTCACAGGACTACCACTGACTCCTCGAGTAGTTGACGCAGTTTGGGTGATTGTAGACCGTCTGACTAAAACAGCTCGCTTCATACCGATACGACCCCAATATACACTCGAAAGGTTAGCAAAGCTGTATGTGGATAATATTGTTCGGTTACATGGTGTTCCAGAAAGCATTGTATCCGATAGAGATCCACGATTTACTTCCAAATTTTGGGAAGGACTGCAGAAGGCTATAACATTAAAGTTCATCGTGCATTCCACCCACGCAGACGGACGGTCGGAGCGTACAATTCAGATTTTAGAAGATATGCTACGAGCATGTGTGATTGATTTCAAGGGATCATGGGACCGAAAAGTTACCATTGATCGAGTTCGCTTACAATAACGGCTATCGGGCTACTATACGGATGTCACCTTATGAAGCACTCGTATGGTAGGAAGTGCCGAACTCCCTTATTTTGGAATGAAGTTGGAGAACGTAGTATTGTTGGACCAGAATTTGTTGAAGAGACTTGTCGAGTGGTCGACATCATCAAGGAAAGAGTAAGAGTAGCTCGGAACCGTCAGAAGCAATACGCAGATACTCGACGAAGAGATCTAGAGTTCGCCGTAGGCGAAAAAAGTATTTTTGAAAGTATCGCCTATGCGAGGATTGAAGAGCTTCGGGCAGAAAGGAAAACTAAGTCCAAGGTATGTCGGACCATATGAGATTCGGCTAAGCGTGGGAAAGTAGCTTATCAGTTAGCACTACCACCATCTATGTCAAGTGTGCATGACGTATTTCACATATCCTTATTGAAGAAGTTTGTCAAAGACCCAACACATGTGTTGACAGTAGATTTGCCAGAACTGACTGATGATTTGACATTTGAAGTAATATCAACGGAAATCACTAGTCGAAAGGTTCAATGTCTACGCAACAGAGATATCTATTATGTTAAGGTCACATGGAAAAGTAGAGACATGGAAGAGGTTACATGGGAAGAAGAAAATGCTATGAGAAAGCAATACCCTGACTTGTTTGATTCAGAAGGTACGTACAATTTCGAGGATGAAATTTTTATAAGTTGGGGGGAGTTGTAAGACCCGTGTCAATTTAACCCGGTCTTACCATCTTGAACCAGGTTTATCCATCATGGTCGAGTCAAATGGACCAAGGGCATGAAGGAGATCGAGATCCCAGGTACGAAATCAACCCAAAAACACTTAATTCTAGGGGAGGGTCGCACACCCGGTGAAGCGGGTCGGACCTCCCAAAACAGAAAGTCAGACCCTCAGTTTTGAAGGGAGGGTCGGACAGCTTAAGACCCTAGGGTCGACGGGATCATCGACCCTCCCATCGACCCTCGGTTTCTGACAAAAACTAAAATTAAGAAATTTCCTAATTTTCGGTTGGGATTCTTTCCAAATCTCAATGAGATTATTATAGGACATTCCTAGTCTATTTAAAGGACGTTCCTAAGCCACTTTCACTCCTTTCACAACCCTAATTGAATTGAGAGAAAGAGAGAAGAAGGAAAAGAGGAAGAAAGGAGGCTAGGAAGAAGGCTTAGCAAAAAGGAGAAGAAATTGCAGAGGAAAGTAATCTTCTCAGGTATGGATACTAATTCCATGAGTTTCTACAGACCTTAGGTTAGATATGGTTGAGTGTAGGATTTCGGAGAAACCCAAACCATCCATCCATGGTTATGCTTTCATGGAAAACCATAGGAGGATGCACGAAAGCTATCTAGATGGATTATACATGGTTCTAGACCATGGATTGACTGTTGAATGAATGTAGGAAGCAAGCCATAGAACCCCAAACATGAAGAATGGATTAAAAGTGGAAATTGGACCAGAGTGCACGAAGGGTCGCACCGAGGGTCGATAGACCATCCGACCCTAGGTGTTTCGACCATCGACCCTCAGCATTTGGGAAGTTCAGAATGGAGGGAGGGTCGATAGACCCATCAACCCTAGCATCGACCCTAGCATCGACCCTCAGTTGATAGAATGGTTTTTAAATTCTGAATTAATTCTAATTAAATTCTATCGACTTTGTTAGGTCTGCTAGCGATCTAATAACATTGTAACGGTGATTTTAAAGCTGGGAAATATCTTTTAGCAAGCTAAGGTGAGGAACCTTAACCCCAAACTAAATTGGTTAATAATAAACTGTTTTCTATTTCTTGAGTCCTATGCCATGTTTGATTCTATGCGAATATGTTTGTAATGTGCATACAGCATGCCATCCAATATTTCTATTACTTGTTCATGCATATTTACTTTATTGTTTATAACATGATGATGATGATGATGATGATAGGAATAGGCATGTGCTTGTATGTGTGTGGTTGATGTGCTTGATGCGAGCGAGTATCAGGGGAGGTGTGATGAGAACGTCAATAAACGTTATCCTTTGGCGGGTCTCAACACTTTAGCTCTATCTCTAACTCAAGTCTTGTGCATTGGCATCGTCGTATCGCCATTACCTTAGCAGAACTATTATGTCGTAGAGTATCGGGAGGTGGTCTCGGTCCTTGTAGTCTCGACTCTATCGGGGGCCTTAGCTCTATCTCTATGGATGTTCGAGGGATGCTTGGGGTGAGGCCTTGGATACACTGTTTGGCATTAGGATTGGTTAGCAATGAGCCCAGTTTGCAAGCCCTCGCTAACAGGGGCTTACGTGTTGGTATAGCATTATATAGCAATAAACGTTAACCTTTGTTGTATAATGTTATGGTAGGGTGGATGGGGACGACGATAAACGTTAACCTTCGGGCGGGCTTCCACACCCTGTGTATAGAGGCGGTGTCAATAAACATTAACCTTTGACCACCCAACCTTTCTATTGCACATTGCAAACTATAAACCAAGACCAAAGATATGAATTGACTTTTTGCATGCATATGTAATGTTGCATTATTTTGGCTACTCACTGAGCCATGATGTGTGCTCACCCCTCGACTTCGAATATTTTTAGTTGATGATGTAGGATATACTGTTGAAGATTATATGAACCTGTCAGCGTATGGAACTGTAGCAGCTATGGAAGTTGGAGCTGAAGACGATACACACGACTCCTCTTGCGAGTGCAACTCGTGTGTATTCGATTAGATATTTTCATAGGTTTCTTTATTGGATTTATAAGACATGTATTTGGTATTTAAATAATCATGTCTTAGTTAAACACAAAATAATTTGATATTATTTATGGGTATCATTCTAGTTCTCAGTTCATATTATTTATAAATTTTTCGCTATTGTGTATTACTCTGATTATGATTGTGGATGCGTGTAAAGTTTGGATAACGCGGGGATAGCCTATTAGAGATCCTGGTTGAACCGTTGGTTATTTGGCGGTTCATCACACCATTCCTGAACATGCGGAATTGGGGTGTGACAACTTGGTATCCAGAGCATCTCGGGCCTTGCCCGCCGAACTGACACACATTCAAGACCATTGTGAACTGAGATAGGATAAATTAAAAGCTTTAATACAAACACATTGTAAGCACAAGTGATGATTGAAATCGAATTAAAAAGAGAATAATGCATCTATTAAAAAGAAAACCAGTTATATACAATGAGTAAGAGCAACCAAACGTATATACATCGCTAAAGCAGAGTACAGTCCACAACCCGGACAGTTACTCTGTAGTACAAAAAAAAGTACAATCAGGAAGCGGGAGGCGAAGGAGGAGGCGGTGCCTCACGATCTCTGTCATAGTCCTCAGCATAGACTCTAGTCAACCAGGCTATCTGAGTCTGGGTCGTCTGTAAACTAGCTGTGAGATCGGCTACTCTCCTGTCAGTCGCACGCTGGAGGGAAGGAACGGAAGTCACGAACGGACGAAATGATCACCAAACACTAGGAGTCGATACTGTAGCAACTCAGGGGAAGCGAGTTGAGTTGGAAGAAAAGAGAGAATAGGAAATGAATCCAAAATCAGGTTTAAAAACCTAATTTTGGATCGTGGGGTCGTAAAATTCGACAAAATGTGCGACCCTACGACCGACTCTAGGCTCTCGGTGAGCTGACAGTGTTCTTAGGGTCACATACCCTAGGGTCAAATACAGTGCGACCCTACCATCGACCCTACGATGGAAAATTCAGTATTTTCACTAAATGAGTGGAAAAATTGGAAATTTACGTTGATTAGTTGGATTTTGACTTGGGAACAACTTACATTGATTGCCTCACATGTTCTATGATTGTTTTTCAGACACTACCACCACCAGATTAGGAAATGGCTGGGCGAAGAGTGACCAGACGAGGCCATAACCCAATTCCACCACCACCACCTGTGGGGGAGGACAACCATGAAATTCTGGAAGTACAAGAGAATCGGAATGCGGCACTGCCAGTAGCCAATGGCCAGGCAAACCCTACAAACTTGCCAGCCCCACCTACAGATTTGGCTACAGCCGTAATGAACCTGGCACAACAGTTGCAGCAAATACAACAGGTGCAAGCCAATATGCAAGCTGCTATAGGAATGGTTTTTCCAGCTGCACATACGATACCTATGCCAGCCGGACAAGCTAGCACAATACCAGGGGGAAGTAACACGGTACCCCACGCACCTCAAACGCCAGTGATGCAAGCTCCAGTACAAAATCCTGAGGTAGCTCAAGGCAGTTGCCAGTATCAACCACCTATGTATGGGGCCTATGCTCAGTATCAGTTGGACCACTCTCGACTGATCGAGCATTTTCTGAAGATGAAGCCTAAAGAATATAATGGTAAACCAGCAGATCCTTTGCGGCCAGCCCATTGGATCGATGAAATGGAAAGGAATTTCATGATGATGACGGTAAATGAGGAGGAGAAAGTACTATGTGCCACATTCATGCTGAAAGGCGATGCACACCACTGGTGGAAGTCCACTCGGACTTATCTGTTAACCAAGCACGCCCAATTGACCTGGGCTATCTATAAAGAGGCATTCTTTGAGAAGTACTTCCTCAGAAGTTTCAGAGATGCTATGGAGAGAGAGTTCCTAAGTTTATATCAGGGAAAAATGACTGTGGATGCATACCAATAGGCTATAGCGTTATGAAGAGCTGTTCTTATTTGCACCAGCTAGCATGCAAGAGGAAAATACTAAGACCCGAAGGTTTGTCATGGGACTTAGGGGAAGCATCCGGGAGCATGTTCTGGGATTGGAAAAGAAAGTTTACAACGAAGCCGTACAGATTGCTCGAGTAATAGAGTCGAGCCAGAAGGAGAGCTACTTTGCTCAAAATAGGGGTATAAAAATGCCAAACGGAAATTCATACAACGGAGGGAATACAAGGACATTTAAACCCTTCCGTACTCAAGGCTTTAATGCTGCAGCCAAGACTACTCCAGCAGCTCAACCGCAACAAAAGCAAAATAATGAAGGAGTAAAATGCTATAACTGCAATCAAGTGGGACATTTTTCCAGGGAATGTCCTAAGCCCAGGAAGCAGCTACAGCAAGGAAAGGTTTATGCTGTTACATCTGAGGATGCTACCACATCGCCTGATGTGGTCACAGGTATGACCTGAACCTTTCATTTTGTGTTATATTGTGTGAGCATGTAGACTAAATTAAAACAAATCACAGGTATCGTACCTATTAATGGCATACCCGCTAGAGTACTCTTTGATTCTGGAGCTACTCATTCTTTTATATCTGTGTCATTTGGAAAGAAGCTAAATCTACCCCTCAGATCCTTAGACTACAAACTGCTTGTACGATCACCTATGAGATTAGAAGTGGAATTAGGGTTATGGACCATGTCCAGTTCTTATCGGTGAGAAGACTTTGGATGCAATCTTGATTCAACTCGAGATGGCAGACTTTGATGTTATCTTGGGAATGGACTGGTTAGCTCAGCATTCTGCAAACCTATTATGTGCAAAAAAGAAGCTAACATTTAAAGACAAGGAAGGAGCAGAGTTTAGTTTTGTGGGAACCAAACTTCCCAGTAAACGAAAACTCATCCTCTCTGCATTAAAGGCTAGAAAATACCTCGAGCAATGAGGAGTTGGGTGTCTAGTATCCGTGGTCGACCTCACCAAGGAAGCACCACGAATGGAGGATATTGATGTGGTGCGTGACTTTCCAGATGTATTTCCTGAAGAACTACCAGGACTACCACCCGACCGAGCGACAGAGTTCGTTATAGATCTGATACTCGGAGCCGCACCAGTATCTAAAGCACCCTATCGAATGACTCCTACTGAATTGAAAGAATTGAAGGTACAATTACAGGAATTATTAGACAAAGGTTATATCAGACCTAGCATATCACCATGGGGAGCACCATTATTGTTTGTAAAGAAGAAGGACGGTAGCGTTCGACTGTGTATAGACTACCGAGAATTGAATAAGCTGACAATCAAGAATCGGTACCCATTGCCTTGGATCGATGACTTGTTCGATCAGTTGCAAGGTGCCAAGGTGTTCTCCAAGATTGATCTTCGGTCAGGATACCATCAGTTGAAGATTAAGGATGGTGATATTCCAAAGACAGCATTCAGAACAAGATACGGACATTATGAATTTTTAGTCATGTCTTTTGGATTGACTAACGCACCCACAACTTTTATGGAACTCATGAATCGGGTATTCCATGATATGTTGGATACGTTGGTCATTGTGTTTATTGATGATATATTGGTCTATTCCAAGGGCAAGAAAACTCATGTCATGAATTTAAGAGCAGCTCTGCAGCGACTAAGGAAAGAGAAGCTTTATGCCAAATTTACAAAGTGTGAGTTTTGGCTAAATGAGGTCGCTTTCTTAGGCCATGTTGTATCCGCTGAAGGAATTAAAGTGGATCCTAGCAAGATTGAAGCCATTGTGAAGTGGGAAGCACCTAAGAGTGTTGCAGAAATTAGAAGTTTCCTAGGTCTAGCTAGGTATTATCGACGATTCGTGGAAGACTATTCCAAAATTGTCGTACCTCTCACCGGTTTGACTAAGAAAGGAGAAAAGTTTGTTTGGACCGACAAATGTGAGAAAAATTTTTAAACATTGAAGGTTAGATTGATATCTGCTCCCATCTTGACTATTCCTATTCTAGGACAACCATTTACCTTGTACACTGATACGTCTGGATTGGGTTTAGGATGTGTTATTATGTAAGGAGAACAAGTAGTTGCGTATGCTTCAAGACAACTGAAAACACATGAGAAGAATTATCCTACTCATGACTTGGAATTAGCGGCAGTAGTACATGCTGTCAAGATATGGAGACATTATTTGTATGGAGAGAAATTTCAGATTAAATCAGATCATAAGAGTCTCACTTATCTTTTTAATCAGAAGGAGTTGAACATGAGACAAAGAAGATAACTGGAATTATTGAAGGATTATGATTGCGATATCCAGTATCATCCAGGAAAGGCTAATGTAGTTGCAGATGCGCTAAGCAGAAAAGCAATGATAAAATCTCAAGGAGAGGTTAACACGACTGCATGGTAATGAGTGATCCATCTGATTTTGGGGGTATGCCCCAAACATAGGTTGTGGATATTGATAATTACCCTGAGCTGCTTTCGGACCTGGTACTGGAATCTGTGCAGCTGGTGGTTGAGGTGTTTGAGGTGCTGGGTGGTTACCCACCTGTGCTGCACTGGTTTGTCCAGTCGGCATTGGTGTAGCATGTGCTGCCTGGAACATAATCCCCATTGCTGCTTGCATTTGAGCCTGTGCGTATTGCATTTGTTGCAGCTGTTGCGCTAAGTTCATAACCACGGTTGCTAACTCTAGTGGTGGAGGTGGCAAGTTTGTAGGATTTGCCTGAACTGGATTTACTGGTGGTGCAACCTGTAGATTACCCTGTGCGTATATATTTTCTTGGCTGGTTTCCTCCACGGGTAGAGGTGGTGGAACTACGTTTCGGCTCTACCTGGTTACTCTACGTCCAGCCATCTTCCTCTGATATTGGTGATGCCTGAAAATCATTAACAAACGTGAGGCAATCATTTATACTTCATGTAGGCATGCTAACCGATGTTATTTTCAAAATTTCCAGATCATTCTATGAAAAATACTATCTTTTCTATGCAGGGTCGATGGTGGGGGTCGATGGTATGTCCGACCCTCAGTATCCGACCCTGGGAATGTACCTATTCTTCCCGAGAGCCGGGGGTCGATGCGGGGGTCGATGGGTGTCCGACCCCCAGGTGCGACCCCTAGTTTCCTGTTAGATTCCCGAGAGCTGGGGGTCGATATGGGGGTCGATGGATGTCCAACCCCCAGGTGCGACCCCTGGTTTTCTGTCAGGTTCCCGAGAGCTGGGGGTCGATATGGGGGTCGATGTGGGGGTCGATTATCCTGGTCGAATTCTCCGACCCCCGGACCAAAAATTTGATTTTTAAGGTCCGATTCTGGGTTCATTTCCCATTATTCCTTCCCCGTTTTGACTCGTCTCCCACCTCTGAGTTGCTACAGTGTCACTCCGCTATATTGGTCATTTCGGTTCCGTGTTTCGACGTCCACATCATTCCTACAGGTATGTCTTCTTACTTTTACCTGTTTTTAGGTTTTCATTTCTAGGTTTTTGCCCATTTATCTTGTATTTTTCAAATTAAACTTTTTCCAACTGTAAAAATTTGATTTTTATTGGGGGCTTTTGTTATTGGTGACTCGAGGAACGAAAGCCCTCAAAAATTTTTGAGTTTCATCGGTTGGTTATCGAGAAATTTGGATTTTACTCTTTTTGCCCTAATTTGTCGAAATTTTCGATTTCTCGTAATTTCTTCAAATTGGATTCCGTTAGTTAGAATTTCCTACTGTGTGAGTGTTGTAGGATCTGTTAGAACCTACGTAAGTCCTCCTGCCCACGTGTATGGGTGACAAGTGAGGCTTTTTGGCCAACTTACGTCGTTATAATGTCCCAATTTTGGTTTTTACTCTCTACTAACCCCTTATTAGTTTCTCTTTCTTATTTGCAGATACTATGGCTCGTACCAAAGTACCCAGAGTTCGTGATCCGCTTCATTTCCGTTCCTATGAAGCCGAGGCACAGTATGCCCACTACGCTCGCAAGAAAGTAGAGGGAGGTCGTAAGGTGAACTTGGCTGAGTTAGCCCTGTTCAATGTGGAGAGAGCATTTGGTGATATGGGATGGCTCCCTGTCATTACTTATGACGCGTGCACTTGCCCCGACTTGGTACGCCAGTTCTATTGTAACCTCCAGGTGGTGGGGGATTACAATGATGTTGAGAGGGGTCACGAGTTGCGCATCACGAGTTACGTCAAAGGGGTGAACATCTCGTTTGACTGGCGACAGCTAGCCGACCTACTGGGCATCTCCTATGATGGCCCCATGGTTTTCTGTGCTCCTGGAGAGCCCCAGTTCTTCTCTCTACAGATGAGGGCCGAGATCGATAACCAGCTCCTTCGTCCCGATCGGCGGCGATGAGGGCATGTTATATGCGTCCAACTCCACGGGTATATTGCAAGATCATTCAGCATAACCTGATCCCGCAGAGTGGTCATTATGAGAGGGTTTCCCAGCTGACCCAGTATCTTCTATACAGTATTTGCACTAGGCAGCCCGTCTGCCTTCCGTACATCATCATGCATACCATGATCACTGCTACGTTGCCCAGTCACACTGGTAACCTTCCTTATGGACGTATGATCACTATTTTGCTTACCCGCTTGGGGGTTGATTTAGTGGATGAGAATATTCAGGAGAAGTCCTTCTCATCGCCTCTAGATTGGGAGGCTATTTGCAAGATGGGCATGCAGGATGCTCAGGTCAGTGATGAGGAGAGGAATGCGATGGTGTGTCCTCGCACTCGCGTAGAGATAGTCGACGCCGAGGCAGGCTCTGCGCCGCCTGGGAGTTCATACGGAGCCTGCTGGTGATGATGACCGTATGTACATGGATGTAGACTCTATACCACCTCCTTCACCTACACATGCGGCTGGAGCTAGTACTTCATATGCGGCTAGTCCTTCACATGCGGCTGGTCCTTCTCACCCACCTCCTGATATGATAGAGATATTGCATGAGATCAGAGAGGCTCAGCGCAGATCAGATCTGAGGATGGGGGAGTTACTAGACACTCAGCGGGTGAGAGTGGATGAGCTACTAGACGCCCAGCGTACATCAAACATGAAGATGGGAGAGTTCATAGAGGCTCAGCATCGGACTGATCAGCGGGTAGCTGATCTTACAGGTGGTCTTCAGACGTCCCAGACTCAGATAGCCTGGTTGACTAGAGTCTACGTTGAGGATTATGACAGAGATCGTGAGGCACCACCCCCTCCTTCACCTCCAGCTTCATGATTGTACTTATTTTCTTTCTTTGTACTACAGAGTAACTATCTGGGTTGTAGACTGTACTCTGTTTTAGCTATTTGTGCATGTTTGTTTATCTCTTATTGTATTTAAAATTGTTCTTCCTTTAATAGATGCATTATTTTCTTTTCAAATTTGGTCTCAAACATCACTTGTGCTTATAGTGTGTTAATATTACAGTTTTTACTTTTATCCTATCACAGTTCACAATTCGTCGTGAAGGTATGCTAGTTTAGCGGACACGGCCTGAGATGCTCTGATATCAAGTTGTCACATCCAATTTCGCACACTTCAGAATGGTGTGATGAACCGCTAGCAAACCAATGGTTCAACCAGAATTTCGGACAAGCGAAATCCGTTTTATCTAAACCTCATACATCCACATTCATAATCAGAGTAAATACACAATAGCGGAAGTCTTATAGTAAAATGAACTGAGAATCTACTGTGATATTAATATTTAAATAGCAAATTATTCTGTATCAACTAAGACATAAATAAATATCAAATACATGTCTTTATTAAATCCAAAAAAAGAAAACTAAAAATCTAATCGAATACACATGAGTTGCACTCGCAAGAGGAGTCATGTGTATCCACTTCATCTTCAACTTCCATCGCCGCCACGTGCCCATACACTGGAGCATTGACATAATCTTCGGCGGTAGTATCTGCATCATCAACTAAAAATATTCGACGTCGAGGGGGTGAGCACACATCATGGCTCAGTGAGCAAACAAAACAATGCAACATTATATATGCATGCAGTCAATTCATATCTTTGGTCTGGTTTAAAGTTTACAATATGCAATAGAAAGGTTTAGGTAGTCAAAGATTAACGTTTATTGACCCCGCCTCTATACACAAGTGTATGACGCCACCCGAAGGTAACGTTTATCATTGACTCACAAGCACCCAAATCATGAACATTGTACAACAAAGGTTAATGTTTATTGTTGTACAGTGCCATACCAACACGTAAGCCCCTGCTAGCGAGGGCTGCAAACTGGGCTCGCAACTAACCAATCCTAATGCCAAAAAGTATATCCAAGGCCTCACCCCAGCATCCCTCAGAACGTCCATAGAGATAGAGCTAAGGCCTCCCGGTAGATTCAGAGACTACAAGGACTGAGACCACCTCCCCTGATGCTCTACGACGTAATAGTTCTGCTAAAGTATGGCAATACGACGATGCTAATGCACAAGACCTGAGTTAGAGATAGAGCTAGAGTGCTGATTCCCAACCTATGACACCCCCCCTGATACTCGTTCGCATCAAGTACACCAACCGCACACATACATTCACATGTCTATTCCTATCATCATCATCATCATCAGCATGTTATAAATAATAAGGTAAATATGCATGAATAAATAATAGAAATATTGAATGACATGTTGTGTCACACCCCAATTTTGGTCTAACCAGAATGGTGTGATGAACCGCTAATAAACCAACGGTTCAACCAGGATCTCAAATAGGCTATCCCCGCGTTATCCAAACTTACACACATCCATAATCATAATTAGAGTAAATACACAATAGTAGAAATCTTATAAATAAATGAACTGAGAATCTATGTGATATTAAAATTTAAATAACAATTTATTCTGTATCAATCGAGACATAAGTAAATATCGATACAAGTCATTAATAAATCCAAATAGAGAAACCTATAAAATATCTAATCAAATACATACGAGTTGCACTCGCAAGAGGAGTCGTGTGTATCCACTTCAGCTTCAACTTCCATCGCTGCCACGTTTCCATACGCAGACGCACTCATATAGTCTTCAACGGTATAACCTGCATCATCAACTAAACATATTCAATGTCGAGGGGTGAGCACACATCACGGCTCAGTGAGTAGCCAAAACAATGCAACAATACATATGCATGCAAATCAATTTATATCTTTGGTCCGGTTCAAAGTTTGCAGTATGCAATAAAAAGGTTTAGGTAGTCAAAGGTCGCGTTTATTGACCCCGCCTCTATACACGAGTGTGTGACGTTACCCGAAGATCACGTTTATCGTTAACTCACATGCACCCAACCATGAAAATTATATAACAAAGGTTACGTTTATTGCTATATAGTGCCATACCAACACGTAAGCCCCTGTTGGCGAGGGCTACAAACTGGGCTCGCAACTAACCAATCCTAATGCCAAACAGTGTATCCAAGGCCTCACCCCAAAGATCCCCTCGGAATGTCCATAGAGATAGAGCTAAGGCCCCCCGGTAGAGTCCGAGACTACAAGGACCGAGACCACCTCCCCTGATACTCTACGACATAATAGTTCTGCTAAAGTAATGGCGATACGACGATGCTAATGCACCAGACTTGAGTTAGAGATAGAGCTAAAGTGCTGAGACCCGCCAAAGGTTAACGTTTATTGACGTTCTCATCACACCTCCCCTAATACTCGCTCGCATCAAGTACATCAACCACACACATACAAGCACATGCCTATTCCTATCATTATCATCATCATCATGTTATAAACAATAAAGTAAATATGCATGAACAAGTAATAGAAATATTGGATGGCATGCTGTATGCACATTACAAACATATTCGCATAGAATCAAACATGGCATAGGACTCAAGAAAATAGAAAACAGTTTGTTATTAACCAATTTAGTTTGGAATTATGGTTCCTCACCTTAGCTTGCTATAAGATACTTTTCCAAGCTTTAGAATCACCTTTACAGTGTTATTATATTGCTAGAAAACCTAACAAAGTCGATAGAATTTAATTAGAATTTATTCAGAATTAAAAACTACTATGTTAACTGAGGGTCGGAGGTAGGGTCGGAGTCAGGATCGACCCTGGGTGCGACCCTCCCTTAACTCTGAACTTCCCGAACACTGAGGGTTGATGGTCAGGAACACCTAGGGTCGGATGGTCATCGGCCCTCGGTGCGACCCTCGGTGCACTTTGATCCAATTCCCTCTTTTAATCCATTCTTCGTGTTTAGAATCCTATGGCTTGCTCCTAAATTTCATTCTACATTCATTCCATGGTCTGAAACCATGTATAACCCACCTAAATAGCTTTCATGCATTTTCCTATGGTTTTCCATGAAAACCTAACCATAGCTTGATGGTTTGGGTTTCTCCGAAATCACACTCTCAACATTAACTAGCCTAAGGTCTGTAGAAACTCATGGAATTAGTACCCATACCTAAGAAGAATAATCTTTCTCTGCAACTCTTCTCTTTTGGCTTAATTTCTCTTCCTTCCCTTTCTTCTTCCTCTTTCCTTCTCTCTCTTTCTCTCAATTCGATTAGGGTTGTGAAAGGAGTGAAAGTGGCTTAGGGACGTCCTTTAAATAGATTAGGAACATCCTAAATAAGTCCCCTGAGATTAGGAAAGAATCCCAATCGAAAAATATAGAAATTTCCTAATTTCTATATTCGGTAGAATCCGAGGGTCGATGGGAGGGTCGATGATCCCGTCGACCCTAGGGTCTTAAGCTGTCCGACCCTCCCTTCAAAACTGAGGGTCTGACTTTCTGTTTTGGGAGGTCCGCCCCTGCTTAGTTGGGTATGCAACCCTTCCCCTATTTTAAGTATTTTTGGGTCGATTTGATACCTGGGATCTCGATCTCCTTCACGCCCTTGGTCCATTTGATTCGACCATGATGGGTAAACCTGGTTCAAGGTGGTAAGACCGGGTTAGATTGACACGGGTCTTACAACTCCCCCAACTTATAAAAATTTCGTCCTCGAAATTGTACGTACCTTCTGAATCAAATAAATGAGGGTATTGCTTCCGCATAGCATTTTTTCCTTGCATGTATCTACTTTTCCATGTGACCTTAACATAGTAGATATCTCTGTTGTGTAGACGTTGAACCTTTCGACTAGTAATTTCTGTTGGTGTTACTTCAAACGTCAAATCATCAGTCAATTCCAGCAAATCCACTGTCAACACATGCGTTGGGTCTTTGATATACTTCTTCAATAGGGAAATGTGAAATACGTCGTGCACACTTGACATAGATGGTGGTAGTGCTAACTGATAAGCTACTTTTCCTCGCTTAGCTAGAATTTCATATGGCCCGACATATCTTGGACTTAGTTTCCCTTTCTGTCCGAACCTCTTCAATCCTCGCATGGGCGATACCTTCAAAAATACTTTATCACCTATTGCGAACTCCAGATCTCTTCGTCGAGTGTCTACATATTGCTTCTGACGGTTCTGAGCTGTTCTCACTCTTTCCTTGATGATGTCGACCACTTGACAGGTCTCTTCAACAAATTCCGGTCCAACAATACTACGTTCTCCAACTTCATTCCAGAACAAAGGAGTTCGACACTTCCTGCTATACAATGCTTCATAAGGTGACATCTGTATAGTAGCCTGATAGCTATTGTTATATGTGAACTCGATCAATGGTAAATTTTCGTCCCATGATCCTTTAAAATCAATCACATATGCTCGTAGCATATCTTCTAAAATCTGAATTGTGCGCTCCGACTGTCCATCTGTCTGTGGGTGGAATGCAGTACTGAACTTCAATGTTGTACCCATAGCCTTTTGCAATCCTTCCCAAAACTTAGAAGTAAATCGTGGATCTCTATCGGACACAATGCTTTCTGGAACACCATGTAATCGAACAATGTTATCCACATACAGCTTCGCTAACCTTTCCAGTGTATACTGAGGTCGTATAGGTATGAAGCAAGCTGTTTTATTCAGACGGTCCACAATCACCCAAACTGCGTCAACTACTCGAGGAGTCAGTGGTAGTCCCGTGACGAAGTCCATAGTGATGCAGTCCCATTTCCATGCTGGTTCCGGTAGTGGCTGCAACAGTCCTACGGGTCTTTGTCATTCAGCCTTTACTTTCTGACAATTTAGGCATTGAGACACGAACTTGGCTACATCTGCTTTCATTCCCCTCCACCAATATAGTTTATTCAGATCATGATACATTTTTGTACTTCCAGGATGTATCGAATAGATGGTGGTATGGGCTTCTTTCATCAGTCGATGTCTAATGTCCATACTTTCTGTTTCAGGTACACATATTCTTCCTTTGTATTTCAGTACTTTCTCATCGTCCAAGGTGAACTCAGGACTCGTCCTACCTTTCTCAATATCTTCTTGTACTGTTCTCAGATAAGGATCTGCTTTGATAGCTGTCTTCACTTCGTCCACTATATCCGGTATAATCTTCAATGCCGCGAACATATTCGAAAACCGATGAATAAACCCTTGGTTGGCTGATTCATCCGTTGTATCTATCACATACTGCTCGTTGCCGTGATTGAATACCATTCCGTTGGTACACATTGCTGCAGTCGTGCTAACTTCTCCTTGAGATTTAATCATTGCTTTTCTGCTTAATGCATCCGCTACTACGTTCGCTTTCCCCAGATGATACTGGATATCACAATCATAGTCTTTCAATAGTTCCAGCCATCTTCTTTGTCTCATATTCAACTCCTTTTGATTAAATAAATAAGTAAGACTTTTATGGTTCGACTTAATCTGAAATTTCTCTCCGTATAGGTAATGTCTCCATATCTTGACAGCATGTACTACTGCCGCTAGCTCCAGATCATGAGTGGGATAATTTTTCTCATGTACTTTTAACTGTCTTGAAGCATTAGCAATTACTTGCTCTCCTTGCATAAGCACACATCCTAGTCCCAGTCCCGACGCATCAGTGTATACAGTCAATGTCTGTCCTGGCATGGGAATAGTCAAAATTGGGGCAGATATCAATCTGGTCTTCAGTGTTTGGAAACTCTTCTCACATTTATCGGTCGACACAAACTTTTCACCTTTCTTAGTCAAACTGGTGAGAGGTACGGTAATCCGAGAATAGTCTTCTACGAATCTCCGATAATAACCAGCTAGACCCAGAAAGCTTCTAATTTCTGAAACGCTCTTTGGTGCTTCCCACTTCACAATAGCCTCGATCTTGCTGGGGTCCACTTTGATTCCTTTAGTGGATACTACATGGCCTAGAAATGCAACTTCACTTAGCCAAAACTCGCACTTTGAAAATTTGGCATATAGCTTCTCTTTCCTTAAACGCTGTAGGGCTGCATTTAGGTTCTTGATATGGGTTTCCTTGTCCTTGGAATATACCAATATGTCATCAATAAATACTATAACCGACGTATCCAACATATCATGGAAAACTCGGTTCATAAGTTCCATGAACGTTGCCGGGCATTAGTTAATCCGAAAGACATAACCAAAAATTCATAATGTCCATATCTGGTCCTGAATGCTGTCTTTGGAATATCCCCTTCTTTAATCTTCAGCTGATGATAGCCTGATCGAAGATCGATCTTAGAAAATACTCTTGCTCCTTGTAACTGATCGAACAAGTCATCGATGGGAGGTAGTGGATATCGATTCTTGATTGTCAGTTTATTCAACTCCCGATAGTCGATGCATAATCGAACGCTACCATCCTTTTTCTTTACGAACAACACCGGCGCACCCCATGGAGATATACTGGGTCGAATATAACCCTTGTCCAGTAGTTCTTGTAGTTGAACCTTTAGTTCCTTCAGTTCCATAGGAGCCATTCTATAGGGTGCTTTTGATACGGGTGCGGCTCCAGGTACAAGGTCTATCACAAACTCCGTGGCTCGGTCGGGTGGTAATCCAGGTAGTTCCTCTGAAAATACGTCAGGATAGTCCCGCATGACATCAATATCTTCCATTTGTGGCGCTTCCTTGGTTAGGTCGACCACGGATACTAGATACCCGATTGCCCCTTTCTCAAGGCACTTCTTAGCCTTTAGTGCTGAAAGTATGAGCTTGCGCCTCCGGGGAAGTTTGGTTCCCGAGAAACTTAATTCTACTCCTTCTTTGTCTTTGAACGTTAGCTTCTTTTCGGCGCATAATAGATTTGCAGAATGCCGAGC
Source organism: Protea cynaroides (assembly GCA_028583415.1). Classification (NCBI taxonomy): domain Eukaryota; kingdom Viridiplantae; phylum Streptophyta; class Magnoliopsida; order Proteales; family Proteaceae; genus Protea; species Protea cynaroides. The sequence goes on along the minus strand of CM053276.1, from coordinate 37,617,237 downwards.
TAACCAATCCATTCCCAAGATGACATCAAAGTCTGCCATCTCAAGTTGTATCAAGGTTGCATCTAAAGTCTTCTCTCCAATGAGAACTGGACATGGTCCATAACCTTTCTCTAGTTCCACTTCTAACCCCATCGGTGATCGTACAAGTAATTTGTAGTCTAATGTTTTGATGGGTAATTTTGTCTTCTTTCCAAATGACACAGATATAAATGAATGAGTAGCTCCGGAATCGAAGAGTACTCTGGCGGGTACGCCATTTATATGTACAATACCTGTGATTTATCTTTACTTAGTCTACATGCTCATTCAATGTATTTATAACTTAAAAAGTTTCAGTCATACCTGTGACCACATCGGGTGATGCGGCCGCATCCTCGGACGTAACAGCATATACCCGTCCCTGATGTAACTGCTTCTTGGGCTTTGGGCACTCTCTTGCCATATGTCCCAGCTGGTTGCAGTTAAAACACTTCAGGACTTCAGAATTTGGCTTTGGCTAAGGTTGAGCTGCTGGAGTAGTCTTGGTTGCAGCTGTAAATTCTGAGGACGGAAAGGCTTATACGTCCTGTTATTGCCTCCGTTGTAGGAATTTCCGGCTGGCCTTTTGATGCCTCTGTTCTGAGTAAAATAACTCTCCTTCTGGCTCGATTCAATCACTCGAGCAATCTGGACAGCTTCATTATAAATTTTCTTCTCTAAGCCCAGAACATGTTCCCTGATGCTTCCTCTCAGTCCCGTGACGAACCTACGGGTTTTGGTATCTTCTTCTTGCATGCTAGCCGGTGCAAAGAAAAACTGCTCTTCGTAGCGCTGTTGATATGAGTCCACCGTCATCTGTCCCTGATATAGGCTCAGGAACTCCTTCTCCATCAAATCTCTGAAGCTTCGTGGAAAATATTTCTCGAAGAATGCTTCTTTATATATAGCCCATGTCAGTAGGGCGTGCTTGGTCAGTAAATATGTCTTAGTGGATTTCCACCAATGGTGTGCGTCGCCCTTGAGCATGAAGGTGGCGCATAGTACCTTCTCTTCCTCTGTAATAGTCATCATGAGGAAGTTCCTCTCCATCTCGTCTATCCAGTGTGCTGGCCACAATGGATCAAGCGGCTTGCCGTTGAATTCTCTAGGTTTCATCTTCAAAAATCTCTCCACTAGTCGGGAGTGGTCCAACTGGTTTTGGGGGTTTGCCCCAAACATATCGTGTGGATACTGGTAATTACCCTGAGCTGCTTCTAGAACCTGTACTAGAATCTGTGCAGCCGGTTGCTGAGGTGTCTGAGGAGCTGGGTGGTTACCTATCGGTGCTGCACTGGCTTGTCCTGTGTGCATGGGTGCAGCCTGAGTGGCTTGAAACATGATTCCCATGGCAACCTGCATCTGAGCCTGTGCGTGTTGCATCTGCTGCAGTTGTTGTGCCAGATTCATCACCACTGTTGCTAGCTCTGGTGGTGGAGGTGGCAAATTTGTAGGGTTTGCCTGTTCTGGATTACCCGATGCATAATTATTCTCTTGATTAGTCTCCTCCACGGGTGGTGGTAGTGGGACTGCACTTCGGGTCTGTCGGGTCACTCTACGTCTAGACATAATTCCTTTCGGTGATTGGTGGTGCCTGAAAATTGTCAAAATAGGTGAGAAGTCATTTATATTTCATGTAGGCATGCTAACCGATAATCAATTCCAATTTTAGCTCATTCTATAAAAAAATACTGTCTTTTCTATGCAGGGTCGATGGTATGTCCGACCCTTGGTATCCGACCCTGGGAATGACCTGTTCTTCCCGAGAGCTGAGGGTCGATGCGAGGGTCGATGGGTGTCCGACCCTCAGTTCCGACCCTTGATTTTCTGTCAGATTCCCGAGAGCCGAGGGTCGATGGGAGGGTCGATTCGAGGGTCGATGGTTCTAGTCGAATTGTCCGACCCTCGGACCAAAAATCAGATTTTTAAGATCCGATTTTGGGGTCATTTCTCACTATTCCTCCTCCGTTTCGACTCGTCTCTCCTCTCTGAGTTGCTACAGTGCTACTCTACTGTTGTTGGTCGATTTTAGTCCGAGTTTCGACGTCCACGTCATCCATACAGGCATGTTCTCTCATTTTAACCTGTTTCTAGGTTTCCATTTCTAGGTTTTTGCACCTTTAACTTGTATTTTCCAAATTAAACTTTTTCCAATCGTAAAAATTTGATTTTTATTGGGGGCTTTTGTTATTGGTGTCTCGAGGAACGAAAGCCCTCAAAATTTTTTGAATTTCATCGGTTGGTTGTCGAGAAACTTGAAATTTTCTCTTTTTGCCCTAATTTGTCGAAATTTTCGATTTTTCTTGAATTCCTTCAAATTGGACATCGTTAGTTAAAATTTCCTACTGCATGTGGGTTGTAGGGTATGTTTAAACCTACGTAAGTTCTCATGCCCACTTGTATGGTGAGAAATGGGGCTTTGTGGTCAACTTACGTCGTTATTACATCAAATTTTGGATTTTTATCCTACTAATTCCTTATTTTTCATTTTTTTTCTTATTTTGCAGATACCATGACTCGTACCAAAATACCCAGAGTGCGTGATCCCCTTCGCTTCCGTTCTAATGAAGCTGAGGCATGGTATGCTGACTTTGCCCGTAAGAAGGTTGAGGGTGGTCGTATGGTGAACTTGGCTGAGTTAGTCGTGTTTAACGTAGAGGGAGCCTTTGGTGACATGGGGTGGCTTCCTGTCATCACCTACGACGCGTGCACATGCTCGGATTTGGTGTGTCAGTTTTATTGTAATCTCCAGGTGGTGGGGAATTACAATGACGTTGAGCATGGTCAAGAGTTGCGCATCACCAGTTACGTTAAAGGGGTGCACATTTGCTTTGATTATCGACAACTGACCGATCTGTTGGGCATACCCTATGATGGCCCCATGGTGTACTGTGCGCCTGGAGAGCCACAGTTCATTTCTATGGAGATGAGGGCAGAGATCGACAACTAGTTGCTCCGTCCTGATCGATGGCAGATGAGAGCTTGTTACTTGCGTCCAGCTCCACGGGTCTTCTGCAAGATTATCCAGCATAATCTGATCCCATAGAGTGGACACTATGAGAGGGTTTCTCAGCTGACCCAGTTCCTGATTTACAATATCTGCACTCGCCAGCCCGTCTGCCTTCCATACATCATCATGCAGACTATGATTAGTGCTACATTGTCCGGTCATAGGGGTAATCTACCCTATGGACGCATGATTACAGTCCTGCTGACCCGTCTGGGGGTTGACCTGGTAGATGAGAAGATCCAGGAGAAGACCTTTTCGTTGCCTCTAGATTGGGAGGCAATCTACAAGATGGGTATGCGGGATGCCCAGGTTAGTGATGAGGAGAGGAACGCGATGGTGCGCCCTCACACTCGTATCGAGATGGCTGATGTTGAGGCTGCTGCTGCTGCTGCTAGAGCTCATGTGGATCCTATCGACGATGACGACCATATGTATATGGATGTCGACTCGATACCACCGCCTTCACCCTCACCCGCGGCTGGTGTTGGTACTTCTTCTGCTGCGGATCCAGTACCTGAGGCTGGTCCTTCTCATGCGGCTGGTCCTTCACTCCCACCTTCTGACATGATGGAGATGCTGCAGGAGATCAGGGAGGCTCAGCGCAGATCTGATCTGAGGATGGAGGAGTTGCTAGACGCCCAGCGTATGAGGGTGGATGAGCTGTTATCGGTCCAGCGGGCGACTGATTGGAGGGTAGCCGATCTTGCAGCTAGTCTCCAGACGACCCAGACCCAGGTGGCTTGGTTGACTAGGGTCTATGCTGAGGACTATGACCGAGAACGTGAGGCACCGCCTCCTCCTTCACCTCCAACTTCATGATTGTATTTATTTTCTTGTACTACAGAGTAACTGTCCAGGTTGTGGACTGTACTCTGCTTTAGTTATGTATATACATTTTGTTTCTCTCTCCCATTGTATGTAACTTGTTTCCCCTTTTATAGATGCATTATTCTCATTTTAAATTTGGTCTCAACCATCACTTGTGCTTACAGTGTGTTAATATTACTATTTTTACTTTTATCCTATCTCAGTTCACAATTGTCTTGAATGTATGTTAGTTCGGCGGGCAAGGCCTGAGACGCTCTGATACCAAGTTGTCACACCCCAATTTTGGCCTAACCAGAATGGTGTGATGAACCGCTAATAAACCAACGGTTCAACTAGGATCTCAAATAGGCTATCCCCGCGTTATCCAAACTTACACACATCCATAATCATAATCAGAGTAAATACACAATAGCGGAAATCTTATAAATAAATGAACTGAGAATCTATGTGATATTAAAATTTAAATAACAATTTATTCTGTATCAACCGGGACATAAGTAAATATCGATACAAGTCTTTAATAAATCCAAATAGAGAAACCTATAAAATATCTAATCAAATACACACGAGTTGCACTCGCAAGAGGAGTCGTGTGTATCCACTTCGGCTTCAACTTTCATCGCTGCCACGTTTCCGTACGTAGACGCACTCATATAGTCTTCAACGGTATAACTTGCATCATCAACTAAAAATATTCGACGTCGAGGGGTGAGCACACATCACGGCTCAGTGAGTAGCCAAAACAATGCAACAATACATATGCATGCAAATCAATTTATATCTTTGGTCCGATTCAAAGTTTGCAGTATGCAATAGAAAGGTTTAGGTAGTCAAAGGTCACGTTTATTGACCCCGCCTCTATACACGAGTGTGTGACGTTACCCGAAGATCACGTTTATCGTCAACTCACATGCACCCAACCATGAACATTATATAACAAAGGTTACGTTTATTGCTATATAGTGCCATACCAACACGTAAGCCCCCTGTTGGCGAGGGCTGCAACCGGGCTCGCAACTAACCAATCCTAATGCCAAACAAGGTATCCAAGGCCTCACCCCAAGCATCCCTCGGAATGTCCATAGAGATAGAGCTAAGGCCCCCGGTAGAGTCAGAGACTACAAGGACCGAGACCACCTCCCCTGATACTCTACGACATAATAGTTCTGCTAAAGTAATGGCGATACGACGATGCTAATGCACAAGACTTGAGTTAGAGATAGAGCTAAAGTGCTGAGACCCACCAAAGGTTAACGTTTATTGACGTTCTCATCACACCTCCCCTGATACTCGCTCGCATCAAGTACATCAACCACACACATACAAACACATGCCTATTCCTATCATCATCATCATCATCATGTTATAAACAATAAAGTAAATATGCATGAACAAGTAATAGAAATATTGGATGGCATGCTGTATGCACATTACAAACATATTCACATAGAATCAAACATGGCATAGGACTCAAGAAAATAGAAAACAGTTTGTTATTAACCAATTTAGTTTGGAGTTATGGTTCCTCACCTTAGCTTGCTATAAGATACTTTTCCAAGCTTTAGAATCACCTTTACAGTGTTATTATATTGCTAGAAAACCTAACAAAGTCGATAGAATTTAATTAGAATTTATTCGGAATTAAAAACTACTTTGTTAACTAAGGGTCGGAGGTAGGGTCGGAGTCAGGATCGACCCTGGGTGCGACCCTCCCTTAACTCTAAACTTCCCGAACACTGAGGGTCGATGGTCAGGAACACCTAGGGTCGGATAGTCATCGACCCTCGGTGCGACCCTCGGTGCACTTTGATCTAATTCCCTCTTTTAATCCATTCTTCATGTTTAGAATCCTATGGCTTGCTCCTAAATTCCATTCTACATTCATTCCATGGTCTGAAACCATGTATAACCCACCTAGATAGCTTTCATGCACTTTCCTATGGTTTTCCATGAAAACCTAACCATAGCTTGATGGTTTGGGTTTCTCCGAAATCACACTCTCAACATTAACTAGCCTAAGGTCTGTAGAAACTCATGGAATTAGTACCCATACCTGAGAAGAATAATCTTTCTCTGCAACTCTTCTCTTTTGGCTTAATTTTTCTTCCTTCCCTTTCTTCTTCCTCTTTCCTTTTCTCTCTTTCTCTCAATTCGATTAGGGTTGTGAAAGGAGTGAAAGTGGCTTAGGGACGTCCTTTAAATAGATTAGGAACATCATAAATAAGTCCCTCTGAGATTAGGAAAGAATCCCAATCGAAAAATATAGAAATTTCCTAATTTCTATATTCGGCAGAATCCGAGGGTCGATGATCCCGTCGACCCTAGGGTCTTAAGCTGTCCGACCCTCCCTTCAAAACTGAGGGTCTGACTTTCTGTTTTGGGAGGTCCGACCCTGCTTAGTTGGGTATGCGACCCTTCCCCTATTTTAAGTGTTTTTGGGTCGATTTGATACCTGGGATCTCGATCTCCTTCACGCCCTTGGTCCATTTGACTCGACCATGATGGGTAAACCTGGTTCAAGGTGGTAAGACCGGGTTAGATTGACATGGGTCTTACATGTTGTATGCACATTACAAATATATTCGCATAGGATCAAGCATAGCGTTGAACTCAAGAAAAGAGAAAATAGTTTGTTATTAACCAATTAGTTTAGAGTTCTGTTTCCTCACCTTAGCTTGCTAATATATCCCCTTACAAGCTTTAAGATCACCTTTATATTGTTATTGTATTGCTAGAAGACCTAACAAAGTCGGTAGAATTTAATTAGAATTAATTTTGAATTTAAAAACCATTCTGTTAACTGGGGGTCGGAGGTAGGGTCGGAGTAATGATCGACCCTGGGTGCGACCACCCCTATTCTGGACTTCCCGAACACTGGGGGTCGATGTTCAGGGTCTGGTAGGGTCGATTGGCCATCGACCCCCCATGCGACCCCCTGTGGGTTTTGGTCGATTTTCTTCCTTCAATCCATTCTTCGTGTTTGGGGTCCTATGGCTTGCTCCTATAATCCATTCTACACATGTTCTATGGTCTAGAACCATGATTCTACCACCTATATGGCTTTCATGATTTCCCCCCATGGTTTTCCATGAAAACCTAACCATAGGTTGATGGTTTGGGTTTCTTTGAGATCATACTCTCTGCATTATCTATCTTAAGGTCTTTAGCAATTCATGGAATTAGTATCCATCCCTGAGAAGAATACTCCTTCTCTCCAACTCTTCTCCCTTGGCTTTCTTCTCTTCTTTCCTTCTCTTTTCCTTCTCTTCCTTCTCTTCTCTTTCTCTCAATTCAATTAGGGTTGTAAAAGGAGTAAAAGAGGCTTAGGGATGTCCTATTTATAGAGTAGAAACTCCTAAAATAAGTCCCATTGAGATTTGGAAGGAATCCCATCAAAATTAGGAAACTTTCCTAATTTTCAGATTTACCGAGTACTGGGGGTCGATAGGGGGGTCGGAGATCCCGTCGACCCCTGGTTCCTAATGTGTCCTACCCCCATGTAAAACTGGGGGTCTGACTTCTGTCTAGGGGGGGTCCGACCCTCCCCTTAATTTAAGTGTTTTTGGGATTAGTTTAATACCTGGGATCGTGATCTCGTTCACGCACTTGGTCCATTTGGCTCATCCATGATGGGTAAACCTGGTTCAAGGTGGTAAGACTGGGTTAGTTTGATACGGGTCTTACATAATGGCTGAATGGAAAAGACCTGCAGGACTATTGCAGCCGCTGCCAGATTCAGCATGGAAATAGGACTGCATCACTATGGACTTCGTCACTGGGTTACCATTGACTCCTCGAGTAGTTGACGCGGTCTGGGTGATTGTAGATCGTCTGACTAAGACAACTCTCTTTATAGCTATACAACCACAGTATACCCTGGAGAGGTTAGCCAAGCTATATGTGGATAATATTGTCAGATTACATGGTGTACCTGAAAGCATTGTGTCCGATAGAAACCCACGCTTTACTTCAAAGTTTTAGGAAGGATTGCAGAAGACTATGGGTACAACGTTGAAGTTTAGTACTGCATTCCATCCTCAGACAGACGAACAGTCGGAGCGTACCATTCAGATCTTAGAAGACATGCTTCGAGCTTGTGTTATTGATTTCAAAGGCTCATGGGATGAGAAACTTCCATTGATCGAGTTCGCCTATAACAACAGCTATCAGGCTACTATACAGATGTCACCCTATGAAGCACTGTATGGTAGGAAGTGTCGAACTCCTTTGTTTTGGAATGAAGTTGGAGAACGGAGCATCGTTGGACCAAAGTTTGTTGAAGAGACTTGTCGAATAGTCGACATTATCAAGGAAAGAGTTAGAACAACTCAGAATCGTTAGAAACAGTATGCAGATACCCGACGTCGAAACCTTGAATTTGTCGTAGGTGATAAGGTATTCTTGAAAGTATCACCTATGCGAAGTTTAACATGATTCGGACAGAAAGGGAAGCTAAGTCCGAGATATGTCGGGCCATATGAGATTCTAGCTAAACATGGAAAAGTGGCTTACCAGTTAGCACTACCACCATCTATGTCAAGTGTGCATGACGTATTTCATATCTCATTATTAAAGAAGTACGTCAAAGATCCAATACATGTTTTGACAGTGGATCCACCAGATCTAACTGATGAGTTGACGTTCGAAGTAGCACCAACTGAAATCACAAGCCGAAAGGTTCAACGACTACGCAAACGTGACATCTACTATGTTAAGGTCACCTGGAAGAGCCGAGATATAGAAGAGATCAAATGGGAAGAAGAGAATGCTATGCGAAAGCAATATCCTCACCTTTTCGACTCGGAAGGTATGTGCAAATTTCAAGGACGAAATTTCTAATAAGAGGGGGGGAGTTGTAAGACCCGTATTGAACTAACCGGTCTTACCACCTTGTACCAGGTCTACCTATCATGGTCGAGCCAAGTGGACCAAATGCGTGAAGAAACCACAAGACCATGTATGAAGTCTAACTCAAAAATAGTCAAATATGAGGGTAGGGTCGCATGCTTAAACAGGTGTGACCTACCCCACCTTAAAAGAGTCCAACCCATGACTTTTTGGTCGTGGGATCGCATGTCTTAAAAAACGTAGGGTCGACTGATTCTGCGACCCTACATCCGACCCTACGAAGACAGTCAGAAATCGAAAATTAGGAAACCTTCCTAATCCGAAGGGGGTCTTTCCTAAACTCAATGAAACTTACTATGATGGGTTTTCCTCTATAAATAGGACGTCCCTTAGCCACTTTTACTCCTTTAGAACCCTAATTGAAAGTGAGAGAAAGAGAAGAGAAGGAAGAGAAGGAAACTTGAAGAAGAAGACTAAGGAAGAAGAAGTTCAGAGAAACCTCTGAATCTCAACAAACCCAAGGTATGAACCTAAATCCCTACATGAATTGGGAGCCTAGAATAGTTTATGAAGAACATAGGATTAGGAGAAACCCAATCATCCATTCATGGATAAATTCCAAGAGATTCCATGGAAGAGATCGTTATGGACAATGAATGGTGTATAAATTATAGTTATGAGCCATAGAACAATCATAGGATGGACCATGATAGTAAGCCAAAGGATTCAAACATGAAGGAATGGACTTTAGAATGAAAGGTCGACACAGAACACGTGTGGTCGCACGTAGGGTCGAATGATATCTGACCCTAGGAGACCACATGATCGACCACATGCCCTCGGGAAGTTCCAGGGAGGGTGTGGTCGCACGTAGGGTCGAATGGTATCCAACCCCACCTGCGACCCTACACCCTGGGGTCACAGAAACTGCTACCCTAGGTACTACCCTACCCTGCGACCCTACCCCTGTGGTCGTAGAAACTGCTACCCCAGGTGCTACCCTTGCGACCCTACAGTTTCTGTTAGTTTAAACATATTGGAATTAATTCTAATTAAAATCTATCGACTTGTTAGGTTTTTTCAGTGATTTAAAAGTAAATTATAAAGCTTGAACGAGGATCTACTAGCAATCAAAGGTGAGGGAACAAGACCTAAACTAATTGGCTAATAATAAACTGTTTTTGTTTATTGAGTCCAATACCATGAATGATTCTATGCTTGTATGATTGTAATGTGCATATTACATGTCATCCACTATTCTTGTTATTACTGTTCATGCGTATTTAATTTCATTTTTTTATAACATGATGATGAAGATGATGCTAGGAATAGGCATGTGAATGTATGTGTGTGGTTAGTGTACTTGATGCGAGTGAAGCATCAGGGGGAGGATGTGACACTGTGGTTCATCCTGGTCACCAGACTCTAGCTCTATCTCTACTCAAGTCTTGTCCACTAACATCGTCGTATCGCCATTATCTTAGTAAAACTATTACGTCGTAGGGCATCAGAGGAGGTGGTCTCGGACCATGTAGTCTGTGACTCTGTCGGGGGGCCTTAGCTCTATCTCTATGGACGTATTGAGGGATGCTAGGGTGAGGCCTTGGATACACCGTTTGACATAAGGATTGGTTATGTCACACCCCAATTCTGGACCAACCAAAATGGTGTGAGTGAACCGTCATTAAACCAACGGCTCTATAAGACCCGTATCAAACTAACCCGGTCTTATCACCTTGAACCAGGTTTACCCATCATGGTTGAGTCAAATGGACCAAGGGCGTGAAGGAGATCGTGATCGCAGGTATCAAATCGACCCAAAAACTTAAATTAAGGGGAGGGTCGCATATCCAGCAAGGGAGGGTCGGACCCCCCAAGACAGAAAGTCAGACCCTCTGTTTTACAGGGAGGGTCGGACACATTAGTAACCTAGGGTCGACGGGACCATCGACCCTCAGTTGCCATCGAAACTGAAATTTGGAAATTTCCATAATTTCTATTAGGATTCTTTCCTAATCTCAAAGGGACTTATTTAGGATGTTTCTACTCTATTTAAAGGATGTCCCTAAGCCTCTTTCACTCCTTTTACAACCCTAATCGAATTGAGAGAAAGAGAAGAGAAGGAAGAGAAGAAGAAGAGAAACAAGGTAGAGATGAAAGCAAAAGGAGAAGAGTTGCAGGGAAGGAGTGTTCTTCTCAGGTATGGATACTAATTTCATGAGTTTCTACAGGCCTTAGGTTAGATAATGATGAGAGTGTGATCTCGGAGAAACCCAAACCATCAACCCATGGTTAAGTTTTCATGGAAAACCATGGGAGAATACATGAAAGCTATTTGGGTGGGTGATTCATGGTTCTAGACCATGGAATGCATGTTGAATGGACTGTAGGAGCAAGCCATAGGACCCCAAACATGAAGAATAGATTAAAAGGAGGAAAATTGACCGAAAACCACCGAGGGTCGCACAGAGGGTCGATGACCATCCGACATGTGATCCTGAGTATCGACCCTCAGGGTTCTAGAAGTTCAGATTTGGGGAGGGTCGCACCCAGGGTCGATCATGACTCCGACCCTACCTCCGACCCTCAGTTAACAAAATGGTTTTTAAATTCGGAATTAATTTTAATTAAATTCTATCGACTTTGTTAGGTCTTCTAGCAATATAATAACATTATAAAGGTGATTCTAAAGCTTGAAAGAGTATCTATTAGCAAGCTAAGGTGAGGAAACAGAACTCTAAACTAATTGGTTAATAACAAACTATTTTCTCTTTTCTTGAGTCCAATGCCATGTTGATTCTATGCGACTATGCTTGTAATGTGCATACAACATGTCATCCAATATTTCTATTACTTGTTCATGCATATTTACTTTATCATTTATAACATGATGATGATGATGATGATGATAGGAATAGGCATGTGATTGTATGTGTGTGGTTGGTGTACTTGATGCAAGCGAGTATCAGGGGAGGTGTGATGAGAACGTCAATAAACGTTAACCTTTGACGGGTCTCAGCACTTTAGCTCTATCTCTAACTCGAGTTTTGTGCATTAGCATCGTCGTATCGCCATTACTTTAGCAGAACTATTATGTCGTAGAGTATCAGGGGAGGTGGTCTTGGTCCTTGTAGTCTCTGACTCTACCGGGGGGCCTTAGCTCTATCTTTATGGATATTCTGAGGGCTGCTGGGGTGAGGCCTTGGATACACTGTTTGGCATTAGGATTGGTTAGTTGCGAGCCCAGTTTGCAAGCCCTCGCCAGCAGGGGCTTACGTGTTGATATGGCACTATACAGCAATAAACGTTAACCTTTGTTGTATAATGTTCATGATTAGGGTGGATGGGGACGACAATAAACGTTAACCTTTGGGTGGACTTCCACACCCTGTGTATAGAGGCAGGGTCAATAAACGTTAACCTTTGACCACCCAACCTTTCTATTGCGCATTGCAAACTATAAACCAGACCAAAGATATAAATTGATTGCATGCATATGTACTGTTGCATTGTTTTGTTTGCTCACTGAGCCATGCTGTGTGCTCACCCCTCGACGTCGAATATTTTTAGTTGATGATGCAGGTTATACCATTGAAGATTATGTAAACGCTCCAGCGTAAGGGAATGTAGTGGCGATGGAAGTTGAAGCTGAAGTGGATACACATGACTCCTCTTGCGAGTGAAACTCATGTGTATTTGATTAGATATTTTCTTAGTTTTCTTACTTGGATTTATTATGGACATGTATTTGATATTTATTTATGTCTCAGTTGATACATAATAATTTGCTATTTAAATATTAATATCACAGTAGATTCTCAGTTCATTTTATTATAAGACTTCCGCTATTATATATTTACTCTGATTATGAATGTGGATGTATGGAGTTTAGATAACACGGATACAGCTTACTCGAGATCGTGGTTAAACCATTGGTTTGTTAGCGGTTCATCACACCATTCTGAATAGTATGGAATTGGGGTGTGACAGGTTCACACCAGGATCTCAATAAGACCGTGTCCACTCATACAAACCATCACACATAACCACAATCAGAATATAATAAATACAACAAAAGTCTTTAAATAAATGAACTGAGTATTCTATTGATAAATTTAAATAAGTATTCAATTATTCAAATTCCAAACGTAATTAAATATCTTTACATCACTTTAAAAATAACTGAAACAAATAAAATAAAATCAAAGGTACACGCAGAAAGGGCACTCACATGAAGCGTCATGCTCGTCCTCTCCTGTTTGCACATCCAGAGCAGCAACACCTCCATACGCCGAAGCGTTCACGTAGTCGTCCATCGTGTAACCTACATCAACATCTAAAAATGGTGTATACACAAGGGTGACCTCACAACTTAGCTCAGTAAGACAATCAGACAGTATATCAATATTATATACATGAGTAACAATCATTTTATGCTGTGATCTGGTTTAAGTTTGCAATGTGCTATAGAAAGGGTTGGCGGCCACCGCACCTCTATACACGAGTGTGTAGCATCGCACAATAGATCACACCGCTGTCGACCCACATGCACCCATCATGGAATAGAGATAGAGCTAAGGCATCCACTACCTCCCCTGATGCTCTACCCATACCAATACATAAGCCCCTACTGGTTAGGGCTTGCAAACTGGGCTCACAACTAACCAACCCTATATGTCATCACTGTAGGCTCTATCCCAGTATAGCTCCCTACGGTATAGAGATAGAGCTAGAGCGTGGTGGCCAGGCCGGAGACCACAGTGCCATGACCTCCCCCTTGATGCCCTACCCGCACCAAGCATACTAAGATAGAACAATACGCAAGTAGACTCTATCCCAACATAACTCCCTACGGCATAGAGATAGAGCTAGAGCGTGGTGGCCAGGCCGGAGACCACAGTGCCACAACCTCCCCCTGATGCCCTACCCGCACCAAGCATGCTAAGATAGAACTACGAAAAGGTGCCAATGTGAGGAATGATCCCAGACCCCAGGCCCTTCCCATTCCACACACCAATGAAAACAATCACATGCCTAGCAATCACATCCTAGCATAGCGAGTATGCATGAACAATAATAATAGCTGAAAGTAAAGGATGACATGCAATATGCACAAACACCAATATGCACATTCATTGTTATTAACAACAGTTTACTGTCCATTAATTATTAGGGTTTAGGTTTAATTCCCTTACCTGACGCTCGTTTGATAGCTTGCTCTACGTCACAAGATCCAAACGTGCTATCACAAAGTCCTACATGATATTAGGGTTCAATTAGAATAGTTTTTTAGGGTTTATGTTGGTCGGAAAACCAACGATGTTACAAAAATACACTCACAGAGCTGACCAGTTGCATGTACCGGTCGCAGCACTGTGGGAAAACCTACGACTGGTATGGTCAGCCGGTCCCCACAGGTCACTCCCCGAGAGGTCGCGGTACCGGTCGCATGGGGTGCGACCGGTATGGTCGACCGGTATGTCTCTAAAAGACCATAAACTTGGTTTTTCGACTGCCATCGATCACTCTTTATTGATTCTGGGGTTTCTCCTACACATCCTAAGTCTCAGCTTTGAGTTAGAGTTGTTTCCAACTCCATTCAAGTCTAGTTTTGATGGTATTCATCCTAGAACTCGAATCTAGGGTTTAACGATTAAATTAGGGTTTGACGGCAAAGTAGGGTTTAGGTCAATACCTGCTTTGCATGGTATTGATCCAAACAACCCAACCATCCTAGAGTCATAATGTGAGAGGAGGGGCTTAAACACTTACCATCGACCGGCGTAAGGTGTGTGTCATCAAACGGCAACGGCAGCTCTTCTTCTTCTTCCTAGCTCCTTCTCCTTCTCCAATCTCCTTCTCCTCTCTAGGGTTTGTGAGGATCAATGGAAGGGTTTCTAGGAGGCTTAAAGGGGTTTAAATAGGCTAGGAATTAGGTTTAGGAAGCCTCTTAGGATTAGGAAAGTCCTAGGATTCGGAATTAGGAAAGTGGGACCCACAGAGATCTAATTCTGGATCTTGGTAGTCTGCTGCGCAGACCATATCGGTCGACCGGTACCATAGACCGGTACCATCGACTGGTATGAATGAAATTCATACTTAAGTTGGTCTGTTTGGTCCGATTTCATACCTGATTGTCATCCGCTCGTCCCGTCTGGCCCGGTGATGATCGAAAGACCTGTTATGACATAAAATCGAGGTTTAGATCAGGTTTATGGAGTGCGGGTCTTACAACTCCCCCACCCTTAAAAGATATTTCGTCCCCGAAATTTGCATGTAGGTCTCACAACTCTCCGACCCTTAAAAGAAATTTTGACCTCGAAATTTGAACGTACCTTGATCGTCGAAAAGGTTAGGGTACTCCTTTCTCATCGCGCTCTCCTCCTCCCAAGTAATTTCTTCGACATCTTGACTTTTCCAATGCACCTTCACATAATGGATATCCTTGCTTCGAAGTTGCTGTACCTTTCGACTTGAGAGCATCACAGGTACCACTTCAAATGTTAAGTCCTCTGTCAAGTTTGGGGGGTCTGTTGTCAAGATGTGCGATGGATCCCTGACATACTTCTTCAATAAAGATACATGGAACATGTCATGAATGCTTGACATGGACAGTGGCAAAGCCAGTTGATATGCCACATTACCATGCCTAGTCAAAATCTCGTATGGTCCCACGTACCTGGGGCATAGCTTCCCCTTCTTACCAAACCGTTTCAGCCGTCGCACTGGTGATATCTTCAAGAATACCTTGTCACCTACTGCAAACTTCAGATCTCGACGTCGGTTATCCGCATAGTGCTTTTGTCGAACTTTAGCTGTCTTCAATCTTTCTTTGATCTGATCAATCACTCGACAAGTTTCTTCAACGAACTCCGATCCTACAATTTTTCTTTCTCCCACCTCATTCCATAATAGAGGTGTACAACATTTCTTCCCATAGAGTGCCTCATATGGAGCCATCTGAATTGTAGCCTGGTAGCTATTATTATAAGCAAACTCGATGAGCGATAGCTTCTCATCCCAAGCTCCTTTAAAATCTAGGGCACAAGCTTGGAGCATATCTTCTAAAATTTGAATAGTTCGTTCAGACTACCAGTCCGTCTGAGGGTGAAAAGCTGTACTAAACTTCAACTTTGTTCCCATAGCTTTCTGTAATCCTTTCCAGAACTTTGATGTAAAATGGGGATCTCTATCAGATACTATACTCTCTGGGACGCCATGAAGTCTGACTATATTATCTACATATAGCTTGGCCAGCTTCTCCATGGTATACTGAGGTCTGACCACAATGAATCGAGTTGTCTTGGTAAGTCGATCGACTATAACCCAAACTGCATCCACCGACCTGGGTATCAAGGGTAGGCCAGTGATGAAATCCATTGTGATACAATCCCACTTCCATGCAAGTTCTGATAATGGTTGTAGTAAACCTGCGGGTCTCTGCCTTTCCGCTTTAACTTGCTGGCAATTCAGACATTGGAATACGAAACGAGCTATATCTGCTTTCATACCCCTTCACCAATATAATCTTCTTAAATCATGATACATTTTGGTGCTTCCTGGATGTATCGAGTATGGAGTGTAATGAGCTTCTGTCATAACTCGATCTCTGATATTTAAGTTCTCACTCTCAGGTATACATAATCATCCACAATACCTGAGTACCTTGTCTGAATCCAAGGTAAAGTCAGGATTGCTGTTACCCTTCTCTAGATCTTCTTGTACAGTCTTGAGGTGTGAATCCTGTAGGATTGCTACTTTGACCTCATCTATGAGATCCGATGAGATCTTTAAGGCAGCGAACATCAATGTGAACTTATGAATTAATCCATGTTTCACTGGATCTCTTGCAGTCTCTATTATATATTCTTCATCATTCTCTGTTGAGCTCGAGGCTGCAGCACACAATGCAGCATTTATACTTGGTCCTGCCTCAGGTTTCAATGCCCACTTTCTACTTAAGGCATCAGCCACAACATTTGCCTTACCCAGATGGTACTGGATGTCACAATCATAATCTTTTAATAACTCCAACCATCTCCTTTGTCTCATATTCAGGTCCTTTTGAGTGAAAAGATAGGTTAAGCTCTTGTGATCTGACTTATTCTGGAACTTTTCACCGAAGAGGTAGTGTCTCCAAGTCTTGATTGCATGTATTACTGCCACTAACTCCAAGTCATGTGTAGGATAATTCTTCTCATGCTCTTTCAACTGTCTTGATGCGTAGGCAATCACCTGTTCTCCTTGCATCAATACACATCCAAGACCCAACCCTGAAGCGTCCGTATATAGGGTAAACAGTATGCCTAGTGCTGGGATGGTCAAAATAGGTGCAGAGACTAGTCTTGACTTCAAAGTCTGAAAGCATTTCTCGCACTCATCTGACCATATAAACTTCTCTCCCTTCTTGGTTAGTCGGGTAAGTGGAACGGCGATCCTTGAGTAGTCTTCCACGAATCTTCTATAGTAACTAGCCAATCCAAGGAAACTATGAATCTCTGCAACTGATTTTGGTGCTTCCCATCCTACTATAGCAGCTATCTTACTTAGATCTACCTTGATACCGTCTTCAGATACTACGTGGCCCAAGAAAGCCACTTCCTTCAAGCAAAACTCACACTTCTTGAACTTGGCATAAAGCTTCTCCCTTCTCAGCCATTGTAGGGCTACTCTCAAATGTGTTGTATGAGCCTCCCTGTCCTTTAAGTAGACCAATATGTCATCGATGAATACGATGACCAAAGTGTCCAACATGTCATGAAACACTCGGTTCATCAATTCCATGAACGACGCTGGGGCATTGGTCAACCCGAACGACATAACTAGAAACTCATAATGCCCATACCTTGTCCTGAAAGCAGTCTTTGGAATATCTCCGGCCTTGATCTTCAATTGGTGATACCCTGATCTGAGATCAATCTTCGAGAAAACCTTTGCACCCTGTAACTGATCGAACAGATCATCGATCCTAGGCAAAGGATATCGATTCTTGATGGTTAACTTGTTCAGCTCTCAGTAGTCAATATATAGCCGTACACTATCGTCCTTCTTCTTGACGAACAATACAGGTGCTCCCCATGGCGATATGCTTGGTCGTATGAAACCCTTATCTAGTAGTTCTTGTAATTGGGTCTTCAACTCCTTTAATTCGGTAGGGGCCATCCTGTATGGTGCTTTAGACACTGGTGCCGACCCTGGCATTAGGTCTATCACGAACTCTGTAGCCCTGTCTGGAGGTAGACCTGGGAGATCCTCTGGAAACACATCTGGAAACTCTCGTACCACATCTAGATCTTCCATCCTTGGCACCTCAGCAGTTATGTCGACCACAGACACTAAATACCCCACTCCTCCCTTTTCTAAGCATCTCTTAGCTTTTAGGGCGGAGAGGATCAGCTTCCGCTTCCTAGGTAACTTGGTCCCGGTGAAGCTAAACTTTTTTCCTTTCTTGTCTTTAAACACAAGCTTCTTTTCATCACATAATAAGCTGGCTGAATGCTGGCCTAACCAATCCAGTGATGTCAAAGTCTGCCATCTCGAGTTGAACAAGATTAGCTTCTAGATCTCGGCCGTTAATGCTAACTATACATGGTCCAAAATATTCGTCCAACGCCACTTCGACTCCTAGTGGGGAGTGAACTATCAAGCTTGGTTTTAGATGCTTGACAGGTAATTCCATTCGCTTCCCAAAAAAATAAAAACAAAGGAGTGCGTGGCCGCAGAGTCAAAGAGTACTCTGGCAGGTATACCAACTATAATTATAGTTCCTGAAATTAATTATCCCTTAGTTCTACATGCTCACACACAATAAAATAGTAAGCTAAATAGGAAGGGATAGAATCATACCAATGACCACATCAGGTGATGCGGCTGCCTCTTCAGTGGTGACTGCAAATACCTTTCCTTGTTGTGGAGGTTGTTTCCTAGGTAGAGTGCAGGTCTTTGCAATATGACCCAGTTGCTGGCAGTTGAAACATTTAATGTTCGGGTTTTGTCCAGCGAACTGTGGTGGTGGTGGTGGTGCAGTAGTGTTTCTTATAGGCACCATGGTGGACTTGGCCCTGTATGGGCAGAATGGTCTATTATTACTGCCACCTGAAGTCTCAGTAGCTGGTCTCTTCAGTCCCTTGTTCTGAGCAAAGAAACTGTCCTTTTGACTTGATTCAATCACTCTGGAAACCTGTACAGCATCATTATATATCTTATTTTCCAGACCCAAAATGTGCTCTCTAATGCTTCCACGCAGTCCCATGGTGAACCTACGGGTCTTGGTTTCTTCTTCTTGCATGCTTGCCAGTGCAAAGAAAAATAGCTCTTCGTACCTTTGCTGGTAAGCATCCACAGTCAACTGAGACTGTTGTAGGTTGAGGAACTCTTTCTCCATCTGATCTTTAAAGCTCTTTGGAAAATATTTATCAAAGAAGGATCCCTTGAATACTGCTCAATCAATCTGAGTGTGCTTTGTCTCCAAATACACCCGTGTAGAATTCCACCAGGCGTTTGCATCCTCCTTGAGCATATGTGTGGCAAACAATACCTTCTCATCCTCAGAACATGTCATCAGACAGAAATTCTTCTTCATCTCTGCAACCTACTATGTAGGCCACAGTAGTTTCCCTGGCTTCCCTGTGAATGTAGGGGGTTTCAATTTTAAGAATCTATCCACTGCTCGACTCAAATCGTGTTGCCTCTGTGTGTTCATTTCGTACTATGGTGGTGGGTACGGGTAGGCTCCCTGGTAAGCAGACGACGATGGAAACTGACGCGGTGGTTGTAATTTTCTGTCCTTGGCCCATCGACCCTGGGCTACCGTCCGTCGACAGTGTAGTATTATTCCTTCCAGACTCAGGTGTACCTTCAGTGGGAACATATCATGGTGGCTTGAACATCTTCAGCATCTCATTCAGGAATGTCTTCTGTTGAGCTTCCATCTGGTAAACCAGATTCGTGACAATTGTCTCAGAGTTCGTATGAGGAGGGCCTGGTAAATTTGTGAGTGCCCTGGGAACCTGCCCTTCTCCACTCTCTGGGTTCTGGTTTTGCCCTTCAACATATCTAGTTTCCACATTTTCCTCAGTTTGGCGCACCCTGGAGTGGTGGCGCTTTTGTGAGCCTCTACGACCGTTTCCGCCTACCATCTGAGATTATTCTGTTTGGATCTGAGACAAAGACATAACACATAAGGTACAGTCAAATAATCATAATAGTGTTAGTCTTTAACAATACAAGGGAGAAAGTTGAAATCGAAACTTAATTTAATATATTTTTTTAATTTTTCCAAAAAAACATTTTCTGGCCCTTTTCCAGTTGACCGGTCGCGACATACCGGTCGCGACTCTGTAGAGAATTGGGCGACCGGTATAGTCGACTGGTCAGAATTTCATTCTGACCGAGACATAGCGGTCGCAGTACCCTAAGGGGTACTGGTCGACCGGTTAGGGTACTGCAACCGGTATGGGCAAAACCGTCGACTGGTATGCCCAAAACTACCCTTTAAGTTGCGAAAAGTGAGAATTTTTCTCACTTTTCACTTCATCTTCTCTCCGGTGGCGATTTCTCTCTGGCTCTTGAGTTGCTACAGTCCGACCGGTGATCCTAGAAGTCATTTTCTTCCGATCAAGACTTAGAATATCGCCTCCAAGTAAGTTTTCTCCTTCCATTCATCATTTTCATATCCTTTTTTTCATGGTTTTAAGCTTAAAAACTATGGTTTTCATTGATTGGAAGATTCTAACCGTAGGAACTCTTTTCCTTCGATTTAGAAAGGGTTTAGGGACCCCTAAGAGCAAAATCCCTTAACTAATTTGAGGTTCCACTGAAAGGTTTTAGGAAAAATCAATTTTTTCTAGTTTTGACCTAGGTTTTGATAAAAAAATCGATTTTTCTTAAATTTTCTAAATTTCTTGTTGTTTGTTTTATGTTTGGTTTCCATGAAGCGTGTGGGGGTTACGTAAGTCCTCCTCCCCATGTTTGGGTGAGTTCAAGGCTTTTTCTTAATTTTCTGTCATTATGCTGCCGAAATTTTGACAATTTTAACCATTTCTCCTTGTTTTTCCTTGTTTTGCAGCTTTCATGGCTCCACGCAGAGGTGCTGGAAAGCGCTCCTATGGTCTAGGCATGCACCTTCCCTACCCCACCTGTACCACTGCTCAATGAGCATTGGTTTCGATCTGAGGCGGCACAAGCCCGCTTCCCTTTGTTCGAAGGAAAGAATATCGAGTCTGGGCGGTGTGCCAATTTGGAGCAGTTGCAGCGGTTCGATGTGGAAGCCGCTTTTGACAGGCTTGGTTGGTTGCCAGTCATCACATACACGACGACTACCCGTCCCAACCTCGTCAAACACTTTTATGCCAACCTGGAAATAGATGGGGATGTCAACGACTTCAATCAATGTCGAGCGCTCCGCATCACCAGTTACGTCAAGGGTGTCCCCATCTCTTTTGACACTCACCAGCTTGCTGACCTCCTGGGGATTCCCAACGATGGGAACTTAGTCTATTGTGCCCCTAAGATGAAGGGCTTTCTCATTGACAATCTGCGCTAGGAGATCTCCGAGCAACTTCTCAACCTTGGGGCGCCCATGAAGGCTGCTAGTTTGAAGCCCTTGCCTCGAGTTTATAGCCGCATCATCCAGCACAACATTGTGCCCCAGAGCGGCCATTATAGTGAGTTGTCTCAGCTCACTCAGTACCTGACTTACTGCGTTTGCACTGGGGAGCGGGTTTGTCTTCCCTATATCATCATCAGAACCATCCATCAGTCCACACTACCTGGTCAGGCCAGTAACCTTCCTTATGGCCGGCTCATCACCACTCTTCTACAACAACTACGAGTGAACATGAGGGGTGAGATCGTTGTGGAGGACACTATGACCTCTGACATCGACTGGGATGCCATCCTGCGGATGTAGATGGATAACCTGCCGATCAGCAATGAGGATTTGGAGGTTCGCCCTCGTCCACTCCAGAGGGTAGCAGCCACGGCAGCAACCGCAGCCAATGCTGCTCATGCAGCAGAGGCAGCGGGTTATGACGAGGGTGGCGATGATCATATGGAGGATGTTCCAGCACCAGCACCACAACCACCTATGCAGCGGGACCATATCAGCCTCCCCCCGACACCGTGATGGGTATGTTCACGGAGCTCAAGGACGCTCAGTGTGAGATGAGCCGTGACTTGGGGCACTTGGCTCGCCGCCTCAGAGTCACTCAGGATCAGGTGCACTGGCTTAGGGTCGCTTACGAGCGTGATTATGATATTGCCGACCATATTCCTTCTAGGCCCCCTACCCAATGATTGTCTTTTTATTTTTCTCTCTCTTTACAATTTATATAACAGGGTAACTGTCCGGATTGTGGACCGTACCCTGTAGCACTTTTAACTTTATCACTCTTGAATGTTTTAATAGTAATTTATAGTTTTTTCCTATCTAGAGCATGTGCATTTGTTAATTTCATGTTTAGTATAATATGTTATGCTCTTTCTTATATAGTATCAGGTATCAAACAATGCTTAAGGTGTGTATTTATTAAAGTTTTAATTTTTTCTATCTCAGTTCATCGACTTAGTTAAGTGCAATATGGTCTGTTACGATCCCAGTTTGTAAGCCCTCGTCAACAGGGGCTTACGTGTTGGTATGGGTAGAGCATCAGGGAAAGTGTGATGCAGTGCGGTCCTAAACACTTTAACTTTATCTTTATTCCATGGTGGGGTGGATGTGGACAACAATGGTGTTTAATCCGTTGGGTGGGCTTACACACCCTGTGTATAGAGGTGTGGTGGCCACCAAACCTTTCGATTGCACATTGCAAACTTATGAACCAGACCAAAGATATGAATTGAATGCATGCATATCTTTGTTACATTGTTTTGTTTGCTCACTGAGCCATGATGTGTGCTCACCCTTTCGACATCGAATATTTTTAGTTGATGATGCAGGTACCACCGTAGAAGATTATATGAATGCTCCGATGTATGGACATGCAGCGGCGATGGATGCAGAAGTTATGATGGAGTCGCATGATTCGTCACGCAAGTGCAACTCATGCGTCTTCGATTAGATTTTTATTTGAATTATTAAGGAAATGTAATTGATTATTTTATTTTACTTTATGTCTTAGTCTTTTGAAGATAATTAGATAATTTATTTATGTTATCATCTTTATACTCTCAGTTCATTTAATATTTAAGACTTCCGCTATTGTGTATTTATTTTGATTTTAGTTGTGGATGTGTATGGTTTAAGCAAACGGACACAGCTATTCGAGATCCTGGTTGAACCATTGGTTTATTGACGGTTCATCACACCATTTTGAATAGTGTAGAATTGGGGTGTGACAGCGTGTACCTCTAGGATTATTCTCTAATTGTTTTCTTTCAATTTTGGATTTATAAGACAATGTAATAAGAGTATATTTATGTTTTGATACAATGAATAATTGGAATACTTATTTAATTATCAAATAGATCTTTCAGTTCATTTATATTAAGACTTCTGTTGTATTTATTTATATTCTGATTGTGGTTAGTGTGCAATGGTTTGTGTGTGTGGACACGGTCATATTGTGATCCTGATGTAAACCGTTGGTTTAGTGGCAGTTCACTCACACTTCTGGTTCAACCAGAATTGAGGTGTGACAATGGGGGTTTAGCGGTGTTGGTTGAGGTTTTACCGTTAAACTCTAGTTCTATTTCTGTTCCGTATTGAAGGGTGCTGGGGTAAGGCATTGGATACAATTTGTTGACATATAGGATTAGTTAGTGACGAACCCAGTTTGCAAGCCCTCACCCATAGGGGCATACATATTGGTACAATAGGGTATCAGGGGGGTGCTGATGGTTTGTTTGTAACCTGCCATTGGGCTTTAGCACTATCTCTATTCTGTAGTGAGTGTTGTAGGAGGACGATGGTTTTGGTTGGAACCTGACTGTTGGGTGTGCTCATACTCTCGTGTATTGAGGTGTGGTTGTAGCCTATCCTTACCATAGCACATTACAAATTTAAATCAGACCAAGTGATTAAATGCTATATCATGCATATTGCTTGCTGCATGTTTTGTTTCTCACTGAGCTAAGTTGTGAGCTCACCCCACGTATACATTTTCTTTTTAGTTGATGATGTAGGTATTACCATTAAAGATTATATAAGTGCACCATCTTATGGACACATGGCAGCTATGGACGTGTAGTCGATGGAGAACGAGCATGACTCGTCATGCGAGTATCTCTACTGTATTTACTTGTAGGGTTTATTTTTCGTATTGGGCTATAAAGTTGTAATGAGATATTTTATTTATGTTTTGGTTTGAAGATAGTTGGGTAATTACTATTTATCATTAGACACTCAGTCCATTATTTAATAAAAACTTCTGCTATTATTTATTTACTCTGATTATGGTTTAATGTATGGTTTGATTGTTGGCATGGTCTTACGAGATCCTGGCTTGAGTCGTTGATTCATTGATGGTTCACACTTCTAGTTCCACCAAAATTGAGGTATGACAGGATACATGCTAGCCACCTAAAAAGTCGATAGTGGCGACTTCTCCTAACCATAGGATCTTCATCCTATGGTTGCAGGACATAACTAGTTTGGATTTATCAGGGTAATACGTCTCCTTATCCAACTCTATCATTTAACAACGTATCTAGCTCAAATTACAAGGATTTATCTGACATAAACACTCAACGATTACAGGTATAATCACTTTAACTTCACCATCTTCTACTAAGAAAATACTCAGGCTTTCCCCCACTCTAAGGAGCATACATTCTACCCGTAAGCTCCATATTATGCTTTGTTACTAGCTTGATTTGTTGGAGTGGTCGCCGGACTACCCAATCCGACCTCTGATAACTTTCTCTTCCTTGTAGAAGACGGGACACATTAGCACATGCCAGCAAATCCAGTTTCAGCAGCAACAGTTTGGCACCCATCATGGGGTCCTATGTCACACTCCAATTTTGGACTAACCAGAGTAGTGTGATGAACCATTAATAAACCAACGGTTCAACCAGGATCTCGTATAGGTCGTACCCACCATATCAAACCACACACACATTCTACGATAACAATCAGAGATAATAAACATGTAAGCGAAAGTCTTTATAAATAATGAACTGAGTATCTAACAGTGATAAAATAAGTATTTAATCCAGTTATCTCCAAATAACTCAAGACATAAAATAAAATAATCAATTACATGTTCGGTAATCAAAATAGCTAAACTAATCAAAGACATACTGGTTGCACTCGCATGACAGATCATGCGCATCTTCCATAGCTTCTACATCTATAGCCGCCATGTGTCCATACGATGGCGCATTCACGAAATCTTCTACAGTAGGTTCTGCATCATCAACTAAAAATATTTGACGTCGAAAGGGTGAGCACACATCATGGGTCAGTGAGGAAACAAAACAATGGGCAAACATATGCATGCATCCAATTTAATATTTTTGGTCTGATTTTTAAGTTTGTTATATGCTATAGAAATGTTTAACAGCCACCGCACCTCTATACACAAGTGTGTGAATCCGTCCAATGGATCAAACAACATTACTGTCCCACATGCACCCACCATGGAATAGAGATAGAGCTAAAGTGTTCGGATCGTACACTGCCAACACTTTCCCTGATGCCCTACCCATACCAACACGTAGGCCCCTATTGGCGAGGACTTGCAAACTGGGCTCGCAACTAACCAATCCTAATGCCATCTAGTGTATCCAAGGCCTTACCCCAGCATCCCTCAATACATCCATAGTAATAAAACTAAGGCCCCCCGACAGAGTCAAAGACCACACGGTCTGAGACCACCTCCCCTGATGCCCTATGACGTAATAGTTCTGCTAAGGTAATGGCGATACGACAATGTCAATGTGAAGCATGGTTTAGGGATCAAACACCCTTCCCTGCACCACACACCAACCACATCCACAAACACATGCCTATTCCTATCATCATCAATCAACATGGTAGTAACAATAAAGTAAATATGCATGAACAGGAATAGCAAATATTGGATGACATGTGAGATGCACATTACAAGCACACAAGCATAAAATCATTCATGGCATTGGATGAAATAAAATAAACATACTTTTTTATTATCCAATTAGTTTAGGTCTTGTTGCCTCACCTTTTAACAATACTCGATCTCCTTCCAAGCCTTATAACTCTCTTTGAATCACTTTAGTAACCTATAAGTTATATGAATTTAAGTTAGGATTCATGTGTAAGATGTTACAGTAGTTAGAAATCGAAACAGATCATTGATAGATGTCTGATTGGTCCTATGGTCTCATGCTGATGTCGACCTTACCTCATATGGTCGATATCCTACGGTCGATACTCTGGTTATCCTATGGTCGACCATACCTGCGACCATACGTTTCCTGAATTCCTCCCGAATAGCTATGGGCAATACTCTGGTCGTCCTATGGTCGACCATAGCTACGACCATACGATTTTTTGGTCAAATTTTACTTTCAATCCGAGTTCTTCCTGAGTCAAATTCTCGGCTCTTCACTTGGGTTCATCCTAAGGTTATCCTATGGCCATTATTTATAGTTTCTCATCAACCATTATCACTGAACTCATCCCTCATAGTTATTCTTGAGATTTACTCAAAAGATCACATGGATCATAATGGTTTGACATCTCCAATCCACAACATAAATCTTATTCCATAGGATTTACATCTTCAGAGATAAGTTTCATACCTTGGTCTATAGTAGAGAGCCAAAACCTTCTCTGCACAACTTTATTCTTAGCCTTCTCTCCTTCTCCTTCTCTTCCTTCTCTTCCTCTAGGGTTTGATAATGTTTCAAAAGAGTGAAAAAGGATTGTGGGATGTCCTTTATATAGAGAGAAACTCTCCATATAAAGTTCTCCAACAATAAGAAAGAGACCCCCTTTTTATTTGGAAAGTTTTCAAACTCTGAAGTCTGATTTGGGTTGGTATAGTCGGACGTACGATCGCAAAATCCATCGACCATATGCTTAAAAACATCGAACGTACGTTTAATTATCAATGGTCTTTGTTTTTCATCGTATGGTTGACCATACCTACCCAGGTAGACGACTATACACTTAGTTTTTAGTGTTTTAGAGTCAATTAGTTTACCTGGTCT
Source organism: Protea cynaroides (assembly GCA_028583415.1). Classification (NCBI taxonomy): domain Eukaryota; kingdom Viridiplantae; phylum Streptophyta; class Magnoliopsida; order Proteales; family Proteaceae; genus Protea; species Protea cynaroides. The sequence goes on along the minus strand of CM053276.1, from coordinate 37,590,401 downwards.
CATGGTTTATCTTCACACGGTTGGCCCACTCGATCCAGCAATGATGGGAAGACCTAGCACGACACGGTTAGACCGGTTAGTGGAGTGTGGGTCTTACACCCTAACTATTCTCTTTTGATTACAAGCTTCTTCCGAGATGGTGATGAACATTCACAGCAACCCCGACAGGAATGAACAAACCGATAGGAACCAGAATATGTCCCGCAACGAGGAACTTGTCGGGAACAGTGGTAAGGATCCCCTACGGGCCATGTTCCACCAGCTCCAATGCTGGTTCATGATCCAGTACCACAGTACGTGATTGAGGACCAGTTTCGAGCCATATCCGAGCAGCTCATCGCAATCACGCAGATTCCCATGCCTCCTCCCACAACTCGGAATAACCAAATCCCAGGCATGCATACTTGCTTGCCAATGCAAGGATCACGAGGGCTGAGTCGTTCTTGATCTCGATCTCGATAGTCCAACAGATCGACAAGACCCTCCCCTCATCATCTAGTTATTCAGAGCGTTTGGAACGAGTTTCAATATACGACTGACTTGGGGAATAGGGATTCCAACATGCAGAGGAAGAAATTCCTATTCCCCAGGACGACCTCCAGAGACGAGTTGATGCTGCCAGAGTTGAGTGTGCAACCCCAGAGCAACGAGCTGCCGTAGATAAACTTATAGTAGAATGCGTAACCATTGCCAATGCAACCGCCCTCGTCGCCACATTAGCAGCCTCCACACATCCAGGAATCATAGGTTGGACACAGCTGTCGACCTCTGTCCCCAAACCAATAGTCGTTCCACAACCCAAAACTCTAGAATACTAATTGTTGGCCATCTAGGCCAGCCTCAACGAGATGGAAAAGAATAAAGGCAGCCTCTGGTCATAGTTTTCGTCGATGACATCCTAATCTAATCTCGAAATTGAGGAAGACCATAAAGTACATTTTCGTCAGGCATTGCAGAGACTGAGAGAAAGAACACGCTACGCCAAGTTCCAGAAATGAGATTTTTGATTGGACGAAGTGGCATTCCTAGGCCACGTGGTGTTAGCGAAAGGAATCAAGGTAGACCCAAGCAAAATCAATGCTATTGTAAACTGGGAAGTGCCCAAGATAGTTACAAAAGTTCATAGTTTCTTGGGTTTAGTTGACTACTATTGTAGATTTGTGGAAGATTATTACAGGATCACTGTACCTTTTACTAAACTGACCAAGAAAGAAGAGAAATCCATTTGGTCTGATCAATGCGAGAAGAGTTTTACAACTTTGAAGGACAGATTGATCACAGTGCCTATACTGACAATTCTAAAACCAGATGAACCATTCACGCTGTATACAGATGCCTCTAAATTAGGCTTGAGATGTGTGCTTATGCAAGGAGATCAAGTCATAGCCTATGCGTTAAGACAATTAAAGAACATGAGGAAAACTACCCCACTCACAACTTAGAAATAGCAGCTATAGTTTTCGGTCTAAATTTGTGGAAAGATTACTTATACAGAGAGAAGTTTTAGATCAAGTCCGATCACAAGAGTCTTACTTGTTCACCCAAAAGGACTTGAATATGAGACAACATAGGTGGGTGGAACTATTAAAGATTATGACTGTGAGATTTTATATCACCAAGGCAAGGCTAATGTCGTAGAGGATGCCTTAAGTAGTAAAATTTGGCCAAGCCTGAGGAGGGAATTGAATCAGTGTCAGTTCATTCAACACTAATGGGCACTCAAGCCATAAGGCAAAAGACTCTAGATGTTTTAGAAGAATCCTTAGGAAGGTGATTTGTGAACTTGTTAGTCTTTTTGCAATATTGTAGGTTAAGCCAGAGCTGGTTACCGAGGTAATAGAGGAAATACCGAAAGACCCATATCTCATAACTCTAAAGGAAGACCTACTAAGAGGGAGATCAAACCCCGACTTCGCCCTTTCTAAAGATGGTGCACTCAGGTTCCGAGGTAGGCTTTGCATCCCTGCATCTTTTGAAGCCATCAAGGAAAGAATCCTAAAGGAGGCTCACAATGTTCCCTATTCAGCTCATCCAGGCAGTATGAAGATGTACCACGACCTAAAGAAAATTGTATGATAGAGAGGAATGAAGGCAGATATAGCAAGTTTTGTATATAAGTGCTTAACTTGCCAACAAGTAAAGGCAGTAGAAATCATGGGGATTGCATCAACCACTACCAGTACCCGAATGGAAATGGGACTGTATCACCATGGACTTTGTCATCGGCCAAACCTTAACACTTCAAGCCATGGATGCTGTTTGGGTAATCATTGACATACTTACAAAGACAACAAGGTTTATAGCTATAAGGCCACAATACACTATGGATAAACTAGCTCAATTGATGTATATCATATAGTTTGTCTACATGGTGTGCCACAAAGCATAGTGTCAAATAGAGACATTAGGTTTACTTTCAAGTTTTGGGAGGGCCTACAACATGCAATGGGGACTGAGCTGAAGTTTAGTACAGTCTTCCATCCTTAAACTAACGGCTAGTTAGAAAGGACAATTCAGATCTTAGAAGACATGTTTCGTGCTTGTTCCATTGACTTCAAAGGAGCATGGGGCGAGTAACTACCTTTGATGGAGTTCGTTTACAACAACAGTTACTAAGCCACTATAAGCATGGCTCCATATGAAGCCCTATATGGAAGGAGATGTCAAACACCACTGTATTGAGAAGAAGTTGGTGAGAGAATAATTGTTGGACCAGACTTCGTCTAAGAAACTTGTCAAGAAGTCGACCTGATTAAAGAAAGAATCAAAGCAGCACAGACTCACCAGAAAAGCTATTCCAATGTTAAAAGGAAGAACATAGAGTTCGTTGTAGGGGACAAAGTGTTTCTAAAGATTTCACCTTTGAGAGGACTTAAGAGTTTTGGCAAGAAAGGAAAATTAAGCCCTAGGTATGTGGGACCCTAGCAGATCATTAAGAGATGTGGAGCGATGGCGTATCAATTAGCACTGCCACCCTCTGTCAAGCTTGCACGATGTGTTCCACATCTCTATGCGAAAGAAGTATGTCTTGGACCCGTCCCACATACTGGAACCAGATCCTCCTTAGCTAAATGAAGACCTAACCTTTAAACTCAAACCTCAGGAAATTATAGACAAAAAGGTTCAGCACCTAAGAAACCAAGATGTTCATTACGTCAAGGTATTCTGGAAGAACCAGCATGTGGAAGACCTGGCTTAGGAGGAAGAGGAATCAATGAAGAAGAAATATCTTCATCTGTTTGAATCCTCGGGTAAGTAAAATTTCAGGGATGAAATTATTTTAAGGGGGAGTTGTAAAACCCGCAACTAGAAAACCCTGTTTAACTTGGTTTTCTTCCTGTGCCAGGTTTTTCCACCGCTAACGAAACCAATACGATGATGGCTAAAAGTTCAACTCAGCCCAGGTACATAAAGTATTAGAACTTTAGCTACGACTTTGATCTTTAACATTAGAAAAGAGGTCCGGTCGGAAGACCTAGACCTTGTGGGACCAGACAGGCTAAAAAGTTTACCCATGAATTGACACTTGTCAAATTCAGACCTTTGTTATGAGGGAATATTCCCTGGACCCATGAACGGGATTTAGTGGGTCCCATTCCACTCTAAACTACTTGGAGTATGTTAAGGGAATGAAATCCCTCTCCCATCTCCTGGGCTTGCCACTTGGTGGATTTCCTTTAGTCTCCCACTCACCAAAGGAGTCCTACCTTAGGAGGGAGACTCCAATTGATCAACTTATCCCAAAATCTCTCTCTGGGGAATACGCACTCAATCCAGAAGTTCAGTCGCATTCTCACAAGGGAGGAGAGTTAGAGGATGAAAAAAGAGGATCATGGGTGGAATATGTGGGAGAATCACCAGCACCGCTCACCGATTCGCTTTCCTACTCGAACTAATCGTCGGTAAGCCTAATAGCATATTGTTGTAGGTTTATAACATTGAACAAATCCCATTAGGGAGGCCTTAACCTCCATTCTTGATGAAGCTTCACTCTCCATTAATGGCAGAGCATGGTAGCCTCATTTAGTTTGAGAGAAAGCTCTCTCAAAGTCGGTTCAAGCTAGACCTTGAACCAAGCCATGAGAAGGTATAAGATAATGGTTCCTAGATGTGAGGACATATAAAATTCCATCCATATGAATGAATGGTCAAAACTATAGAGTCACCACCTAGATAAGGTCGAGGACTTATAAACCGTAATTTCTCAAATGAAAAATATGAATGACTTAAGACTCAAGTGGATAAGGCTTTTGGTCAAATTAGAGAAACAATGGGTAAGTGTCATGTTACAATTTGGGAAGGTGTTAGGTACCCAAATTGTCCAATCCGAAGTCGGTATCCATATACTATCATTTCATATTCTAATTTAATTTACAAGTAATGGCTAAGCAAATTTTGATAGGTACTAGATCAAGGTTCTAGATTGTTTTAATTTAGGAGTAAGCCATAAATATTCTAGACATAACAAAGAAAAGAAATTTAATTGTCACATAGATTAAAAAATAAAAGAGATTGGATGACGGACCAATTAGCCAATTTCATATGTCATGACATTTTTTACAACTCTTAACTCACGTTTGACAAAAATAGAAAATCACTTGATTAAAGCGAACCGAATCTAGGATTTGCCTAAACTGCCTACGTATTCTGGATTTCTCCAGAAATTAGGTTCCCAATGTAGTTCAAGGTTGTTTGATTTGTTTTGAAAAAAAAATGATTTGAATGCTTGCAAATGATTTGAAAGCAATATGGAAAAATGATTTGAAACTAGTTTAAAAGTAAAATAAAAAATAACATTAAGATGAAAATGATTTGATGGAAAGCAACATTAAAGTAAGTTAAATTTGGATTGAACTTGAGCAATAAATGCTCAAGCTGCCTACATATCTAGATAGATCCAAGAATCAAGTCCGATCGTAGTTTGACCACTTTGGTTGGAAAAATGGTAGATCAGTATAGCCAGTAGTCAAGCTTATAGGCTATCTAGGTTAAGGTATTAAATAAACTTGTACAGCTATTAGTCAAGCTCGTAGACCGCCTATGAAAAATAGGTCTCCATACACTGATGGAATACCTAAAGTGAAGACTTTCATATGCTGATGAAATGTTTGTCCAAGCTTCCATATGCTGATGGAACATCTAAAATGAATACATTGATGAAATGTTTGTCTAAATTTTCATATGCTGATGGAATAATTGAAATGGACTTCCATACATTGATGGAATGATGGAACAAGCTTGAAAACATTTGAAGCAAAATATGAAATTATATGAAATTTTAGAAATGAACTACAAACAAACTCAAGAGATTGGAAAAAATTGAATCAGTTTAGATGTAGAAAATTGGTATTAATTTGACAATGAACTATAACTCACTCTCATCCTAAAGGATGAAAATCCGTCCTAGAATAGATTCATCTGAGTCTTGCTTCATTCACACATTTATCCATTCACATATTAATTTAAGTATGAGAATCCGTGTGTATAGATTAAAAGGAAATTGTTACAATTTTGTAGAAACCCTATGGGATACAAGTGTAGGGATGGGGAAATAAATCTATTATTACATTTCCTTTGTACCTACGGGATACATGATGGGGGATAGGGACTTCGTCCTAGTCTAAACCCAACCCGCCACTATACTAGGGATAGCAAGTGCCGCATGCATAGCCGTCATTACCAACCCCACACGAATAATCATGGGTGCACGATGGCCGAACCCATTTACCATAGTAAAACATAAAATTAGAGATCTTACCTACCTGTAGAGTAAAGATAGACTATAAGATAAAGAAGATAATTCTACGTGTCTCCAAATATATGGGTGCTCGATGGCACTTTCTCCCACAGTAATAGAAAAAGAACACATGTTGCAAAAGGAGATGTAAAATCTTCCGCCACTACCGAATAAAGAATATAATGGATAATAGTCGTCGAAGTAGATAGTATTGCGGGGCTAGAGAAAAACGAACGAGATCCTTTAGAATCAGATTGCTATAAATCGCTAGAATGGATCAGAGCTGAGAAAACAAATCACCGCCAGAAAATGACACTGAACAGATCTGAGAAGAACAAATAGCCACAAAAATCCTTGGAATGCTTGGAGCCGCCGAAGATAACTCCAATCAGATCTCGGAATGGATTCAAGAAACTCAGAATCTCTTTTCTTGCTTTCAACTTTTAAATTGCTAAACCCTTTTTCTTGAAATCGCCACTTCTCACTCTTTGTTCTTCCTCTCTTCCAAGAAAACAAATGACAAAAAGGAAAATCCCCTCTTCCATCATAAGAAGCATCTTTTGTACCCCATTTTATTTTTCCTTCCTAGAATACCCCTCTTAAACTAACCAAATCTCTGACTTATTGATTACTCTCTCATGAATCTAGAATCTTCCTTTTGAAAACATCTTTTGTATATTTATTTATTTTTTCCACATAACCCTCTATAATTTATTATTTCCTTTTAAACCTCATTTTAATTTTCATTTTCTTCTTTAATCTTCTTTTGGCTACACAAGAATTCCACATGACCCCATTTTATTATTATTATTTTATTTATCTTATGCCAACTTTCAATCCCTTATTTATTATTCATTTCTTTTCAAATACATGATAACATGTCACCTAAGGATCTACTAGTGAGATTATTCATCTGGTTGGAATGACGAGTCTACCACCTGCATAGCCAGAACATATTAGATGGCAAAAATGAGATACTGACAGATACCCTTCTTTATCTAAGATTGTTTCAATCGAGGATAAAGACAAGAAGGTTCTCATTTTTGCCATTATTGGAAAATAAATTTGAGATAAAGCCAAATTCTTTTATCTTAGCACTTCGCTTGATTCAATGATCCTCAAGACTAAGCTTTAAACCAAGAATTAACAAATTCTCTTGAATAGCAATCCCTTTGGATCTTGTAACTTTTAAGATGCATCGTACAACAAACGAAACTCTCTCGAGTAGCAGTCAAATAAACCTTGTAACTTTCAAGACAAGTCAAACAACAAAACGAAATTCTCTTGAGTGGCAGCCAATTAGGCCTTGTAACTCTCAAGACAAGTCAAACAACAAAATGAAACTCTCGTGAGTAGCAGCCAATTAGGACTTGTAACTCTCAAGACAAATCAATTAACAAAATGAAACTCTCTTGAGTAGCAGCCAATTAGGCCTTGTAACTCTCAAGACAAGTCAAACGACAAAACAAACTCTCTTGTACCTACAAGAGGAGTCTAACAATGGAGAAATGAACTCTCTTGTATCTGCAAGACAAGTTCAACATCGAATAAAACGAACATTCTCGCATTTGCAAGACAAGCCCGAAAACAAACAAAACAAACTCTTTTGCACCTACAGCATGAATTCAACTTCAAATAAAACTAACTCTTTTGCACCTGTAAGACAAGAAACGCGAGTCCAAAAAACAAACAAACTTTCTTACACTTGCAAGACAAGTCTATCAACCAATAAATGAACTCTCTTAAACCTTTAAGACAAGTCCGCCAACTAGAAAATCCTAGGTAGCCATGACAAGGTTTAGTATCTACAAATATTAGTACGAACACAACACATATATTGATAATATGAAGTCATAGACTCTGTTAGCATGACACACAGACTTGAATACAAGATCGAGCATCTCATTGAAAACTTGGCACAACTCAGATGCAGCTACAAAATTGTCATATCACCATTTTGATGATAGAAAGGCTAAAAGAATTTAAAAACAACACTTCATTAGTCCATATTAGCGTTACTAGACTCTGGATTAAATGAAGCTCTATCTAGGACTCAAAAGAAAACAGCTCTATTGACCAATTCTGATGCTAATCTTTAAAAAGATACAAAAACAATTAAACTAAAGATATTTAAAACTTAACAGATTCATTGATCGCACACAAAACTGATACTCCTGATTAAATCCGATTCCCTTGGAAAGAATGCATACGATACCCCAGTGTCTATACTCTTTAACAGATCACACTTCGGCACATGAGAAAGCCTAAGGAAGAATATAGGCATCATGCCCAAGAGTTGAAAGCCTGTATAACCTAGATTGAACATTGAATTTAATCAAATTAAATGTTAGATTTGGAAATTTTTCTCTCCCATAGGAAAGTGACATACTGATTGATGAATGCTCCTCATTTAATAGATACCTCCACTTTGGATCCTAAAAATAAAAGAGATTATTTACTCAAATTCTCTAGAGGATGTCTATGAACTTAATGAACTTGACTACATTGGACATGAGATCTCAAAGAAAACTTGCTTTCTTGACATACAAGAAACAACCAAGATTTGAAAATTGCATTTTTTTCAACAGAAACTGCTTTGAATCCATGAGAAACAAATTAAATGATTTGAACAACCTCTTCATATATGACCCACTCTACGATGAAAGAAAGTTCTTTTTCTTTTCTATGAAGGGGCAGACTTATCTTCCATATAGAGGATAGCTCAATATGTTTTGCATTCTTACCCAAGTTAAACAGATCTCACTTTGATCATGGGATAATTAGGTCTTTTCCTTAAAAAGGTAAAGACAAATAAGTATAATGCTTCAAAATTTCCGCCTTTGATTTTCTATTCTTTTTCTTTTCCTTCCCCCATTGTTTCATTTGTTTCTCTTTTTCTATTTTTTTCCTTTTTTTTTTAATTTTTCTCTCTTTTTCCTCTTTTTTTTTTTCTATCTTTCCTTTTACTTTTTTTTTGATCTACCCCTGTTTAGAACTCACAAATAATTTCCCAATGCATGATATTTAAAACAAACTAGACAATTATAACCCAATGTTTAAGTCTGTATCTTCATACATTGACAGTAGGCGACTCTTTGATTCATTATTAGAAGCAACCTTAAAGAGACATGGCCCTACACCAAAATTAAGGATGTCACCAAATGACATATTTCCTTCTTGGAGATGTTTAGACAGCACATATGTGTCTCAACAAACTATGTGTAGAATACTGATGTAGGTATAACTACATTTGGGCCCAAAACTTCCAAGTCCATAAACAAGAATGAAGGTGAAGGTCCAAGAGGACTGATAAGAAATTGCTCATATGGGTCTGCCATTGGGAGAATTTTTGGTTGTTTGTGTAGAATGATCGATCTCACCAATGAGATATCACTTTATTGGCTTAAAAGGAAGGACTATTGGAATTCTTTGACGTCGTTGAATCAACGAACGACCGATAGAAATTCCAGTCAGATTGTTGAACCGATTTTATACATAAAGAATGATACTCTCACAAGAGATGACATCATGAAACTGATTGATGATTAAAAGAAGGGCTTGTAATGGAGACTCTTAAGAAAACTGTCGGATTGATGGACGGGAGGAAGAGTCTTTTACCGATAAGAAATCATCCTCTATTGATGACCAAGTGACGAGACCACCCCCTGTAAAGGTGGGATGTAGCAGCCAAAACTGAAAATCCAGCCCAACACATGCTGTGAAGTTCTAGAAACAATCATATTCACCATCAAGCTCTGAAAGAAGCTGCCATCTTCTGAGGCACAAAACTGAATTGGTTCATTACAAGAGTTCAAGAGGAACTACCACATGTCAAGGCATAACAACTAAACTGGAACGTCCTCTGGTTTTGTCAGAAATGAACTCATCGTGAAACACTACAAGCAACTGAATCACTGCTAGTCTTCAATGGAAAATGTCATCTACATCCTCGCTTTTGTATGCTTTTTTTCCTTCATTTTTTTTCTTTCTTCTAAGAATTTTTCTATTTCTTTGAATGGATGTGGAGGCTATATTGTCCCACTTGATTAAGATGGCTACACTTCACGATTAAACTTACAGTCAATCTTCAAAGGAAAATGTCATTAAACTTACAGTCAATCTTCAAAGGAAAATGTCATCCAAAATCCTCACTTCTGTATAGTTCTTTTTTTTTCTTTTTCTTTTTTTATTGTTTCTTTGAATGGATGTGGAGACTATACTACTTCACTTTGATCAATAGGGCTTAAACTACGACCCTTCACATTGTGCACAGAATCTATTTCTAGAAATTGTCAATCCATGAAAATTCTGACACATAATATATCAAATTAATTGGAAATACCAACTCTATGCTGGAGACTTAAAATGTCGTTGTTCCGATTAAAATTTCCTTGGTTATAAATTGTTTAATCCAATTTGGAGGAAGTTGCCTGTGAAATCATCATGCACTAAGGCTCTCAAATTTTTCAGCTATATATTTCGGACTGTCAAGTGGTGAAGGTGTCGTTCTTGTTTGAAAGCAGTCATGACTCATGATTCTCTGCTTGTATTTTCCTCACATTGTTAGCTAATTATATTCTCTTTCAAGTCTATGAAATTCAGCTCTTCGTAATTGGTATGAAGCCACTTAGCCTCCGAAATCTGACACCCCATAAGAGTTCTCAAGAATGACACCTCCAACTCAATATGAGTACACTTTTTATGCCTAGTATTACCCCAGAAAAATCTCAATTGATATTTTGTAGGTTCATAATGCACATGATAAATTGTTAGTCTAGTGTCGTTCATGTTTGCCAGATTAACTTGCATGCCTAAATGACATCTCTGCTGTCAAACAATAACTGTGGAACTAAGGATGCAACATTTGCACCGGAATCATTTATCAAAATCGGACCAAACCATTTACACCTGAACCGAGAGACCGTTTAGTAATCGATTCGGTTTTGGTTTGAAATTTGACACCGTTTACCGAAATCAGTCCAAACCGTTTAAACCATTTAAACTATCGGGTTACACCAGCTAGACACTGATTAAATCGAATAGAGTGTATACTATTTATTCCCTAAAAGCTAAACTAATAAAACCTAATCTCATTCCCTATATTATTAATATACTACAAGATTGAAGACGCCAATCCCAACCCAATTAATATACTATTTTCCCAATAAGCTAGCCCTAACTCCAATTAATACACTATTTTTTCAAGACCCAACCCTAATTCCCAAAGGCCCAAACCATAAAACCAAAACGATAAAACTGGAAAACACAATAGGCATTAACCATTACTCCATTAAGCATAACAACATTACAACATTTTTTTTAGTTATGAAAAATTGATTAATAACCGATGCTTTAAACCGCTTATAAATAGCAAGCAAAACCGATTAATGAATGATCATTTAAAAACTAGTAAACCAAAACCGATTACTAATCGATTCTGGTTTCAATTTTGACACCGTTTAGTTAATCGGTTCAGTTTTGGTTGTACCCTCTTATACACCGCACCGCACCAGATCGTTAAATCGATTATAAACTGTTAAACACCCTTATGTGGAACCCAATCAATATCTTTACCCAAATGAGGTCTATATTTTCTCAAACAATAACCATGACATTCAATCAATATTTGTGTCCTCTGCTCAATCAACATTTGTGTCTATCCAATCAACACTTACGCATCTCAATTGGCATCTCTATTTGCTCAATCAACATTTGTATCCTCCTAATCAAGATTTGCACTTGCTTAATTAACACCTTTGTCTACTCAATATATGTGTGTGCTAAAACATCATTAGTATTTATCCCCTCAATATCTCTATGTGCAAGCAACACCTATATGTGCTATCTTCTAGAGAATGGTTGTCACCTTCTTTCCTCTATTGTGACCACCTCAGTCAAAATTTTGATCATTGCTCTGGAAGCCCATATGACAAAAGTAATTCCCCAGCCTAATCAGCTTCTGTATTCAACCCATTGATATTTGTGTCCATCTCATTGCCATTAATCTATCCAATTGGCATTTGTGAGTGCTCCATTAACATCTATGTTAGCTCAATCAAAATATATATTTACTCCCTTGGCATTTCTGTCTACCCCATTGATATTTGTGAACACTTCATTGACATCTGTATTTGTCGAATCAACAACTGTATCTACTTCATTGGCATTTCCAGCTCATTAACATTTGTGTATATTCTATTGAGATATATCTACCAAGTCGGCATCTTCATTGGCTATTCTCTTAGAGAAAACTATCATTTTGCACACTGCTGTGATCATCCCAATTAATGACATAGAGAAGACATGTGCCAAGTCAACAAAAACATGAGTGCGTAACTCCTGTGCTTTCTCTTTTCTTCTTTTCTCTTTTTTTTCCCCTTTTTTCATCTTTTTTTATTCACTTTTTCTCTTCGTTTTCTGCTCCAACAGTATGTCTCTAAACTGGGATCAATCCATGAAGCATCCCATGTCTGCAGATGAGGTTCTCTTGTAAAAAACTCCGCTACTTGGGCTACCGTAAATTTGATGAACAATTGAGGTTTGACTGATTTGTAAGACTAATCAAAACAACTGACATGAATTTGGAATCTCTCAATACCATTTTGGGACTTCTCATGGATGTCTTCAGTAAATCCAATGAATAGGTAACCTTTGGCATATCTTAGTACATGCCCACTTATATCTCTTGGGGCTACTCTTGTGTTCCTGGATCAATCATTTGTAGATTTTCACAAACTGGTTAGACTTTCATTTCACAAGAGGCTAGGTGGCATAGAAGTTCAGAAGATGGCTCATCATCCAAATTATCACTAGAGTCAGAATTAACTGTGTACAGGGAGTAGAAGAAATGTCAAACTCGGAAGAAAATTTTGGAAGATATCAAGTACAGTAGTTGAGGTCCCAAGTGGGATGATTTTTGTTTATTTAACAGAGCAGATTGGACTAAACTTGTCTATAGACATATTAGACTCAGACCTAGACTTAGACGACCTATCAGATATTGATGACAACTAGTTGAGACAAAAGAAATTATCTGAGCACCCTCAATTAGGTAAACGTCATTGGCAAAAACATATGATTGACTATGGGATAGAATCTCCTTTCAGACCACCACTAATAAGATTTATCACTGGTTTATATTGTGAGTAAGTGGCCGATATGTAAGACCCGTATCGTACTAACCAGTCTTACCACCTTATATCTGGTCCTCCTATCATGGTCAGGCCAAACGGACCAAGTGCGTGAAGAAACCACAAGGCTAGGTAAGAAATTGAACCCAAAATCATCTAATTAGGAGCGTGTGGTCGCATACCTAAATAGGTGGGGTCGACCACAGCTCAGAATAATGAGACCCCTGGAGTTTGCGTTGTGTGGTCGTAGTTTTTGGACGTATGGTCGATGGGTTCTACGACCCCACGTGCGACCATACGATGTCAAACTGACTCCGTGATTAGGAAACCTTCCTAATCTGAAGAGGGTTCTTTCCTAATCTAAGTAGGACTCTATATGGAGGGTTTTCCTCTATATATAGGATGTCCCTTAGTCTCTTTCATTCTTTTAGAACTCAAACTGAAAGAGAGAGAAAGAGAAGAGGAGGAAGAGAAGGAGAATTAAAGAGGAAGACTAAGAGAAGGAATTTCAGAGAGAACTCTGATTCTTCAACAAGTTTAAGGTATGAAACATCCTCCACATCAGTTGAATGCCTAGAATAGATCATGGAGGAGATAGTGATTCAAAGTGAGATCCCAATCATAAAATCATGGACAAATTATAAGATATCCATGGAGGGAATCTATGAGGATGATGGATTATGTAAAAATATGAATTTTAAGCCATAGAACAATCATAGGAAGGATCATGATGATAAGCCAAGGAATCAAAACACGAAGGAATTGAGTTGAAAGTGGAAAAGTCGACCATCACTCGTGTGGTCGTAGTTTGATCGACCACACGAGGCACATATGATCGACCACACACCCTCAGGAAAGTTCCAGGGAGGGTGTGGTCGCATGTGTGGTCACATGATATGCGACCACACATATCGACCCCACACCCTGTAATTGCAGAAACTGAGACCACATGTGCAGCCACACCTGCGACCACTCAGCTTTTAGAAGTTTGAATGATTCTAGATGGGACATTTAAACACTATAATTGATGGAAATAAACTCTAATTTAGAATTTATAAATTTGTTAGGTTTTCAAGTGGTCTAAAAGTGATTTACAAAGCTTAGACGAGGAACAACCATCGATCAAAGGTGAGGGAACAAGACCTAAACTAATTGGCTAATAACAAGCTATTTTACTTATTGAGTCCAATGTCATGAATGATTCTATGCTTGTATGCTTGTAATGTGTATTTCACATGTCATCCAATATTCCGACTATTACTGCTCATGCATATTTAATTCTGTTTATTTATAACATGATGATGATGATGATGTTAGGAATAGACATGTGAATGTATGCGTGTGGTTAGTGTGCTTGATGCTAGTGGAGCATCAGGGGGAGGACGTGACACTGTGGTTCATCCTGGTCACCAGACTCTAGCTCTATCTCTACTCAAGTCTTGCCCACTAACATCATCGTATCGTCATTACCTTAGCAGAACTATTATGTTGTAGGGCATCAGGGGAGGTGGTCTCGGACCGTGTAGTCTCTGACTCTGCCGGGGGGCTTTAGTTCTATCTCTATGGACGTATTGAGAGATGCTGGGGTGAGGCCTTGGATACACTGTTTGGCATTAGGATTGGTTAGTTGTGAGCCCAGTTTGCAAGCCCTCGCCAATAGGGGCTTACGTGTTGGTATGGGTAGGACATCAGGAGAAGTGTTATGTGGTGTTTGATCCGTGACACTTTAGCTTTATCTCTATTCCATGATGGTTGTATGTGGGACGACAATGGTGTTTGATCCATTGGGTGGATTTACACACTCGTGTATAGAGGTGTGGCGGTCACCAAATCTTTTTATAGCATATTACAAACTTATAAGACAGACCAAAGATATGAATTGAATGCATGCATATGTTTGTTGCATTGTTTTGTTTGCTCACTGAGCCATGATGTGTGCTCACCCTTTCGACGTCAAATATTTTTAGTTGATGATACAAGTCCTACCGTGGAAGATTATATGAATGCACCAATGTACAGACATGTTATTGCGATAGATGTGGAAGCTATGGTGTTGTCGCATGATTCGTCATGCGAGTGCAACTCATGTGTTTTCGATTAGATTTAGTTGTTGGGTTATCAGAACATGTAATTGACTACTTTATTTTATTTTATGTCTTGAGTCATTTGGAGATAATTGTATAATTAATTACGTTATCACTGTTAGATACTCAGTTCATTAATATTAAAGACTTCCGCTATTGTTTATTTACTCTGATTATGGTTATGGTTGTATCTTGTTTAATCAAATGGGCACGACCTATATGAGATCCTGGCTGAACCGTTGGTTCATAGACGGTTCATCACACCATTCTGGATGGTTCAAAATTGAGGTGTGACACCACATGCCACTATTCATTTTAGGTATCCCCTATTAGGAGACTTATGAACGTCGGATCTAAGGGACATGTGGCACCCAATCACCGTCCATCCTTGATGGAAGGAGATGATTGGTCTATAAATACTAATGGATAGGGTCCTGTGCACACTGATGAAAATCTAAGAACTCCATCACATTCTCAGTCTGGGAATACAGTGAGTGCACATAAACTCTTCCCTCCTCTCTTCTCTTTTGTTACAAGACAGAGGTGTTGAAGAGTGCATCAGATAGAGGCTCGTACGAGGACAACATTGGTTGGACGGACACTGGCTGAAACAGATCCCTACACTATGGGTATGTCGAATCTTATTCCACATAGACATACATATGGATTGTAGTTTTCTTACATTATGGTATCAAAGCTGGGTTTCAGCCACCCATCCACTGATCTGATACATTAAGAATCTATTTTTAATGAATAAAATAAAATTTTATCTTCTATTGTTTTGGCTGGCCAACAGCCATTGCCGAGTGCATGCAATAGCCCGCAGGCATAAGGGGCCAACCATTGCAGAAACTGCAGGCAACCTGGGCAGCTCTACCTGCTGTGTTAGGCACAGCAGACCAGCCCCCAAGGGCCAGCTAGCCACGGCCATGCGTAGCCAGCAGGCTGCCAAAGCCGACTACAACAGGTTTTGCCGTGGGATCTTTTATCCCTATATTTTTTTTCTCTCTCTCTCTCTCTGTGCGACCGTTTCAGGATGCTCTAGAGGTGACCGACATCTTCATCGGATTGTTGGGGACTGCCGGATACTCCAGTAGGTTCCTACGCCGCTACGAGATCCAGTTGCGAGTGAAAAGAATGATAAAACATAAGGATGTCAATATTTGTAAATTGAATGGAAACTATTGGTAATGTTAAAAGGAATTAGGGTTTTCTAATTGATGTCGGTTCAATTGGTTTAAGAATTCAAACCGGATACAGGACCAAACCGGTTGTTTGATTGAACCAAGATCATTCCAAACCCTCTAAACCCAATAAAATAAAGTTATAGTTTTCTTTTAAAACTGACGGTCATGGGTTCGTATTTTTTTTAAAAAGGCCCTTTTTTTGTTTTATTGAGTTATGGGCTTTATGACCGGCCCATTGATTGGTAATATTAAACTTATGGGCTTTACGGTACCCGGATTATCTAGAACCTGATCCGGGTTAACCCAAACCTGACTCAATGAGTCAGCTAAAGGTAAGACTCGATTGGCTGGACCGACCCCCTGGGTTTAGGGTTTGATCACTCTGATTCGGTTCGATGTGGTCAAACCTTGAACTAGTATTAAACCAATTTAAATGTTTTACAGTTGGTGACATTTAATAAGTTTGAATGGTTTTATTAAGTATCACCATACAAGTGTTATGAACCGAACGTCACTCTATATGTGACTGCACCTTTTTGACAGTTCATTCTGAATGTGCTAAAGATCAAGAACAGTGACTGTATTTGTTATGACAGAATGTTCTGAACGTCGCTAAAAATCCAGTTTTATTTTAGTGACATTTACAGACAGAACGTCACTGTATCTACATACATAAGAGAGTGTATTAAGCAATGCTTTAGTGACATTTACAGACAGAGCGCCACTATATATAGATGTACATAACAGAATGATTTATCTTACTGTTTAGTGACATGATAGAATAAACGCCACTAAATATATGAATACAGTGAGGTTGTTTATGTCACTGTTTTAGTGGCAGTAACAAACGCCATTAAAAGTCATTGTTAAATAAAGTAAAGCCATTAGGAACTCTTTAAGTTTATTAGGCTTATGCTAACACTTATGAATGGTTGTTTAAATGATGCCATAAATGACTAAAATGCCTTATAATAAAGTTGTGTTAAAAATCAAGAAAACCATTAGGTTTATTTTAACACATATAAGTGTGTTTTTCAAGATGTCATAGATCACTAATATGCCCTTATAATAAAGTTTTGTGTTAAAATCAAGAAAATAATTAGTTTTATTTTTTTTAACACATATAAGTGCTTATTTAAGGATGTCATAGAAGACTAAAATACCCTTTTAGTGATAGGCATCAGAAAATTGCATCTTTTGCATTGAGACTGAATATTATCCCCACAAGGAAATATTCTTTTCTTATTTGAGAAGATTGAATAAGGTAAAATGTGAAACTACAAGAGAGTGGGAGCCTTCTTCTACCTACAAGTGTAGAACAACCTTCTGGATTGTAGTGTAGCATTCTAATCTTATTAATACAGGCTGTAATACCCGCACACCACGAACCTGGTCTAACCTTACGTTCTAGTGTCGTGACCGATCTTTCCATCATAATCGACTCAAGTGAACCAATTGTATGAAGAAACCACAAGATGAGGTAAGCCACAAGTCAAATTTAGTTGTTGTAGTTGACTGTTTAAGTTTGTGTGGAAGCAACAAGTCAAAAATTAAAAACCAGTAAATTTTGGAAGTATAGTGGCATTTTTTTAGGGGTACGGTCGCACATATGATCGACCATATTGAGACCATACAACGTATGGTCGACTATTTTGAAAACGTATGGTCAACGGATTATGCGACCGCACGATCAACTGTACGAACCCAGAATTGACTCCGTGTTTAGGAAACTTTCCTAATTTGAGGAAGACTCTTTCCTAATTAAAAGAGGACTCTATATGGAGGTTTTCCTCTATATAAAGGACGTCCCTTAGCCTCTCTCACTCTTTTAGAACCTAAATTGAAACTCTAAACCTAAGAGAGAAGAGAGAGAAGAGAAGGAGAAGGAGATTTGGAGAAGAAGGCTGAGAGGAAGGTTTTTGCAGAGAAGAGCTTTATCTCTCTACAGTAAGCTTAAGGTATGGACTTGACTCTATAGGGTAGATCAGATAGAATAGGTTCTTTTCAAATTGATATATGGAACCTAATACAATGATTCGGTTATAGGTTTTCTATGGGAAATCATAGAGAGTAGGGTAGGGATAATTGATAAAGATAAACTGTGATTAAAGACCATAAAATGATTTTAGGATGAATCTCATTGATGAGCCAAGAGGAGGAACTCGTATGAGAAGTAAAAATTAACCTGACTACGTATGGTCGCAGCTATGGTTGACCATAGGATGACCAGAGTATCAACCATAGCCATTCGGGAAGAATTCAAGAAACGTATGGTTGCAGGTACGGTCACATATAGTGCGATCATAGGATATCGACCATATGTCGTACGGTGGCATATATTGCTACCATATGATCGACCATAGGGTATCGACCATACGATAACAGCAAGTATATTTTGAGACCAGATATGATTTTTGACTATCATAACTTGGTAAACTTGAACCCTAACTTAAAAACATTAATTGTTTAGGTTTCCAATAGATTCAAAGTGACTTTCAAAACTTGGAGAGGAACAAACATCAATCAAAGGTGAGGGAACAAGACCTAAACTAATTGGATAATAACAAACTGTCTTACTTTATTTGTCCAATGAAATGAATATATCTATGTTTGTATGCTTGTAATGTGCATCTCACATGTCATCCAATATTACTTCTATTTCCGTTCATGCATATTTGTTTCTGTCTACTTATAACATAATGATGATGATGCTAGGAATAAACATGTGATTGTGTGTGTGATTTGTGTGCTGGATGCGAGTGGAGCATCAAGAGGAGGACGTGACATTGTGGTTTAGCCTGGTCACCATACTTTAGCTCTATCTCTACTCAAGTCTTGCCTACTGACATCGTCGTATCACCATTACCTAAGCAAAACTATTACGTCATAGGACATCAGGGGAGGTGGTTTCGGACCGTGTGGTCTTTGACTTTGCGAGGGGGGGGGTCTTAGCTCTATCTCTATAGACATATTGAGGGATGCTAGGGTGAGGCCTTGGATTCACTGAATGAAATTTAGGATTGGTTAGTTGAGAGCCTAATTTGCAAGCCCTCGCCGATAGGGGCTTAAGTGTTGGTATGGGTAGGGCATCAAGAAAAGTGTTGGCGATGTGTGATCCAGACACTTTAGCTCTATCTCTATTCCATGGTGGGATGGATGTGGACGACAATGGTGTTTGATCCATTGGGTGGGCTTACACACCCGTGTATAGAGGTGCAGTGGCCACCAAACCTTTCTATAGCACATTATAAACTTTAAAATCAGACCAAATATATGAATTGAATGCATGCATATGGTTGTTGCATTGTTTTATTCACTCATTGAGCTCATGTTGGAGAGCTGACGCTCATTTGTGAAATGTTTTTTAGTTTCTGATGTTGCAGGTGTTACGATTAAAGACTACATGGATGCGCCAATGTTTGGACATGTGACAGCTATGGATATGTAAGCTGTGGATGACGAATATGACTCATCAAGCGAGTGTTTCAACTTTGTGTACGCTTAGTGGTTAACTTTCATAATTTGATACATGTAATAGGTATTAATTATATTTTGGTTACTTGGAGATAACTAGACTATTAAATCATTTATCATGTAGACCTCAGTTCTTTATTAAAAATACTTCCACTATTTAATTATTATCTCTGATTATTACTATGGAATGTGTTTTGGTTTAACATGGTTGGCACAGCCTATACGAGATCCTAGTTTGAACTGTTGGTTCTTATGATGGTTCATCACACCACTGGTTAGTCCAGAATTGGGGTGTGACAACTTGGTATCAGAGCTCTCAGGCCTTACCCATCAAACCTGAATACTTCCACAAGAGTCATGAGCTGAGTTAGGATAAACTTAAAAGCTTTAATATAAACACATCATAAGCACCTGTGTTGGTGGAGATAGAACTTAAATAAGACAATAATGTACGTATAAAAGGTGGAATCATATGTATATACATATAAAAGAAAAAAAAATCTAAACGTATCTTGATAAAGAAATAACATGTGGTATGGTCTACCAGTCAGATAGTTGCCTGAGTATACAAAGGATATAGTACAGTAACAAGAAGGAAGCATCTGTAAAGCAGAAAATTAATTACCGAGTTAGTACTCACAAGATGTGAAAATTTGATGTATGATAGGGGAAGAAGAAAAATGGCTAGTAACGCCTAAATGCCTGTAAAGGTAAAAAGGAAAGATCTTGGGCTAGATCTAACAGAGATAGGAGAACCATGGCCATATACCAAAAACAAGAGTAGCTATAAAAGGAGATAAAGCTCTACTCTTGGGTGACGTAGAGACTCGGAGTGAGATCCACCACACACTGATCCATCGCCCACTGAGCATTAAGAAAAGGCAGCAACCCGATCCCACCACTATTTGGGTCCAGAATGGGTAATGGGAATTCTTTTGAGCAGATGCCAAATAATGATTATCAGACTGGAGCAAATCAAAGGGGGTGAACAATTAAGCCACTCCAGCTAATCTACTTGGACCACCAAATGCCTTGGCCATGATTGTAACGAATTTGGTCTGGCAAAATACAAGAGCAACAACAGATGATACCGACTAGGCAAGTTACCATGGGAATCGCTACCCAAGTTGCTAATGCTACACCAACACCTCCAGGACAGACCAAGTACAGTACCTATTGGCAGCAACACTGTACCTCAAGCAACCATTGACCATAACAAAGTGTCTACCATACAGTAGGTCCCAGTAATGCATACCCCAGTATAGAAGCTTAGTGCACAACAAGCAGTGTATCAAGGTGGTTATCCTTATCAGCCACTGATGTATGGGATAGCTGCCCCATGGCAGAATGATCCGACAAGGATTGAGGAATATTTCCTGAAGATAAAGCTCGGATGTTTTTATCAAGGGATCAAATCTATTGTGGCCATATAACTAGACAAGTTTATATAGGATGCGATGCATCATTGACTTACTCTTGCCTGATTTTAAATTCTCGTGCCTTGACAGGATACCTTCTCGATTCAACTTGTCAATTAGGGTTATAGATATTATTTTCTTAGAATTACTCCTAATTATACTAATCTAAGCTACTCTCATGATCAAAAACATGAATGGAGATATAAATTGAATGAACAGTTAAAGGTTTAATCATTTTGATCGTACATCTTTTCGATTTATATCTGATTTATTGATGTACCAAAATTTTCTCTAGATTTACTCTTGTAGTGCCTTGACCAAAGGCATTATATACTCACTAGAACCTATAACCATGAGGCTAAGAGCTGTAGAACCTCTATTTTCATGTATTTGGACCACCTTGCAACCTAACGGTCCTTGATTATTGGTTCGATTACCATAGATTTACTCCTGATCCTTTAAACCCAAGTTCACTAGATAAAACAAAAGCTCGTCATCATATTGAATTCGAATTAAAGAAATGAATTTTTTTTGGATAAACATTTTGATTCTTACATTCCCTGACCTCCATTGATAAGATACCTAGTTGATAAGGAAATTATTAGAGGAAAGACGATTGAATTCAGAATAATCTCTATAGCCCAGAAACCTCAGATGAAGTAGTAAAGAATCTATTCTGAGATTGCTGGATGGATATGACTCATGTCTATAAAAGAGTGCATGAGCAAGAAGTGTGAACTACTAAGAGTAGCCAGTAAAGAGTAGATAGCACTCAAGTAGAGTTACAGATGGCTATATCAGTATGAATCTTGATAAGCCAAAAGATTTCAAAAAAAGCATATCTAAGAGTGGATACAAGGATGAAATCGAAAATCGTGGCATTGATAATACTCGATTTAGTACAACTACTATTGAGTTAATCCCAAGATGAAATGAGATGATTGTAAAGACCAAGAGAGTTTGACAGAATTAATGAAATTATAAGCATATACCTTAATGCTTATAGGTAGACTTGGGATATGTAGAGAGTAACTAATCAAAAGATGCTGTTCGGGATGTATGAAAGAGAGATCAGGGTAGAGCAGCTGTGATAAAAGAGATGTAAGATAATGAATACAATATGAGATTATTTGGCGATATTCTTTGAAAAATTAAGAGGTCAAAGAGGTCAGACAAGCCATCAACACCTTTAAACCAGATTTTGCTAGTTCAAGTCCTTTTGGACTAGATGTTGTATTGGATGAGTATTATGAACAATATCCAGATTGTATGGATGGACGAAATTTGGATGCAACCTAATTTAACTTGAGATGGTAGACTTTGATGTCATCTTGGGAATGGACTAGTTGTTTCAACACTCTACAAGCGATTATGTGCATAGAAGAGGTTACATTTAAGAACAAAGATGGCACATAATTTGGTTTTATTGGAAGCATATTGTTTAGGAAGCGTAAGCTCATCCTCTCTGCACTAAAGGCAAAGAGATGCTTTGAAAAAAAAAGAGTTGGATATATGGTATATGTGGTGGACGTTACCAAAGAAGCACCACAGATGAAAGATATTGATGTGATGCGTAAATTCCTTGATGTGTTTCCAAGAGACTTACCTAGGTTGCCACCTGATCATGCAACCAAGTTCGTTATTGACTTATTATCAGGGAGGGCACCTATGTCAAAGGCACCCTATAGAATATCTCCTACAGAGTTGAAGGAATTGAAGACTCAACTACAAGAGTTATTAGACAAATGTTCTTGTCACACCCCAATTCTAGTCTAACCAGATTAGTGTGATGAACCGCCAATAAACCAACGGTTCAATCAGGATCTCGTATAGGTCGTACCCACCATATCAAACCACACACACATTCCACAGTAATAATCAGAGGTAATAAACAAATAAGCGAAAGTCTTATAGATAATGAACTGAGTATCTAACAATGATAAATAATTACTCAATGCAGTTATCTTTAAATGACTCAAGACATAAAAGTAAATAATCCATTACATATTTCAATAATCAAAGACATAAAAGTAAATAATCCATTACATGTTTCAATAATCAAATATAGCTAAACTAATCGAATATGCACTAGTTGCACTTGCATGATGAATCATGCGCATCTTCAACAGCTTCTACGTCTATGGCCACAACGTGTCCATACATCGATGCATTCATGTATTCTTCAACAGTAAGACATGCATCATTAATTAAAAATATTCAACGTCAAAAGGGTGAGCACACATCATGGCTCAGTAAGCAAACAAAACAATGCAACAAACATATGCATGCATTCAATTCATATCTTTGGTCTGGTTTTTAAGTTTGCAATATGCTACATAAAGGGTTGGTGGCTCTCGCACCTCTATACACAAGTGTGTGAATCCGCCCAATGGATCAAACACCATTGCCGTCCCACATGCACCCACCATGGATTAAAGATAGAGCTAAAGTGTCCGGATCAAACACCGCCAATACTTTCCCTAATGCCCTACCCATACCAACACGTGAGCCCCTATTAGCGAGGGCTTGCAAACTGGGCTCGCAACTAACCAATCCTAAATGTCATCTAGTGTATCCAATGCCTCACCGTAGCATCCCTCAATACGTCCATAGAGATAGAGCTAAGGCCTCCCGACAGAGTCAGAAACTACATGGTCCGAGACCACCTCTCCTGATGCCCTATGACATAATAGTTCTGCTAAGGTAATGGCGATACGACAATGTCAGTGAACAAGACTTGAGTAGAGATAGAGCTAGAGTCTGGTGATCAGGTCAAGACCACCGTGCCACGTCCTCCCCCTGGTGCTCCACTCGCATCAAACACACTAACCACACACACATAATCACATGCCTATTCCTAACATCATCATCATCATCATATTATAAATAGAAAAAAATAAATATGCATGAGCAGTAATAGCTGGAATATTGGATGACATGTAAGATGCACATTACAAACATACAAGCATAGAATCAATCATGGCATTGGACTTAAATAAAATAAACAGTTTGTTATTATCTAATTAGTTTAGGTCTTGTTTCCTCACCTGTTAGCAAAACTTGATCTCCTTCCAAGTCTTGTAATTCTCTTTGAATTGATTTAATAACCTAAAAATTATATGAATTTAAGTTAAGGTTCATATGTAACATGTTATAGTAGTCGAAAATTGAAATAGAGCACTGATATGTGTTTGATTGGTCATATGGTCTCATACTGTGTCGACCTTACTGCCTACAGTCGATACCCTACGGTCGCATATGGTGCGACCATAGCTGCGACCATATGATTTCTGAAATCTTCCTGATTGCCTATGGTCGATCCTCTGGTCATGCTGGTCATGCTATGGTCAACCATAGCTGCGACCTTGAGATTTCTGATCACAGACTACATGCAATTCGAGTTCTTCCTGGGTCAATTCCTCTACTCTTCAATTGGGTTTATACTAAGGTCATCCTATGGCCATTATTAATAATTTCTCATCAATCCTAATCATCAAACTTATCCCTTATGGTTATCCTTGGGATTTTCTCAAGGAATCACATGGAATATAATAGGTTGATATCTCCTAACATCCATAGAAGTCTTATTCCTTAGAGTTTACATCTCCAGAGATTAGGTTCATACCTTTTCCTGTGGTAGAGAGCCAATCTCTTCTCAGCAAAATCCTCTCCTTAGTCTTTTCTTCTTCTCCTTCTCTTCCTTCTCTTCCCTTCTCTTCCATTCTCTTTCTCTAGGGTTTACTAATGTTCTAAAAGAGTGAAAAAGGATTGAGGGATGTCCTTTATATAGAGGAAAACTCTCCATATAGAGTCCTCTAACATTAGGAGAGAACTCTTCCTCAAATTAAGAAAGTTCTCAATTCGGAGTCTGATTTGGGGTCTCACGGTCAATGGCTACGGTCACACAACCCGTCGACCGTAGGGTCGAAATCATCGACCGTAGGGTCCTGGATCCGAGATCTTCATTTTTACCATATGGTCGACCATACCTACCCAGGTATCCGACCATATGCATACAGTTTTGGGTGTTGAGTTGATTTTTATACCTACTTTGTGATCCATCTTCACACGATCGGTCCACTTGGTCCAGCTATGATGGGAAAACCTGGCACGACACGGTTAGACCAAGTTAGTGGAGTGCGGGTCTTATAGTTCTAATTGGCCAAGTATTTCATCACGGGGAGCGCCAGTACTATTTGTGAAAAAAAAAAGACGATAGTGTTTGGTTATGTATAGACTACCGGGAATTGAACAAGCTCATGATCAAGAATCAATACCCACTACCTCAGATTGATGACTTGTTTGATCAATTGCATTGTAAGACCCGTATCGTACTAACCAGTCTTACCACCTTGTATCAGGTCTTCCTATCATGGTCGGGCCAAGCGGACCAAGTGCGTGAAGAAACCACAAGGCTAGGTATGAAATTGAACCCAAAATCATCTATTTAGGAGTATGTGGTCGCATACCTAAATAGGTGTGGTCGACCACAACTCAGAATAATGCGACCACTGGAGTCTGGGATGTGTGGTCGCAGTTTTTGGCTATGTGATCGACGGGTTCTACGACCCCACGTGCGACCACACGAAGTCAAACAGACTCCGTGATTAGGAAACCTTCCTAATCAGAAGGAGGTTCTTTCCTAATCTAAGTAGGACTCTATATGGAGGGTTTTTCTCTATATATAGGACGTCCCTTAGCCTCTTTCATCTTTTTAGGACTCAAACAGAAAGAGAGAGAAAGAGAAGAGGAGGAAGAGAAGGAGAATTGAAGAGGAAGACTAAGAGGAGGAATTTCAGAGAGAACTCTAAATCTTCAACAAGTTTAAGGTATGAAAATGTTCCCCACATCAGTTGAATATCTAGAATAAATCATGGAGGAGATAGTGATTCAAAGTGAAACCCCAATCATCAAACCATGGACAAATTCTAAGAGATCCATGGAGGGAATCTATTAGGATGATGAATTGTATAAAATATGAATTTTAAGCCATAAAACAATCATAGGAAGGATCATGATGATAAGCCAAGGAATCAAAACATGAAGGAATTGAGTTGGGAGTGGAAAAGTCGACCATCACATGTGTGATCGCATGTATGATCGCATGATATGCGACCACATGAGGAACATATGATTGACCACACGCCCTAGGGAAAATTCTAGGGAGGATGTGGTGGCATGTGTGGTCGCATGATATGTGACCACACGAGACACACATAACCCACCACACACCCTCCGAAAAGTTCCAGGGAGGGTGTAGTCACATGTATGGTCGCATGGTATGCGACCACACATGTTGACCACATGCCCTCGGGGAAGTTTTAGGGAGGGTGTGGTGGCATGTACTGTCTGTCGCATGATATGCGACCACACACCCTGTGGTCACAGAAACTGAGACTACAGGTGCAGCCGCACCTGTGACCACTCAGCTTCTGGAAGTCTGAATTAATGGAAATAAATTTTAATTTAAAATTATAAATTTGTTAGGTTTTCAAGTGGTCTAAAAGTGGTTTACAAAGCTTGGACGAGGAATAATCGTCAACCAAAGGTGAGGGAACAAGACCTAAACTAATTAGATAATAACAAACTGTTTATACCTATTGAGTCAAATGCCATGAATGATTCTATGCTTGTATGCTTGTAATGTACATTTCACATGTCATCCAATATTCCTGCTATTACTGCTCATGTATATTTAATTCTGTTTATTTATAATATGATGATGATGATGATGATGATGATGATGATGATGTTAGGAATAGGCATGTGAATGTATGTGTGTGGTTAGTATGCCTGATGCGAGTGGAACATTAGGGGGAGGACGTGACATTGTGGTTCATCCTGGTCACCAGACTCTAGCTCTATCTTTACACAAGTCTTGCCCACTAACATCGTCGTATCGCCATTACCTTAGCAGAACTATTACATCGTAGGGCATCAGGGGAGGTGGTCTCGGACCGTGTAGTCTCTGACTCTATCGGGGGGCCTTAGCTCTATCTCTATGGACATATTGAGGGATGCTGGGGTGAGGCCTTTGATACACTATTTGGCATTAAGATTGGTTAGTTGCGAGCCCAGTTTGCAAGCCCTCATCAAAAATTAGGTTTACGTGTTGGTATGGGTAGGGCATCAGGGGAAGTGTCATGTGGTATTTGATCCGGGCACTTTAGCTCTATCTCTATTCCATGACGGGTGCATGTAGGATAGCAATGGTGTTTGATCCATTGGGTGGCTTCACATACTCGTGTATAGAGGTGCGGCTTCCAATCCTTTTTATAGCACATTGTAAATTTATAAACCAGACCAAAGATATGAATTGAATGCATGCATATGTTTGTTGCATTGTTTTGTTTGCTCACTGAGCCATAATGTATGCTCAGCCTTTCGACGTCGAATATCTTTAGTTAATGATGCAGGTCCTACCGTGAAAGATTATATGCTGGTGATACAAGCTCTGATACCAAGTTGTCACACCCCAATTCTGGTCTAACCAGAATAGTGTGATGAACCGTCTATGAACCAATGGTTCAACCAGGATCTCGTATAGGTCGTGCCTATTTGACTAACCAAATACAACCACAACCATAATCAGAGTTAATAAACAATAGCAAAAGTCTTTAATATTAATGAACTGAGTATCTAATAGTGATAACATAATTAATTATCCAATTATCTCCAAATGACTCAAGACATAAAACAAAATAAAGTAATTAATTACATGTTCTGATAACCAACAACTAAATCTAATAAAAAACACAAGAGTTGCACTCGTAGGACGAATTATGCGACTCCACCATAGCTTTCACATCCATTGCAGCAACATGACCGAACATTGGTGCATTCATATAATCTTTCATGGTAGGACATGCATCATCAACTAAAGATATTTGATGTCGAAAGGGTGAGCACACATCATGGCTCAGTGAGCAAACAAAACAATGCAATAAACATATGCATGCATTCAATTCATATCTTTGGTCTGGTTTATAAGTTTGCAATGTGCTATAGAAAGGATTAGTGGCCGCCGCACCTCTATACACGAGTGTGTGAAGCTGCCCAATGGATCAAACACCATTGCCGTCTCACATGCACCCATCATGGAATAGAGATAGAGCTAAAGTGTCTGGATCAAACACCACATAACACTTCCCCTGATGCCCTACCCATACAAACACTTAAGCCCCTATTGGCGAGGGCTTGCAAACTGGACTCGCAACTAACCAATCCTAATGTCAAACAGTGTATCCAAGGCCTTACCCCAACATCCCTTAATACGTCCATAGAGATAGAGCTATGGCCCCCCGACAGAGTCGGAGACTATATGGTCCGAGACCACCTCCCCTGATGCCCTACGACGTAATAGTTCTGCTAAGGTAATGGCGACATGACGATGTTAGTGGGCAAGAATTAAGTAGAGATAGAGCTAGAGTCTGGTGACCAGGATAAACCACAGTGTCACGTCCTCCCCTTGATGCTCCACTCGCATCAAGCACACTAACCACACGCATACATTCACATGCCTATTCCTAACATCATCATCATCATCATGTTATAAATAAACAGAATTAAATATGCATGAGCAGTAATAGCAGAAATATTTGATGACATGTGAAATTCACATTGCAAGTACACAAGCATAGAATCATTCATGGCATCTATAAATTTGTTAGGTTTCCAAGTGGTCTAAAAGTGATTTACAAAGCTTGGACGAGGAATAACCATCGACCAAAAATGAGGGAACAAGACCTAAACTAATTGGATAATAACAAACTATTTATACTTATTGGATTAATTCAGGTCGCAGGTGCGGCTGCACCTGTGGTCTCAGTTTCTGTAACCACAAGGTGTGTGGTCGCAAGGTGTGGTCGCATATCATGCGACCACACCCTCCTTGAAACTTCCCTGAGGGCGTGTGGTCGACATGTGTGGTCGCATACCATGCAACCATACATGCGACCACACCCTCCCTGAAACTTCTTCGAGGACGTGTGGTCGACTTGTGTGGTCACATACCATGCGACCATACATGTGACTACACCCTCCCTGGAACTTTCCCGAGGGTGTGTGGTTGGTTATGTGTGTCTCGTGTGGTCGCATATCATGCGACCACACATGCCACCACTCCCTCCCTAGAATTTTCCCGAGGGCGTGTGGTCAATCATATGTTCCTCGTGTGGTCGCATATCATGCGACCACACATGTGATGGTCGACTTTTCCACTCCCAACTCAATTCCTTCATGTTTTAATTCCTTGGCTTATCATCATGATCCTTCCTATGATTGTTCTATGGCTTAAAATTCATATTTTACACAATCCATCATCCTAATAGATTTCCTCCATGGATCTCTTAGAATTTGTTCATGGTTTGATGATTGGGGTCTCACTTTGAATAACTATCTCCTCCATGATCTATTCTAGGTATTCAACTGATGTGGGGAACATTTTCATACCTTAAACTTGTTGAAGATTCAGAATTCTCTCTGAAATTCCTCCTCTTAGTCTTCCTCTTCAATTCTCCTTCTCTTCCTCCTCTTCTCTTTCTCTCTCTTTCAGTTTGAGTCCTAAAAAGATGAAAGAGGATAAGGGATGTCCTATATATAGAGGAAAACCCTCCATAGAGAGTCCTAATTAGATTAGGAAAGAATCCCTTCGGATTAGGAAGGTTTCCTAATCATGGAGTCTGTTTGACTTTGTGTGGTCGCACGTGGGGTCACAGAACCTGTCGACCACACAACCAAAAACTGTGCATCCCAGACTCCAGTGGTCGCATTATTCTGAGGTGTGGTCGACCACACTTGTTTAGGTATGCGACCACACACTCCTAATAGATGATTTTGGATTCAATTTCATACCTAGCCTTGTGGTTTCTTCACGCACTTGGTCCGCTTGGCCCGACCATGATAGGAAGACCTGATACAAGGTGGTAAGACCGGTTAGTATGATACAGGTCTTACAACTCCCCCCCTCTTTTTATAAATTTCGTCTCAAAATTTGCATATACCTTCTGAGTTGAAAAGGTGAGGATATTGCTTTCGCATAGCATTCTCTTCTTCCCATGTGATCTCTTCTACATCTTGGCTCCTCCAAGTAACCTTAACATAATAAAAGTCACGGTTGCATACGTTGAACCTTCCGACTAGTAATTTCGGTTGGTGCTACTTCTAATGTCAAATCATCAGTTAGACCCGGTGGATCCACTATTATCACGTGTGTTGGATCTCTGACATACTTCTTCAGTAATGAGATATGAAATACATCATGCACACTTGACATAGATGGGGTAGTGCTAACTGATACGCCACTTTCCCACGTTTAGCTTGAATCTCATATGGCCCGACATATCTCGGACTTAGCTTCCCGTTCTGTCAGAACCTTTTCAAACCACGCATAGGAGATATTTTTAGAAATACTTTATCACCTACCACGAATTCAAGGTCTCGACGTCAATTATCTGCATACTATTTTTGACAGTTCTAAGCTATTCTAACTCTTTCCTTGATAATGTTGACTACTCGACAAGTCTCTTTAACAAACTCTGGTCCAACAATACTCCGTTCTCCAACTTCATTCCAAAACAAAAGAGTTCGACACTTCCTACCATACAGTGCTTCATAGGGTGACATCTGTATAGTAGCCTGATAGCTGTTGTTATAGGCGAACTCGATCAATGGTAGTTTCTCATCCCATGATCCTTTGAAATCAATAACACAGGCTCGAAGCATGTCTTCTAAAATCTAAATAGTATGCTCCAACTGTCAGTCTGTTTGAGGATGGAATGCAGTATGAACTTCAACGTTGTACCCATAGCCTTTTGTAATCCTTCCCAAAACTTTGAGGTAAAGTGTGGGTCTCTGTCGGACACAATGCTTTCAAGTACATCATGTAATCTGACAATATTATCCACATATAGCCTGGCTAACCTCTCTAAGGTATATTGAGGTCGTATAGCCATGAAACGAGCTGTCTTGGTCAAACGATTCACAATCACCCAGACCGCGTCAACTACTTGGGGAGTCAATGGTAACCCGGTGACGAAGTCCATAGTGATGCAGTCCCATTTCCATGCTGGTTCTGATAGTGGCTGCAACAATCCTGCAGGTCTTTGCCTTTCAGCCTTTACCCTCTGACAATTTAGGCATTGAGACACAAATTTAGCTACATCCGCTTTCATTCTTCTCCACCAATATAGTTTCTTTAGATCATGATACATCTTCGTACTCCTAGGATGTACCGAATAAGCGGTGGTGTGAGCTTACTTCATTAGTCTATGTCTAATATCCAAGTCTTCATTTTCAGGAACACATACTCTTCCTTTGTATTTTAGTACCTTTTCATCGTCCAAGGTGAACGAGTAGTCCTACCTTTTTCAAGGACTTCTTGCCGTTCTCAGATAAGGGTCTGATTTAATAGTTATTTTTACTTCGTCTATCAGATCAGATACAATCTTCTATGTGGCAAACATATTTGAAAATCGATGAATAAACCCTTGGTTGGTTGATCCATCCGGTGTATCTATCATGAACTGCTCATTACCATAATTGAATACTTCTCCTGTAACACACATTGCCGCAGTCGTGTTATCTTCTCCCTGGGATTTTATCATTATTTTTTTGCTTAGGTCATCAGCAACTACATTAGCCTTCCCTGGATGATACTGGATATCGCAATCATAATCTTTTAGCAACTCCAGCCATCTTCTCTGTCGCATGTTCAATTCCTTTTGATTGAAAAGATAAGTAAGACTCTTATGATCTGATTTAATCTGAAATTTCTCACCATACAAATAATGTCTCCATATCTTGACAGCATGTACTACTGCTGCTAATTCCAAGTCATGAGTGGGATAGTTCTTCTCATGCGTCTTTAATTATCTTGAGGCATACACAACTACTTGTTCTCCTTGCATAAGTACACATCATAAACCCAACCTAGACGCATCAGTGTACAAGGTAAATGGTTGTCCTGGGAAAGGAATAGTCAAGATGGAAGTGGATATCAATCTAGCTTTCAATGTTTGGAAACCCTCCTCAAATTTGTCGGTCCAAACAAACCTTTCTCCTTTCTTAGTCAAACTGGTGAGAGGTACGGCGATTCTAGAGTAATCTTCCATGAATCGTCGATAGTAACCAGCTAAACCTAAGAAACTTCTGATTTCTGCAACATTCTTTGGTTCTTCCCATTCCACAATGGCATCAATCTTGCTAGGATCCACTTTAATTCCTTCAGCGGATACTACATGGCCTAAGAAAGCGACTTCATTTAGCCAGAACTCACACTTTGTAAATTTGGCGTAAAGCTTCTCTTTTCTTAGTCGCTGCAGAGCGGCTCTTAGATTTGTGACATGAGTTTCTTTGTCCTTGGAGTAAACTAGTATGTAGTCAATAAATACAATAACTGACATATCCAACATATCATGGAATACCCGATTCATGAGTTCCATTAAAGCTGCGGGTGCATTAGTTAATCCAATAGACATGACTAAAAATTCATAATGTCCATATCTTGTTCTAAATGCTGTTTTCAGAATATCACTTTCCTTAATCTTCAACTGATGGTATCCTGATCAAAGATCAATTTTGGAGAATACTTTGGCACCTTGCAACTAATCGAACAAGTCATCGATCCGAGGCAATGGGTACCGATTCTTGATTGTAAGCTTATTCAATTCCCGATAGTCTATACACAGTCGAATGCTATCGTCCTTCTTTTTTTACAAACAATACTGGCGCTCCCCATGGTGATATGCTGGGTCTAATATAACCCTTGTCCAGTAATTCCTATAATTATACCTTCAGTTCCTTCAGTTTAGTAGGAGTCATTCAAAAAGGTGCTTTAGATACTGGTGCGGCTCTAGGTATAAGATCTATAACGAACTCTGTCGCTCGATCGGGTGGTAGTCCTAGTAGTTCCTTAGGAAATACATCCAGAAAGTCACGTACAATATCAATATCTTCCATTCGTGGTGCTTCCTTGGTGAGATCCACCACGGAAACTAGATACCCAATACCCCCTTTCTCGAGGCATTTTCTAGCGTTTAATGCAGAGAGAATGATTTTCGTTTACGAGGAAGTTTAGTTCCCGCAAAACTAAACTCTACTCCTTTCTTGTCTTTAAATGTCAATTTCTTTTATGCACATAATAGGTTTACAGAATGCCGAGCTAACCAATCCATTCCCAAGATAGCGTTAATGTCTGCCATCTCGAGTTAAATTAAGGTTGCATCCAAAATCTTTTCGTTGATAAGAACTGGACATGGTCCATAACCTTTTTCTAGTTCCACTTCTAATCCCATAGGTGAACATAAAAGTAATTTGTAGTCTATAGGTCTGAGGGGTAGATTTAGCTTCTTTCCAAATGACATAGATATAAAAGAATAAGTAGCTCCAGAATCAAAGAGTACTCTGGCGGGTATGTCATTAATAGGTACGATACCTATGATTTGATTTAATTTAGTCTACATGCTCATACAAGGTAGTACAGAATGAAAGGTTCAGGTCATACCTGTGACCACATCAGGCGATGCGGCAGCATCCTCAGATGTAACTGCATAAAACTTTCCTTGATGTAGCTGCTTCTTGGGCTTAGGATACTCCCTTGAATAGTGTCCTATTTAATTACAGTTAAAGCATTTTACTCCTTCACTACTTTGCTTCTGTTGAGGTTTGGCTGTCGGAGTAGTCTTGGCTGCAACATTGAAGCCTTGAGTATGGAAGGGTTTAAATGTCTTTGTGTTCCCTCCGTTATATGAATTTCCATTATGCCTTTTGATACCTCTGTTCTGAGCAAAATAACTTTCCCTCTGGCTTGATTCCAGTACTCGGGCAATCTATACCGCTTCATTATAAATCTTCTTTTCCAGTCCCAATACATGCTCACGGATGCTTCCCCTAAGTCCCATGACAAACCTTCGGGTTTTGGTATTTTCCTCCTGCATGCTAGAGGTAGCAAAGAAAAACAGCTCTTCGAAATGCTGCTGATATGCATCCATAGTCATCTGTCCTTGATACAAACTCAGAAACTCTCTTTTCATCACATCTCTGAAACTTCTGGGAAAATACTTCTCGAAGAATGCTTCTTTATAGATAGCCCAGGTCAATTGGGTGTGCTTCATTAACAGATAACTTTGAGTAGACTTCCACCAATGGTGTGCATCGCCCTTCAGCATAAATGTGGCACATAGCACTTTTTCTTCTTCATTTACAGTCATCATCATGAAGTTCCTTTCCATCTCGTCAATCTAGTGAGCTGGCCTCAAAGGATCCGATGGCTTGCCATTGAATTCCTTAGGCTTCATTTTCAGGAAATGCTCGATCAGTCGAGAATGGTCCAGCTGATACTGAGCATATGCTCCATATATAAGCAGTTGATACTAGTAATTGCCTTGATTGTATATGCCTTAAGCTACTTCAAGGTTTTGTACTTGAGCTTGTTCAAATGGCGTTTGAGGTGCTTGAGGTACCGTATTGTTCATAGTCGATGCTTAGGGCACGGTGTTGCTACCCCCTGGTATGGTACTAGCTTGTCCCGCCGGTAAAGGTGTAGTGGTTGCAACTGAAAAAGCCATTCCCATAGCAGCTTGCATGTTGGCTTGCACTTCCTGTATTTGCTGCAACTGTTGTGCTAGATTCATCACCACAGTAGCCAAATCTGTAGGTGGGGCTTGCAAGTTTGTGGGATTGGCTTGGTCTTTGACTCCTGGTGGTACTGTATTCTAGTTCTCCTGTTCCTCAGGGTTTTCATGGCTATTTTCCTCCACAAGTGGTGGTGGTGGAATTGGGTTAAGTCCTCTCTTGGTTATTCTTCGCCTAGCCATTTCCTTTTTTTGGCGGTGGTAGTGTCTGAAAGTCAAGGAACATATGAGGCAATCATAATATACGTCATTCTCATGTCAAAATCCAAATAAACAAGGCAAAATCTCAATCTTTAAAGTCATTCAGTCAAAACAGAGCATTTTTCATCGTGGGGTCGATGGTGGGGTCGCAGTATATGCAACCACAAGGTTGCGACCACACAAACCCTGTCAGCTCACCGAAAGCTTGTGGTCGATCGTGTGGTCGCACTATATGCGACCACAGGGTTGCGACCACACAAACCCTGTCAGCTCACCGAGAGCCTGTGGTCGATCGTGAGGTCGCATTTTTGGTCGAATTCTGCAACCACACGATCCCAAATCAGGTTTTTAAACCTGATTTTTTAAGCCATTCTCCATATTTCTCTTTTGTCTTCAACTCAACTCGCCACCACTGAGTTGCTACAGTGCCGACCATACCAATTTGGTGATTCTTTCCTCGATTTACGACCTACGTTCCGTTCTTCTAGGTATGTTCCCTACTCTTTCTCTTTTTTTAAGCTTTCATACCTAGGTTTTGCTCTATTTATAGGGTTTTTTTCAAATTAACATTTTTCTGACCGTAAAAATTTGATTTTTATTGGGGGTTATTGCTATTGGCCACCCAATGGATGAAATCCCTCATGAAAATTTGAGTTTCATCGATTAGTTTAATAGAAGCTTGAAAATTCCCATTTTTGACCTAAATTTTAGGGTTTTTCCAAATTATCAAAATTTCTTCAAATTCAACCAGTTAGTTTAAATTTTTGATTGTATGTGCCTTGCAGGATGGTTTGGGACCTATGTAAGTCCTCCTGCCCAAATGTTTGGGTGAAAAGTGAGGCTTTTGGCCAAATTATGCCGTCATAATGTCAAAATTTTAAAATTTTACTATATCTGATATGTTGCTTGTTGGTTTATACTCTTGCAGACAACATGGCTTGCACTAAAGTCCCCAGAGTTTATGATCACTATCGCTCCCGGTCTATTGAAATAGAAGCACAGTATGCTCGGTACGAGCGTAAGAAGGTGGAAGGGGGTTGTTGTGTCAACTTGGCCAACCTAGCCCTATTTGATGTGGAGGACACATTCGGTGATATGGGCTGGTTCCCTGTGATTCTTTATGAGGGTTGCACCTATCCTGAGTTAGTGAAACAGTTTTACTGTAATTTACAGGTGAAGGGTGACCTAGAGGACATAGATAGGGGTTGAGAGCTCAGGATCACCAGTTTAATTAAAGGGGTGGAGATCTCCTTTAACTACCAAGAGTTGGCTGATCTCCTGGGGATCTCAAATGATGGTCCCTTGGTATACTGCGCACCCAAGGAACCCCAGTTCTGTCAGTGAGCATGAGCACAGAGATTGACCACCAGATTCTTAGGGATGATCGCTGGCAAATGAAGGCAATCAACTTACGGCCGAAACCCCGAGTGTATTGCAAGATCATTCAGCACAATCAGATTCCCCAAAGTGGACACTATGAGAAGGTTTCACAGTTGACCCAGTACCTTATGTACTGCATCTGCACAAGGTAACCTATTTGCCTTCCTTATATCATTATCAGGACCATGCTCCATGCTACGACACCTAGTCTGGTGGGTAACCTACCCTATGGACGTTTGATCACTACTCTGCTCACTCGCCTGTAGGTAGACTTGGTCGATGAGAGGATTCATGAGGACACTTTTTCGAATGACCTTGACCGGGAGGCCATCTGCAGGATGGGGATGCGATATGTGTAGGTCAGTGACGAGGAGAGAAATGCTATGGTGCATCCCCGTACTCGAGTAGAGGTAGTAGACGCGGAGGCAGCAGCAGCAGCAACGGAGGTTCACCAGAGTGATGATGAGGAGGATGATGATAGGATGTTCATGGACATGGATGCCATACCTCCTCCAGCACCCCCAGCTCCATGATGTCTTTATTTATTTTTACTTTATACTACAGAGTAACTGTCCGGATTATGGACCGTACTTCGATTTGGATATATGTTAGTTTTATTCTCATTTGATATATACATAGAACTTGTTTCTTATTTACATATGTGTATTATTCTCTTTCTTAGTTTATAGTCTCATACAACACAGGTGCTTATGGTGTGTTCTTATTAAAGCTTTTAAGTTTATCCTAACTTAGTTTACAACTCTTGTAGAAGTTTACATGTTTGATAGATAGAGCTCGAGAACTCTGATACCAAGTTGTCACACCCCAATTTTGAACCAATCAGAATAGTGTGATGAACCGTTTATGAACTAATGGTTCAACCAGGATCTCGTATAGGCCATGCCCATTTGACCAAGCCAGATACAACCACAACCATAATCAGAGTAAATAAACAATAGCAGAAGTTTTTAATATTAATGAACTGAGTATCTAACAGTGATAACATAATTAATTATCCAATTATCTCCAAATGACTCAAGACATAAAAATAAAATAAAATAATTAATTACATGTTCTGATAACCAACAACTAAATCTAATCGAAAACACAAGAGTTGCACTCGCACGGCGAATCATGTGACTCCACCATAGCTTCCACATCCATCGCAGCAACATGACCGAACATTGGTGCATTCATATAATCTTCTACGGTAGAACCTTATTCAAGGGAGTGTCTTAAGCCCAGGAAGCAGCTACAGCAAGGAAAGGTTTATGCAGTTACATCTGAGGATGCTGCCGCATCGCCGGATGTGATCACAGGTATGACCTGAACCTTTCATTTTGTACTACCTTGTGTGAGCATGTAGACTAAATTAAATCAAATCACAGGTATCGTACCTATTAATGGCATACCCGCCAGAGTACTCTTTGATTCTGGAGCTACTCATTCTTTTATATTTGTGTCATTTGAAAAGAAGCTAAATCTACCCCTCAGACCTTTAGACTACAAATTGCTTGTACGTTCACCTACGGGATTAGAAGTGGAACTAGAAAAAGGTTATGGACTATGTCCAGTTCTTATCGGTGAAAAGATTTTGGATGCAACCTTAATTCAACTCGAGATGGCAGACTTTGACGTTATCTTGGGAATGGATTGGTTAGCTCGGCACTCTACAAACCTATTATGTGCAGAAAAGAAATTTACATTTAAAGACAAGGAAGGAGCAAAGTTTAGTTTTACGGGAACCAAACTTTCCTATAAACGAAAACGCATTCTCTCTACATTAAAGGCTAGAAAATGCCTCGAGAAAGGGGGAAATGGGTACCTAGTAGCCGTGGTCGATCTCACCAAGGAAGCACCAAAAATAAAAGATATTTATGTTGTGCATGACTTTCTGGATGTATTTTTTGAGAAACTACCAGGACTACCACCCGATCGAGCGATAGAGTTCGTTATAGATCTCATACCGGAAGCAACACCAGTATCTAAAGCACCTTTTCGAATGGCTCTTACTGAACTGAAGGAACTAAAGATACAATTACAAGAATTACTGGACAAGGGTTATATCGGACCCAGCATATTACCATGGGGAGCACCAGTATTGTTTGTGAAAAAGGACGGTAGTGTTCGACTGTGTATAGACTATCGGGAATTGAATAAGTTTACAATCAAGAATCGGTGCCCACTGCCTCGGATCGATGACTTGTTCGATTAGTTGTAAGGTGCTAAAGTGTTCTCCAAAATTGATCTTTAGTTGAAGATTAAGGAAAATGATATTCCAGAGACAGCATTTAGAACAAGATATAGATATTATGAATTTTTAGTCATGTCTTTTGGATTAACTAATGCACACGTAACTTTTATGGAACTCATGAATCGGGTATTCCATGATATGTTGGATACATCAGTTATTGTATTTATTGACGACATACTAGTCTACTCCAAGGATAAAGAAACTCATGTCACAAATCTAAGAGCCGCTCTGCAACGACTAAGAAAAGAGAAGCTTTACGCCAAATTTACAAAGTGTGAGCTCTGGCTAAATGAAGTCGCTTTCTTAGGCCATGTAGTATCCACTGATGGAATTAAAGTGGATCCTAGCAAGATTGAAGCCATTGTGAAATGGGAAGCACCCAAGAATGTTGCAGAAATCAGAAGTTTCTTAGGCTTAGCTAGTTACTATCGACGATTCGTGGAAGATTACTTTAGAATCGCCGTACCTCTCACTAGTTTGACTAAGAAAGGAAAAAAGTTTGTTTGGACCGACAAATATGAGGAGGGTTTCCAAACATTGAAAGCTAGATTGATATCTGCTTCCATCTTGACTATTCCTATCTCAAGACAGCCATTTACCTTGTACACTGATGCGTCTGGGTTGGATTTAGGATGTGCACTTATGCAAGGAGAATAAGTAGTTGCGTATGCCTCAAGACAAATGAAGACGCATGAGAAGAACTATCCCACTCATGACATGGAATTAGCAGCAGTAGTACATGCTATCAAGATATGGAGACATTATTTGTATGGTGAGAAATTTCAGAATAAATCAGAACATAAGAGTCTTACTTATCTTTTCAATCAAAAGGAATTGAACATGCGACAGAGAAGATGGCTGGAGTTGCTAAAAGATTATGATTGCGATATTCAGCATCATCCAGAGAAGGCTAATGTAGTTGCTGATGAGCTATGCAGAAAAGCAATGATAAAATCCCAGGGAGAAGATAACACAACTGCGGCAATGTGTGTTATAGGAGAAGTATTAAATTATGATAATGAGCAGTTCATGATAGATACACCGGATGGATCAACCAACCAAGGGTTTATTCATCGATTTTCAAATATGTTTGCCACATTAAAGATTGTATCTGACCTGATAGACGAAGTAAAAACAGCTATTAAATCAGGCCCTTATCTGAGAACAGTGCAAGAAGACCTCGAAAAAGGTAGGACTACTGTAAAACCCGTATCGAACTAACCGATCTTACCACCTTGTATCAGGTCTTCCTATCATGGTCGGATCAAGCGGACCAAGTGCGTGAAGAAACCATAAGACCAGGTATGAAATTGAACCTAAAAACAGTCAATTATGAGGGTGTGGTCGCATACCTAAACAGGTGTGGTCGACCACACCTCAAAATAAAGCAACCACAAGAAATTAGGTCATGTGGTCGCATGTTTCAAAGGGTGTGGTCGACAGGTTCTGCGACCCCACCTGCTACCACAAGGAACCCAGACAGAAACCGAGTTTAGGAAACCTTCCTAATTCGAAGGGGGTTCTTTCCTAAACTAAGTAAGGCTTGTTATGGAGGGTTTTCCTCTATAAATATGACGTCCCTTAGCCTCTTTCATCCTTTTAGAACTCAAATTGAAAGTGAGAGAAAGAGAAGAGGAGGAAGAGAAGGAGAATTGAAGAGGGTGTGGTTGCATGTGTGGTCGCAGGAAATGCGACCATACCTTGCGACCACACACCCTGTGGTCACAGAAACTGAGACCACAGGTGCTGCCACACCTGCGACCCCTCAGTTTTTGTTAGTCTAAATTCATGGGAATTAATTTTAATTTAAAAGCTATAAATTTGTTAGGTTTCCAAGTGGTTTAAAAGAGATTTACAAAGCTTGAACGAGAATCTACTATCGACCAAAGGTGAGGGAACAAGACCTAAATTAATTGACTAATAATAAACTATTTTTATTTATTGTGTCCAATGCCATGAATGATTCTATGCATGTATGCTTGTAATGTGCATTTCACATGTCATCCAATATTTTTGTTATTACTGTTCATGCATATTTAATTCAGTTTATATATAACATGATGATGATGATGATGCTAAGAATAGGCATGTGAATGTATGTGTGTGGTTAGTATGCTTGATATGAGTGGAGCATCAGGGGGAGGACGTGACATTGTGGTTCATCCTGGTCACCAGACTCTAGCTGTCACACCCCAATTCTGTACTATTCAGAATGGTGTGATGAACCGTCAACAAACCAACAGTTCAACTAGGATCTCGAGTAGGCTATATCCATTTTATCTAAACCTCATACATCCACATTCATAATCAGAGTAAATACAAAATAGTGGAAGTCTTATAATAAAATGAACTGAGAAATCTAAATATGATAATCATATTAAAATATCTAATTATGCTGTTTCAACAGAGACATAAATAAAATACCAATTACATGTTTTTACTAAATCCAAATAATTAAAATAAAATCTAATCGAATACGCATGAGTTGCACTCGCAAGAGGAGTCATGCATATCCACTTCGTCTTCAACTTCCATTGCCGCCATGTGCCCGTACACTGGAGCGTTGACATAATCTTCGACGGTAGTACTTGCATCATCAACTAAAAATATTCGACGTCGAGAGGGTGAGCACACATCATGGCTCAGTGAGCAAACAAAACAATGCAACAATACATATGCATGCATTCAATTCATATCTGTGATCTGGTTTAAAGTTTACAATATGCAATAAAAAGGGTAGGAGGTCAAAGGTTAACGTTTATTGATCTCTCCTCTATACACAGGGTGTGGAAGCCCGCCCAAAGGTTAACGTTTATTGTTGTCCCCATCCACCCTACCATGAACATTGTACAACAAAGGTTAACGTTTATTGTTGTACAGTGCCATACCAACACGTAAGCCTCTGCTGGCGAGGGCTTGCAAACTGGGCTCACAACTAACCAATCCTAATGCTAAACAGTGTATCCAAGGCCTCACCCCAGCATCCCTCAGAGGGCGGAGCTTTTGGTTTTTTCATGTTATGTTGTCAAAGAGTTGAACAATGAAAATAGATGGCGAGTGCCTGACCCGAATTGATCGGGTCATGTAGGAACAAGGTTCAAGTCTATAGTCGGTCTGTTAGGATGCCTCAGCTTTGAGTTGCATATGCCTTTTCTGCATCTGATATCCCTAACCAGAGGCGATCGACAGTGAGGGTGATTCCGGCGCTTCATCGCTGGCTCATTCGTATGGGAGGTCGGTGATAGACTGGTGAGATTCTATCTCTCGGTCTTCTCGTTGGGGAAGCTGGTGGTTGTTGCCAAGCGCAATGACTATCAATATGCTATGCTTCTATTGTTGGATCCTTCTCAAAAGAATGGACCGAAGCTTGTATTCGGGCCCGGTACTCTCTTTCGTCGTTATGCTTGAAAGAGTGTAGGTTAGCCGAAAGATGGTCTCAATTTCAATTCAGACATGGGTTTGATTCACACTCTATGTTCGGAGAAATATTTACCATCCGAAAAGAGGAAAAAACAGAGTCTTTGTCTAAAGAAATGCATTGAGAAAGGGCAGATGAATAGAACCTTTCAACGAGATAGTGCTTTTTCAAATCTCTCAAAATGGAATCTGTTCCAAAATATATGCCATGGTTCCTTACTTCGACAGGGTGCAAATATCTAAATTTCACCCTTTTAGATACTTTTTCAGATCTATTGCCGATACTAAGTAGCAGTCACAAATTTGTATCTATTTTTCATGATATTATGCATGGATCAGATATATCATGGCCAATTCCTCAGAAAAAATGGTGTCTTCCACAATGGAATCTGATAAGTGAGATTTCGAGTAAGTGTTTCCATAATCTTCTTCTGTTTGAAGAAATGATTCATCGAAATAATGAGTCACCCATTCCGTTGACATGGACACATCTGAGATCACCAAATGCTCGGGAGTTCCTCTATTCAATCCCTTTCCTTCTTCTTGTTGCTGGATAC
The DNA here is from genome assembly GCA_028583415.1 of Protea cynaroides. Lineage (NCBI taxonomy): Eukaryota > Viridiplantae > Streptophyta > Magnoliopsida > Proteales > Proteaceae > Protea > Protea cynaroides. The sequence goes on along the minus strand of CM053276.1, from coordinate 37,547,931 downwards.
GTCATTCGTACACATCTTCTCAACCACAACAATTAGGAATAGAAAATCTATATGAAAGAAAGACCTAACTGTTAGAATAAAGGTATCCATTGTTATTTGATTTGATATATTGCAGTCCGTAACGTGAAGTGAATTGGGTGAAAGTGCGGAAAGAGAGGGATTCGAACCCTCGGTAAACAAAAGCCTACATAGCAGTTTCAATGCTACTGTAAGACCCGCATGCCACGAACCCGGCCTAACCTTACATTTCGTGTCGGGACCCATCTACATATCATGGTCGAACCAAGCGGACCAAGTGTATGAAGAAACCCAAGACCCAATATGAAAATTTACCAAAAACAGTCAAAATGAGGGTAGGGTCGCAGGTTTTAACAAACAGGTCCGACCCTCCCATCGACACTCACTATCGACCCTTGGCATTCGGGAAAAACAGCACGAACCGAAAATTGAGAAACCTTCCTAATTTCAATTGAAACCTTTCCTAAACTCAATGGGACTTATTTTGGAAGGTTTTGCCCTATAAATAGGACGTCCCTAAGCCTCTTTCACTCCTTTTATAACCCTAATTGGATTGAGAGAAAGAGAAGAGAAGGAAGAGAAGAAGAGAAGGAAAACTTGAAGAAAAAGGCTAAGGAAGAAGAGAAAATTCAGAGGAACTCTGAATCTCAGCAAACCTAAGGTATGAATACATTCCCCATGATTTATTTAAGACTTTAGAATGGTTTATGAAGAAGGTATGACTTAAAAGAAACTCAAATCATCCATCTATGGTTTCGTTTCAATGGAAACTATGGAGGAGATCATTAAAACCATGTAGGTGAATAAAGTATAGTTCTAAACCATAGAACATGTATAGAATGGATTGTGGAAGTAAGCCATAGGACCCAACCATGAAAGAGAGAACGAAATCTGATATTTTCGACTCAAACCATGGAGGGTCGCACCTAGGGTTGATGGCAGATCCGACCCTAGCATCGACCCTCAGTATTCGGGAAGTTCAGATTAGGGGGATCATGACTCCGACCCTACCTCCGACCCTCAGTTAACAGAATGGTTTTTAAATTCCGAATAAATTCTAATTAAATTTTATCGACTTTGTTAGGTATTCTAGCAATATAATAACATTATAAAGGTGATTCTAAAGCTTGGAAAAGTATCTATTAGCAAGCTAAGGTGAGGAAACAGAACTCTAAACTAATTGGTTAATAACAAACTGTTTTCTATTTCTTGAGTCCAATGCCATGCTTGATTCTATGCGAATATGTTTGTAATGTACATACAGCATGCCATCCAATATTTCTATTACTTGTTCATGCATATTTACTTTATTGTTTATAACATGATGATGATAATGATGATGATGATAGGAATAGGCATGTGCTTGTATGTGTGTGTTTGATGTACTTGATGCGAGCGAATATCAGGGGAGGTGTGATGTGAACTTCAATAAACGTTAACCTTTGGCGGGTCTCAGCACTTTAGCTCTATCTCTAACTCAAGTCTTGTGCATTAGCATCATCGTATCGCCATTACTTTAGCAGAACTGTTATGTCGTAGAGTATCAGGGGAGGTGGTATCGGTCCTTGTAGTCTCTGACTCTACCGGGGGACCTTAGCTCTATCTCTATGGACATTCTGAGGGATGTTGGGGTGAGGCCTTGGATACACTTTTTGGCATTAGGATTGGTTAGTTGCAAGCCCAGTTTGTAGCCCTCGCCAACAGGGGCTTACGTGTTGGTATGGTACTATATAGCAATAAACGTAACCTTTGTTATATAATGTTCATGGTTGGGTGCATGTGAGTTGACGATAAACGTGATCTTCGGGTAACGTCACACACTCGTGTATAGAGGCGGGGTCAATAAACGCGACCTTTGGCTACCTAAACCTTTCTATTGCATACTGCAAACTTTAAACTGGACCAAAGATATGAATTGAATCGCATGCATATGTATTGTTGCATTGTTTTTTTTTACTCACTGAGCTCAAGTTGGAGAGCTGACCCTCGCGCGCGCAATTCTTTTTAGTTTCTGATGTTGCAGGTACTATGATTTAAGATTTTGTCTACACGCCAACATATGCACGGGTGGAGGCTATGAATGAGCAAGCTGTGGAGAACGAACATGGTTCGTTACACGAGCGTTTCAGCGATGGATACGTTTAGTGTTTAGTTTTCGTATTTGGATATTGTAATATGTATTAAGTTATGTTTTGGTTACTTGGAAATAAATGGAATATTAATTATTTATCATGTTTAGACCTCAGTTCATTATCTGTAAGACTTTCGCTATTTATTTTATTACCTCTGATTAATGTGGAATGTGTTTTGGTTTATCATATGTGGGATAGCCTATTTTGAGATCCTGGTTGAACCGTTGGTTTATTGACGGTTCATCACACCATTCTGAATGGTGCGGAATTGGGGTGTGACAACTTGGTATCAGAGCATCTGGTAGGCCTTACCCATTAAACCTGAATACTTCCACTGGAGTCCATGAACTGAGTTAGGATAAATTAAAAGCTTTAATACAAACAAACCATAAGCACTTGTGTTGGTTGAGACAGAACTTAAACAAGACGATAATGTACGTATAAAAGGTGGAACCATATATATACACTCACACAGAAAGAGAAGACCAAAAATTATCCTAATAAACAAACAATTTAGGGTATTATCTATAAGTTGGGTAGTTATCCAAGTATACAAGGATATAGTACAGTAGCAAGAAGGGAGCTTCTGTAAAGCAGAAAATTGAATACCGAGTTGGTACTCACCCGATGTGAAACTTGATGAATGACTAAGGAAGGAGAAAATGGCTAGTAATGCCTAATTCCCTGCAAAGGTAAAGGAAAAGATCTCGGGCTAAATCCAACAGAGATAGAAGAATAACGACCCTACATTAAGGATAAGAATAACTACAAGAAGATAAAGCTATACCCCTGGGTGACGTGGAGACTCAGAGTGAGATCCATTACAAGCTGATCTATTGCCCACTACGCAAGAAGAGGATGTTGCAACTTGACCCCACCACTATCAGGGTCGAGAACGGGTAATGAAAACTCATCTGAGTTGGTAATCAGATTAGAGCAAATAAAAGGAGGTGAACAACCAAACCACTCCAGCCAACCACCTGGACTACTAAGCACCTTGGTTATGGTTGTCATAAACTTGACCCAATAAAATACAAGAGCAACAACAGATGAGACCGACTATGCAAGTTTCTATGTAAATCACTACCCAAGTTACCGATGCTACATCAACACCTCCGGGTCAAACCAAGTATGGTGCCAACTAGTAGCGACATTGTACCCCCGTACATGTTAGCACACAGTACCTACCATACAGCAAGTCCCAGTAATGCACACCCCAGTGCAGAAGTTTGGTGCACAACAAGCAGTGTATCAAGGTGGTTAACCTTATCAGCCATCGATGTATGGGATAATTGCATCATAACAGAATGATCCAACAGGGATTGAAGAATGTCTTCTGAAGATGATACCTCGGACATTTTCAGCAAAGGATCAAATTTATTATGGCCATATAACTGGATATGTTTATATAGGATGCGGTGCATTATTGATTTGCTCTTATGATTATAGAGGATGCACATACCAGATTTTAATTTCTCGGGCCTTGACAGGATACCTTCTTGACTTAACCTGTCAATTTAAGTTATGGATATTGTTTCTTTAGTATTAGTCCTGATTATACCAATCTGAGCCACTCTCATGATCAACAACATGAACAGAGATATGAACTGAATGAACAGTTAAATGTTTAATCATGTTGAGCGTACATCTTTTCGATTTTACCTGATTTATTGATGTACGAAATCTTTTTCCAGATTTATACCTAATTTACTGATGTATGAAAGCTTCTCCAGATTTACTCTTGTAGTGCCTTGACCAATGGCATTATATATTCGATAGAACCTATAACCATGAGGTTAAGAACTATAAAACCTCTATGCATTTGGACCACCGTGCAACTTAACGATCTTTTGATGCCGGTTGAATTACCACAGATTTACTCCTGATTCTTTAAACCTAGGTTAACTAGAGTCGAGACCCATATACAAGAGATTGGCTCTCGAAAAGCAAGTGTTGTCATTATGCTAAATCGACAGAAGGAAGTGAATCACTTTTGGATGGACATTTTGATTCATTCACTCCCTGACCTTTGTTGATAAAGATGAGTAGTGATAATGGAATGATTGGAAGAAAGATGATTGGATTCAGACTAAATACTATAGCCAATGAACCTCAGATGAAGTAATGGAGAATCTATTTTGAGATTTCTAAATGGGTGGATATGAGCCATGTCTATAAAAGAGTGCATGAGCAAAAAGTGAAAACTATCAAGAGTAACTAGGAAAGAGTAGATAGCACTCAAGTAAAGTTAAAGATGGTTATATCGGTATGAATTTTAACAAGATAGAAGATTCCTAAAGGCAAATTTAAGAGTGGATATAAGGATAACGTCATGGCATAAGTAGTACTCAATTTAATAAAATGATAATTGAGTTATGCCCAATGTTGAGGGATATGATTAAGTAAAGACCAAAATAGTTTGGCTGAATTAATGAATTTATAAGCATATACCCTAATGCTTATAGATAGACTTGGGATATGAAGTAACAATCACAAGATATGTTTCGAGGTATATGGAAGAGAGAGCAAGGTAGAAAAGCAAGGATAAAAGAAATACAAGCTAATGAGTGCAATATGAGATTTTGATGATAGTCTTTGAAAAATCAAAAGAGATGAAGGAACTAGACAAGCTCTTAAGACCTTTACATCAGATTTTGCTAGTTTAAGCACTTTTGGACTAAATGTTGTTTTAGATGAGTGTTATGAACAATGATTGAATCATATTAATGGATGGATGAAATTTTGATGCAACCTAATTAGACTTGAGATGGCAGACTTTAACGTCATCTTAGGGATAGACTGGCTGTCTAAACACTCTACAAAGTTTGTATGTGCATAGAAGAGGTTATCATTCAAGAATAAAAATGACATATAATTTAGTATTATTGGAAGTATGTTGCCTAGGAAGTGAAAGTTGATCCTCTCTATGCTAAAGGCGAAGAGATATTTTGAAGAGAAAGAAGTTGGATATATGGTTTCTTGTGGTATACGTTACCAAAGAAGCACCACGGATGGAAGATATTGATGTGATACGTGAATTTCCTGATGTATTTTCAGGAAACTTATCGGGTTACCATCTGATTAAGTGACCGAGTTCGTCATTGACTTGTTACCAAGGACGATACTTGTGCCAAAGGCACCTGTAGAGTAGCTCCTATGGAGTTGAAGGAACTGAGACTCAACTACAAGAGTTATTAGACCATGGTTCTAATCAGCTAAGTATTGCATCACAGAAAGCGCCAACGCAACTCGTGAAGAAGAAGGACGGAAATTCACGTATCACAGATGGAAGATATTGATGTGATACATGAATTTCCTGATGTATTTCCAGGAAACTTATCGGGTTACCATCTGATTAAGTGACCGAGTTCGTCATCGACTTCTTACCAAGGATGATACTTGTGTCAAAGGCACCTGTAGAGTAGCTCCTATGGAGTTGAAGGAACTGAGACTCAACTACAAGAGTTATTAGACCAGGGATCTAATCAGCTAAGTATTGCATCACGGAAAGCACCACCTTTGCTCCTTGCAACTATTTAAACAAGTCATCGATCTGAGGTAGTAGATATCGATTCTTGATCTTGAACTTGTTTAGTTCCCAGTAGTCTATGCATAATCTGATTGATCTTCGATCAAGATATCATCAGCGGAAGGATTTTGGACAGAAATATTTTCGAAGATAGCCTTTAGAATCAGGATTGGACATTATGAGTTCTCAATTATAACGTTTGGATTAACCAATGCCCTTACGTCTTTTATGGAACTGATGAGCTGGGTGTTTCATCACCTGTTGGACACCTCGGTCATAGTTTTCATAAATGATATTTTGGTTTATTCCAAGAATGAAGCAACTCATATAACAGACTTTAGAATAGCTTCACAACAACTGAGAAGTGAAAAGCTTATTTCCAATTCCAAGGAATATGAGTCCCGATTAAACAAAGTGATCTTCTTAGATCATGTAGCATCATAAAAAGGGATTAAAGTGGACCCTATTAAGATAGAAGCAATTGTAGGGTGAGAAACACCTAAAGAATATTGCAGAGATCAGAAGTTTCTTGGGTTTAGCTGGTCATTTCAGACGATTTTGGAGGACCACTCTAAGATCGCAATACCTCTTACCAAGCTAACCAGGAAAGGAGATGAATTTAATTGACTGACAAGGGTGAAGAATATTTCCAGATTCTAAAGTAAGATTGATATCAGCTCCCATCTTGATCGTTCCGGCACCAGGGAAACCTTTTACCCTATCCATCGAAGCTTTCGGATTGGATCTAGGATGCGGGTTGATGCAAGGTAGATAAGCAATTGCACATGCTTCAAGAAAAATTGAAGGAGCATGAAAAAAAAATTAAAAATTACCCTACTCGTGATTGGGAATTATCGGTGAGGAATTGTGTAATCAAGACTTGGAGACATTACCTATACAGAGAAGAATTTTAGATTAAATCGGATTACAAGAGTTTTATTTATCTCTTCATCAGAGAAGAGTTGAACATGAGGATAAGAAGATGGCTGAAATTGCTCAAGGATTAAGACAAGGATATCTAGTATCATCCAAGGAAGGCTAGTGAAGTAACTAATACCTTAAGCAAAAAGGGAATTATGAAGTCCAAGGAAGGACCCAGTATAAATGCTGCCTTATGTTTCGCAGTAACAGATTCAGATTTGGAAGAAGAGTAACTTATAATAGAAGCTAGTGACGATCCAATTGAGCGAGAATTTATGGATGAACTTATGGAGCAATAATTCGGTTACGTTTGTGGCATTAAAGATCATCTCTAAATTGATGGATTAAGTAAAAGTAGCAATTTTGTTAGATCTGTATACAAGAACAATGCAAGAAGATTTAGAGAAAGAAAAACCCAAACCTGACTTACTTTGGGTGTGGAGACGGTACTCAGATACAAAGGTAGATTCTGAATACACGAAGATACGACTTCGGATATTATGAAGAGGATAATGATAAGAGCCCATTGTACTCCATACTCAGTACATACTAGAGTACCAATATGTATCATGACATGAAGAGATTATTTTGGCAAAAAGGGAATGGAAGTGGTTGTGGATAGATGCATGTTTCAGTAATTGAATTATCAGCAAGTAAAGGGCTGAAAGACAAAGACCAACATGGCTACAACAATAACTATCAAAGCCAGTCTGGAAGTGAAACTGCATTACAATGAACTATGTCACTGGTATGCCACTGATCGATTGACGCAGTTTGAGTGATTGTTGATCGCATTACGAAGATAGCTTATTCCGTTACGATACAACCTCGGTATGCTTTGGAGCGGCTAACTAAGCTATATATGGATAGTATTGTCAGATTGAATGGTATGCATGAGAGCTTAGTGTCGGCCAGAAGCTCATGCTCTATTTCAAAGTTTTGGGAGGATCTACAAAAAAAAATAATAATAATGGGGACAAAGTTGAAGTTAGTACCGCACTTTACCTCAAATCGACGGACAGTCGGAGCGGACTATACAAATCCTAAGAGATATGCCCCAAGTTTATGAAATTGATTTCAAGGAAGTTGAATTGAGAAGTTACCGTGAATTGAAGTTGCTACTAAGCTACCATGTAAATGTCACCTATAAAGCATGGTACGGTAGAAATGTCAAACCCCTGAGTTTTGGAATGAAGTCGGTGAATGAAGAATTTCAAGACCTAAGTCTATGGAGAAAACTGTCGAGTGGCAGACAAGATCAAAGAAAAAGGGCCAGGAGAGACACCAAGACCTTGAGTTCGCCATAAGCGACAAAGTGCTTTTGGAGATATCACTTATGCATGGTTTAAAACAATTCAATGAGAAGGGAAAGTTGTATTCTATATATGTGTCGGATTTTATAAACTTTGGGAGACATAGAAAAGTTGTATATCAATTAGCGTTACCGCTATCCATGTCTAGTGTGCATGATGTATTTCGTGTGTCTCTATTGAATAAGTACATTGGAGATCCATATCAAAAGTATTGACTACAGAATCACTGGATTAAATAGGAGATTTAACTATTGAAGTGGTACCAGTCTAGTTCACTAGTTGAAAGGTACAACACATTAAAAGCTTGGTATCAATTATACGAAGATAATCTGACGAAGACAAGACGTGGAGAAGATGGCATGGAAAAAAGAAGATGCAATGCGGAAATAGAATTCCCACCTATTGCCTTCGAGGTAAATTCAAAATTTTGAGGACAAAATTTATTTTAAGGATGGGGGAGTTGTAAGATTCGTACGTTCAAATTTTGAGGACAAAATTCATTTAAGGATGGGGGAGTTGTAAGATCCGTACTTTCAAATTTCGAGGACGAAATTTATTTTAAGGGTGGTGGAGTTGTAAGACCCGCACGCCACGAACCCGGCCTAACCTTACATTTCGTGTCGGGACCCATCTACATATCATGGTCGAGCCAAGCGAACCAAGTGTGTGAAGAAACCCAAGACCCAATATGAAAATTTACCCAAAAACAGTCAAAATGAGGGTAGGGTCGCAGGTTTTAACAAACATGTCCGACCCTCCCATCGACCCTCACCATCGACCCTCAACCATGGGTCGCAGGGTCTATGAGTTGTCCAACCCTCCCATCGACCCTCACCATCGACCCTCGGCATTCGGGAAAAACAGCACGAACCAAAAATTGAGAAACCTTCCTAATTTCAATTGGAACCTTTCCTAAACTCAATGGGACTTATTTTGGGAGGTTTTGCCTTATAAATAGGACGTCCCTAAGCCTCTTTCACTCCTTTTAACCCTAATTGGATTGAGAGAAAGAGAAGAGAAGGAAGAGAAGAAGAGAAGGAAAACTTGAAGAAAAAGGCTAAGGAAGAAGAGAAAATTCAGAGGAACTCTGAATCTCAGCAAACCTAAGGTATGAATACATTCCCCATGATTTATTTAAGACTTTAGAATGGTTTATGAAGAGGGTATGAGTTAAAAGAAACCCAAATCATCCATCCATGGTTTCGTTTCAATAGAAACCATGGAGGAGATCATTAAAATCATGTAGGTGAATAAAGTATAGTTCTAAACCATAGAACATATATAGAATGGATTGTGGAAGTAAGCCATAGGACCCAACCATGAAAGAGAGAACGAAATCTGATATTTTCGACTCAAACCATGAAGGGTCGCACCTAGGGTCGATGGTAGATCCGACCCTAGCATCGACCCTCAGTATTCGGAAAGTTCAGATTAGGGGGAGGGTCGCACCCAGGGTCGATCATGACTCCGACCCTACCTCCGCCCTCGGTTAACAGAATGGTTCCTAAATTCTGAATAAATTCTAATTAAATTTTATCGACTTTGTTAGGTCTTCTAGCAATATAATAACATTATAAAGGTGATTCTAAAGCTTGGAAAAGTATCTATTAGCAAGCTAAGGTGAGGAAACAGAACTCTAAACTAATTGGTAAATAACAAACTGTTTTCTATTTCTTGAGTCCAATGCCATGCTTGATTCTATGCGAATATGTTTGTAATGTGCATACAACATGCCATCCAATATTTCTATTACTTGTTCATGCATATTTACTTTATTGTTTATAACATGATGATGATGATGATGATGATGATAGGAATAGGCATGTGCTTGTATGTGTGTGGTTAATGTACTTGATGCGAGCGAGTATCAGGGGAGGTGTGATGAGAACGTCAATAAACGTTAACCTTTGACGGGTCTCAGCACTTTAGCTCTATCTCTAACTCAAGTCTTGTGCATTAGCATCGTCGTATCGCCATTACTTTAGCAGAACTATTATGTCGTAGAGTATCAGGGGAGGTGGTCTCGGTCCTTGTAGTCTCTGACTCTACCGGGGGGCCTTAGCTCTATCTCTATGGACATTCTGAGGGATGCTGGGGTGAGACCTTGGATACACTGTTTGGCATTAGGATTGGTTAGTTGCGAGCCCAGTTTGCAGCCCTCGCCAACAGGGGCTTACGTGTTGGTATGGCACTATATAGCAATAAACGTAACCTTTGTTATATAATGTTCATGGTTGGGTGCATGTGAGTTGACGATAAACGTGATCTTCGGATAACGTCACACACTCGTGTATAGAGGCGGGGTCAATAAACGCGACCTTTGGCTACCTAAACCTTTCTATTGCATACTGCAAACTTTAAACTGGACCAAAGATATGAATTGAATCGCATGCATATGTATTGTTGCATTGTTTTTTTTTACTCCTGAGCTCAAGTTGGAGAGTTGACCCTCGTGCGCAATTCTTTTTAGTTTCTGATGTTGCTGGTACTATGATTTAAGATTTTGTCTACACGCCAACATGTGCACGGGTGGAGGCTATGAATGAGCAAGCTGTGGAGAACGAACATGATTCGTTACGCGAGCGTTTCAGCGATGGATACGTTTGTTTTTTTTTTTTTTTTTTTTTTTTTTTTTTTTTTTTTTTTTTTTTTTTTTTTTTTTTTTTTTTTTTTTTTTTTTTTTTTTTTTTTTTTTTTTTTTTTTTTTTTCCCCCCTTCCCCCCCTCTCTTTCTTTTTTTTTTTTTTTTTTTCTTTTTTCTTTCTTTTTTTTTTTGTTTTTTTTTGTTTTTTCTTTTGTTTTTTTTTTTTTTCTCCCCCCGCGCCCCTTTTTTTTTTTTCGCCCCCCCCCCCCCCTTCGGGGGGTGCGGGTTGGGGGTTGGCGCCCCCCCCTAAACCCCCCCGGCCATCTCTCCTACATAATAATTATGACCCAGAAACCGAGTGAATAGCGAGTCATTCATGTTATTATAGGTATAAGTACAACCAATCGATTCTAAATATCAAACAAAATAAAAAACTTTGGACCAAATCGGATTCAAATATTGTCTATCGATCCCTGTCAAAAATGAACAATTTCGGTGGAAGATCCACATCTCTTTTTTTTTAGTTTTAGAATGAGTCTGTTTTTATATTATTTTGTTCCGTAACTGTACAATTCCTTTGTTTGTGGGATCCTTTTCCCACGAGAGGTAATGAGAAGAATTATAGAATGGATTGCAACTATGCCTAGATCACGGATAAATGGAAATTTTATTGATAAGACCTCTTCAATTGTAGCCAATATCTTATTACAAATAATTCCAAAAACTTCAGGAGAAAAAGAGGCATTTACTTTGATACAGAGATGGTGTGATTTGATTCTTTTTTGTTTTTTAGTTATTTATCACTTTCAGTCTTACAAAAAAGAAAATAAAAATAAAATATAATTAAAAAAAAAAAAAAAATTTTTTTTAAATTAAAACTTTTTATTTTAATAATTAATTTTAAAATTATCCTTTTCCCTTTCTTTCCCCTTTCTTTTCTATCCATTTTTTTTTTTTTTTTTTTTTTTTTTTTTTTTTTTTTTTTTTCCTTTTTTTTCTCTTTTTTTTTTTTTCCTTTTTTCCTTTTCTCCCCCACCCCCCAACATAAAAAACAAAAACCCCACACCTATAAACAAATAAACCTCTTATTTTTTTTATTTCCCTCCCCTTTTTTTTATTTTTTATAAAAAATAAATACCCAAACCCCCCCCCCCCCCCCCCCCCCCCCCGCTATCTATTTAAAAACCCCCCCCGCCTCGGTTTTGTTGTGGTTTGGCCCCCCCCCCCCCCGGTTCTAAAGCCGCTGTTTTTTTTTGTTTTTTTCTTTCCCTTCCCCCCCCCTCCTCCCCCCTCGAACGATTTTGGGAGTTAAATTAAAGTGGTGGTACCCCCCCCCCTTTATTTTTTATCCTTTTCTTTTTCTTGTTTGGGTTGAAATCCCCCCCCACCCCCCCCCCGTGTTTTTTTTTTTTCCATATTTGCTTTGGTTTTATTTTTTTTTCTTCGATTTGAAATAATATCCTTCTTTGCGGGGGGGCGAGAGCGGTACCAAATCGAGGCAAACTCTGAATACTAGATATGACCCCCCCAAAAAGGGGTCAAGGTCGGCCAGTGAGACGATGGGGGATAAGCTTCATCGTCGAGAGGGAAACAGCCCGGATCACTAGCTAAGGCCCCTAAATGACCGCTTAGTGATAAAGGAGGTAGGGGTGCAGAGACAGCTAGGAGGTTTGCCTAAAAGCAGCCACCCTTGAAAGAGTGCGTAATAGCTCACTGATCGAGCACTCTTGCGCCAAAGATGAACGGGGCTAAGCGATCTGCCAAAGCTATGGGATGTAAAAATGTATCGGTAGGGGAGCGTTCCGCCTTAGAGGGAAGCACCCGCGCGAGCAGGTATGGACAAAGCGGAAGCGAGAATGTCGGCTTGAGTAACGCAAACATTGGTGAGAATCCAATGCCCCGAAAACCTAAGGGTTCCTCTGCAACGTTCGTCCATGGAGGGTGAGTCAGGGCCTAAGATCAGGCAGAAAGGCGTAGTCGATGGACAACAGGTGAATATTCTTGTACTACCCCTTCTTGGTCCCGAGGGACAGAGGAGGCTAGGTTAGCCGAAAGATGGTGCAATTGCTTAACCATTGATATACATACCTCTCTTTTTTTTTTCTCTTAGCCTTTGTTTGGCAAGCTGCTGTAAGTTTTCGATGAAATCTCTTTAGTCCTACAAGCATTCATGATTTATTCGATATAAAAAAAATTTATAACAATTGATAAGATTAGATAAGTCTTACATTATATTATGAACCCTCGATTGAAACATTGAAACTGTTGTATAGCCGCACCGTAATAAGTCTGGATCATCTCATTTCCCCATTCTGACCTTCTACTTCCAATAAATAAGGACCCTAATGGGTCCTCCACAATATCTTTATCTAATTGTGGGTATGTATGAAAGAAAATTTTGGTAAGATTCTATTCAAAATCATTCTATTTAGAATCCTTTGTTCTATCAAAGCGTCGGACTTCTAAATTTTCATAGGGTCCTCCCGAAATTCCTTCCAGAGCCTGTTGAATAATTTTTATGGATTCTTCCATTTCATTAATTCGTACTAAATAACGAGCTATGAAAAATAATTGCAGAAATCCAAACATTTATCTATCCAGCCATGAGGTAAATCAGTAGCTACTCCTCCGATACGAAAATAATTATGCATCATTCGCATACCTGTGACAGCTTCAAATAGATCATATATCAACTCTCTCTCTCTCTGAAAATGTAGAATAAAGGAGTCTGTACACCGATATCTGCCATAAAAGGACCAAGCCATAACAAATGAGAAGCTATACGACTTAGCTCCAGCATAATTGCTCTGATATAGCTGGCTCTTTTAGGTACTTGAATGTTTCCCAACTGTTCTGGTCCATTTATTGTTATTGCCTCTGTGAACATAGTAGCTAAATAATCCCAACGTGTTACATAGGGCAGATATTGTATAATTGTTCGGTTTTCTGCAATTTTTTCCATCCCTCTGTGTAAATAACCCAATACGGGTTCACAGTTAATAACATCTTCACCATCTAAAGTAACGATGGGGCCAGGAGCGCCCGGCTCTGGGGGTTGTGGGGGTTGGGGTGTGGGAGTTGGTTGCCTTTTCGGGTTGCTTGCCCGTGCTATAACCTTACCCCCCCTCATCTTTTCCCCTTCCTTATAACAACAAAAAAAAAAAAAAAAAAAAAAAAAAACAAAAAAAAAAAAAAAAAAAAAAAAAAAAAAAAACAAAAAAAAAACCTAAACCTTACTAACTACAATAAAAAAAAAAAAAATTATTTATTTATATATACACCCTTTTTTTTTTAAAAAAAAAAACTCGCCCCCCCCCCTTACCCAAAAAATATACTAAACCCCCTTTGAGAAAAATTATCCTTCCCTATATATCAATATGGAAAAAAACCCCCTTTTTTTTTGGCCGCGGCGGGGGGCGGGTTTGTTTTGGTTTTTTTGGGTACAAAATGTCACGGGTTCAAATCCTGTCATCCCTACCTATTACTTCTCCTCTGGGCAATAACGAACTTTTCTTAATCAACTCAAGCTCTTAACAGACCCTTACTTAAGCAATTACTTCTGCGTTTGCTTTTTCATTCTCCGTAAATGGAGGATCCGAGTAACATTTTGGCTCGCTATGATGTAATATACCTATCTTTCACCCGAATTACGAAGCTGAACTAAGCGCACAAACACTGGATGGCTCAGTGGGTAGTTCTGCTCTGGTAGTAAAAGGACGAAAGGTAAGTTCAACATCGAAGACAGAAGAAGAGCAGAAAATAAACCATACTTAATATCGTTCCTATGTTGTAGCCATTCAGTAGGGGCCTTCCTAGAGGTGACTTGTCCTGTAAGACCCGTGTCAATCTAACCCGGTCTTACCACCATGAACCAAGTTTACCCATCATGGTCGAGTCAAATGGACCAAGGGCGTAAAGGAGATCGAGATCCCAGGTATCAAATCGACCCAAAAACACTTAAAATAGGGGAAGGGTCGCATACCCAGCTAAGCAGGGTCGGACCTCCCAAAACAGAAAGTCAGACCCTCAGTTTTGAAGGGAGGGTCGGACAGCTTAGGACCCTAGGGTCGACGGGATCATCGACCCTCGGTTGCCAGAAGAAAATAAAATTAGGAAACTTCCTAATTTTCGATTGGGATTCCTTCCTAATCTCAATGGGACTTATTTAGGATGTTCCTACTCTATTTAAAGGACGTTCCTAAGCCTCTTTCACTCCTTTCACAACCCTAATTGAATTGAGAGAAAGAGAGGAGAAGGAAAAGAGGAGGAAGAAAGGCAAGGAAGAGAACTTAGCAAAAAGGAGAAGAATTTCATAGAAAAAGTATTCTTCTCAGGTATGGATACTAATTCCATGAGTTTCTACAGACCTTAGGATAGTTATTGGAGAGAGTGTGATCTCGGAGAAACCCAAACCATCAATCTATGGTTAGATTTCCATGGAAAACCATAGAAGAATGCATGAAAGCTATCTAGGTGGGTTATACATGGTTCCAGACCATGGAATGAATGTTTAATGGAATGTAGAAGCAAGCCATAGGACCCCAAACACGAAGAATGGATCAAAGAGAGGGAATTGGACCAAAGTGCACAGAGGGTCGCACCGAGGGTCGATGACCATCCGACCCTAGGTGTTCCTGACCATCGACCCTCAGTGTTCGGGAAGTTTAGAATCTGGGGAGGGTCGCACCCAGGGTCGATCAGGACTCCGACCTTACCTCCGATCCTCAGTTAACAGAGTGGTTTTTAAATCTGGAATTAATTCTAATTAAATTTTATCGACTTTGTTAGGTCTTCTAGCAATATAATAGCATTGTAAAGGTGATTCTAAAGCTTGGGAAAGTATCTTATAGCAAGCTAAGGTGAGGAACTAGAACTCTAAACTAAATTGGTTAATAACGAAAACTGTTTTCTATTTCTTGAGTCCTATGCCATGCTTGATTCTATGCGAATATGTTTGTAATGTGCATACAGCATGCCATCCAATATTTTTATTACTTGTTCATGTATATTTACTTTATTGTTTATAACATGATGATGATGATGATGATGATAGGAATAGGCATGTGCTTGTATGTGTGTGGTTGGTGTACTTGATGCGAGCGAGTATCAGGGGAGGTGTGATGAGAACGTCAATAAATGTTAACCTTTGGTGGGTCTCAGCACTTTAGCTCTATCTCTAACTCAAGTCTTGTGCATTAGCATCATCGCATCGTCATTACTTTAGTAGAACTATTATGTCGTAGAGTATCAGGGGAGGTGGTCTCGGTCCTTGTAGTCTCTGACTCTACCGGGGGGCCTTAGCTCTATCTCTATGGACATTCTGAGGGATGCTGGGGTGAGGCCTTGGATACACTTTTTGGCATTAGGATTGGTTAATTGCAAGCCCAGTTTGCAGCCCTCGCTAACAGGGGCTTACGTGTTGGTATGGCACTATATAGCAATAAATGTAACCTTTGTTATATATTGTTCATGATTGGGTGCATGTGAGTTGACGATAAACGTGATCTTCGGGTAACGTCACATACTCGTGTATAGAGGCGGGGTCAATAAACGCGACCTTTGGCTACCTAAACCTTTCTATTGCATACTGCAAACTTATATACCAGACCAAAGATATAAATTGATTTGCATGCATATGTATTGTTGCATTGTTTTGGCTACTCACTGAGCCGTGATGTGTGCTCACCCCTCGACGTCGAATATTTTTAGTTAATGATGTAGGTTATACCTTTGAAGATTATATGAATGCTCCAGCATACGGGAACGTAGCGGTGATGGAAGCTGAAGCTGAAGTGGATACATACGACTACTCTTGCGAGTGCAACTCGTGTGTATTTGATTAGATATTTTATAGGTTTCTTTATTGGATTTATTAAGACATGTATTTGGTACTTAAATATTTATGTCTCAGTTGAAAATAGAATAATTTGCAATTAAATTATTAATATCATTTCAGTTTCTCAGTTCATGTTATTATAAGACTTCCGCTATTGTGTATTTACTCTGATTATGATTACGGATGTGTGTAAGTTTAGATAACGTGGGGATAGACTATTTGAGATCCTGGTTGAACCGTTGGTTTATTAGCGGTTCATCACATCATTCTGAATAGTGCAGAATTAGGATGTGACAACTTGGTATCAGAGCATCTCAGGCCTTGCCCGCTGAACTAACATACATTCGAGACAATCGTGAACTGAGATAGGATAAAAGTAAAACAGTAATATTAACACACTGTAAGCACAAGTGATGATTGAGATCAAATTTAAAAAGAGAATAATGCATCTATTAAAAGGGAAACAAGTTACATACAATGAGTGAGAGAAACAAAACGTATATACATAACTAAGCAGAGTACAGTCCACAACCAGGACAGTTACTCTGTAGTACAAGAAAATAAAGTCCGATCAAGAAGCTGGAGGCGAAGGAGGAGGCAGGGCCTCACGATCTCGGTCATAGTCCTCAGCATAGACCCGAGTCAACCAGGCCACCTGGGTCTGGATCGTCTGGAGACTAGCTGCAAGATCGGCTACCCTCCTATCAGTCGCCCACTGGACCGATAACAGCTCATCCACCCTCATACGCTGAGCGTCTAGCAACTCCTCCATCCTCAGATCAGATCTGCGCTGAGCCTCCCTGATCTCCTGCAGCATCTCCATCATATCAGCAGGTGGGCGTGAAGGACCAGCCGCATAAGAAGGACCAGTCTCAGGTACAGGATCCGCCGCAGAAGAAGTACCAACACCAGCCGCACGAGTAGGTGAAGGCGGTGGTATCGCGTCAACATCCATATACATGCAGTCATCATCGTCGACGGGATCCACATGAGCTCTAGCAGCGGCAGCAGCAGCCTCAGCATCAGCCATCTCGATACGAGTGTGAGGGCGCACCATCGCGTTCCTCTCCTCATCACTAACCTGGGCATCCCGCATACCCATCTTACAGATTGCCTCCCAATCTAGAGGCGACGAGAAGGTCTTCTCCTGGATCTTCTCATCTACCAGGTCAACCCCGAGCGGGGTCGAGGGGATTGTAATCATGGGTCCATAGGGTAGGTTACCCCTATGACCAGACAATGTGGCACTAATCATAGTCCGCATGATGATGTCTAGAAGGCAAACAGGCTGGCGAGTGCAGATACTGTAAATCAGGAACTGGGTCAGCTGAGAAACCCTCTCATAGTGCCCACTCTACGGGATCAGATTATGCTGGATAATCTTGCAGAAGACCCGTGGAGCTGGACGCAAATAACAAGCTCTCATCTGCCAACGATCAGGATGGAGTAACTAATTATCGATCTCTGCCCTCATCTCCATCTCAACAAACTGGGGCTCTCCAGGCGCAGAGTACACAATGGGGCCATCATAAGAAATGCCCAACAAGTCGGCCAGCTGTCGATAGTCGAAAGAGATATCTACCCCTTTGACGTAGCTGGTGATGCGCAACTCCTGACCATGCTCAACGTCATTGTAATTCCCCACCACCTGGAGATTACAATAAAACTGGCGCACCAAATCCGGACATGCACATATGTAATGACAGGAAGCCACCCCATGTCACCAAAGGCTCCCTCTATGTTGAACACGGCTAACTCAGCCAAGTTCACCATACGACCACCCTCAACCTTCTTACGGGCATAGTCAGCATACCGTGCCTTGGCTTCATTGGAACGGAAGCGAAGGGGATCACGAACTCTGGGTACCTTGGTACGAGCCATGGTATCTGCAAAATAAGAAAGAGAAGGAAAACAAGGAGTTAATAGGATAAAAATCCAAAATTTGATTTAATAACGACGTAAGTTGACCATAAAGCCCCATTTCTCACCATACAAGTGGGCATGAGAACTTACGTAGGTCTAAACATAACTTACCACCCACATGCAGTAGGAAATTTTAACTGACGATGTCCAATTTGAAGAAATTCAAGAAAAATCGAAAATGTCGACAAATTAGGGCAATAAGAGAAAATTTCAAGTTTCTCGATAACCAACCGATGAAACTCAAAATTTTTTGAGGGCTTTCGTTCCTCGAGACACCAATAACAAAAGCCCCTAATAAAAATTGAATTTTTAAGGTTGGAAAAAGTTTAATTTGAAAAATACAAGTTAAATGGACAAAAACCTAGAAATAGAAACCTAAAAACAGGTAAAAATGAGAGAACATACCTGTATGGATGACGTGGACGTCGAAACTCGGACTAAAATCGACCAACAACAGTGGAGTAGCACTGTAGCAACTCAGAGTGGAGAGGCGAGTCGAAACGGGAGGGAAATAATAAGAAATGACCCAGAATCGGGTCTTAAAAATCTGATTTTTAGTCCGAGGGTCGGACAATTCGACTAGCACAATTGACCCTCGAATCGACCCTCCCATCGACCCTCGGCTCTCAGGAATCTGACAGAATGCTAAGGGTCGGAACTAAAGGTCGGATACCCTTCGACCCTCGCAACGACCCTCAGCTCTCGGGAAGAACAGGTCATTCCCAGGGTCAGATACTAAGGGTTGGACATACCATCGACCCTCACCATCAACCCTGCATAGAAAAGACAGTATTTTTTTTATAAAACGAGCTAGAATTGGAATTGATTATTGGTTAGCATGCCTACATGAAATATAAATGACTTCTCACCTATTTTGATGATTTTTAGGCACCACCAACCACAGAAGAGAATTATGTCTGGACGTAGGGTGACCCGACAGACCCGAAATGTAGTCCCACCACCACCACCCGTGGAGGAGACTAGTCAAGAAAATAACTATGCACCGGGTAATCCAGAATCGACAAACCCTACAAATTTGCCACCTCCAACACCAGAGCTAACAACCGTGGTGATGAATCTGGCACAGCAGCTGCAGCAGATGCAACACGCACAGGATGCAGGTTGCCATGGGAATTATGTTTCAAGCCACTCAGGCTGCACCCATGCACATAGGACAAGCCAGTGCAGCACCGGTAGGTAACCACCCAGCTCCTCAGACACCTCAGCAACCGGCTGCATAGATTCCAGTGCAGGTCCCAGAAGCAGCTCAAGGGAATTACCAGTATCCACCCCATATGTTTGGGGCAAACCCCCAAAATCAGCTGGACCACTCCCGACTAGTGGAGATATTTTTGAAGATGAAACCCAAAGAATTCAAAGGCAAACCGTCTGATCCGTTGTGGCCAGCACACTGGATAGACGAGATGGAGAGAAATTTCCTCATGATGACTATCACAGAGGAAGAGAAAGTACTATGCCTCACCTTCATGCTCAAGGGCGACACACATCATTGGTGGAAATCAACGAAGGCATATCTACTGACCAAGCACGCCATACTGACATGGGCTATATATAAAGAAGCCTTCTTTGAGAAATATTTTCCACGGAGCTTCACAGATTTGATGGAGAAGGAGTTCCTGAGTCTTTATTAGGGACAGATGTCAGTGGATGCGTACCAACAGCGTTATGAAGAGCTGTTTTTCTTCGCACCACTGAGTATGCAAGAAGAAGAAACCAAAACCCGTAGATTTGTCACGGGACTGAGAGGAAACATCAGAGAACATGTTCTGGGCTTTAAAAAGAGAATTTATAATGAAGCTGTCCAGATTGCTCGAGTTATAGAATCGAGCCAGAAGGAGAGTTATTTTACTCAAAACAGAGGCATCAAAAGGCCAGCCGGAAATTCTTACAACGGAGGCAATAACAAGACGTATAAGCCTTTCCGTCCTCAGAATTTTACTGCTACAACCAAGACTACTCCAACAGCTCAACCTCAGCCAAAGCCAAATTCTGAAGTCCTGAAGTGTTTTAACTGCAACCAGCCGGGACATATGGCAAGGGAGTGCCCTAAGCCCAAGAAGCAATTCCATCAGGGACGTGTATATGTTGTTACGTCCGAGGATGCGGCCGCATCACCCGATGTGGTCACAGGTATGACTGAAACTTTTAAAGTTAAAATTACATAGAATGAGCATGTAGACTAAGTAAAGATAAATCACAGGTATTGTACCTATAAATGGCGTACCCGCCAGAGTACTCTTCGATTCCGGAGCTACTCATTCATTTATATCTGTGTCATTTGAAAAGAAGACGAAATTACCCATCAAAAAATTAGACTACAAATTACTTGTACGGTCACCGATGGGGTTAGAAGTGGAACTAGAGAAAGGTTATGGACCATGTCCAGTTCTCATTGGAGAGAAGACTTTAGATGCAACCTTGATACAACTTGAGATGGCAGACTTTGATGTCATCTTGGGAATGGACTGGTTAGCTCGGCATTCTGCAAATCTATTATGCGCCGAAAAGAAGCTAACGTTCAAAGACAAAGAAGGAGCAGAATTAAGTTTCTCGGGAACCAAACTTCCCCGGTGACGCAAGCTCATACTTTCAGCACTAAAGGCTAAGAAGTGCCTTGAGAAGGGGGAAATCGGGTATCTAGTATCTGTGGTTGACCTAACCAAGGAAGCACCACGAATGGAAGATATTGATGTCGTGCGGGACTATCCTGACGTATTTTCGGAGGAACTACCCGGATTACCACCCGACCGAGCCACGGAGTTTGTGATAGACCTTATACCCCGGAGCCGCACCAGTGTCTAAAGCACCTTATAGAATGGCTCCTACGGAACTGAAGGAATTAAAAGTGCAACTACAAGAACTGCTGAACAAGGATTATATTCGACCCAGTATATCTCCATGGGGGGCACCGGTGTTGTTCGTAAAGAAGAAGGATGGTAGCGTTCGATTATGTATCGACTATCGGGAGTTGAATAAACTGACAATCAAGAATCGATACCCACTACCTAGGATCGATGACTTGTTCGATCAGTTACAAGGAGCGAAAGTATTTTCTAAGATCGATCTTCGATCGGGCTATCATCAGTTGAAGATTAAAGAAGGTGACATTCTGAAGACAGCTTTCAGGACCAGATACGGACATTATGAATTTTTGGTTGTCTTTCGGATTAACTAATGCACCGGCAACGTTCATGGAACTTATGAACCGAGTTTTCCATGATATGTTGGATACGTCGGTTATAGTATTTATTGATGATAGATTGGTATATTCCAAGGACAAGGAAACCCATATCAAGAACCTAAACGCAACCCTACAACGTTTAAGGAAAGAGAAGTTATATGCCAAATTTTCAAAGTGCGAGTTTTGGCTAAGTGAAGTCGCCTTCTTAGGCCATGTAGTATCCGCTAAAGGAATCAAAGTGGACCCCAACAAGATCGAGGCTATTGTAAAGTGGGAAGCACCAAAGAGCGTTTTAGAAATTAAAAGTTTTCTGGGTCTAGCTGGTTATTATCGGAGATTCGTAGAAGACTATTCTCGGATTGCCGTACCTCTCACCAGTTTGACTAAGAAAGGTGAAAAGTTTGTGTGGACTGATAAACGTGAGAAGAGTTTCCAAATGCTGAAGTCTAGATTGATATCCGCCCCGATTTTGACTATTCCTATTCCAAGACAAACGTTTACCTTATACACTGATGCATCGGGATTGGGATTAGGATGTGTGCTTATGCAAGGAGAGCAAGTGATTGCTTATGCTTCAAGACAGTTGAAGGTACATGAGAAAAACTACCCCACTCATGATTTGGAGTTAGCGGCAATAGTACATGATGTCAAGATATGGAGACATTACTTATACAGAGAGAAATTTCAGATTAAGTCGGACCATAAAAGTCTTACTTATTTATTTAATCAGAAGGAGTTGAATATGAGACAAAGAAGATGGCTGGAACTATTGAAAGACTATGATTGTGATATCCAGTATCATCCGGGAAAAGCGAACGTAGTAGCGGATGCATTAAGCAGAAAAGCAATGATAAAATCTTAAGGAGAAGTTAGCACGACTGCAGCAATGTGTACTACCGGAATGGTATTCAATTACGGAAACGAGCAGTATGTGATAGATACAATGGATGGATCAGCCAACCAAGGGTTTATTCATCAGTTTTTGAATATGTTTGCGGCATTGAAGATTATACCGGATATAGTGGATGAAGTGAAGACAGCTATCAAAGCAGATCCTTATCTAAGAACAGTACAAGAAGATATTGAGAAAGATAGGACCAACCCTGAGTTCACCTTGGATGACGAGAAGGTATTGAGATACAAAGGAAGAATATGTGTACCTGAAACAGAAAGTGTAGACATTAGACACCGACTGATGAAGGAAGCCCACACCACCATCTATTCGATACATCCTGGAAGTACAAAAATGTATCATGATCTAAAGAAACTATATTGGTGGAGGGGAATGAAAGTAGATGTAGCTAAGTTCGTGTCTCAATGCCTAAATTGTCAGAAAGTAAAGGCTGAACGACAAAGACCCGCAGGACTGTTACAGCCATTACCGAAACCAGCATGGAAATGTGACTGCATCACTATGGACTTCGTCACCGGACTACCATTGACTCCTCGAGTAGTTGACGTAGTTTGGGTGATTGTGGACCGTCTGACTAAAACAACTCACTTCATACCTATACGACCTCAGTATACACTGGAGAGGTTAGCAAAGCTGTATGTGGATAATATTGTTCGGTTACATGGTGTTCTAGAAAGCATTGTGTCAGATAGAGATCCACGATTTACTTTCAAGTTTTGGGAAGGATTGCAAAAGGCTATGGGTACAACGTTGAAGTTCAGTACTGCATTCCACCCACAGACAGATGGACAGTCGGAACGTACAATTCAGATTCTAGAAGATATGCTACGAGCATGTGTAATTGATTTCAAGGGATCATGGGATGAAAGATTACCACTGATCGAGTTCACGTATAACAACAGCTATCAGGCTACTATACAGATGTCACCTTATGAAGCACTGTATGGCAGGAAGTGTCGAACTCCCTTGTTTTGGAATGAAGTTGGAGAACATAGTATTGTTGGGCCAGAATTTGTTGAAGAGACTTGTCGAGTGGTCGACATTATCAAGGAAAGAGTGAGAACAACTCAGAACCGTCAGAAGCAATATGCAGATACTCGACGAAGAGTTCTGGAGTTCACAGTAGGTGATAAAGTATTTTTGAAGGTATCGCCCATGCGAGGATTGAAGAGGTTCGGACAAAAGGGGAACTAAGTCCAAGATATGTCGGGCCGTATGAAATTCTAGCTAAGCGTGGAAAAGTGGCTTATCAGTTAGCACTACCACCATCTATGTCAAGTGTGCATGACGTATTTCACATTTCCCAATTGAAGAAGTATGTCAAAGACCCAACGCATGTTTTGACAGTGGATTTTCTGGAATTGACTGATGATTTGACATTTGAAGTAACACCAACAGAAATCACTAGTCAAAAAGTTCAACGTCTACGCAACAGAGATATCTACTATGTTAAGGTCACATGTAAAAGTAGAGACATGGAAGAAATTACATGGGAAGAAGAAAATGCTATGCGGAAGCAATACCCTTACTTATTTGATTCAGAAGATACGTACAATTTTGAGGATGAAATTTTTATAAGTTGGGGGGAGTTGTAAAACCCGTGTCAATCTAACCCGGTCTTACCACCATGAACCAGGTTTACCCATCATGGTCGAGTCAAATGGACCAAGGGCGTGAAGGAGATCGAGATCCCTAGTATCAAATCGACCCAAAAACACTTAAAATAGGGGAAGGGTCGCATACCCAGCTAAGCAGGGTTGGACCTCCCAAAATAGAAAGTCAGACCCTCAGTTTTGAAGGGAGGGTCGGACAGCTTAGGACCCTAGGGTCGACGGGATCATCGACCCTCCCATCGACCCTAGGTTGCCGTATGAAAATAAAATTAGGAAACTTCCTAATTTTCGATTGGGATTCCTTCCTAATCTCAATGGGACTTATTTACGATGTTCCTACTCTATTTAAAGGACGTTCCTAAGCCTCTTTCACTCCTTTCACAACCCTAATTGAATTGAGAGAAAGAGAGTAGAAGGAAAAGAGGAGGAAGAAAGGCAAGGAAGAGAACTTAGCAAAAAGGAGAAGAATTTCATAGAAAAAATAATCTTCTCAGGTATGGATACTAATTCCATGAGTTTCTACAGACCTTAGGATAGTTATTGGAGAGAGTGTGATCTCGGAGAAACCCAAACCATCAATATATGGTTAGATTTCCATGGAAAACCATAGAAGAATGCATGAAAGCTATCTAGGTGGGTTATACATGGTTCTAGACCATGGAATGAATGTTTAATGGAATGTAGAAGCAAGCCATAGGACCCCAAACATGAAGAATGGATCAAAGAGAGGGAATTGGACCAAAGTGCACAGAGGGTCGCACCGAGGGTCGATGACCATCCGACCCTAGGTGTTCCTGACCATCGACCCTCAGTGTTTGGGAAGTTCAGAATCTGGGGAGGGTCGCACCCAGGGTCGATCGGGACTCCGACCCTACCTCCGACCCTCGCCACCACAGTGGTTTTTAAATCTGGAATTAATTCTAATTAAATTCTATCGACTTTGTTAGGTCCTCTAGCAATATAATAGCATTGTAAAGGTGATTCTAAAGCTTGGAAAAGTATCTTATAGCAAACTAAGGTGAGGAACCAGAACTCTAAACTAAATTGGTTAATAACGAAAACTGTTTTCTATTTCTTGAGTCCTATGCCATGTTTGATTCTATGCGAATATGTTTGTAATGTGCATACAGCATGCCATCCAATATTTTTATTACTTGTTCATGCATATTTACTTTATTGTTTATAACATGATGATGATGATGATGATGATATGAATAGGCATGTGCTTGTATGTGTGTGGTTAATGTACTTGATGCGAGCGAGTATCAGGGGAGGTGTGATGAGAACGTCAATAAACGTTAACCTTTGGCAGGTCTCAGCACTTTAGCTCTATCTCTAACTCAAGTCTTGTGCATTAGCATCGTCACATCGCCATTACTTTAGCAGAACTATTATGTCGTAGAGTATCAGGGGAGGTGGTCTCGGTCCTTGTAGTCTTTGACTCTACCGGGGGGCCTTAGCTCTATCTCTATGGACATTCTGAGGGATGCTGGGGTGAGGCCTTGGATACACTTTTTGGCATTAGGATTGGTTAGTTGCGAGCCCAGTTTGCAGCCCTCGCTAACAGGGGCTTACGTATTGGTATGGCACTATATAGCAATAAACGTAACCTTTGTTATATATTGTTCATGATTGGGTGCATGTGAGTTGACGATAAACGTGATCTTCGGGTAACGTCACACACTCGTGTATAGAGGCTGGGTCAATAAACGCGACCTTTGGCTACCTAAACCTTTCTATTGCATACGGCAAACTTATATACCAGACCAAAGATATAAATTGATTTGCATGCATATGTATTGTTGTATTGTTTTGGCTACTCACTGAGCCGTAATGTGTGCTCACCCCTCGATGTCGAATATTTTTAGCTGATGATGCAGGTTATACCATTGAAGATTATATGAATGCTCCAGCATACGGGAATGTAGCGGCAATGGAAGCTGAAGCTGAAGTGGATACACACGACTCCTCTTGCGAGTGCAACTCGTGTGTATTTGATTAGATATTTTATAGGTTTCTTTATTGGATTTATTAAGACATGTATTTGGTACTTAAATATTTATGTCTCAGTATGAAAATAGAATAATTTGCTATTAAATTATTAATATCATTTCAGTTTCTCAGTTCATGTTATTATAAAACTTCCGCTATTGTGTATTTACTCTGATTATGATTACGGATGTGTGTAAGTTTAGATAACGCGGGGATAGCCTATTTGAGATCCTGGTTGAACCGTTGGTTTATTAGCGGTTCATCACATCATTCTGAATAGTGCAGAATTGGGGTGTGACATGTCCGGGCTAAAAAATCTCCCTCCTGCCTGAAACACTCCCGCTTCGTTCAGTCGGTATTGTTGTATATCCCTTGCCTGAGCAGTGAACGTAGTTCACGATGGGTTAAGGGGCCCCTA